>OX451739.1:739242409-739913525 GCA_948472305.1 Vicia faba
TATATATATATATATATATATATATATATATATATATATATATATATATATATATATATATATATATATATATATATATATATATATATATATATATATATATATATATATATATATATATATATATATATATATATATATATATATATATATATATATATATATATTCAATAATATCAATTTTTATTTATTATTATCTCTCTCTTTCTCCTCACAAAAGGTGCCTCACACACTAACAAATTGGTATCTAAAGCTTCTAGCTCATGTTCTTGATTGTGTTTTCAAGAACTTCAAGTTGGTGGTCGTGTTTTCAGGAAACACTGATTAATCACTCCAAAAGTGAATGGTACTAATGGCATTTCAAATTCTCTTCCAATTCTTAACGCCAAAAATTGGAACCAATGGAGAAATCGAATGAAGTCCTTGTTCAGTTTTCATCATGAAACCCTAGAAGTTCTCGAAAATGACGTTCTAGAGCTTGCTCAAGATGCAGCTGACATGCAAACACACACAAAAGTTATCAAAGTGAAGTGGGTGTTTAAGTTGAATCAAAATGTTAATAGGTCGATAGAAAGACATAAGACGAGATTAGTAGCTTTATGATTTCTTTAGAGAGGGGGAATTGACTACTCTTAAGTATATGCTCTAGTAGCAAGATTGGAGACTATTTGTCTATTGATAGTCTTTGCATACAAGCAAGGTTGGTCGACATTTACCTTAGATGTGAAATCAACATTTTTGAATTGTCCTTTAGATGAATAGGTGTATGTCACACAACCTCCTAGGTTTATGATTCAGCAGGAAACAAGGAAAGTATACAAGTTCAACAAAGTGTTATATGGCCATAAGAAGGCATCTAGGGCATGGAACAAGAAGCATGGTGGTTCCAACAAATTCAAAGGCAAAGGAGACAAGACTAGGAGCAAGAAGTCTTAGTCGAACCCTCAAAAGCACAAGGTCGATGATAGAGCTTCTGAATCCTCAAAAAGAGGAGAAGGAAACTCCTATCAAAAATACAAAAAAGAGAAAAAAGGTGTTCAGTGCTATAACTTTGAAAATTCGGGTCACTTTACCAAGAATTATTGGTACAAGAAAAACAAGGGAGCAACCAAAGGCAAAGACAAAGGAGCGAACCTTGCACATCAAGATTCAGATCATTATGATGATTTGGAGTTCATGGCTGCAGTTGCAGATGAGTATATCGACTCCAAGATCTAGTTCCTCGACTCAGGCTGCTCGAATCACATGATTGGTCAAAATATGTTAGTAGAATAAGAGCAAGGTCAAACTTGCTGATAGTAACTCATTGCAAGCATAAGGTATCGATGCCATAGTTATTCAAATGAGTAATAGAGCGACAACTATGATCAAAGATGTACTCTATATATCTGGAATAAAGTGTAATCTGCTAAGTGTTGGACAACTGGTCGAAAAATGTTTCTCATTAGTTATGAAAGATGGAGCTTTGGAGCTGTTTGACACTCAGGATACTTTAGTCTTAAAATATCCTTTATAAAAGAATAGGACATTTAAGACTATGACCAGTTTGATTGAGGTACAATATCTAAAAACAGTTGTCGTCCACAAGAATAGTTAGTTGAGGCATTTGTGGTTTGGCCATCTGAATTTTAAGTCTCTATGAAGGTTGCTTAGTAGGGAAGCAATCTAAAAAGTCTTTCATTTCAACTATGCCAATGAGATCCTCCTTCATACTTGAGGTTGTACATTCAGATGTATGTGGCCCTTTTAAGGAGCATACTGTGAAGTCAAGTCTCTCCAACTCTTAGTTTTGATGAAGACAAATTGATAAGCAAGTGTTCATATCAAAGAAATGGAAAAGCCTTGATATAGTTTAAGAAGCCTCGAGTCAAAGCTATTTAATCAAGACTAAGCTAAGTTACAATATGAATTAATGAAATAATATTAGATTCTCAAAGAAAACTATTTATAAAAAACATTGTATGCATTATTTCATCATTTTTTAAGATTAGCATGAAGTGGCTCTTTCAAAATTGTGAAAATATCTAAGTCCGCTAAAAGGATAATCAATTAACTATAAAGCTAATTGATTAGATAATCAATTAACCACACTATTGTAAAATGAAAACAATTAGCCTCTTTTTCAAATGACTAGGATAATCGGTTAACTTATAAGGTTAATCAGTTTTGATGAAGTCAAATCTCTCAAACTCTTAGTTTTGATGAAGACAAATTGACAAGCAAGTGTTCATAGCAAAGGAATGGAAAAAGCATGATATATTTTAATAAGCCTCAAGTGAAAGCTATTTAATCAAGACTAAGCTAAGGTACAATATGCATTTAACTTGTATTTTCTCTAAGATTAATCAATTAACCATTCTAAAATAAACAAATAATAATCGATCAATATGTTTATTTCACATGATGATAATCATTTACCCTCATTCAAAAGGGGAAGGAATAATCGATTCACACTCCTTTTTTTCACATATTTTACGTTGTTTCTTTTTTTGAATTGTTACTGAAACATTGCATTTTTTCTACCACCTCTTTTCATCTACAATCTTTTATTAACTATAGAAATTGTTCATGATATTTTTTTCCAACAATTGCTTTTTGAAAATCAAGAGGTGTATGATCATTATAAATAGAATAATTTTCAAAATTCTAAAATTACCTCTTTTCTTGAAAAATTTCAGAAGTGTTCAAACTTAGATAAAACAAGAAACTTGTTTCTCTGCATAAATTTACATATCAATACAAAGTTTCCTTTGAGTATTTTAGATATTTTATAATCATTATTGTTACAGGAAAAGGGAAGAGCAATTGTTGGAATTTATTCCATCCTACTGCTTCAAACTTTTATCTTATTCAAATTACTATTTCTTTATCTAATTATCAAGGATTGTTTGACATTAGGTGTGTTTCCTTGTTATCCAGGATTTTTGGAAACAAGAGAGTGGAAAAGAAAGGATTGTTTTCTTTTTCTACTTGTTTGGTTTGTATTCCTTGTTGTCCAGGATTGTTGGAAGCAAGAGAGTTGAATTGGAGAAGATTATTCTCATTTCAACTTGGTTTATCATAAGAGGATTGTTCTTGGTGATTTTGTTAGATAGGAAGACTAGGAGATTCTTGGTCATAAGATCTAACAATAATAAAATCTATTACATGTGGTAAGGAGACTAGATATACTCTCGGATTATGAGGGAAACTAGGAAAAATTCACGTGTTCTTTACTTTTCTGCATTTACCTCTTTCATCACGAGTCATAACCAGAAAATAAAGAAACACATCTCTAAAAATCAGAAAAAATTTATTACACCAAATTCACCCCCTCCCCTCTTAGACGCACTCTTAAATTTACACATACCATTGGTGGAAAATTGTACTTTGTTTCATTTGTTGATGAGTATAGCCAAAATCTTAGGATCTATGTGATCAAGCAAAAGCAAGAAGTATTTGAAATCTTTAAGAGATTCGAGATGCTTGTCGAAAACTGGAGTGAAAAAAAGATCAAGATTCTGCGAACAGATGGATATGGATAATACACATCCGAAATGATTGAGGAGTCTTGTGCAGAACACAGTGTCAATCATGAGGTAACCGCTTTCATATACACCTCAACATAATGGAATTTAATAAATAATAAACACGAGCATATTGGATATGGCAAGATGCATGCTGAAGGAGAAAAATCTGCCAAAATCCTTATAGGGTGAAGTTGTCACCACTGTTGTTTATATTATGAACAGGTGCCCTACCAAGAAACTGAAGAACAAGGTTCCTGAAGAAGTATGGAGTAGCTAACAACCATCAGTGAGTCATATGAAGGTGTTTGAATTTATTCGTTACAAGTATATTTCTAATGGGAGAAGAATAAAGCTTCGTGACAAGAGTGAACCTATGATTCTGGTATGATATCATAAAACTGGAGCATACAGACCATTCAATCCAATAAATGTGAAGATCGGGATGAGTCAAGATATTGTGATTGATGAAAATTCTTCCTCGTATTGGAATTTTGGTGATGTGAGAAGATCGACTCATACTTAGTTGAACTGGGATTCGCCAAATCCAAGTATGAGTATGATGTCTATGTTCAGGTTGTGGCACAAGATATAATAATCATCTGTTTATATTTCGATGACTTGTTGGTAACTGGGAATAGCTTGGAGAATTTGTCAAAGTTCAAAAAGTTGATGATGAGGGAATTTGAAATGTCGGATATGGGAAACCTTGTCTTATTTCCTAGGCATGGAATTTCAAATGTCGAAGTAAGGTATGATTCTACATCAAAGGAAGTATGTCAAAGAGATACTCAAGAAATTCATAATGGATGATTTGAATCTTGCATCCTCGTCTGTCGAACCAAACTTGAAACTATAGAAACATAGAGAGAAGGACAAGGTCGATGCTACTTTGTTTAAACAAATTATGAGATCTTTGAGATATGTGTGCAACAGTCAACCTGATATAGGTTTCGCAGACAGATTAGTGAGCATATACATGAGTGAACAAAGGGTATCACACATGAAGGCTGCAAGGAGAATCCTGAGATACTTAAAAGGATCGATAAACTATGGATTTCTGTTTCGACAAGACTCTGAAAGCAAAGAAGTTGTGATTAATTGCTATTCAGATATTGATTGATGTGGAGATAAGGAAGATCAAAGAAGCACGACTGGTTATTTCTTTCAAGTCTTTGGTGCTCGAGAAAGAAACCAGTGGTGGAATTGTCATTGTGTGAGGCTGAAATATATAGCAGAATCATATGTTGCGCGTCAAGTAATTTGGATCATATCTGTGTTGAAAGAGATTGAGGTCAAAGTGAAGAAATCTCTAGTGTTGCAGATCGACAACAAGTCAACCATTAGTCTTGCAAAAAATTCAATTATGCATAGAAGGAGTAAGCACATCGAAGCTAGATTTCACTTCTTAAGAGAGAGAGAGGGTAAATCGAGGTGAACTTGAAGTAAGACATTCCTCAAGTGAAGCACGATTGACCGACATTTTCACCAAAAGATTGAAGATCGCTATATTCCTTAATTTGAGAAAGAAATTAGGAATAGTTCAGATCGGCTATGATTAGCGTATGTTCGACAACTTGGATTATAGGAGGTATGTTGAAATATTATCTAAGTTAAGTGATCTAAGCTCAAGTCTAAATTAATTAGGGTTTGTTAGTTACTTAGTGTACAAGTCACATATATATATATATATATATATATATATATATATATATATATATATATATATATATAGAGAGAGAGAGAGAGTTTGTAATTTAGTTTGTACAATTCAATAATATCAATTCTTATTTCTTATTCTCTCTTTCTCTCCTCACAAAAGGTGTCTCACGCACTAACATGATAGGTCATATGTCAGACCCAGACTTTATGAATTTATCGTAGGTCATACTCAAGCCTTCTAAAGTCAGATTTGGACTAGCCTATTTTCACCCCTACATGTCTTCGATTGTGAGTGACACGACCCTACTTTACTTGGTAGTGTGGTGGGTGACTCATTACTGAAGATTTAGCATATAGCGTGACAAATCCTCCCTAATGCTCCACGTGTATGCTACTTTATCTAATTTCATCTATGTCATCTTTGTGTATATATTTTCGATCGTGAGTCACACGACCATGTTTCACTAGATAGTGTGGTGGGGACTCACTACCGAGGACTTAGCACGGTGTGATGAATCCTTCCTAATACTTCACATGTGTACTACCTCCCCTAACTCTATATATTTCACGTGGTTGACTGCGAGTGGACTACTCTATATATCTCACGTGGTTGAATGCAAGTGGACTGAGGTTATTATGTGGGCTTGGGTCACAATATTTCTTAATAATTCAATAATCATGTATAGATTTTTTTTATTAAAAAAAAATAACATGACATTCTTGTTCTTATACTACTAGACAAAAAAAAAAGACAATGAAGTAACACCTTATCTAATATGTGACCCTATAATGATATTGCATTTATGCACCTATATTAAAGATTAATTTGTCTATAATATTTATGTATATTAGGATTTGTGTTTCTAACAATTAATCTTTTCATAACTGGAATTACAGACAAAATTGTTTATGAGATGATCTAAATTTAACATATTAAACTAACATTTATTGAATCAACAATGTGACATGTGCAATTAATGTTTCATTATAATCTCTAAGTAAAACAGTTAACAAATGGACCATTTTTAATACATTTTATAAGTTTTTACTATATATTTGTAGCTTCACAAAATTAAGACTATTTTAATGGATGTTTGCAATTTCCATTTCCATGACCAATTTGCCTATTTACACCTAATTCATATCACAAATTTAAATCAGATATGTTAAGGTGTCTGTAAAATGAAAATGAGCTGATTATTGCACAGAATTAACATCAATAGTCCTCTAGAATACATCTATGTTCCAGCTCACTATTCCACATACACACCTTTTGTGGTTTTCCTTTTCACGCCTGCATTAGAATATGAATTCAGAAACAGCCTCCACAGTCCACATTGTTCCATTTCCGTCGCACTGCTAAAAGATGACTTAGTTTATTAAAAACTAAACCATCAAGATCATACATAAATCTTGTCATTCAAACCAAAAACAAGTGGCGCATTTATTTTACTTTTTGTGATCAAAACTCTACTAAAAGAGTACTCTTCTTGTGCACATGTGTTTATAAACTTGTGTGTGTATCTCTCTCACTTTTACAAAAGAGAGAAAGCCAAGTTCGGGTAAATTAAGAATATCCAAATGTAAGATATGTACGCATAAAGGCATATTTTCCCAAGTTGACATAAGTAATTATAGCATACTTGCAATTTGCAAACTACTGAGAATATATTATGCAGATAGACACCAATTGTTTATGTAAGGACTAAACATTCTTCTTTCAGAGAATGGAGACAAAAACTAAAAGTGGATTTCATTAATTTCCAGGATTCGTCACAAAAAAATGAGTGTAGTTCTTGCCGGGAAAGCAATAAATACAACTGCCATAGATACACATGTGTATGTATTGTGAAGAGAAATTATCAAACCATTGCATCAATTTTTCCACATAGTATTAATAATATATACAAAAAGTACACTGTTTCTACCTGTCTAAGAGAAGTCGTCGCCCGTGCGTAATGAATAACAGTGGCTTTGCGTGTTAGAAGGATGGTCAGCCCTTAATTGAAGAACTCCTTAAATTACTTGGATTTTTTAGCCTTATATTCAGCAGCAACTTTAGCTGCAGATTTGGCCAAGGCGGTAGGTTTTAGAACACTTTTAGGATTGAAAGCCTGCCGAATCTTAAAAGCAGCCCATGCAGTCCCTACAGCATGACCAGCAGCATCTAGCCCTTCACTAGTTGCCTTGGCGGCTTCTTCTCCATATCTGTGGAATATATACATAATGTCAAATTGACACATAGGGCTTTGATACTCCAATGTAAAGTTACATATATATGATATGCCTTCATAGTAGTATCACGTTCAAATTCAGATATCTAATTTCATGCTTTGTCCCATTGGCCTTACCTGTGATGAACAACCTCGGTTGTCACGGTGTTTGATGTTGACATAACATTTTTTCCTGCTACTTCAACAGCATCACACAGTTTGCCTATACATATAAAAAATAATCAAAATGTAAAGTCGAAATTTAAAGTTTCTTATGACACTTTGAATAATTATGTAAAATCATCAATAAAGTAGTTAAATGAGCAGACTATATAGAAGCTACTACAGGATTGTGGCTTGTTGATCTTAAATAACAAATTGTCCTCCAAAACTACCTAAAGATGATACAAACCACCGCCAACACTTGTTGATCCAAGTGACAAGAAGCTTAATTCCTCTTAAGATCTCAGATTATATTTTGTGGATTGAAAAAATAGATGTTGAAAGAATTTTGTCCTTTAAATGGATCCATCCAAGATCGAATTAGTTAATACCCCAACATGGTTTTCAAATAAATGCGTCTGAAAACCACTAATCTTAACACAGAAAAACCGAAAAAGAGACTTAACTTATTTTCTTTACTTTTAGTAAATAAAAACATCTTTTTTTCCGAATTTTCTTTCCATTGTTAAGGTGGAAGGTTTTTTATTTCTTCATTTCCTAAGGATATAAAATTGGCAAGAGATTTTCAAGTTTCTAACAACATTTACCAATACATGCAAATCACAAGTCCCTAAATGAGATGGATTAAGATAACTGACATACTGAATCCATCCAATGATGCAAGCACAACTTCGCCGGGTAGAAGCTTGAAAAATTTCTGTCCTGCTTTTGAATTTGCCACTGAACTGGTAAAAAACCCTGATACCTTCACCACTCCAGTTAAGACCCCAGTGGCAACACTCTCTGTCATTTTAGTCACTCTTTTAGCCCTATATGAAATTTAAGCCAAAGGACACCAATATCAGTTGTATATATCCATTACAAATAACAGTAACTACCCAAGAATCACATAACATAACTTTTTGTCTAATAAACACGGAATAGAGGACACGGGCCAACTGAATATTTCAGTGTTCATAACTCTCAACCACAAACATTAGTTAAGTCAAAAAGAAAAACGACAAGCATTAACAAAAGAAAAATTATTTTTTCAAGGTGTTAAATGGCAGTGTAGAGCCTGTCGAATGCATCATGTAATGCAGCTGCAAAAGTTTTAAATCCAAATTTGCGACTGTGATCTAGGTTGCGATTTACGACATCAGGGTTTTGATGTCACGACGTTCGAAACTGAGACAGCATTAGTTGCAATTGACTAAAATTTTCTTCCACATCTAAGATCCACCATCCACGACTGCAATTTAAAACCTTACACCACATTTGCCAGAGCCATGTTGCAAGATTAAGCAAAACTATACAGAGCTTCCAACTCTCTCTAACTAAATTAATTTTATAAAAGTAAAATTAAGCTATGAAGCATGGAAACGGATACAGACTCCAGACACTGACACCTGATTCAGCGTCGTGTCGGTGTCTCGAACACGGACACACGGTGCTACAGAGAAATTAAGTTAATCAACCAAACACACGCTTAAACTAGAAGAAATAATAATCAGGAGTCAGGAGTACCTTTTGATTCGCCTTAACGTTTGGGGAGTAATCTCGACCTGTGAAGAAGGACCCATCCTCTTCTTCATGAACTCATTTCCCCATTTTAACCTATCAATGGTAACATCACCACACCACAAAATTCCCTTAACCAATTGTCCAGAACCGGCTGCAATAAGCCTCGCAGCAGTTCCATTGTAATCCTCCACATTAGGAGCCAATGTAGTCCAATAAGCAGCACATCTTTCCTCCATCAATTCCTTCTTCTCCTTTTCTGTTTCCATTTCCACCGGAGATATCTCCATGGCCAAAGAACCATCCAAAGCCTCCCCTTTCTTCTTCGCCTTCTCCGACACTTCCTGAACAGAAAAACTGCTGCATTCCTTCAAAACCTCATCAAGCTCCTTCACCAAATCCTCCTGTCCTTTCGACGCAATCGTCAAACCGTAGCTGAGCAAATCAAAACCGTCGTCTCCTTTCCCTTTCCGGCTTTTCTTTTTATTTTCATCGTCACTCGAATCGCTATCCGAATCCTCCTTTTCCTTCCGAACACGGAAAGAGAAAAAATAATGTGAGTCGTCTACCTTAACGGCAGCCTCGTCCTTGGCAAGCGGCCATTGGATATCGTCTGCAACACGAGCGTAAACAGCAACGGTATTATCACCCTGCCGGAGACGAATAATGGTGAGATCGCCGATTGCGAGCTCGACGCTGTATTGTTGATCAATGAGATGGAGAATGGCGCCGGGAATTTTGATGAGGATATCCTCGGCGGCGATTGGTGGAGCGGAGGGACTTCTGTTGTCCGGGAAGAGATCTTCGACGAGGTCGCCGACTTCGTCGATAGAAGGGTAGAGAGAGGAAGAGGTTGTATTAGGGTTAGATGTTTCGGAGTCGGAAACTATAACTTCTGGGTAAAGGGAGTTTTTGGGGTTAGGATTTTGAGAATCCATTGATGAATGTTCCTTTGAATTGTTAGTTACCAGATAGAGAAAATGAAAAGAAGAATGATTAAGGAAGAAACGGCATGTGGCGTTCAGGAGAAAAGGAGAAGAAATGACCGTGGGAAATTCAAACTGGATTTAACTACCAACGATATTTCCCGCGTTAATATCGGTATCAACCTTCAGTTTCTTGAGAGTATAATAAATTATTTAATATTTTATTATATGGAATTTAAAATTTTATTCATTTTAAAGTCAACTTTTTAATTCAGATATAAAATTTAATGTGGGTTGTGAAATTTATAATATTAAGGCAAAAGATTAAAATTCTGAAAAAAAAACATTCTAAAATTGGTCTTAGTGTGGATCCGTTTTGGTGAGTTTGAAGGCTGTAGATTTGAAAGGAGATGTTGAAGTGGAGGTGGTTAGAGTTATGGTTGTACCGTAAGTTAATGAAGCAAGTGCCAGGGAAGGTTGATGCTGGTTTTTACGGTTTTATAAGGTGAGTGAAGGAATGAAGTTTATGGGTGTGAGTTTGGTGGTGAAAAGCAAGACACTGGAAAAACACAAATGGAGGAAAACGTAGATCAAAGGATTCCAAACACATCAGAGTTAAATATGAGAGTTAAACCGTGTGGGAAGCATGCATGGTGTTAAATATGATTTTAATTTGTTAGTTGCATGGGTGATTTGATAATAAACTTGAATGAAATAATAAACATCAATTTTTATAAAGTAGTGTAGTGGTAAGTTGTTATTGCTTACATGTAAGATGGTTAGGTTTAAATTCATACTAAATCAAAAAATTTAGAATGTTTTTTCAGAATTTTAATATACCACCTCAAATTTCATATGTATAAACATAATTTCACTTTTTTTTTTTAGCTTAAAAATAGTCACGTGAGTTAATTTTACACATGCTATCAATTAGATTTCTTATATTTATCATGTCATTTAAGTTTTTTAAAAATAAAAATAAATTTTATTGTGATGCATATTTCTTATTGGTTGATAATGTAAAATATTTTACACTGTCAGTACATTTCTTTTTTTACGGTATAAATCTCAATCATTAAATGAAAAAGAGAGTACAAACATTGATAAAGATGTTGTGTTAGGACATTCTCCAACCACAATTTAACAGCAACACTAATAATTAAGTCAAACAAACTATGGACATCAAAAACCTTTGAGGAATTAGAAACCAATAGAGAGGTATCAATCTAAATTCTTAATCCAAGCAACCAAGCAAAACTCTTCCACAACATGCATCGATTTGTAGAGAAAAACTCCAACCTCCACAACCATTGATCGGTTCTAATTCATTTGATGTGGAGGCGTCAACTTCTAGGATTTATACATTTGCGGCTTCGTCTTCCTGGAGGAGGCAAGTGTCACCTCTTGATGCCCCAGAAGCCCCATCGGCCCAGATTGATGCACGTGTTTTTGTTGCAATTGTTCTTGAGGAGTGTGGAGGAGGCTCGTATGACTTATCACTGCTACCTCTATATTTGAACAATGCTATCAAGCATGTGTGGAACAAAGAGTTTAAATTCATCTGTATTTATTCTTTGAGAACTCATGTGTTATAATATTTGAATTTTCTAACAATTTATTATTTTGCGGTATCGTGATGCTTTGAAATGCACCAATCATGGTTGAAAGATTGCAAAGCTACAACAAATTCAAGAGAAGTGGTTTCATGATGTAATACAGCTATCTGGATTGCGAGACTTATGCAAGATCGATTATACTACTATTAATCATGACATGATGTCAGTATTCGTTGAGAGATGACACTCGGAGACGTCATTTTTTCATCTTTCATGTGGTGAGATGTCCATCACATTAGATGATGTGTCATGTCTGCTTCATCTTTCGATTAGAGTAATATTATTATGTCACTCCATGATTACCAAATATGATTCATTGGATATGATAGTTAACTATTTGAGAGTTGATTCGAAGAATGCCCTGAAGGAGTTAGAAGACACACAAGAGTGTCATGTTAGATTTGGATTCCTAAAGAGGTTGTATGCACACCAGTTAACTCAAGCAAAGCAGGCTGATGGTGATGATGAACATATTATGAAGCATAGAGCATATGAAGCAACAATGTATATTACATGGATGTGATTTACCTCAGATACTTCCCTGACGGAGAAAATTCATGATTACAACTGGAAAGGCGCTTGTTTAGTCTACCAGTACTCTAATTTAGTTAAAAGTTGTATCTAGAAGACCAAACAAATGACACCTAGTTGCACATTGTTAACAATAATATATTTGCTTTCCTTAATAATTTTGTACCATTTTTGTAACACTTGTCATACGTCATTAATCACTAATAATTCATATGTACCATTTTCAGACATGGATCCTCCAATATTTTCCACACATTATTGGTCGGTCATATGTTGAGGACTACACTGAGGATATGCCATGTACTTGTGCATTTGTCCGCTTATAAAAAATCTGTCGACCGAGCCTTTTAGAATGTGTTTAAACTGCACAGTACACGATATGCTTTCAATCATATGACGATAATCGTAACATGTGTCCCTTAGAAGATAGCCTTTTATTCTAGATGGTTTACTTGTGGGTCATGTATGGTGTATCCACATATGCGTGAACGAGTCATATGCCAATTCGCGTATATGCAGGTTGCTCCTTCTGGTATGACCCGTAGAGATGTAGATGTCATGTATTATGATTTTCTTAATCATCTGGTACTGAATGAAGCACGAGGTATCATAGCTTCTAGTGAAAGAAGTTGTACATACGTCAACGTCCACTGTAATCAAAGTGTCACATCCTTATATGACTTCACATGTAGAGGAAGATCCACCTATGACAGTTCGTCAGGAGATATTATAAGAGAAGTAGACTATGGAAAATCATGTTGATGTGTTGCCAGCATGTCATCGTATTGTTGATCTAGCGCAAGCAGGTATAAACAGAAGATTTTTTCTAAAAAACTCTCCTAGAAAGATCATTGTAGATGTCATTCTTACTGAGACACAGATAACATTACAGTACATGAGACAACGAAGGAACAAGAGGTCTGACATACACAGTATTATTTTAATTTTTTTAACTGAGTTTTAAATTCAGGATTGATTCATTCATTTATCACATTTTCATCTTATTTGATAAGTGTATAGTTTAATTTATAAAAAAAAAAATTATTATGATAGTATAGTTATAATATATTGTCTATTATATTGGTGTATTTAAAAAAAGATGTCAAAATTTACTATCTAAGATAAATATAGAAGTATATACTCATATTATATTATCTAAGATAAATATAGAAGTGTATACTCATATTATGTTAGAGAGATGCATCTCAAGATCAATTTATAATAAGATGAGTCTCTTAGTTAAAAATGGACAAGGTGCATATAAAGTGAATACGAAAGTGCATCTCTAAACTAATTACCAACAAAATGAAAGGTGACTCATTTACACATGTATTTGGTGCGAAATGGGCTCATTCATATATACAATTTCAAATTGTTGGGACATTTATATATTTCCACATGCTGCTTTTCCACCACTTAGGGTGGAAAAAGTAATCCCCAAAATATTTGAAGCATAATGCAAGATAAGATCAGTCGTGCACCCTAGCCAACACCATGTTTTGGCCTTGATGTTGTGTTGTATTGTTTATGATTGTACCTTTGGTGTGTCTATCAATTTCTATGCACAATCAAAGTAGATACTGTGCTTTGTATAACGGTATTAATATATGTTCGTTGTTTTCAAAAACTTTTGTTGTCTAAATTGATGATGGAAAAGTTTTGTATTACAATGTGTTACTTGATGATTTAAAAATAATTTTATATCAAATTTAAAATTAAAAAAAAAAAAAAATCCCACAAATATTGCAGTTGAGAATGTTCCAAGTTTTTTAAATTAACTGTAATAACATTGACTAACATTTTAATTGAATATTCTTCACCATAAAAGAATGTATATTGTATGTCCTTGCTTAATGCCCTCATGACAACGAGCTTTAATAACCTTATCAAGATACATACATCTGTTCCAATAAGCTAGGGAGACTCAACTGCAGTGCCAGTGAAGTAATACCCCGACTAGAATCACCTTACCCAGTAGCAATATGACTGTCAAAGGAACAGAAATTAAAAAAAAAACGCAAGATGACAGATTACTTCTTCTCCTCCTCATTTGGTCCCTCGTCATTCTTCTTCTGAGACTGGTTGATAATACAAACATAAATTATCAGTACTAATGTACAATATGTACCAAAATCTAAATTACCAGAAAATAGTAGCCCAGAATGTAAAGTACTGGGCAAAAATGTGATTGAATTGGAGATCAAAATTAATCCAGGCGAAGTCAACTTCAGTCGTGGCAACATTAAGATTTTCTATGAAATTCTTTTCAAACCCAATACTATTACTAGTATTTTCCAATAAAAGAAGACTTACCTCAGACTGATTTTGCATAGAAGCCAGCAAATCTTTGACAGAGGGATCATTTGGGTCAACCCCAGGAAGCTGCGGAAACAAAGACTTATTACTTAGTGTGGTACATAATATAACATATCATAACTCATTCCAGTAATCAGTGATGGCAGAAAGGGGGATATCTGCCATATAAACACATAATTGCAGCCTATGACGGAGTCATGGTGGTTTTCACAAAAAAACACCACGCCATTCTGAGATGGCCGCCATTTAACAACACAGCCACTAATGCATTCAAAGAACAAACTAAGAGTTTACTAGATTTATCAGACATACCGATGCAAGGATAGAAGATACAAAGGACTGGTCCGCCAACAATCTACCCACTGTGTCATTGGGGGGGTCTGATACTGACAATTGGAAAGCTACAGGCAACAACAGACAACAAATCAGTGAAAATAACTACCTCTTTCCTGAAAAAACTACAGAAATACAAACTGATTCTGTCATCAGGAGGAGAGAATGTAAAATTATTCATGATTTAACAAATCCAAACCCTCAAAAAAGTATGAGTTGGCTGAGCATGATAAATTCATATAAAACATACCCTACTCAATGAAACGATGCCATCCAGATGAAACAAATAAAACTGGAAAAATTGTATCCCTCTTGATTGAACCAAAACTCAATACAACTTTTTCATTATTTCAGACTGAGATCAACCTGATAGACTTCTTATTATGGGTAGTTATTTTTATTGACGTCAGTTATGTATGGAAGTTATGGGTTATGTGTGTTTCTGCTTTAGAATAAATAGAGCAAGGAAAAGAGAAACAAAGTATGGTATAGTTATTGAATGGTTTTGGGAGGGAAAGACCAAGCTCTCTAATTCTTGAGGGAGAGACCAAGACTAAAATTTCTTAGATTAGTTTATGAGTATTACGCAATCTCTAGTGTTTGTAATTATGTGTTTGTTGTAAACATATTCTACCATAAATAAAAGTCAGTTTCTACCATTAATTTGTATTTTGGTACCGGTTTCTATCTCAATCATCATGCAACATAATAAGCAAACACATCTCACATACTACAAGACTAAAATGACTAGAAAATATTCAGCCATTTTTAGATGATTAATGATTAAAAAACATTTAAAAAAACTCACCTCGAGCCAACTCAGGGTCCTCTGTAGCAGCTTCAGACATATCTGCATCTCTTACATCATGGCTAACTGCAGGATCATCCATCGACATTGCAAGGGCCTGTTGTAGTAGAGCATTCTCATCGTCCTGTTTTCACATGAAAGCCGGTTCATACAGAACAAGTGTCCAGACAGTTCACAAAAAGAGTACAACAGCATGATACGGTGTGTGGAAATAATATAACTGAATATTAAAACAAGATAACTGATTCAAAAGCAAAGCAGGTAGAATAAAAAAAAAAAACATGCAACATGAGTTTGTGCCTTATTTCAGCCCATGGAGAAGACATTATTCACTGCCTGCAATGTTGAGTAGCAATCAGAAAAGTAACATATTGCTAGAATAAAGATTAGTAAGTTCCCATGTTACCCATAGCAGTTACATTGTGACAATCAACCTCCACAAATAAGTATTTTATCTTAAGCCATGAGAAGAATTACTGAGAATAATTAATGCCCAAGTCATGATGGTGGTGAGTGTAAGAATGAGTCTACCGTATACTTAGAAAATTGTTCTTAGACCCCATATAGAGAGCATCGGACAAACAAACAAGCAACAAAAATGGCTTAAATGAATAATTACACTAACCATCATGTCAGTTGTCTTAGTCTCAACTTCAGAAGCTGCAGTACTGGTTTGCTCAGTCATAGTTGCATCCTGGGAAGTAGCTTGCTGTTCGCCACCTTTCTCCTGTTTGGAAGCATCCTCTGCAGCCTTTTTCGCAGCTGCTTCCTGCCTAGCTCTCTCCTCTTCCATTGAAACTCTTAGAGCAAGAGCCAATTCAGGGTCCAAGTTTGGATCAACACCAAAATCATATCCAGATGCACCACCTGCAGAAGCTGCTGCTGCAGCAGCTGCAAAACCACTTCCACCTTCTCCATCACCAGTAAAAATAGGTGTACTGCCACAACACAAGTTAAATAACTATTTTAGAAGCTTCTCATAGATAAAAAGATGATTTTATTAGATTATATAGCAGGAAATATATTTTAGAAGGAGAAAGAAAAAGGTCTTTTCTAGAAGAAAAAAACTATGGAAGTGAGAAAACAAGGACAGGAGAGGGGAAAAAAACTAACACGAGCAGGCTCCCAATGTATTTGCAAGTTAGAGAGACACACACGGTTTGAATTATGCCATTAGTGCAACCGGATTGATCAAATGAAAGATTTGACATTAAAAGGAATTTTGGAAATCCTAATGTGTTTCTCAAGGAAGCATTCATGGTTATTAAGGGATCGTGTTAAGAATTGAGAAAAGAGTTTTTTTCAAAAGCACAGAAGTCCAAGCCTCTCGTATAGGAGTAAAGAGAAGAAGGTGGAGCTGAGTAGAAACAGCAAAGATATTAAATAAATAACTTCTCAAATACTCAAATTTTTACCGAACTGGAATTCCCCATTTAAATGGGGATGCTGAGTACAAAGAAAGAGAAAAATATCAGACAAAACTGAACTCTCAAACCTTATAAGTACATCTGAAAGAGCATTTGGACCGGGTGGAACATGAACCATGTGGCTACTATCATTATTGTTTACTGCTGCAAGGAGTGCTTCAAGCTTCTCCGTCTTCCCCTCGTCATCTTCCCCAAAGTTGACAATGTCAAGTGCTACACTATTCTTTTTCAACTTTCTCCCAATCATCTCCAACATTTTCTTCTCGTGCTTGACAGGACTAAAAAAGCATTAAGTTAGATAATGGGAGGAGAATCAGCAACAAATAAAATAAATAACTTCAAACAAAAAGAAGACAAAGTTGTTCATACCTTCCAGAAAAGACGATAATTCTTTGCTGCTGCTTCTTATTCTGTCGATGCTTAAGAGCCAACTGTGCCACCTGAATTCCAGCAGCTAGGTTCATCCCACCGCCTATTTCTAGACCTAACGAAGAAAAATGAATAAATTATTCCATCAAAAGACGAATCCAATACAACATAAACTCGTCGCACTTGCTCACTATTTACAAAAATGAGTTACATGAAAGTTTAATCTTACTAATAGCCCTCATAGGCCATACATATAGATACATATATATCTAGAATGATAACAACCCAAAAGAAAAAGAAACTATCGCCTTGTTTGGATAAACAACTTAATTAATCAATTATAGCATAAGTGCTCATGTATGTATAAGCCATTCTTATAGCAAAATTATCAATTAAAATCGTTTTCATATAAGATATAACTCGTGTTTGTAAGCTATCCTAAAGAGCTGATGAAATAAGCTTAAAACATGTCATGAGTTGTTTTCCTAAGATATCTCAAACAGCCTAGCAAAATGTTTGTCAATAAACAAGATCAAGTAAGTCGATCCAAACAGGCCTGAGTAACCGATCAAACAAACTTCCACAGCCTAAGAATTCAACTCAAATAGAACTTAGAGTCGACCGTGTACTAATGAATAATAAAGCATAAACATTTATATAGCAGAGAACAATTATCACATGGAGTAACAAAGATTCAAAGGGAGGAAAAAGCATACCATGCATACAAGCTAAGATTTTGCCCAAATCACTGGTAGGAGTAGCCAAAACCCGAACGCCTTTCCCCGCCATAGTGAGAACTCCAACAGTATTTTCAGGATTAGACTGAAATTCATTAAACAAGAAAACAATTGAACACGCAACTACCTAAACCTAAAAACCAACTCTGAAATACAACAATTACATAGAATCGGAATCACCTATAACACAAGTGTATTAACTAAGCAACAATTAGACTCACCTGAGTTTTAGCACCGCAAATGAGACTTACAGCGTCGGATTGGGCTTGAAATCGAGAAGGAGAGTAATCGCCGTTACGCATCCATTCAGAGTTGTCAATACAGATCATCGTTGCCTGTTAAAACCAGAGAATAACAATAAGAATACTTCAATAAAAAAGTGAAACCTAATTTATCGAATGAGAAAGAGGAAATTGGGGAATTTTAGTGGCACGGTGAATCGTTGAGAATTAGAGGAAGGGGAAGCGGAGCAGTTACCTCGAGCACCATTGTTGGAGATTTGATGAAGTTCAGAAGCAAGATTTGGAAGAAGGGTACAAAACTTTTTGTCGAAGAGAAAGAGAGAGGTGAGAGAAGAGAACTCGGGTGCTTGCGAAGGAGGTTTTCTTCACTTGGCTTTTTTTTATTGGAACACCGAACACTATAATGGTTAAATTTTTCTTTTCTTTTCTTTTTTAACGGTTAAATGAATTCTATCCCTCTAATGGTAGGAGTTTTAATTTATAACTTTTAAAAAAAAAATCTTTTCGCCTCTTAACAAACATAGATTCTAAAAGAAAAAATATTTTAGCCCAAGATTGCATTTGAGATGCAGATGTGACTTGTGAGTGTTTGTTGATTGGGTAATTGTATATCACCTTGGACTGATTATATTTAAGGTCATTACTTATAACATATTTTCTATCTTGATTCAACCCTTTGAAAATTTAAGATTCACTTTCAGACAAATTTAGCAAGTTGATAATGGGGAAGAAACATGCAGCAAAGAAGAAGAAGCACCTGAAATAATCGAAGTATTCAAGGCAACCGAAGAAGCACGACGAAGAAGGAGCTTATGTTGATGCTGAAAAGGTAAATTTTTTCAGCGTCTTGTTCATTTACTTGGACTTGGTTAAATGTTAGTTTTTTAATGTTTTCCTAAATAATTTTAGAATAATCAGTTGTTCAATGATGTACTCCACCATGGAGGTGAATTTGTAATGTTGAATAATGGGGTTACGATTTACAGAAGGGTGTATGTACTTTAATTTCGGATCTCCACGTGGATCATTTGACAATGCTTAGCATCCATAGGTTGGTTACCGGTTGGGGTTACAAGCAAGGAACATATAGAACATGGACTTTAATTCGTAAAGATGATAATTATTTTCATATTAGGAAGGATGGTGACTGTTACGATTTCGCTGCATACGCTTGTGCGACCCAGCTAGACGGGGAAATGTCCGTGGAGCATGATGTTACTAATATTGGAGCCTCAGTAAGTAGTCCAAGGTGTGTTAATGATAATGTTGAGATGGAAGGATGTGATGATAATGTAGTAGAAGGGTTGGGTGATAATGAAGATGAATGGGCCACTGCTATTCTAGATGGGTTTTATGATACGGTGGCAGAACCGACTATTTAATACTGGTTTGCGTTTTTTGTTCGTAAAATGTCGCGGTAAGCAAGAGTCGCCACCGACTTTTATTTCATCCAATCATGGAAAAGGAAAAAGAACAGAAAAAACTTTTTTTTTAGATATTCTGAGTACGGGGGGTAGATTATAGAAATTGAAGGTGTTAGCACCCTTTCTATCCGTAGTTATCTACGGGCTCTTAGGTACTTGCTCATTTTTCAAATTGCTTATGTGTGTTTGTCTTGAAAATGTTTTACTTCGTGATAACCCTTGTATCAGTCCTCAAGGATGTGACGAAGTTTGTTTTGAAAATTTGTTTTGAAAGGTGTTTGTGTGAAAAGTTTTTATTGAGCAAGTACTTAAGATTCTACCTACTCAGGAAAAAAAAGATTGTTCGTTCTATTTCCTTTAGACAGCGTTATCCTACTATTAAGGAGTAGGTAGCACCGTCGTTGGAGTTGTAAGGTACATTCAAAAGGGACAAGTACAATCACTAAAGCAATAGTTAACAAACTTTTAGTAGTAACCCTAGAGTCTTAAGATATTTCTGAGGGAACATCTCCGAGGCAACATTTCCGAGGCAACATTCGAATGGGACAATTTGATCTTTTTAGACTGGAGGGCAACCACTAAAATCTCCTATGCTTAATGATTGTTTACCGAAGGCAACCGAAGTGAGGTAAACCCTAGGAGTGAATATGTGCATATGATTTGTTTCAGTTATTTAATCTTTGCACATTAGGTGATCTACCGTTTTAATTTCAAGTAATCTTGCCATACAATCCTATTAGCATACATCTAAACAGTTAAATGTTCGCAGGAATTTTAAAAGTGCGAGAAAGTAAACCTAGCTATTACAAGGCCTCGGAGATGGGGATTAATTACATAACCAAAGAATCGGGGATTAAAGCAGTAAATAAAACTCTAATTTAACTATTACAAACCATCGGCAGTTACAAAAATAATGGCAAAGAAATAATTAAATGTGCGGCAAATTAAATACGAGGAGAAATTAAAAACCCTAAAATCTAATTGAAAACATAATTAAGTTATTTTTGAGAAAAGAATTGATTGAGTTATGTACGAATAAAGCCCTAATTCTAATTATTTTAATTATGAAAAAGAAATTGAAATTAACCTAATCTAGCTAAATTAAATAATTTCAAGAAAATAAAATATTTTGTACAAAAAGATTTTGTGTATTTTTTTGGTTTTCTTATTTGAGAAAAGAAATGTAATTGCACATTAATTAAAAACTCTAATTTCTAATTGCTTTTAATTATATAAAAAATTAACTTAACCTATATTTCTAATTAAAATAAATATTTTATTAAAAAATTCTTCTTTTTTTTGTGTTTTGTGATTTATTGATTTTATGATTAATAAAAAAGGGTAATTAATTTGGTGAAAAATAATTAAACAAAATAATTAAAATAAAATAAATAAATAAAGAAAAGAAAGAGAGTGGGCCTGTATGCTAGCAAAAAGGGGGTGCCAATCTGAATTCCCAAGCCCAAAAATACTCCAAGCCCAATCAACCTTTGGTGCCTTGTAGCGTTGACTTGGGGGCGCACCATAGTCCCTCATTGCTGGAACGTTGGATCTGATGGCATGTTGGATCAAGTGGCTGGATGTTGATTGAGTATGGTAGATCCTTTGATAAGAAGTGCATGCAATCTGCGTTCAGAAAATAGGAAAATAAGCGTTGCTGGGACCTGGGATCGAACCCAGGTCCTCTACCCTTTCCACTATGCTTGCTTGCCATTTGTGCTACACGCTTTTGTTGTAAGTATAAAGAAAATAAAATATGTTATACAATAAACAAATGGATTAATGCATAAACAAAAAAAAACGCGCCAGCTTTCAAATGATCCAATGACGATTGGACACATTGTCTTCTTCTTCCTCATTTGTCGTTTTAGGTTATGGTACTTTTACCTACATACAAAGGTCTGTAGCTACAAACCTGTGAAACTCAAAAATCCACAACACGCAAGATAAATGGCATCTAGTTATATAAATCAACTCGTTTTGATCTTGTGAACATCATGGTACCCCTTTTGCTGGCCAATTTAACCTGTGGACAAAACCCCTAATCTGCACATACAAACCCTAACAATGGCAAAGGCATGTATAGGCTTCAAAAATGCAATTAAAGTATTCAGTTAGCTTACAAACATGATGAGGATCACAAATATATAATTTAAACATGCTAATGATGCAAGAAATACGATAATCATTTCTGAATTTTGTTGCAAACTGTGAGAGTGATTATGCGCGTTTCTAGGTGTTTCAAGTCTTGCAAACGATCCAGTTATGTTCCTAAGATGTCCAATAATCTATTGGCAATGCCAGAATAGCTTGAATTGGCCTGCAAGCTTGAAATCAAATCACACCTTTTTGTCATTTTTTTTGAGTTTGTTCTTGCTCTTTCACGACTCCTAACCCCTATTTTTTGCTTTGTTCTTGTTCATTATATATCCCTCAATGAATTAGGGTTACAAAACAGATTGAATCTTTAAGTTTTGATGAGATTTGATTTGATTTTTTAGCCATATGCAAACTTGATATTTTGAGCCAAATCTTCCCTTTCTTGTACCAATTATGCTTGATTCGTTTTAGCCTTGATAATTCAACATATTTTAATTGCCAGCCTGTCCAAAAACCAAATCAAATCATATCTTTGCTATTATTCATCAATTATTTGATTTAATTCAATTTTTAATTAATACAAAATCAAAATAAATTGAAAAATGAAGAAAATAATGTGTGGGTGAATATTTGAGTCGTGGACCATATTATAAGTGAGGTGCAAGCATAAAAAGTTAGGCCCATTTAGTAAAAAATGCATTTTTGAGCACATTTGACTTTTGGCAATTTTGCAAAAAGGGTCAACTTTGACAAGGCATATCTCCTCCAATTTTAACCCTAGAGAGGTGTTCTAGGACTTTTTAGAAATCTTAGGATGTCCCCTAAGAAACCCTTTTGGTCTCATCTCAATTGAGTCTTCCATGTTCATGTAAGAAGCTTTGACCCAAAAGGTGTTTTTGTTGACTTTTCAAAAGAACCAATAATGTAGAAATTCATATCTTTTTTTGGGTGCATATTTTGAACTTGTGAGATGAATATTAATTGTAGGTAATTTCATCCTCTTAAAAATGAGCTTTGTATGGAAAATTTCTGATAAAGCATGTGGAAGTTATGCTTGGTCAAAGTTGGGTTGACTTTTACTAAGAAACCCTAATTTAGCAACTTTTGGATTTTGATGAATTTGGAGCATTCCTTGAGGAATCATGATCAACCCTTGATCAAATGATGGATACAACTTCAAAATGTTGATGTTGACCAAAAATATTGAAGTTTGACTGTATGTGGGCCACAATTGACTTTTGACCTAATATAGTCGATTCTCAAGCATCTGAGCAGTTGACTGAGCAAACTTCTTGTGCAAGGCATGAAACTTGACATGTAGGGTCTTGAGAACATATTAAGACCATGGAGAGCATATGAGGCCTTTGTGGTTCACCCATCTTGATGAAAATGGAAACCCTAATTTGAGGTACACTACCTTAGGAGAGAGTTTGTATGGTCAACTCTTGGGCAACCTTGAGCAAATTGAGGACCTCAATGGACATGTATTGAGTAAAATGAGAGGGAAAATTTTAGGGTACAACATCTGCCCCTGTTCAATCTTCTTAAACCTGAGGATGTAGATTGGTTGTTCTGCCTTTCGTGAAGTGGCATCTGATTTGTGATATCGGGAATGGGCTTACGGATGCCATTTGGAAGCTGCTAGCGAATTCTCGGAGATGGGCTTAAAGATGCCATCTGAGATGTGGCGGAATACCGTCGGAGATGGGCTTAGAGATGCCATCTAGAGGATGTTGATTTCCTGAGATATTCCTTTGACGAGAGTCCCTGTTGCTGTTGTTGATGAGGAATCTACTGAGGAACGTTGGTATCTGTCTTGGGAGAAATAAAATTTTAGGAGCTTCAGTTGTCTGTTACTCTATTGGGGAAATAACTTCGGCTTAAGGAAGCGGAAGTGAAATGCGTATCTGGTCAGGGTATATGATACACCACGACTTACTGGGGATATGTGAAGCCAATTGTGTTTGATCGGGTCCCGGTCTTATAGTATTGTGGACTGCTGTCTGGAGATAAGAGAGAAGTAACATAGATAGTAAGGTTATGAGAAGGAACCTGGATAGTAGGGTTACTTCGATATGAATGCCTGGATAGTAGGGATGTGAGAAGGAACCTGGATAGTAGAGTTACTTCAATATGAAAGCCTGATAGTAGGGCTGTGAGAAGGAACCTGGGTAGTAGGGTTACTTCGATATGATAGTCTGGATAGTAGGGATGTGAGAAGGAACCTGGATAGTAGGGTTACTTCGATATGAAAGCCTGGATAATAGGGATGTGAGAAGGAACCTGGATAGTAGGGTTACTTCGATATGAAAGCCTGGATAGTAGGGTTGTGAGAAGGAACCTGGGTAGTAGGGTTACTTCATATGAAAGCCTGGATAGTAGGGTTGTGAGAAGGAACCTGGGTCGTAGGGTTACTTCGATATGAAAGCCTGGATAGTAGGGCTGTGAGAAGGAACCTGGATAGTAGGGTTACTTCGATATGAAAGCCTGGATAGTAAGGCTGTGAGAAGGAACCTGTGTCGTAGGGTTTCTTCGAAATGAAAGCCTGGATAATAGGGTTGTGAGAAGGAACTTAGGTAGTAGGGTTACTTCGATATGAAAGCCTGGATAGTAGGGCTGTGAGAAGGAACCTGGGTCGTAGGGTTACTTCGATATGAAAGCCTGGATAGTAGGGTTGTGAGAAGGAACCTGGATAGTAGGGTTACTTCGATATGAAATCCTGGATAGTAGGGCTGTGAGAAGGAACCTGGGTAGTAGGTTTACTTCGATATGAAAGCCTGGATAGTAGGGTTGTGAGAAGGAACATGGGTGGTAGGGTTACTTCGATATGAAAGCCTGGATAGTAGGGTTGTGAGAAGGAACCTGGGTAGTAGGGTTACTTCGATATGAAAGCCTGGATAGTATGGCTGTGAGAAGGAACCTGGGTAGTAGGGTTACTTCGATATGAAAGCCTAGATAGTAGGGCTGTGAGAAAGAACCTGGATAGTAAGGTTACTTCGATATGAAAGCCTGGATAGTAGGGTTGTGAGAAGGAACCTGGATAGTAGGGTTACTTCGATATGAAAGTCTGGATAGTAGGGCTGTGAGAAGGAACTTGGGTAGTAGGATTACTTTGATATGAAAGCCTGGATAGTAGGGTTGTGAGAAGGAACTTGGATAGTAGGGTTACTTCGAAGCGATAGTGTAGATTAGTTGACCTGTTTGATTTCGGGAACTGAGTTTCCATTAGTCGTTTGTAGATATAATTTGTATAACTGCTGAATTTGTTGAAGCTAATCGTATTTTCCTGAAAAGATATCAAGGTTAGTTATATGTGATGAATGAAATGCAGGGTGAGATGATGTTCTCAAAATAAATGAGATTATGTTGTATATGATATGCATGTGTATGTCATGATGTATGTTCATGAAATGTGTTGTACCCCAAAATTTGTCCTCCCATATTCTTCAAAGTTTTGTCAAGCATCACCTCAAATGGTTCAAAGTCTACTCAAGGGCTGCACAGTCAACCACTCTCCTAAGCCAGTCAAATTAGGGTTTTGATTCTTGCAAGGAAGTTGAGGTTTTCAAGGGCTCAATCAAGTCCCATATGCTCATATACATTGTCAAGCACCTACATGTCAAGTTTCAAGGCTCACAAGGTCAAGTTGCACAGTCAAAAACCATAAGTGCTTCACAATCAACTGTAGGGGTAAAATGGTCATTTGGCAGTCAAAAGTCAAAAAATTTGGTCAACATCTTATTTTGAGGCCACAATCATCATTTGATCAATTCTTGATCATGATTCCACAAGAATGGCTCAAAAATCATCAAGATGCAAAAGTTTCCATTTTTGGACAGCTGAAAAGTCAACTGTAACTTGACCAAGGCATAACTTTTTCATGGTTCATCAGAAAAATCCCATCCAATGCTCATTTTGAAGGGGATGACATTTCCTACAACTCATCTTCACACTCCAAGTCCAAAAAATGCTCTCACAAAAAGTTATCAATTTCAACATTATAGGTCATTTTCACTTGTTTCAGCTTGGCCATGCCTCCCACGTGTCACACAATTTATTTCAAGATTAAAAGTTAATTTTTCCATTTTTATTTAATTTTATTTGATTTAATTCATTTTAAATCTTTAAAATTCAAATAAAAATCAAGAAAATTAATGGAGGGATATATTTTGTGTTGAATTGCTTTGATGCACCTTGAAACACCTTCCAAATTCGTGCAAGGGCCTATTCCAAGCAAAAATTCAAATTTGACACAAAAATGGCAAGTGGTTTCAATGGAGGTTATGGCAAAATCTCAAGCATAATTGCAAGGCTTCAATGACCATAATGCTGATTGATACTCATTCATAATCTTATATGCAAGCATTCCATATGCAATTCACGACCTAGAGAGCCATATACAGCATAAGCCATTTCCATTTTTTCAAGAGAAAAATCATAATCTGAAAACCACCTTGCAGCTCAATTCAAGCTCTCTCTTCGATCCAAACATGCTCCTTGCATTGTCAGGAATCTTTGGCAATCACTAACAAGCCAAAACACTCAAGGAATCACTCATCACGCCCCCACAGTTTGTTCAAAACTTTGAGAAACTGAATTCCATTTTTACGCATCCTTGATTCATTTTGAACATTGCTATACATTGTTGATGTTATTACCAAGCTTTCTGTATGTTTTGATTTGACTATAAGGCCGTAAAACGCAAATCACCATGGGAGATTTCTAGGTTTTCAGAGCTTTAGAATTGGGCTTTTTTATATGCTGTAAAATTGGAACCCCAAACAGGCATGGTCAAACTCAGAAGCTCAAGACGATTTTGATGGACACCTCGCGCCTAATTTATGCTTCATGAATTGCTAATCGCTATTTTCAATATGCCTGTATTTTGTGGGGGTTTAAAACCCCCGCTATATGTTTTGTGTTTGCAGAAAAAAGCTTGAAGATGACTGCGTGGCAGCCAGGCATAGGTGCATTCAAATTCACGCGCGTGTTTCAGCCTATAGGGCACTTATTCCATATATTATTCTGTTTCTATTATGTTTACAACTAGCGCGTTTGGTTCGGTTGGTTGGTTGTGCACTTTGCAATCTTTGGGACCTGGGTTCGATTCCCAGGTCCCCTATAATTTCCATATTATTTTTTCAATTGCTTTCATGTGCAGATTCTCAAAAGAGGAACACCATAAACCTCATATCCCAGCGCTCCAAGTGTTCACCAGCATAGATCCAAGGGCCAAGCATAAGGAACACCATGGTCTGGAGTCAATGTGCTGCAGGCGATCATGAAAGTCAAACGTGGCTTAGATTTCAGTGGGCCTGAATTGCTTCAACAAAAACCTCCATTTCAGCCCACACCCCCCCTTGGTTTTACTTCTTTTTTTCATTTTATTTTGTCATTTTCTATTATTTTAATTTCTAACCTTTTTATTTGATTATTATTAACAAATTAACCAATTAACATATTTTCATAAAAAATCAAAAAAAGAATTAACATTATTTTATTATTATTATTTTATTTTTGTAAATAAATCTTAAATAAATTAGTTTTAATTAGGCCATTCTAACTTTTTTAAAATAATTAAAATAACTTAGATTTAAGTTAACTTTTAATTTTATTTCATTCCTTTTATTTCATAAAAACATAAAAACAAAAAAATATATTTTCTTTTAATTAAATTAATTAATTAGTCATTAATTAGCTTTAATTTCATTTTAAATTACAAAAAAGACCAAAAAAATTTATTTCTTTTCTTAAAAGGGTCAACACCCTGTTGGCTGAAGATTTTGATAATGTTATTAGAAGCCAAATGAATTAAACATTTTGATCGAAATGAGGAAAAGCGTCATGTTTCGAAGTAGCAGAAGCAGTGTTTCGAATAAGTATGTCAAAGCTTGGAGCTTCGAGTGGCAATTATGGGAACATATCTAAAGAAGTCTCGAAGTAACAACAAGGCTGTGTCTGGGAAGAGCGTTCGAAACGGAGAAGTACCAAAGCATTTGAAATTCAAATGGAAGCGGGACTTTCGAAGTTTGAAAGTTATGTGCTGGAGCATTTTGGGACACGTGGAAAGACGAAAGAGGCATTGACCTGCATGTTCTAAACGTGGCATAATCCTATAGCAAGACCGTTATGGTCGAATTAGTATAAATAGAAGTCTTAGTATTAGGATTTCGTGTGTCATATCTAATATACAAAATACTCAGTAACATTCAAACTACCATATGGCAAGGGAAACGAATGCAAGAGAAATGTATGTATGATAGCACCATGTATTTCTGATTTAATGAAAACCTTTTACCATTTCCAGCACTTTCCTTTATCCTTTTGTCAAATAACATTTACAAGTTTTCTCATTTACAGTCTTTTCACTTCGAAATCTCTTCTTTAAAGTTTTACATTTTAATGTCTTCTTCATATTTCAAGCACTTTATATCTCAGAAAACTGTCATATTTTCCATACCTTTACCTTCAAGTCTTATCCTTCGAACGCATATTTTTACTTAAAGTCATTTAAAGATTTCTTGCATTAAACGCTTCCTTCATGTTTCAAACCTTTTACGTTCCAGAAATCCTTTATATTAATTGTTTTGTAAGTCGAAACCATTTACTTCACTTTTATGCAATTTTACATGTCTTTACAATTAGCATTTATTCATGTAACTTAGTTTTCGCACACACATTTTGATTACATCTTTAGACTTTTAGAGAGAGAAATCGAAATAAGCCAACACATATACAATATCAACCATGAATATCTGTTCGATCGTGAGAGTAACCTTAATATCCAAGGAGTCCTAGGATCAATCTAGTCGATCCTGTGAGTTACCAGAGGAATTGAATAACAGTCAGAAAGATTATTCGATAGTTTGGAAGACTAGCGGTTGTTTACCAGAAATCACTGGAAACAAATTGGCACACCCGGTGGGACCAATAATTGGGTATTAGAAATAAGGATTGTTGGGACATAACCATTACAAAAACGTTGGAACCCAAGAAGTTTGTTGTTTTATGAACCTGAGAAGTGGTAAGATAACCAACAGCAACCAACCTTTATCCAGAAGAAAACGTTTGGACAAAATGTCTAATTCAGACAATCAACAAGGGGACCAAAATGGCCCACATACAACAGGCACTAATGCGTCCACTTCGATCGGAACATCTAATGTAATCCCTTCGAACGCACAGTCTGTTGCATCTTCGACCAGTAACATAGCCACCAATGGAGTAAGTGGCATATCAACTAATAGTTCGATCTTAGGGAATACTGGAACCATTGGCTACCCTGGGGGGTTCGTTCCACCATCAGGGACACAATCCCATTTCGCCACTCCATTAACTAGACCACCCGGTTTCGATGGGAATAGAACCAGAAATTCCTCTTATGGAATGCCAACATCTTTTATGGCAGGTTTACACAATTCCACATCGAATTCATCTCCACAACTAGGGTCTGGGTCTGGGGCGAATCAGTTTATGACAAATAACCAAGGATCGGTGGGTTATAGCACAATGCATATCTTAACCACAGATAACCAGTTGGCTTTTAGGCAATTGATGGATGACAGTAACCATAATATGATAGGGGTGTTAGCACAAACCATGCAGGAGATATTTTCCCCAATAGTGCAAAATGTGACTGTGACAAACAGAGAAAACGCTGACAATATGAGTCGAATAGCAGATTTCTTTGCTCCCCCAGAAAGGCGTAGGCAGAATCAGGCGGGATTTCGAGCAAACATGCCTGTTATGGAACAAATTGCTAACGACCCAATTTATAGACCCAATAATCCCCGAGAAGAAGTTAACTTAGGGGCCAGGGCACCAAGGTTAGAAGCCCCAATAATCCCGGGCCCACAAAGGGAAATTATGGAACCATGGGCAAGGGTCGAAAGGCTAGAAGTCCCAGAGTTTCGAGAAGAACAACCTAGGGGAGTTGTTTTGGTTGGTCGAAATCAAGATGCCGATGCTGTCGTTCATAGAATTCGAAACGATAACATCTTGGCAGAAAACAACCTAACCACCATGATAGAGAGAGTCATGGCCCAGAATGGCCTCAACACATGAATGAGAAGGCCAAATTACGCTTCTCTTATACTGGATTGCATAATGCATACTGATTTACCAAGGGGATATAAAGTCCCTAAATTTACAAAGTTCGCTGGGGATACCAATGAGTCAACAGTCGAACACATAGCGAGATATCTAACCGAAGCGGGAGATATAGCCAATAATGAAGATCTCAGGATCAAATACTTCCCAAGTTCCTTGACAAAAAACGCCTTCACATGGTTCACCACTTTGCCTCCTGGGTCCATTGACACTTGGGCTCTCTTAGAGAGATTATTCCATGAATAATTTTACACGGGACAGTCGAAAATAAGTTTGAAGGAATTGGCCAGTGTTAAGAGAAAGTTCACCGAACCCATAGATGATTATTTGAATAGATTTAGGCTTTTGAAATCCAGATGTTACACAGTAGTGCCTGAACATGAGTTAGTCGAAATGGCCGCGGGTGGCTTGGATTATTCTATTCGAAAGAAACTAGACACTCAGTATTTGAGGGATATGGCTCAGTTAGCCGATAGGGTTCGACAGGTCGAAAGACTAAAGGCCGAAAAAGCCAGAGTCTTTAAGAATAGCAAGAAAGAAAGGATTTCCTATGTTGGGACTGAGGAAGCAGAAGAATATCCTGAATTCGAATTCGAAGAGGTCGAAATCGACCTCGCTGAATTAAAACAGGCCCCGCCTTATTCTTGCAAATTGTTAGTTCCCACAAAAGGGAAAGACATTGTTGAAAATGAAAAAAGTGACAAATTTCCAAAGAAGGTCTATACCTTCGATGTCACTAAATGTGACGAGATTTTTGACTTACTTGTCAAAGATGGCCAACTAATTGTGCCATCAAATGTCAAAATACCTCCTTTGGATCAGAGAAAGAAGAGAGGATTTTGCAAATATCATAGTTTCCTAGGCCACAAAACCTCACAATGTTTTCTTTTCAGGGACCTGATTCAAAACGCGATCAAAGATGGCAGACTAAAATTTGCTGATAAGGTGAAGATGAAAGTGGACGAAGATCCCTTGGACGTCGCAGACACCAACTACTCCGAGCCTGCATGCATTGGAGAGGTCAACATGGTGGAAACTGATCAAAGCGACGCCCTAACAGGAGAGAAGGGTACTGGAGTTGAAAACTGGGTGATGGTCGAAGTCAGCGAGGAGGTCACTGAAGACATCCAGAATACGCCAGAGACTCTGATTGCCACACCCGTAGTTGTTGCAAGAGAAACCCAGGCTACTGAAGGCCAGGGAAATCAAAACCAAGAATTAACACAAGTCACTGAAGGCTTGAGGCTGGAATTGGAGAAAGTCCAAATCACGCAGCCAATTTCCCTTCAGAAGGAAATATGGGACACTCTAGGGGAACCCAGTGGAAAATTTGACTATTTGGTCAAATATTCTGCCCCAGAGAGTTCGAAGGTTCAGATTGAGGATATAAAGCCCACAGGATGGGGTGATGATGAAGCTAAAGGGGGAGATGTTGAAATAAATATGGTGGATATGGAAAGACCTCGCTCTGAGATGGAGGAAGTGGAAAAATACTTAGAAAAAGAAAAGTATAGAATGGGGGATAATCACACTGGAGATGTTAGTCCCATGGATTATCTCATGACATGCCACAAAGGAGATTCAGGCATGATATTGTGCCCTAGGTGCAGCATCCTCTGCAATCAAAGAATCGTTGTGAATTTCGAAAGGGTACAGAGGACTCGAACTGGCAACAATTGGCGCCAGGATAACCAGCTTTTTAAGTGTTATCCCAAGGCTGGAGAAAGTTTGCTGGAATTTGTGTTTCGCTGCTACAAAGGGGCAACCAAGTGCTTGATTTGCCCAAGGTGTTCTGCTGTGTATGACCAAAGCATGGCCAAGGCCTTCGAAACGATTCCCTTCGCCCCTTGTTGGAACCATCAAGAAACTGCCCAGATGGGCCCACGTTTCGACAGCAGACACAAACAGCGAAGGCCTGATAGCCCTCACCCCAAGGCTGCTCAAAGAGTGACTTTCAAACTCCCTGCTGAAGTGCCAATCGATAGATGGTTACAGGTCAGAAATGACAAAGGCAAAGATAGATGGAGAAACGCTGAACGAAATGCACGCCATGCTGTGACATACAGGAGGCAATTCAACACAGCAAAAAGGGAGGAGGTGAGATTAGAAAATTACAAAGGAAGGAACCCCATGTCAAGATCCCAGTGGCGCAGACAGCAAAGGATTCGAAAGGCTGAGAGAGAAGCTGTGGCAAACAAAGGGGTTACTTCAACGAAAAACCAAGGTGAATCTAGCACCAACAAACCAAAAAATCAAACTGAAGACAAACCTCCAGTCAATAGGAGGCTCTTCTCTGAAGAACAACGCGATGAACCAAAGGAATACACTCCAGGCCCGGAAGAGGACGAAGATATGATAACAGATAACTTCGAATCGGAGGGGGAGTCTTCATTTAACTTGAACTGTAACGTGGTGTCTGTGCTTCCCTGCGAATTTGGGCAGGAAACCGAAATCAATGAATATGAGGAGGAAGACACCACAAATTTGATGAAACATAGGCACGTGTGCTACTATGTGATGGACAATGGGGCTGTTGAGGAACAAAATGCGTTCTTCGAACGTCCAGAACCTGCAATGAAGAACCATCTCAAGCCTCTTTTCATTCGGGCGAAAGTTGGTGTCCATGGTGTGAACAAAGTTCTAGTGGATGGGGGTGCTGCAGTCAATTTGATCCCCCATTTCATGCTAAAAAGATTAGAGATCCGCGAAGGAGACATCAAGCCCCATAATATGGTTCTGTCCAATTATGAGGGAAAAGTGGGCAAAACACTGGGAGTGGTCCAGTTGGAATTGACAATAGGCTCAAGCTGTAGGCCCACCATGTTTATGGTGATCGAAGCCAAGGCCAATTATAACTTACTGCTGGGAAGAGAGTGGATCCATGGCGTGGGGGCAGTTCCTTCGTCAATGCATCAGCGACTAGTTCTGTGGAGAGATGATGGAATCGTGGAAAACATCGAAGCAGACCAGAGTTACTTTATGTCAACTGTCAATTTAGTTGACAAGAGGGATTATGATAAAAATCTAGCAAAGATTGCTCCGTGTGTTCCAAATGATGAGATTAATGAAACTAGAAACGCCCACTACTACATGACCCTTCGTCATGATGGCCTTTACTGGGATAGAACAATAATCAGTGAAGAAGAGGGAGTCGAAAGCACTATACAAAAACGGCCAGCAGTCTGGGACTTCGACAACCTTAGCCATGACTGAGTCTACCTTTTTCGAAAGGATTTCGGCCTATATGGCTGAGAACGAATCAAAAGCGGCCTTAGAGGATGAAATAAATAAATCAACTATAAAGACGGACGAAGTAAGTGGGGTTGGTTCGAAATGCTCACCCTTCAAAGAGTCTGAGATGGATCAAAGGTTGGATGCCATCTACGATAAAGAACCCTTAGGCTTCGAAAGGGACCCCATAAACTCAGGTGCCAAAATGTTGGCACAGGATCCACTCGAAGAAGTCAACTTAGGGGATGGAAAAACGAAAAGAGTAACCTACATAAGTGCTAAACTTAGCCCAGGCCTCAAGAAGGAAGTGATCGAAGTCCTTAAGGAAAACAAAGATTGCTTCGCATGGGATTATGACGAGATGCCTGGTTTAAAGAGGGAGTTGGTCGAACACAGACTGCCAATCAAAGATGGCAAGAGGCCCATCAAACAAACTCCCAGAAGATTCGCACCAGCGGTTCTCACAAAAATTAAAGCTGAGATCGAAAGGTTGCTGCGTTGCAAATTCATCAGAACAACAAGGTACGTCGAATGGTTAGCAAACATAGTACCTGTTATTAAGAAAAATGGTTCTTTAAGAATTTGCATAGATTTTAGGGATTTAAACACTACAACCCCTAAAGATGAATATTCCATGCCTGTGGCAGAAATGCTAGTAGATTCTGCTGCAGGATTCGAATACTTGAGTATGTTAGATGGATACTCTGGGTATAACCATATTTTCATTGCTGAAGAAGATGTTGCAAAGACAGCATTTCGTTGCCCAGGAGCCTTAGGCACCTACGAATGGGTGGTGATGCCTTTTGGTTTAAAGAATGTTGGGGCAACTTATCAAAGGGCAATGAATTCAATTTTTCATGATTTCATTGAAACCTTCATGCAGGTGTATATTGACGATATAGTCATCAAATCTATATCTGCAGAAACACATTTGCATCATTTAAGCCAATCATTCGAGCGAATGAGAAAACATGGCTTAAAGATGAATCCCCTTAAATGTGCATTTTTTGTGCAGGCTGGAGATTTTCTTGGTTTTGTGGTTCACAAGAAAGGAATCGAAATCAACCAGAACAAAACCAAAGCCATAATGGAGACGAAAGCACCTGCGTCAAAAAGGGAGTTGCAATCTCTGCTAGGGAAAATTAACTTCCTCAGAAGATTCATCTCGAACCTAAGTGGAAGAACCCAAGCTTTCTCTCCGTTACTTCGTCTAAAGCAAGGTCAGGCCTTCGAATGGAACGAAGCTCACCAGGAGGCGTTTGACAGAATAAAAGAATACCTTTCTCAGCCTCCTGTTTTGTCTCCACCTTCATGGGGGAAGCCCATGAGATTGTACATATCTTCCTCTGAAGTTAGTATAGGTAGTATGCTAGCACAAGAAGATAGCAATGGCGTCGAAAGAGCCATATACTATTTAAGTAGAGTGCTAAATGATGCAGAGACCAGATATAGCAATTTAGAAAAGCTATGTCTCTGTTTGTATTTCTCTTGTATGAAACTCAAGTATTATATAAAACCTGTTGATGTTTATGTTTCATCTCATTTCGATGTCATTAAACATATGCTTTCAAAACCAATAATGTATAGCAGAGTTGGCAAGTGGGCTTTAGCCTTAATAGAATATTCATTGACTTTCATGCCTTTAAAAGCTATGAAAGGTCAAGTGATTCCTGACTTCATTGTGGACCATTCTTTGGTTGAGCAGACGGTCATGAGTTACGTCGAAATGCAACCATGGAAATTGTACTTTGATGGTTCAACCCACAGGAATGGAAGTGGTGTTGGAGTCCTTCTGATTTCTCCTGAAGGAATTCCAACAAAATTCAAGTATAAATTAGATGGTCCTCGTTGTTCTAACAACGAAGCTGAGTATGAAGCGCTCATTGTTGGACTTGAAGCTTTGTTGGAATTGGGGGCAACCAGAGTCGAAATTAAAGGAGACTCTGAATTAGTGGTCAAACAAATCACAAAGGAATACAAGTGCATAAAGGAAAATTTAATGGTATACTTCGTCATAGTCAATAGGCTATTGAGGAAATTTGAATACATGGATATTCAACACATACCAAGAATAGAGAACCAAGAAGCAAATGACTTAGCGCAGTTGGCTTCAGGTTATAAAGTGTCTACCAAGAACTTCAAGGATTTGGTCGAATTAAGGGGAAGAGTTATGGCTACTAGATTCACACCATCGGATCTGGAAAGTATGAGATTGGGATATGCTGAGAAACAGGGATTCGAAATATTAGCCATAAATACTTTGTCAGATGCAGATTGGCGAAGTCCATTGAAGAGTTATTTAGCAGACCCAACTCTAAAGGTGGATAGAAAAACAAAATATAGAGCATTGTCATATCTCCTCATGGGGAACGAATTGTTTAAAAAGACCCAAGAGGGTGTATTATTGAAATGCCTAGGAGAAAGTGAGGCGTACTTAGCATTGTCTGAAGTCCATAATGGGGCATGTGGGGCACATCAAGCAGGCCATAAAATGAAATGGTTGTTATTTCGATACGGCTTGTATTGGCCTAGCATGCTCAAAGATTGCATAGACTTTGCTAAAGGATGCGAGGAATGTCAGAAACATGCAGGAATTCAACATGCCCCTGCAAGTGAGTTGCATTCGATCATCAAACCATGGCCATTTAGAGGATGGGCATTGGATTTGATAGGAGAAATAAATCCTGCTTCGTCCAAAGGACAAAAATACATCTTGGTGGGAATAGATTATTTTACCAAATGGATCGAAGCTATACCACTGATAGTTGCTGATCAAGAGGCTATTATTGAATTTATACAAAAGCACATTATCTATAGGTTCGGATTGCCAGAGAGCATAACTACAGACCAATGCTCTGTGTTTACTGGTAGAAAGATGCAAGGATTTGCCCAAGAAATGGGGTTTAGATTGCTAACATCAACGCCATATTATGCTCAAGCAAACGGACAAGTCGAAGCAGCAAATAAAGTAATAATAGGATTAATCAAGAAGCATATCGGCAAAAAGCCAAGAAACTGGCACAAAACTCTGGACCAAATATTATGGGCTTGTAGAACATCTCCTAAGGAAGCTACTAACACTACGCCTTTCCAACTCACATTTGGTCATGATGCAGTGTTGCCAGTAGAAATTCATCTACAATCAGTTCGAATTCAGAGACAAAACGAAATCCCAACTGCATTATATTGGGAAATGATGATGAATGAATTAGTTGAGTTGGACAAAATTAGATTACATGCATTGGAAATTTTGATGAGGCAAAAAGAAAGAGTGGCCAGAACATACAATAAAAGGGTGAAGAAAAAAGTATTCATTATTAATGACTTGGTTTGGAGAGTCATATTGCCTATGGACAAGAAGAATAAAGCGTTAGGTAAATGGTCACCTCATTGGGAAGGACCTTTTCGAATATTAAAAGTATTCTCAAACAATGCATACGAAATCGAAGAACTCATGGATGATAAACGTGTCCTAAAGGTTAATGGGAAATATTTAAAGAAATATAAGCCAAGCCTGCAGGAGATTCGAATAGTAACAACGTAAACAAGATGTTATAAAAAGCCAAGATGGCAAGATAAAATGCCAAAATGGCGTTGTTCGAATATTACATGTAAGAAACCAAAATTATAGTCAAATAAACAACCAAATCTAGAAATAAGAATTGTTTTTCAATCGATTGAAAGTGATTCGAAATGATTCAAGTTTCTGCTGAGCGAACCGCCTGGCTCCTTCCAAGGTTGCCACTTCTCCTTTAAGTTGTTCTGCAGTCTCCATTTCCGCAAGCCCCTGGTTGAGAAGCTCTTCGAATTGGTTACCAGCAGTATTGGTTTCGAAGGCTATTTGTTGTTCTTTAGCCTCCTTAACCTTCTGTTGAAGTTCCAGAATCTGCCTTTCCCAAAGAAGTATGGACTCAGCTCGAGCCTCATAATCAGTTTTCGCCTGCTTCAGATGCATAACTTGATCCTTAGCTTCTTGAGAGAGTTTCGAAGCTTGTTCATAAGCGGCATCCATGGCAATGCGTTTCTCTCGAACCTTCTTGGCAGCAGATTCGTCTTGGAGAAGGTAACCAGTTACGTTGTCCAGCAAATTCTGAAGATCAAACAAGAGAGTACTAACTGGCAAGGAGCAGGTGGAAAGATTGACCTTTGTGAGCAGCTCCTTCATAGTATAGCAAGCAGTACTATCTTGCTTAAGCACTTCGAATATGTCCACATTGAGAATGGTTTTCCTAATTTTATTAAGAAGAACAATTCTTTCATCTGTGGGAAGGGGATAGCTGGTCGAACTTGTGCCAGCCCTAGCAAGTGGGACGTCCCTCTGAGCCAACTTTGCCTTCATGTACCCAATAGGGTCATTTCGTCTCAGAAGTGCCGGTTCCTCGTCAGTCATTCGAGACAGAGAGGATTGAGGGAGTTCCACACGTAGGGGAGCCACATCCATTTCAACCGCTATGGGTTCGTTGGTTGCATTACCATCCCCTTCATTCGTTTCGTGCTCTTGGTCTTCTTCATCCTCATCCAAGTCTACCACTTCGATACCATCCCTTTCACTGCTATTTGCGTTGGACTCCGTCCCAACAATCGAACCGTCATTGGCATTCTCCTCCTCAGATTCTTCGTCTGCAGATTCTTCGGCTCTTTGCCCAGAATCAGCTTTCTCTTCTTCAGTTTGAGTGTCCTTTGGGTCCTCTTGAAGGGTTTTAAGAGGGGACTTTTGAAGAGAAGCCCTTTGCAAATCCTCTGCAGACGTTTGAGGTGTTGTTTCGTTTATCTCTTTCAGAGGAATGGAGGTACCTTGATCATCCTGCTGTTCAGAAGTTCCAGCCAGAACCGCCATATTGGAGGAACCTTTATTTTGAACCAGGTTGCTGGAATCTCCTTGAGGAGAGGAGTTGAGCGGAGCAGCAGCTCTGGATGGTGAGTTCGAAATAGTGGAAGCTGGATTCAAGATGTTCTGCAAGGAACAATAGAATGTTAAAAACATTCACCAAGGTAATAAGAAGTTAGTATTGTACAAAATTTAAAGGTTCAATTTACCTGTGGACTCTCGGAGGAGAGGTTACTAGCTATACGTTCCAACGGTGGGTTGGAAGTCGAAGGTGGATTTTTGGATTTGGGTGAGGGAGCAGCATCCCTGGAATCAAGTCCAGAGACACTAGTTGGAACGGTGCTTTTCGAAATATCTTTCTTTGGCTTCTTCTTCGAAGCAGTATTTAAGTTTCCTCCAGCCTCGGGGTCTTCCCCAGTGGTGCTTGATTTCCGCTTCTTGGGAGTAGTAGGAGGAAGCTTGTTGGTCTGAAAGAATTTTAAACGAAGAATTAGATGCAAACCATAAAGCATGAGTGAGTTCGAAACATCAAGGCTAAGTGATTACCGTTGGAATTAGAACACTGGTTGTTGTTGGTGTTATTGTTGTTGTTATGGTTGCAGCAATAGTGGTTGTTTCGGGTGGAGTCACTTTGTCAGTAGTTTCGATGGAGGCTTGAGAGGCACTCCCTTCTTTCGACTTCGAGGCAGCTGTCTTTATCCTGATGGCTGAAAATCGAAACAATTACAGCAAAGGTTAAAGATATGGAAAATAAAAGATATTTGGGATTTTCCCAAGCATTCGCACCTGTGCCTTGATCAGATTTAATTGACATGGCAGAAAGGTCGTATCGAAGGTGTCCTGGGAAATCATGAAGCCAATATCGAGCCCATGTCACAGTCTCAGATGGCTTTGGTTTCCTTTGAAGATATTTGAACATCTCTTTGCAAGTAAACCACCATGGATATGGGGGAAACCAAGCCAGAGCCAGTTCTGAGGTAGGTAATCTGGGAAATTTAGGTGGATGCATTTCGAATGCCAACCTATACCTATCCTCAGGTGACAGCCCTGAAGGAAGTTTTAACTTAGAAACTTTTTGTTTAAATTTTTCCTTCAAGGTCTCAACTGCTTGATGCACAGTGGATTCCAAGCGCGTGGGGTCATAAGTAGTTTCAAAATAATTTTGGAAAGCTTTAATCTCTTTGGCATGAGTAAACATACCTTTCTTTGTTGGTACCTGCACATCGAAGGCATCAATTAGTTTCTGTTGAATTGTAAGTGTATCGAACATGTAAGTTTGATAAAACTTGGTCCACCATTCCAGAAATCCTTTAGCCGTGAGATGGGTAGGTTCGAAGGTTATCAGCTCAAATTGGGCAAAGCCTTGATATTGTTCTTGTTGTATTTTGGCTTCCCGTGCTTTGAAAGTTCATCCAGAAGTGATGGCGCTCTCAGTGTGGAATAAAGGTTCAGGAATCAGTTGGCATAAGCCAAACTGCCTCGAAACGAAGTTTGGTTGGTAGGCAAAGAGAAAAATTTGGTTCTTGGCTGGGGTTATTCTTGAAGAAATGAGTCTAGGCAGCAAAAAAGCTCTCCATACATCCTGAATCTCCTTGCTCTTGATAGCTTCTGAGAGAGCCATAGTGAACCAAGAAGGTCCATGAGCCCTCGAAGCAAAAGGCGCCATGCTCTCTTCGAACTTGTGCCTTTTGGAGAATATCATGATGTACTTCGAGAATTGAACTTTGAAGTCATCTTTGTCATCATTGGGAGTTAATCTTCGAAGCCTAGTGCCTTCGACTATCCTATCATTTATCTCAGAATCTTGCTCATCAAGGGTGTTGGCGGTTGATAAGGAGGGTTCGAACATGGCATTTAGCCATAGTTGGAGTAACCAAAAAGGGCCAGCCAATAGAATATTTTTGGAGGTGTGGGATTTGAGGCTCGAAACAGCTGACCTCAGGCTTTCATAGAGGTCAACTAAGAGCAGTTCACTTAGGCACACTTTTCGATTTTCATGCAAGTCCCTAGCTAGAGGAATGAACCTACTAGCTACCTGTAGGGATCTACTGCAGAAAACGTATCTTGACAGCCACAGGGTTAAGAAAGCAATGTGCTCTACGTCAGACACATTGTCCCCCTCAGCATGGTAATGACTGATAAATTTGGAAAAACTGGCTAGCTTGACTTCGAAGTCAATTATGCTTGAGTGTTCTTCGTTGTCGGGTATATAAGTTTCTCCCACTGGCGATAGCCCAGTGATGGCCGCTATGTCGAAGAAGGTTGGGGTGATCATTCCACCTGGGAGATGGAAAGTGTTATAGGTACTGTCCCAGAAATAAAGGGACGCGAATAGCAGAGGGTGGCTGTAGGTGAAACCAGGCTTCGATAGCTTAATCAGGTTATAGATGCCTAATTCTTCCCATTGCTGGGATTTCTTAGCTTCTACTTTCTTGAACCAATTTTGATAAGCAATATCAGAGGTGGGGCAAGATCAAAATGGCTTAAAATTACTTTTTACATAATCCAAAACAAAGGGGTCCTTAGGAGGGACAGTTGGGGTTTCTATGGTATTTGAACTAGGGGATTCTACTGCCTTAGGGGCGTCCATTTTGTTAAATAAGGGTTTGAAGCTATAACAAACTGGGAAAATCGTCCTGGTGTCTTTTAATATTTCAAAAACCGTAAGAGGGCCATTTAAAGCTAACCTCTTACCAGCAACGTTGGTAGGAATGAGTACCTGTGACGCATACAACATTTCTTTTTCTTTTGAAATCATCTGAGGGGCAAGTACGGGTTGACCTTGGTGAGTGATGATTTTACTTTCCATGGTAGCTCCTGCAGTTTTTCCTTTCTTCTTGGAGACTTTCTTGAGTTGGGATGAAGTAGAAGAAGACATTTTTGAAAGATGTTGAAAGCTTGGATTTTTGTTGCGAGAGAAGGAGGGTAAAAGATTTAGAGTGTGAAAAGAAAAGAAAAGAGATTAAGTTGGTGATGTTTTATAACAGGGAAGTTTAAGCATCCACCGAATAAAGGTGTGATACGTGGAGATCATGGGTTGGTGTGATGAAGAGGTGGCGTAAAGTTAACATGGGTAATAGGCGTGATTTAAAGGTAATCATTATTTGTAACTGCACCATACTGTGAAGTGGCTCCAGGCGGTTAAGGAATCCAAAAGGTGCTATGATTGACGTGACTGGAGTCAAATGCATTAAATGTTACGATGATTCGAAAGTCCCATCAAAATCTTGTGTAGGTGTTTAAAATAGGTATTTCTCAGAGGAATCGAAATACATATTTTAAAGGGGCAATTTGTTGGCTGAAGATTTTGATAATGTTATTAGAAGCCAAATGAATTAAACATTTTGATCGAAATGAGGAAAAGCGTCATGTTTCGAAGTAGCAGAAGCAGTGTTTCGAATAAGTATGTCAAAGCTTGGAGCTTCGAGTGGCAATTATGGGAACATATCTAAAGAAGTCTCGAAGTAACAACAAGGCTGTGTCTGGGAAGAGCGTTCGAAACGGAGAAGTACCAAAGCATTTGAAATTCAAATGGAAGCGGGACTTTCGAAGTTTGAAAGTTATGTGCTGGAGCATTTTGGGACACGTGGAAAGACGAAAGAGGCATTGACCTGCATGTTCTAAACGTGGCATAATCCTATAGCAAGACCGTTATGGTCGAATTAGTATAAATAGAAGTCTTAGTATTAGGATTTCGTGTGTCATATCTAATATACAAAATACTCAGTAACATTCAAACTACCACATGGCAAGGGAAACGAATGCAAGAGAGATGTATGTATGATAGCACCATGTATTTCTGATTTAATGAAAACCTTTTACCATTTCCAGCACTTTCCTTTATCCTTTTGTCAAATAACATTTACAAGTTTTCTCATTTACAGTCTTTTCACTTCGAAATCTCTTCTTTAAAGTTTTACATTTTAATGTCTTCTTCATATTTCAAGCACTTTATATCTCAGAAAACTGTCATATTTTCCATACCTTTACCTTCAAGTCTTATCCTTCGAACGCATATTTTTACTTAAAGTCATTTAAAGATTTCTTGCATTAAACGCTTCCTTCATGTTTCAAACCTTTTACGTTCCAGAAATCCTTTATATTAATTGTTTTGTAAGTCGAAACCATTTACTTCACTTTTATGCAATTTTACATGTCTTTACAATTAGCATTTATTCATGTAACTTAGTTTTCGCACACACATTTTGATTACATCTTTAGACTTTTAGAGAGAGAAATCGAAATAAGCCAAACACATATACAATATCAACCATGAATATCTGTTCGATCGTGAGAGTAACCTTAATATCCAAGGAGTCCTAGGATCAATCTAGTCGATCCTGTGAGTTACCAGAGGAATTGAATAACAGTCAGAAAGATTATTCGATAGTTTGGAAGACTAGCGGTTGTTTACCAGAAATCACTGGAAACACACCCTTAGAACATTTCGATTTAATTTTTATTCGCGCACAGTTTGATTATTATGTAATTGCTTCCAAGACATGTAATAGTAATTAGGGTTTTACTTATTTACTTTCCGCACTTATTTACCAAAAACGGGTCTTTGTAATTTTTGGCGATGTATAGACCCGCGCCTTGTAATAGCGTAGGATTTATGTTTCCGCAATTTACTTTCCGCACCCTCTTAACTGCTAAACTTGCATGAAAGAATGTATGGTAAATAAAAACAACTCGTAGCCCATAAAATAACATGTACAAGATAACATTAACTGAATATAACACACAATGCACACACCACTTCTAGGGTACGCCTCACTCGTTGCCTTCGAAACGTGGTCATCAAGTATAGGACGTCTTAGAGGTCACCCTTAGTCCAAAGATCCAGTTGCCTCGAAACAGTTGCCTCGAAACAATTGCCTCGAAACGGTTGCCTCGGATTAAAAAAGGATCTAGGACATTAGGGTTACTTCTAAGGTGTCCTAACTGTTGCTTCGATGACCACACTGTCTCTAAAATCGAATTGACCCGGACACCTCCAACGGTGGTGCTACCTACATCTCAATGGTGGGATGGCACTACCTAAAGGACACTTACATAGCTTAATTCCTTAGGTTAGGTAGATGACTCATGGGTACTTGCTCTTTTAAAAAAACAAACAAAATACTTTTCACACCCCACACTTTCAAAAGCTTTTAAAACAAATTTTTCAAACACTCTTGAGGACAGATACAAGAGTTATTCAGAAATCTTTCCAAGAAACTTTTTCAAACCCACTCACATTTTGAAAAGCAAACATTTTGAAAACATAAGAGCAAGTACCTAAGAGCCCATGGATAACCATGGATAGAAAGGGTGCTAACACCTTCCCTTTCTATAAATCTACCTCCCGAACCGAGAAACATATCTCATAAGGAATTTTGTTGTGCTTTTGTCCTTTCCTTGTTGGAGAAAATAAAAGACGGTGGCGACTCTTGCTTACCGCGACATTTCGCGAAACCAGCTAAAAAACAGTCAGTTCTAGTTCCACCGATCACATAACTGGCGACTCTGCTGGGGAACTTTATTCTTAAAGTGAGGTGTACCTTAGGATAGATCATACTTATGTTTTCAATTGCCTAATTTGTGTGCTTTAATATTGTTGGGCCTGTCTTGGGAGTTCTATAGATCCTAACCCGGATCTGGGGGATACCTTCTTAGAAAGTAGCAACAAGACTGTGAGGGAACTGTGCGGGGTATACCGACACGGTTGAAGCAGTCTGCTACGTTAATGTGGCACTTTGGTGAGTACCGGTAACCCTTGAGTCAAGTCAAGGAGAGTACGGGGCCGCCACGTGGTGTCGTGAAGCATCAACTGACCTTAGGAACCTTAATTGAACCATCCTGGCCTCTTTAGGGGTAGTGAGATAACTGACTTTGGTGCAGTCCGAAGTTGGTTGATACTCGATACTACACTCATTGAGGGTTGTTTTCTTGGGATATTTTGATCGCCAGTTCAGTGGCTAAATCGAAACGATGAACACAGAAAACAATCCAATGATATTGAGCTCCTTAGAACCCGGTTACTCTGATAGGACAGGTTTGAGCCCACCAACTTCAAGAGGGTAGTACCCCAAACTTCATGCTGGCCTAAACTCTAATGGTTGTGGTGTGACTTGTGTGCCTTATCATGTTTACTTTTGTGAATACTTGTGGTGTGTTTTATCATAGCATCATAACATCATACAACATCATATACATACACTAACCACTTCAGGGGTTCGAATCTTCATCTTTGTTCTTGTTTTGTAGGACATGGAAACTATCCGCAGAAAGACAATTCAGGTCAACCTTGTAAGGGTCCCTCCTCAGCTTAAGGAACTCACATCCAGGATTCCCGAGAACTCTTCATTCAGTGAAAAGCATGGTAGACTCATTAGCTTGGTCAACACCAACATTGAGGAAGATATGATAAAGGTCCTCTTTCAGTTCTTTGACCCTCTGCACCACTGCTTTACTTTCCTGGATTATCAACTGGTGCCTACATTGGAAGAGTTCTCCCAGCTTCTGAAGATCCCTATCCTCAGTCAACTACCCTACAATGGTACGGAAAGGGAACCAAAACTTGAAGAGGTTGCTAAAGCATTATGCCTACAACCATCTGACATCAAGGGACATTGGGAAACCAAAAGTGGTATCAAAGGGTTCTTGGCCAAGTTTCTGTTTGAGAAATCACAAGAATGTTGGAATTCCCTTGACCTACAAGCCTTTGAAGAAGTTGTAGCCCTCCTTGTCTATGGGTCGGTGCTGTTCCCTAAGCCATATCAGCTTATAGATATTAATGCTGTTAAGATCTTCATGTCCAGGAATCCTATACCTACGTTGCTTGGGGACATCCTTCATTCATGTTACACTCGAACCATGAGAAAAAGAGGTGTTCTTATGTGCTCACTCCTCTCCTGGGAAGGTGGTTTATTTCGCACCTTCCACAATCAGTTTTGAAGAATGAGCGGGGTTTGAGATGGTCACAACGATTAATGACTCTTACACATGTTGATATACATTTGTGTTCTCGGTCCAGAGAAGACGTCACTATCATTGATCATTGCGGGGAGTTTCCTAATGTTCCTTTACTTGGAATCAGATGAGGTATTACTTACAACCCCTGTCTGGCCTTGAGGCAGTTTGGATATGCTCGGAGGGATGGCCCTCATGATATGTTGATTCCTGACATAGTTTTTGACTTCGACAATGATGCACAAGGACTTCGCCAGAGATTTATCAGAGCTTGGAGGATGCCCAACAGGGTAGACAGCAAGACACTGGGGCACAAAAACTCCATCCCCCTGGAACCTTATCTCAAGTGGGTACGGGCCCGCTCCCAGAAGCTGGTGATGCCATATCCTCATGTTCTCCCCGTGATCAAAGAGCCAGTTTTGGAAGGAGAGGTGCCCTACACCATTCAACATCCTGACATGCCTACATCCTGGGAAGAAATGCAGAAAAGTTGGATCCAACTCAAGGAAGAACGAAATTCTCTTGAAGCCAATCTACATGCCAGTGAGAAGAAGGTCTTGGAGCTCATGCGTCTACTGCACGAGGAAAAGACTCTCAACACTTACATTGCTCCAAAGAGGATGCGCAGTGTCTTTTGGGATTAAATATTTTGTAATGTTTTGCCCATGAGGCCTTGATGTACTGAATAATTCATTTCCTAATAAAGAGTGTGTTCCTTTTTTGGCTGCAACAAATTTGAACTTTCGAACCCTTGAATGCATTGCATAAATAGCATATCATGCATCATGTGCATAACAGGTACCCCTTTTTCTACAGGTTGCTTAATCTTCTTCGTTGTTTATTTCAGCACTCAAGCATCATGAATCCTGAACTCACTACCGAGCAAGCTATCAAGGCCCTCCAGGCCCAAAACGCCAAATTCCAGGAGATGGTCATGAACTTGGCCTAGGGACAACAAGAGCTGAAGGCTTTGCTCCTGAAGAAGAATAAGAAGAAGAAGAGGACTGTGCTATTCAACACTGGGCGCAGACTCGGGAATACGCTGCAAAATGAAGCTGAGAGGACTACTCCATCTGTGGGGGAAGGCAGTCACCAAGGGAGAGAGGTCCCTAGTCCTGTGGTTTCTGACACTGAGACAGACTTCAATGACGAACAGTACCCTCCTGCTGAGGACTGGTACAAACAGCTGGAGGACAGGTTAAATGCTATGGAGATTCAACGTGTGCCTGGGTTGGATTTCGGAGACTTGGGGTTATCTTCTGGGGCGGTGATCCCACACAAGTTCAAGGCGCCTGCCTTTGTGAAGTATGACGGGGCTTCCTGTCCTAAGATGCACCTCCGTTCTTATGTAAGGAAGATCCAACCTTACACAGCAGACAAGAACTTATGGATCCACTTCTTCCAGGAGAGTCTTTCAGGGACTCACCTCGAATGGTTCTATCAGTTGGATGGAACCAACATTCGTAACTGGGAGGATTTGGCCACTGCTTTTTACAAGCAGTATCAATATAATTCCGACCTTGCTCCCACGCGTACCCAACTCCAGGGTATGTCACTTGGAACGGGCGAAGGTTTTAAGGAGTACACACAGAAATGGAGAGATCTGGATGGCAGGGTGCAGCCACCATTGACAGATCGTGAGCTAGTGGACATGTTCCTGGGGACCCTATTTGGTCCGTTCTTCAATCATCTCATTGGTAATTCCTCTGCTGGGTTTACTGACCTGATCCTGACTGGTAAAAGGATCGAAGCTGGTATAAAATCGGGAAAGATACAGAAGGGTGCCTCCTCAAATACTGAAAAGAAGCCCTTCAAGAAGGAGGCCAGTGCTGTGTATGGTCCCAGGAGACAGAATAAACCAGAACGCCGCCAAGCTGTCAACGCGGTGGTTATCTCTAAACCTGCTGCTGCTCCTCAACAATACAACCAGCCCAGAGCTGAGAGGCCTAAAAGACAGTACACTCGGCTCAGCATGACTCTCTCTCAGATCCTGCCGCAACTGCTGTCAACTAGCCTGGTAACTGTCAAGGAAGCTCCGAAGATGGTAAACACAGCATCTCCGAAATACAACCCCAACGCCCGCTACGCTTATCACTCTGATAGCCCGGGACATTCTACAGATGATTGTTGGGCTCTGATAAATAAGGTTCAAGACCTTATTGATGCTAAAGAGGTTCAGTTCGAGGCGCCCGAGAAGCCTAATGTGGTGACTGCTCCCATGCCTAACCATGGAGTAAATGCTATCAGGGTTGAAGACGAAGTGGAAGAATCCGAGTTTGACAGCTGGATCTACTGAACGACCAACGGTGGACCAAGCAACTGGACTGCCAAAGACTCTATGCCTGTTACTTTTGTCACCCAGTAATGAACTTCTTTGTTTTGAATTTGTAATAAACAATAATTTGAAACTCTATGGCCCGGTGTCTTACCCGGGGCACCGTGGTTTCATTTGTGAGAGCTTTTATTTGTCACTTCCATATATCATGAATAAAAGCATTGGACGTTTTTCGCATTTCAAATCTTGTGCTCCCTTTCTTTCTTTCCTTCTTTATATATTGCAAAACAACTGTATTTACACACACTCACTCACACAGGTTCCAATCCACTCTAGATCTCACGGGTAACGACTCTGCTACTGCCAGTTATGACTTCGAAAATCTGATCAACTTAGCCGAAGACGAAGGTGAAGATGATTGCGAAGTGCCTGGCGAGCTTGCAAGACTGCTACTCCAGGAAGAGAGGGCCATTCAACCACATGAAGAGCCAGTGGAAACGGTAAACCTGGGTACTGAGACAGACAGAAAGGAAGTCAAGATTGGTGCTAATCTAGAGCTCAGTGTGAAACAACGGTTAATCCAGATGCTGCATAACTACATGGAAATCTTTGCCTGGTCCTACGAGGACATGCCCGGGTTGGATACTGACATTGTGGTCCATCACTTGCCTACCAAGGAAGATTGCCCTCCGGTAAAGCAGAAAGTCCGCCGTATGCATCCAGAGATATCCGAGAAAATCAAAGCTGAGGTTATGAAACAATTTGACGCCGGTTTTCTTGCAGTGACTTCCTACCCTCAGTGGGTTGCCAACGTGGTTCCGGTGCCGAAGAAAGATGGTAAGGTCAGAATGTGTGTCGACTACAGGGATTTGAACAGGGCGAGCCCCAAAGATGACTTCCCTCTGCCTCACATCGATGTTCTAGTTGACAACACTGCTCAGCACAAGGTGTTCTCCTTCATGGACGGTTTCTCCGGATATAACCAAATCAAGATGGCTCCTGAAGACATGGAGAAGACCACTTTTGTTACTCAGTGGGGCACCTTTTGCTACAAGGTCATGCCTTTTAGACTGAAAAATGCTGGGGCAACCTACCAACGTGCCATGGTTGCTTTATTTCATGACATGATCCATCATGAGATTGAAGTCTATGTCGACGATATGATTGCAAGGTCCCAAACTGAGGAGGAACACCTTGACCATCTACAGAAGCTGTTTGACCGTCTGAAGTTGTACAAGCTGAGGTTGAACCCAAACAAATTCACATTTGGGGTAAGATCTGGAAAGTTGCTAGGCTTCGTCGTAAGCGACAAAGGTATTCAAGTGGACCATGCCAAGGTGAAAGCCATACAAGAGATGCCGGTTCCTAAGACAGAGAAAGAAGTTAGAGGATTTCTAGGACGCCTGAATTACATTGCCCGATTCATCTCGCATCTAACTGCTACCTGTGAACCAATCTTCAAGCTGCTGAAGAAAGATCAGGTAGTACGTTGGAACGATGAATGTCAGGCCGTTTTCGACAGAATCAAAGAGTATCTCCAAGAACCACCCATTCTTATGCCACCGGTTGAAGGGAGACCTCTAATACTATACTTGACGGTACTTGACAATTCAATGGGGTGTGTGCTGGGGCAGCATGACGAGTCTGGCCGAAAAGAGCACGCCATTTATTACCTTAGCAAAAAGTTTACCGACTGTGAGACCCGATACTCACTGCTCGAGAAAACTTGTTACGCTTTGGTATGGGCTGCTCGCCGGCTGAGACAGTATATGCTGACTCACACTACTCTGTTTATTTCAAAAATGGATCCGATCAAGTACATATTCGAAAAGCCAGCCTTGTCCGGAAGAATAGCAAGATGGCAGATGATCTTGACAGAATACGACATCCAGTACACGACTCAAAAAGCTATCAAGGGGAGTGTGTTGGCAGACCACTTGGCACACCAGGAAGTAGACGACTACCAGTCAATGAACTTTGAGTTTCCCGACGAGAACATCATGGTAGTGACTGATTGTGAAGTACCTGGACTGGATGAAGGACCTGAGGAAGGATCCCGATGGTCTATGCACTTTGACGGAGCCTCAAACGCTTTGGGTAACGGTATCGGCGCTATGATCATATCCCCTCAAGGCACTCATACTCCACTCACTGCCCGACTATGTTTCAACTGCACCAACAACATGGCGGAGTATGAGGCATGCATCATGGGTCTTCAGGCCGCGATTGACTTAAGGATCAAGTTTTTGAGTGTCTTCGGAGATTCCGCTCTCGTGATCAATCAGATCAAAGGCGAGTGGGATACGAAACACCCAAACCTTATTCCTTACAAAGAGTGTGTGTTGACATTGATCCCCCATTTCATAGAGATAACTTTTGAACACTTCCCAAGAGAGGAGAATCAGCTGGCGGACGCGTTGGCTACGATGTCTTCTATGTTCAAAGTCAAATGGGATAACAAGGCTCCCCGGATCATTATCTGAAAGTTGGACGAACCTGCATATTGCTGTGATCTTGAAGCTGAAGAGGTAACTGAAAAACCTTGGTATCATGAAGTGAAGAGGTACTTGGAAGCTCAAGAATACCCTGAAGGTGCATCTGTCAACGATAAGAAGTTTCTGAGAAGGTTCGCTGCAAAGTTCTTCCTTAGCAATGGCATTCTATACAAACGAAACCATGATTCAACCTTACTGCGTTGTGTGGATAAGACTGAAGCAAAAAGGATCATGGCAGAGCTGCATGAAGGTACCTTCAGAACGCATTCCAGTGGACACACCATGGCAAAGAAAATCCTTCGGGCAGGATATTTCTGGTCCACAATGGAAGCCGACTGTTACCAACATTCTCGGACATGTCACAAATGCCAGATCTATGCTGATAAGGTGCATGTTCCTCCAGTTCCCCTGAATGTCCTGACAGCACCTTGGCCTTTTGCAATGTGGGGCATTGATATGATCGGAGAGATTAAACCTACAGCATCCAACGGGCATCGCTTCATCCTGGTAGAGATTGATTACTTCACAAAGTGGGTAGAAGCAGCTTCCTATGCTACCGTAACCAAGAACGTTGTGGCACGGTTCATTCGGCATAACCTGATCTGTCGATACGGCATCCTGGAAAGGATCATTACGGACAACGGTACCAATCTCAATAACAAGATGATCACTGAGCTCTGCGAGCAATTCAAGATACAACACCACAACTCTTCTCCCTACCGGCCGAAGATGAATGGGGCTGTAGAAGCAGCGAATAAGAATATCAAGAAGATTATGCAGAAGATGACAGTGACGTACAAAGATTGGCACGAAATGCTACTGTTTGCTCTTCATGGGTATCGTACCTCAGCAAGGACGTCAACCGGGGCAACTCCCTTTTCCTTGGTCTATGGCATGGAGGTAGTCTTGCCGATCGAAGTCCAGATACCCTCTCTCTGGATAATGAAGGATGCAGATTTGAGCGAAGATGACTGGATCCAAACTTGACTTGATCAATTAAACCTAATTGACGAAAAGAGACTCACTGCTATCTGTCATGGTCAAACATATCAAAAACGGATGATCAGGGCATTTAACAAGAAAGTCAGACCACAAGAGTATCAAGTTGGGGACCTGGTAATTAAGCGCATCATTCTTCCTCAAAGTGATCCCAGGGGCAAATGGACCCCCACATACGAAGGGCCATTTGTGGTTAAACATGTCTTCTCAGGAGGAGCCATGATTCTAACCACCATGGATGGTGACGACCTTCCTCACCCCGCCAATGCAGACATAGTAAAAAGATACTACGCATGATAAAAGACCCGCTAGGTTGACATACCTAGGCAAAAATTAGGGCTTCCCGGCGAACCAAAAGGGTTCGGGAAAAATAAGGGATAAAATGAAAAAAAATCTGTACACCCGGCAAGTCGAAAACCTGAAAAGGCAGCTTGGGCAAAAATGGGTATCCCGGTGGACTGAAAACCCGAAAGGGCGGTCCAGGCAAAAGTTAGGGATAAGCGTAATACTATGTCTCATTGGATCACCTTGCATCCAGAATCTAGTATCAACTATCAGGTTCAGACGACATCAATCGATCAACTTCATCTTCAATTGAGCAGCCAAGTGATGAGACGCTCGAAGATATAAAGGCGATAGCAGAGTTGGAACCCAGTGGGATTATTCTCTTCACATAACTGTTTTATTTTCCTTTTTCAAAATTGTATAAACTTTGTTATTCGGCGGCGTTCTCTTACTAAGACGTCATCCTCTTGTACATAAACGCCTATTTACAGGCAAATTCAAAAATCAATACAAATTCACTTTTCAGACCAATTGCCAATTGTTTTTCCTTTTTCTGTTTTGTTTTGTAAAGAACGTCCAAGGTTCAATTTTTGATATATGCATTTGACACTAATTGCTAACTCATAAATATTTGAATACGAAACAAAAGATTAATTACAGGTGACATTAGAAACAGGGGCAATAATGAATTGTCTAAGCGATCTAGTTGCTCTGTCCACCAAGGTACCAATGTAGGTTCAGCTGAAGAACGATCAGGATACCTTCACTCCCCGCAGAGTAAGTCAGGACTCAACAATACTCCCTGAGCAGAGTTGGTCTCCCACAAGCCCTACAAGGCACAGTATCTCCGGCAAGTCAGCAATACTCTCCCCAAGCAGAGTTAGTCTACTGTCAGCCTTAAGGAAGTTAGGTATCCCCAAAAAATCTCAACATTCCCCAGCGGAGTATGCAGGCATTCCTAACAAGCATCCCCGACAATCTTAATCTAAGATTGTTCCCCGGCGGAATACAGGACACCCCAGTAGAGCCACTTCCCCAGTACAGTTCAAAAGTCTCCCCATGAGAGTTGACCAATCTCCCTAGTAGGAAGCTTATCCCCAGTAGATTCTGGAAGCTTATCCCCCGTAGGGCACAAACACGTCTCCCGGACTTTATTCAAAGGTTATGCTCCACCAGAGCTTATAACTGGGTTATCCTCAGCCAATTGCCACGGAAAGATCGTCCCCGGCGAAGTATTCCCATCCCCAGCGGAGTTCATCAAGTCTTCCAACATAACATATCAACGGTATCCCCAGCGGAGTTATCATCAAACCTCAGCGAAGTATCTCTTCCCACAGAGTATTTCCCCTCATAGTAATCTCTCCAACAAGTTTATTCCCCAGCGGAGGCATCTTCTCATACCGGTATACTTTCAACCATCATCCCCAGCGGAAACAAGGAACCCTACTCTTCAACATCAGCCCAGGATTCAACGAACTTCCCGGCATCTGTCAAGGATTTCTTTTCCTAGACAAAAATACATTCATAAACATCACATCTTCATACATTATAGCATGCACATACGCATCATGAACATACAGTCTCATTTATTTTGAGAACATCACGCACTTCATACATCATGACATTGCATACAACTAACGTTTTGTCTTTTCAGGACAAAGGTCAATACATAGATAATTACTATCAACTATCGCAATTCCATATTCGATACCTGTATCTAGCCAGGGCATGTCTGTGAGCGATCTATTTCCAGACTCGATTCATGTATCCTGCCAGGGCACGTCTAAAGAGTTTGAAGATCCAATTCCTGTATCTTGCCAGGGTGTATCTGTTGACGACTAATTCCAGACTCGATTCTTGTATCCTGCTAGGGCACGTCTGAAGAGTTTGAAGATCCGATTCCTATATCTTGCCAGGGTGTATCTGTTGACGACTAATTCCAGACTCGATTCCTGTATCTTTCCAGGGCACGTCTGAAGAGTTTGAAGATCTGATTCCTGTATCTTGCCAGGGTGTATCTGTTGACGACTAATTCCAGACTCGATTCCTGTATCCTGCCAGGGCACGTCTGAAGAGTTTGAAGACCCGATTCCTGTATCTTGCCAGGGTGTATCTGTTGACGACTAATTCCAGACTCGATTCCTGTATCCTGCCAGGGCACGTCTGAAGAGTTTGAAGATCCGATTCCTGTATCTTGCCAGGGTGTATCTGTTGACGACTAATTCCAGACTCGATTCCTGTATCTTGCCAGGGCACGTCTGAAGAGTTTGAAGATCCGATTCCTGTATCTTGCCAGGGTGTATCTGTTGACGACTAACTCCAGACTCGATTCCTGTATCCTGCCAGGGCACGTCTGAAGAGTTTGAAGATCCGATTCCTGTATCTTTCCAGGGTGTATCTATTGACGACTATTTTCCAGACTCGATTCCTGTATCTTTCCAGGACACGTCTGAAGAGTTTGAAGATCCGATTCCTGTATCTTGCCAGGGTGTATCTGTTGACGACTAATTCTAGACTCGATTCTTATATCCTGCCAGGGCACGTCTGAAGAGTTTGAAGATCCGATTCCTGTATCTTGCCAGGGTGTATCTGTTGACGACTAATTCCAGACTCGATTCCTGTATCCTGCCAGGGCACGTCTGAAGAGTTTGAAGATCCGATTCCTGTATCTTGCCAGGGTGTATCTGTTGACGACTAATTCCAGACTCGATTCCTGTATCTTGCCAGGGCACGTCTGAAGAGTTTGAAGATCCGATTCCTATATCTTGCCAGGGTGTATCTATTGACGACTAATTCCAGACTCGATTCCTGTATCTTGCCAGGGCACGTCTGAAGAGTTTGAAGATCCGATTCCTGTATCTTGCCAGGGTGTATCTGTTAACGACTAATTCCAGACTCGATTCCTGTATCTTGCCAGGGCACGTCTGAAGAGTTTGAAGATCCGATTCCTATATCTTGCCAGGGTGTATCTGTTGACGACTAATTCCAGACTCGATTCCTGTATCCTGCCAGGGCACGTCTGAAGAGTTTGAAGATCCGATTCCTGTATCTTGCCAGGGTGTATCTGTTGACGACTATTTTCTAGACTCGATTCCTGTATCTTGCCAGGGCACGTCTGAAGAGTTTGAAGATCTGATTCTTGTATCTTTCCAGGGTGTATTTGTTGACGACTATTTTCCAGATTCGATTCCTGTATCTAGCCAGGGCACATCTATGAGTAACTGATTGAATATTCGATACCTGTATCCAGCCAGGGCACATCTATATAAAGAGTTTGAAGATCAACCCCTATAACAGGCCAGGTAATTATCTTTCTTTCTCAGGTACAAAGTTCTCGCTAAGGAATCTCTTACGCGATCGACACCTAGATGGCATCTATAAGCCCATCCTCCCATTACAGTTCCAAATGGCATCTATAAGCCCATTCCCGTCAAAGTTCCGTCACACTTCCAGATGGCATCCATAAGCCCATCCTCCTATCCATCATCCCTCCAAATGGCATCTGTAAGCCCATTCCCGCTATCACACTGCTGATACTCTACTATGTGAGTGCAAATTTCTGGGCACTCTAGTGTTCAATCATCTTCCACCCTCGGATCACGAAAGGCACACAAGCCAATCTACATCCTCAGGTCTAAGAAGATTGAACAGGGGCAACTGTTGTACCCCAAAATTTGCCCTCCCATATTCTTCAAAGTTTTGCCAAGCATCACCTCAAATGGTTCAAAGTCTACTCAAGGGCTGCACAATCAACCACTCTCCTAAGCCAGTCAAATTAGGGTTTTGATTCTTGCAAGGAAGTTGAGGTTTTCAAGGGCTCAATCAAGTCCCATATGCTTATATACATTGTCAAGCACCTACATGTCAAGTTTCAAGGCTCACAAGGTCAAGTTGCACAGTCAAAAACCCTAATTGCTTCACAATCAACTGTAGGGGTAAAATGGTCATTTGGCAGTCAAAAGTCAAAATTTTTGGTCAACATCTTCTTTTGAGGCCACAATCATCATTTGATCAATTCTTGATCATGATTCCACAAGAATGGCTCAAAAATCATCAAGATGCAAAAGTTTCCATTTTTCGACAGCTGAAAAGTCAACTGTAACTTGACCAAGACATAACTTTTTCATGGTTCATCAGAAAAATCCCATCCAATGCTCATTTTGAAGGGGATGACATTTCCTACAACTCATCTTCACACTCCAAGTCCAAAAAATTCTCTCACAAAAAGTTATCAATTTCAACATTATAGGTCATTTTCAAAAGTCAACAAAAAGGGACTTTAAGTCAAAGACCATAACTTGAGATTGGTAAATCAAAATGACATGGGACCAAAAACATTGGTTAGAGGACTTCAAGACCTTTCCATGTCCAAGAACATGTTCATAGATTCAAAATTGAGCAAGATATGCATTGGAGAAGTTGGAATTTTTTGTGAAATGGCCAAAGTCAATTATCCTTGAAACTTCATTTTTGACAAAAGGGCCCCACTTTTTTCACTTGTTTCAGCTTGGCCATGCCTCCCACGTGTCCCACAATTTATTTCAAGATTAAAAGTTAATTTTTCCATTTTTATTTAATTTCATTTGATTTAATTCATTTTAATTCTTTAAAATTCAAATAAAAATCAAGAAAATTAATGGAGGGATATATTTTGTGTTGAATTGCTTTGATGCACCTTGAAACACCTTCCAAATTCGTGCAAGGGCCTATTCCAAGCAAAAATTCAAATTTGACACAAAAATGGCAAGTGGTTTCAATGGAGGTTATGGCAAAATCTCAAGCATAATTGCAAGGCTTCAATGACCATAATGCTGATTGATACTCATTCATAATCTTATATGCAAGCATTCCATATGCAATTCACGACCTAGAGAGCCATATACAGCATAAGCCATTTCCATTTTTTCAAGAGAAAAATCATAATCTGAAAACCACCTTGCAGCTCAATTCAAGCTCTCTCTTCGATCCAAACACGCTCCTTGCATTGCCAGGAATCTTTGGCAATCACTAACAAGCCAAAACACTCAAGGAATCACTCATCACGCCCCCACGGTTTGTTCAAAACTTTGAGAAACTGAATTCCATTTTTACGCATCCTTGATTCATTTTGAACATTGCTATACATTGCTGATGTTATTACCAAGCTTTCTGTATGTTTTGATTTGACTATAAGGCCGTAAAACACAAATCACCATGGGAGATTTCTAGGTTTTCAGAGCTTTAGAATTGGGATTTTTTATATGCTGTAAAATTGGAACCCCAAACAGGCATGGTCAAACTCAGAAGCTCAAGACGATTTTGATGGACACCTCGCGCCTAATTTATGCTTCATGAATTGCTAATCGCTATTTTCAATATGCCTGTATTTTGTGGGGGTTTAAAACCCCCGCTATATGTTTTGTGTTTGCAGAAAAAAGCTTGAAGATGACTGCGTGGCAGCCAGGCATAGGTGCATTCAAATTCACGCGCGTGTTTCAGCCTATAGGGCACTTATTCCATATATTATTCTGTTTCTATTATGTTTACAACTAGCGCGTTTGGTTCGGTTGGTTGGCTGTGCACTTTGCAATCTTTGGGACCTGGGTTCGATTCCCAGGTCCCCTATAATTTCCATATTATTTTTTCAATTGCTTTCATGTGCAGATTCTCAAAAGAGGAACACCATAAACCTCATATCCCAGCGCTCCAAGTGTTCACCAGCATAGATCCAAGGGCCAAGCATAAGGAACACCATGGTCTGGAGTCAATGTGCTGCAGGCGATCATGAAAGTTGTGATACGGTGGGAGAACTGACTTGAGGTTTTGCGTTTGTTTTCGCAAATGTTTTGGTTGAGCAAGAGTCGCCACCGACTTTTTATTTTATCCTAAGGAAAGGTTTAAAAAGCACAGCAAAAACCTTTGAGATTTTTCTTGGGTTCGGGGAGTAGATTATAGAAGGGGAAGGTATTAGCACCCCTTCTATCCATGGTTATCCATGGGCTCTTAGGTACTTGCTTAGATCAACTTGCCTTGGTTTTCAATTGTTTGAAATGGTGCTTTGTGTGTGGTTTTGAAAAGATGCCTTGTATAGGCTACCCTTGTAACAATTCTTTACTCGAATGTTTTACAAAAGGTGTTTGTCTTTTTGAAAAGATGTTTCAAGGTTTTTTCTGAAAGTTTTGTTTTGGAAAGTGTTTGTGAAGTGGGTTTTGAAATAAGGCAAGTGTTTTCTTGGAAAGTTGATAAGTACTTAAGAGTTTATCTACCCTAAAGTTTTCTCAAAGATTTTTGTTATGTTTTAAACCTTTTGACAATTTTGTTCCACCATTGCATTTGGTGGACAATCTTGTTTTAGGAGATGAAAGGGACGGGCGCGGGTCATCGTTTGGACCATAGTTGCAATAGTGTTAAATGTCTTTGGGCAATTTTCTTTAAAAGGGACTTGATCATTCATTTAAGCAACATTTTGTGGGACTATGATCATTTGATTGTTTGTTTTTACCCAAAGAAATTCAAAATACAATATGGCCCAATTATTTGAAGGCAACAAAGTGGAATACCCTAGGGGTGCAAGTGTGAAATGTGTTGTTCATTTTTCATGCTCATTTATCTTGTATTAGGTCCAACTATTTTGTTCATTTTTATTCGCGTACAAAACCCTAATTCTAGCATAGTATGTTTAGAAAGCGATAAAGTGCGAAATTTAAAATTCTACGCTATTACAACACAATAATATGGGGAGGGGGTACAATGTTTCAAATGGAGATATTTAGGCAAGAAATTGAATCTAAGCTATTACATCATTTTCTATGAATATTTACAAGATAAATAAATGTATAATTTAAATGGTAAATAAAACAAAGATGCAAGAATGCAAAAGGAATTTTTATATGTATGAAAAAAGTATTATTTATGTAAAATAAAAAGGTATTATTTTTGAGGTATTTTCAAATTTAGGGCAAAACCCTAATTTTTTTAATCAAAAGGGACATTAATTAATCAATTCATATAATATTTATTATTTACATACAAAAATAAAATAAAATATGGTATATTTGTAAAAAAGGCCTTTTTTAGTATTAAATATTAAAAAATAAAATATGCACATTTTTTGATATTTTCTCCTAAGTATATTAATATACCTATATATTTATATTATTTACAAATAAATATCATATATATATATATATAAATGATAATAATTAATATTTATAAAAAAAATATGTTTTGTATAAAATATTTTCAAAAGGGAAAATGTAATAAAAATCAGAAAAGAAAATATATTTGCATTATTTTTTTTCTAGTTTTCTAAATAATAGTGTGTATATATATATTTATGTATAAATGTCAACATAATCAAATAAATGCCTAAAAAATAGAAAAATGGTGTAAAAATTTATTTTTAGATTTTTAATATCATAAGCAAAAATAAACAAGTCAGACCAAAAAAGGAAAAGTCAAAAATCATTAAAAATAACAAAATGGGCTCAGGGGGTGCAAAAGTAAATGTATGGTGCAAAAAGGAATAACAAACAGGCCCAGCCCAGAAAATGGTTGTCTTCAACCTTCAGACCAAACAATTCAAAAAATGCGCGCCTTTCTTCATCAATCCTTAACTCCTGATTCCTGGCTTTTTAACAAAAACTCATAACATAAAAAATGTTCAGCATGAAGAGACGATTCTAACCATATGCATAACTTGATCTAACTCTCTAAGATGAGGGAGAATTTCTCCTCCCCCAAATCCTAACCTAGTTTTTCTGCCATTTTCAAACTCCAAATTCTCACAGCTCAAGCAAAAGAAATGAAAAGTAAAAGAATGTACATGTTCAGTGGCATGAGTAGAGCATTGTTTATTCACAAACTTAAAGCTAATGATGCCTAATAAGAGAGATACGAATTCAAAAACTTACCTGTTCAGTTGAAGTTCTATCTGGAAATGTAGGAACTTTCAGTGCAAGGTGATGATTGGAAAAGCTTCCTTGAGGTCCAGGGATGCTATTCCAATGTTTACTTTGTCTTGAAAGCTTCTGAATCGAGCTAGAGAACTTCACCTGCAAGTCAGAAATGTGAAAATGGTGGAAGTGGTTAGAGTGATTACAGGTCGTGCTTTTGCTTTTGGTTAGCTTGCATAGATGGTATGGAAGGTGTGTGAACTGGTTTGGGCAAGAGAACTCGAGAGAAATGAGAGATAGCACTCAAACTGCAGGGCCTGCCCTGTTTTTGCAGTTTGAGAGTGATTCTGAGATGGAGGGTGTTTTGAAGGCTAAGGGCTCGTGTATTAGCTTGGCTGTGTTGTGTGGAATGTGTTTGATAACTTTGTCTAAGTGTTCTTGAGCTGATATGGTAGTTGGTATGTGTTATGGCACTTTTCTTCACTCTTAAGCAAACAAAGGCAACTTGTGTTTCTAGGTCAGTAAAGGACCCTTAATCCTGCTTCCAAGCTTCTCTTGATCAGTGTGTTATGCTCATAATCTTGTGCCAATCAGATTTGCAATGTACTTGTTGGATTTTCAATTTGACATAAAGCTACCTTTTACCAAAATGGCTAATTTGCTTTATCTACTTTGGGATTAAACCTTTAGACAATGCTTGAACTCAAAGAACATGGTCTTGGCACAAAGAATATGCATTGAATTTATGAGTGTAACTTGGTTTAAGGACCTGTAATCTAGCCTAAAGCATGCTGAGTTCAAATTGCAAGGTTATGGACATGTAACTTGGTCATGAACAAAGTGAGTTTTTGCCATATTGTGAAATTCGATTCTCCCTAACCATGAGGTTGTTTGAGAAGTTCTTGGACATTTTGGAAAGCTTGGAATGTGTACTACAATCCATCTTTGAAGTTCAATTTGAAATTCCAAGTGGAAGTGTATGGAAAATGGTCTTGAAGTTAGGTAGAAAACCTTGTCAAAATAGGTCAAATTTCACTAAGTTAAGAATGGTTTAGTGCCCTTATTCAAAAATTTGTAAGTTGAGATACAAGCTTCAAATTGGAAAACTTTGTGAATCAAAGTTGTAGATTACGCAACAAGCTACAACTTTCATGTTTTGACTTTTGTTTGAATCCAAATGAATCATGGTGAAAAAGTGGGGCAAAGTTGGGAAAAAATTAGGGTTTTCCATAACTTAGAAAAATTCTAAGTTATGAAAAATTCCATTTTAAACCCTAATTTGGATTTCTTGGTTTCTTGGTGAACAAGTTTCATGATTTGGCATGTTTTGATGAAAAATGAATCTTGACTCTTGATTTTGACCAAAAAGTCAAAGTTTGACTTTTCAGTGTACAGTCAAAATTGATCAATTGACTGGGAAATTCAATTGTCAATCTTGTGTACTTGGGATCTTTTGAGTTTGTTGAGCATGTCAAGACAATTCCATGTGGTCCTTGAGTCCATATGTGATCTAGGTTTGCCATTGGCTAGGTCAAACAGTCAAAAATTGCCTTTGTGCAGTCAAAACCCTAAAAATGACCATTTTGCCCTTTTGGTGATCTGATCAAATTTCTTGTGGAATTGTGATCCAAACTTGATCAAATGGTCCATATGAGTTCATAATGTTGATGTGGGTCAATTTCCATGAGATTTGACTGTCAATTGGCCATAGTTGACTTTTTCCCCAATACAGTTGATTTCTAGGTCAACTGTCCAATTGACTGGGCAACACTTAGAATCAAGACTTGAAACTTGATATGGGTAAACTTGGGAGTCAATCATGAAGCATGAAAGTCATCTTGGGCATTTTAGGTCAAAACATCTTTGTGCAAACACAAACCCTAATTTGGGTCATCAGTGCAAGGAGAAGTCTTGAGCAGAGGAAACCCTAACTGGATCTTGATCTTCAAAAGGTCTTGATGAGAAAATCAATGAGAAATGGGAGGGCAAATTTTGGGGTACAACAGTTGCCCCTGTTCAATCTTCTTGAATCCGAAGAGTTAGATTGGCAAGTTTGCCTTTCGTGACTCGAGGGTAAAAGGAGATTGGACACTAGAGTGCCCGGAAATTTGCACTTGTCAAAGCAATGGATGCGGGAATGGGCTTAGAGATGCCATTTGGAGATGGGCTTAACGATGCCATCTGGGAGAGTGACATAAATCTTGTCGGGGATGGGCTTAGAGATGCCTTCTGGAATGAGTATCAGTAAGGCGTCCATGCTTTGGGCCATTTCTGAACTGGGGGTCTGAATAAGCAATAGATTGACATCCGTTGTTGGGAGGAATCCGTAAACTGTTTTCAAAAGTTACATCTGAACAAGTTGATAGATTGACATCCGTTGTTGGGAAGAATCCATAAACTGTTTTCAGAAGTCTTGGAGAAGAATCTGAACAAGTGATAGGTTAACATCCGTTTACTTGGAGAACCCGTGAACTGTTTTCAGAAATCTTGAAGTTGAATAAGCAATAGAGCAGCATCCGTTGTTGGGAAGCGTCCGTAAACTGTTTTCAAAAGTTACATCTGAACAAGTTGATAGATTGACATCCATTGTTGGGAAGAATCCATAAACTGTTTTCAGAAGTCTTGAGAAGAATCTGAACAAGTGATAGGTTAACATCCGTTACTTGGAGAACCCGTGAACTGTTTTCAGAAATCTTGAAAGATAATGATTTTAGTCTGTCGACTGATTTTACCTGAAAAGATAAAGAGTTAATTGTATGCAATGTCATGATGCATGATACAATATATGTTATATGATATGAATGTAAGTGGATGTGCCTGTAAGCTGGACAGCTGTTTTGCAAAGGATAGATGAATTCGAGATGGCTGAAGATAAAAGTATCTTGACTGTTGCCGGGAAGAATAAATCCTTGGCTGCTGCTGGGGAAGAGAATTCCTGATGACCTTTACTGGGGAGCTCCAGTCTAATAGGCTCATGCTGGGGACGTAAGACTGAGAATCTTTAGTCCGGCGGGAAGTAACTCTGGCGACTTCACTGGGGAACTTAAGATTTGCCCTCCCAAAACTCTGTGGGGAGAAGGTTCATTAATCTGGCTCCGCTGGGGATTGATAATTTGAAGCTTTAGCTCGGCTGGGGACACTGAAACTTAAACTCTGAGGGGAATTGAATTCCGGAGTATTCTCTGGCTGGAGATTTGCAAAGATAAGTTACTGCTGGGGAATTTTGATGAACTCCGCTGGGGATAGGAAGAATTTTGGCGAGTGCGATCTTCCGTGATTGTTAGCTGAGGATAACCCAGTTATAAGTCCTTGGGAGGAATAACTTTGAATAAAAACTCGGGAGAGACGTCCGTTCTCTGCGGGGAATAAGCTTCCAGAACCTACTGGGGATGAGCTTCAAGACTTGCTAGGGATATGGATTCCAAATCTCCCGGGGGTTTCCTTTGAAAGGGTATCGGGTATCCAACTGTACTTTTGACTTATCGGTAATCCTCTTTCCCGACTCATAAGAAAATGATTATGTTTCAAATGCATATGCCTATTTTAACAAAACATTGGACGTTTCTCAAGATAAAACAAATAGTGCAAGAGAAAAGAAAAGGAAATGACACAAATTTCTGGGAAAAGTATTTGTATTGATTTTCTTTGAGTATATTTGTACAAAGGAGACAATCATCCTAGTAAGAGGACTTTGTCGTAAATATTGAAAGATTTTATACAAAATAAAGGATGACTATGTGAAATAATTTCATGGGATTCCATTCTGCTACGGCCTTCACAACTCTGAATATTTGTCCATTCAATGCTTCGTTCGCCGATGACTGGATTGATCAGAAACCCGGAACTGGTTGATGAAGAGATTGTTCTCGAAGTGATCCGACGAGACATAGTCATACGCTTTAATTCCCTAACTTTTGCCTGAATCGCCCTTTCGGGTTTTCGATCCACCGGGAAACCCCTTTTTGCCCAAGCCGCCCTTTCGGGTTTTCAACTTGCCGGGTGTACAGATTTTTTTTTGTTTTTTATCCCTAATTTTTGCCTGAATCGCCCTTTCGGGTTTTCGATCCACCGGGATGCCCATTTTTGCCCAAGCCGCCCTTTTGGGTTTTCGACTTGTCGGGTTATTTTATGCGTAGTATCTTTTGACTATGTCTGCATTCGCAGGGTACGGCAAATCGTCGCCGTCCATGGTGGTCAGAATCATTGCACCACCAGAAAATATGCTCTTGATCACAAATGGTCCTTCATATGTAGGAGTCCATTTGCCCCTGGGATCACTTTGCGGCAAGATAATCCGCTTGATTACTAAGTCTCCGACTTGATACACTTGACGTCTGACTTTCTTATTGAAGGCCTTGATCATCCGCTTTTGATACGTCTGACCATGGCATATAGCAGCAAGTCACTTTTTGTCGATCAGATTGAGTTGATCAAGTCGGGTCTGCATCCAATCATCTTCATTCAAACCTGCATCCTTCATAATCCTTAGAGAAGGGATCTGGACTTCCATAGGCAAAACAACTTCCATGCCATAAACCAGAGAAAATGGGGTTGCCCAAGTTGAAGTACGTGTCGTCGTACGGTATCCATGCAGAGCAAACGGTAACATCTCATGCCAGTCCTTGTAAGTGACTGTCATTTTCTGAATGATTTTCTTAATGTTTTTGTTCGCAGCTTCAACAGCACCGTTCATCTTTGGCCGATAGGGAGATGAATTGTGATGATAAATCTTGAACTGTTCGCACAATGCAGTGATCATGGTGTTATTCAGATTTGTACCGTTGTCTGTGATGATCCTGTCTGGAACACCATACCGACATATGAGATTTTGCTTGATAAAGCGGGCAACCACATTTTTTGTCACAGAGGCGAAGGAAGCTGCTTCGACCCATTTGGTGAAATAGTCAATGGCAACCAGGATGAAGCGATGTCCGTTGGAAGCCGTGGGCTTGATCTCTCCAATCATATCAATGCCCCACATTGCAAAGGGCCACGGAGCAGTCAGGACGTTGAGAGGAACCGGAGGGATATGAACTTTGTCAGCATAGACTTGACACTTGTGGCAAGTACGGGAATGTTGATGGCAGTCAGCCTCCATGGTAGACCAATAATAGCCTGCCCTTAGGATCTTCTTAGCCATTGTATGCCCGCTCAAGTGAGTGCCAAATGTGCCACTGTGTATATCAGTCATGATCAACTCTGCTTCAGCTTTATCCACACATCGGAGTAATACACAATCATGGCTTCGTTTGTAAAGGATGCCGTTGCTCAGGAAGAACTTAGCAGCGAATTTCCTTAAGAACTTCTTGTCATTTACGGAAGCTCCTTCAGGATAATCTCTAGTCTCGAGATACCTTTTGATTTCATGGAACCAAGGTTGTTCCACTACTTCTTCGGTATTAATCTCGTGGCAGTGTGCCGGTTCATCCATTCGCTTGATGGTGATTTGGGGAGCCTCGTTATCCCAGTTGAGTTTAAACATGGAGGACATTGTGGCTAGAGCATCGGCTAGCTAATTCTCTTCTCGCGGGAAATGCTCGAAGGTAATTTGCTCGAAATGAGGCAACAATGTCAGGACATGTTCTTTGTATGGGATAAGATTAGGATGCTTGGTGTCCCAGTCTCCTTTGATTTGGCTGATGACCAAAGCCGAGTCCCCAAATACGATCAAAGATTTGATCCCCAAGTCTATAGCAGCCTTGAGACCAAAGATGCAAGCTTCATACTCAGCCATGTTGTTTGTGCAGCTGAAGCAAAGTCGGGCCGTGAAAGGAGTGTGACATCCTTACGGAGAAATGAGTACTGCGCCAATACCGTTTCCAAGTGCATTTGAAGCACCATCAAAGTACAGGGTCCATCGGGATCCCTTTTCGGGTCCGTCATACGGTCCGTTACCTTCAATGTTGTCCAAATTCATGATGTCCTCGTCTGGGAAATCGAATCTCATGGGTTGATAATCTTCGATAGCCTGATGAGCCAGATGGTCAGCCAATACACTCCCTTTTATAGCTTTTTGGGTGGTGTATTGGATGTCATACTCGGTCAAGATCATTTGCCATCTAGCTATCCTTCCAGATAAAGCGGGCTTCTCGAAGATATATTTGATAGGGTCCATTTTGGAAATCAACAAGGTAGTATGAGTCAGCATATACTGTCTTAGTCGGCGAGCAGCCCATACCAAAGCGCAGCAAGTTTTCTTGAGCAGTGAGTAGCGAGTCTCACAGTCGGTAAACTTTTTGCTAAGGTAATAAATAGCATGCTCTTTTCGACCGGACTCGTCATGCTGGCCCAAAACACACCCCATTGAGTTATCCAAGACGGTCAAATACATGATCAATGGTCTTCCTTCGACGGGTGGCATCAGAATAGGAGGTTCTAGCAAATACTCCTTGATCTTATTAAAAGCAGCTTGGCAATCGTCGTTCCATTCGACTACCTGATCTTTCTTCAAGAGTTTGAAAATTGGCTCACAGGTAGAAGTCAGATGCGAGATGAATCTGGCAATATAGTTCAAGCGCCCCAAGAATCCTCTAACCTCCTTTTCAGTACGGGGAGCAGGCATCTCTTGTATTGCTTTTACTTTTGTTGGATCGACTTCAATGCCTTTGTTGCTTACAATGAACCCCAGGAGTTTACCAGACCTAACTCCAAAAGTGCACTTACTTGGATTCAGCCTGAGCTTGTATTCTTTCAACCTGGCAAACAGCTTTTCTAGATGTTCAAGGTGCTCTTCCTCTGTTTGTGACCGAGCTATCATATCGTCTACGTAAACTTCAATCTCATGATGTATCATATCATGAAATAAGGCTACCATGGCGCGTTGATAAGTTGCCCCTGCGTTCTTCATCCCGAACGGCATCACCTTGTAACAGAAAGTGCCCCATTGTGTGACAAAAGTTGTTTTCTCCATATCCTCGGGAGCCATTTTGATTTGATTGTAGCCCGAGAATCCGTCCATGAAGGAAAACACTTTATGCTGAGCTGTATTGTCGATCAAGATGTCAATATGAGGTAGCGGGAAATCATCCTTAGGGCTGGCCCTATTCAAATCCCGGTAGTCCACACACATCCTGACTTTGCCATCTTTCTTAGGTACTGGCACAATGTTAGCGACCCATTGAGGATAGGACGTAACAGCTAGAAAGCCAGCATCGAATTGTTTCATTACTTCTGCTTTGATTTTTTCAGACATGTCAGGCCTCATTCGGCGAACTTTTTGCTTGATTGGTGGACAGTCTTCTCTTGTGGGGAGACGGTGAACCACGATGTCTGTGTCTAGACCCGGCATGTCTTCATAGGACCAAGCGAAGATTTCGACATACTTATTCAACAACTGTACCAAGCGCTCCTTGACTTTTGGCTCCAGATTGGCACCCACTTGCACCTCCTTCCGGTCCTCCTCGGTTCCCAAGTTAACAGTTTCCAATGGCTCTTCATGCGGTAAGATGGCCCTTTCCTCTTGTTGCAGAAGTCTTGCTAGTTCCCCGGGTACTTCACAACCTTCGTCATCTTCATACTCGGCTAGATTGACCAGATCTTCAGAGTTATTGAAAGATACAGCAGAATAGTCACCCATGGAATCCGGAGTGGATGGGTACCTGCATTGGTGAGTGTGGGTGTGTGTAAGGGATAGACATCCTTAAACAAAAATGCAAAAGGAAAGAAAATGAACATAAGCAGTTTATCAAATGAAAAACGTCCAATGAATCATTAAACATGGCATATGGATATGAAAAATAATCAAAACCCTTACAAACTGACCTACATGCCCCGGGTAAGGCAGGAGGTGAAAAGATAGTGTACAGATTGTTTGAAAGTAAATATTACAGACCCAATAAGAAATATTTAACAGATAAATTACTGATGAATAAAAGTGATGGGGACAAAGTCCTTAGCCTCCCAATTGCTCAATCCTCCTCTGACAGTTGGATAAATCCACTCTTCAATGTTGCCCTCCTTGTCTTCATCTTCCAAGGCGTTGATTCCATAGGGAGAAATTTTGACTGGCGCCCTTTCAATCTTCGCACGGCGCATAGCTTTTTGGCCGGCGGCTGTGAACCCTAACCCAAACTTGTCAGTCTTATGCGGAAAGTCGGGTAACTGCCCCCATGCTGAATTCTTCCCTTCTTTCATTGCGGCCCTTGCGTCCTCCAGAGATGCCATCCTGGCCATCTGTCTCGGTGCCTCGGCTGCCAACTTCGCTACTGCTACTTCAGGAAGGACTTCTTCGAAATGTTGAAACGGTGTCTCAATGAACTCTCCTTCGACCTCCACATACCGGAAAGAATTTAAATGGCTAATCATGTACTCTTCTTCGCCATGGACAGTGATGATCTTTCCCTTGACGGGATACTTTAACATTTGATGTAAGGAGGAGGTGACTGCCCCAGCAGGGTGTATCCATGGCCTACCCAGCAAGCAAGAATATGACGGACGGATGTCCATCACATAGAAAGTGGATTTAAACACCTCAGTGCCTATCTTGATGGGAATTTCAACCTCTCCATGGACCATTCTCTTCGACCCATCGAAAGCTCTGACAATAATATCACTCGGCTTCAATTCCAACCCTTCACAATCTAGCCGGTCCAAGGCCTTTTTAGGCAAAACGTTCAGCGATGAACCGGTATCAACCAAAACATGTGCAAGAGTGGTTCCGCGACACTCGATTGAAATATGCAAAGCATCATTGTGGTTTCTGCCTTTAGGGGTTAAGTCGGCATCAGAAAAACCTAGTCCATTGGCCGCAGTCAGGCTAGCCACGCAATTTTGAAATTGATCCGCGGAGGTTTCCTGGGGCACATGAGCTGCCTTCAGGAATTTTATCAGGGCTTTAGCGTGTGCTTCTGAGCAAAGTAATAGTGCCATCATGGAGATCTTGGAGGGGGTTTGCCCCAACTGTTCCACCACATCGTAATCACTTCTCTTGATTATCCTTAAAATCTCGTCCATTTCCTTCTTGGAGGTTTCCGGGATTACCAAGGGTTGAGCCCTCGTCCTGACGGGCTCATCTTGGATTCCCTTACCTTTGTCAGCAGCGGTAGGAGAGACAGTACTAGGAACAAGAATGTCTTCAATCAGAGGAGTTCTAGCAGAGAGTTTTATTGGTGCAGGGATGACCTTGTTAGCTGATGAGGGTCCAAAGACTGCTCTTGGAGGGGCAATCTCTGGAGAAAATATCCTCCCGCTCCTGGTGATTTTACTGGTGCCCGCAATGTTGCTAATGCTGGCTTCTTCATCATCATCCGAACTTTCTTCAATTACCTCGATTTGCTTGATACCATGGTAGTAGACGTCACCGCCATAGTTCCAAGGTATCGACTTCTCAGAAACATAGGGAACAGGCCCTGGCATTGTTATCTTCAAAGGAACAAATTTTGCAGCTGGTGTAATCTTAACAGGCTTTTTGACGGCCTTGGAAAGATTGGCGTGAATGGTTATGATTGAGACATTTTCAACATGAACTGGAACAGCAGAAACTTTTTCAAACAAAATTTGTCGGCTATCCATAAGGCTTTGGATGCCTTTCTTCAGTAGCGGACAATCAAACGGCAGAGAGTAGCAACAATAGCAGTCTTCTTTACATCTCGGGAAGATCCCGGCCCTTAATAAATTCAACTTAATGGTTAGCAGTGGAGTAGTCAGATCACTGATATCAGCAACATACAAATCTTCTTCAATGGCATTGACATTTCGGTCGTGCTTCGGCATGGGTGCAGATATCACATTAGGCTTCTCTGGAGCGTCAAACTCCACCTCCTTAGCCTCTATCAGGTCTTGGATTTTATGCTTGAGTGCCCAACAATCATTGGTGTCGTGTCCAACACTGTCTGAATGGTAGGCGCATTTAGCATTAGCATGATAATGCGGAGAGGATGTATTCACATTCTTTGGCGCCTCTTTGATGGTGGCAAGATTCAACTTCAATAGATGGGGAAGCACTTGCGCTGGAGTCATATTAATACGGGTGAACTGCCGTTGTGGCCGTTCCACCCGTTGCTGATTTGGTCTGGACTGGTTATAGCGAGGCTGCTCACTCGGAGTGTTTTGAATCATTACGGCCCCCACAGTTGGCCGACGCTCCATCTTCCCTGCTCTTCTCTGAGAATATACCATAGCTGTCTCCTTCTTAAAAGGCTTCTTCTCAACACTTGCAGCAACACCCTTCTGAATCTTTCCTGACTTGATGCCAGCTTCTATTCTTTCGCCTGTTAAGATCAAATCGGTAAACCCCGCGGAAGAGTTACCAATTAGATGATTGAAAAACGGCCCAGATAGGGTCCCAAGGAACATATCAACGAGCTCACGATCGGTTAAAGGAGGCTGCACCCTGCCAGCCAAATCCCTCCATTTTTGTGCATATTCTTTGAACCCCTCACTTGTTCCTAGTGACATACCCTGAAGCTGGGTACGAGTAGGAGCAAGATCAGAATTATACTGGTATTGTTTGTAGAAAGCGGTGGCCAAATCTTCCCAATTTCTGACACTGGTTCCTTCTAGCTGATAAAACCACTCCAATTGAGCTCCCGACAGGCTGTCTTGAAAGAAATGAATCCAGAGGTTTTTATCTGCCGTATAGGGTTGAATCTTTCTTACGTAGGACCTGAGATGCATTTTGGGGCAGGACAACCCATCATACCTCACAAATACTGGTACCTTGAACTTTGGGGGAATCACAATCCCGGCAACCAAACCCAAGTCTTCAAAATCCAAACCCGGTACTCTTTGTAGTTCCATGGCGGCCAATTTGTCTTCTAACCCTTTGTATTTATCATCAGATGGAGGGTATTGCTGGTCAGAATAATCTTCATCCTCTTCAACCTCTTCTTCCTCCGCATCAGACTCGGAAGGCACCGCAACTCCATCTCTTTTACTAGTCCCTTCATCAGAAGTAGGAGGAAATTCAAGCACTCTCCGAGCTTCTCTGTCAAATCTTCTCCCCAAAGTAGCCACCCCAATCCTCTTCTTCTTCTTCTTCTTCACTAGGTCCTTATTCCCCAATTGAGTCTTGATATCCTCCTGACTTTTAACCAAAGTCATCAAGAGTTGCTGGAACTGTGCATTCTGGGCTTGTAGGTCTTTGACTGTTTGCTCGAGATCCATCCTACTGAAATAAACAGCAGACAGATAAGGAAACCTGGAGTGAGACCTGCTTATGCACATGATGAATGGTATGCTGATGTATGCAATGCATTCAAGGATTTAGAACATTCAAAATTGTTTCAGACAAAGAAGAACGCACGTCATATTAATAAGAAGAAATTTGTTAGTACATAAATGCCCCATGGGCCAAATATTACAAAATAACTTCTTAAGGCAGAAAGACATTGCGCATCCTCTTTGGTGCGATGTAGGTATTGAGGGCCTCTTGCTCGTGGAGTCGGCGGGTGAGCTCTAGAACCTTCTTTTCACTGGCGTAGTAGCTAGCTTCAAAAGTATTCCGTTCTTCCTTGAGCTGAATCCAACTTTTCTGCATTTCCTCCCACGATGTAGGCATGTCTGGATGTAGGATGGTGTAGGGAACCTCTCCTTCATTGACGGGCTCTTTAATCACTGGGAGTACATGAGGATAAGGCATCATTAGACTTTGGGCTCGGGCTCGTACCCACTTAAGATAGGGCTCAAGAGGGATGGAGTTCTTGTGTCCCAGAGTCTTGCTATCAACCTTGTTGAGTTTTCCCCAAGCTCTGATGAATCTTTGGCGAAGTCCTTGCGCATCGTTGTCGAAGTCAAAAACTAGGCTAGGAATCAACATATCATGAGGGCCATCCCTCCGTGCATATCCAAATTGCCTCAAAGCTAGGCAAGGGTTGTAGGTGATACCTCCCCTAATTCCAAGTAAAGGAACATTAGGAAATTCTCCGCAACGATCGACGATGATGACATTTTCTCTGGACCGAGAACACCAATGCACATCAGAATGAGTAAGAGTTATCAACCGTTGGGACCACCTTGTACCTTGGTCATTCTTCAAGACATATTGCGGAAGGTGCGAAATAAACCACCTTGCAAGGATAGGAGTACAGCACATGAGAACACCCCTCTTTCTCATTGTTCGTGTGTAAAATGAGTGAAGAATGTCCCCAAGCAATGTTGGTATCGGATTCCTGGACAAGAAGATTTTGACGGCGTTGACATCTACCAATTGGTCATGATTTGGGAACAAGACCAACCCATAGATAAGGAGTGCCACAATCTCTTCAAAGGCTTGTAGGTCCAGTGAGTTCCAACATTCTTGTGCCTTCTCAAACAAGAATTTTTCTAAGAATCCTTTGACGCCGCTTCTGGTTTCCCAATGCCCCTTGATGTCGGATGGTTGTAGATGTAGTGCTCGAGCAACATCTTCAGGCTTTGGTTCCTTTTCCGTACCGTTGAAGGGTAGTTGATTAAGGATAGGAATTCTCGGGAGTTGAGAAAATTCCTCCAAAGTAGGCACCAACTGATAATCAGGGAAAGTGAAACAGTGGTGAAGGGGGTCAAAGAACTGGAATAGCACTTTCATCATGTCTTCTTCAATGTTGGTGTTGACTAGGCTGAGCAGTCTACCATGTCTTTCACTGAAGGATGAGTTTTCCGGAATTCTTGAGGTGATCTCCTTGAGTTGAGGAGAGATTCTTACAAGGTTGACTTGAATGGTATTTCTGCGAGGAAATTCCATGTCCTACAAAACAAGAACAAAGATGAAGATCCAAAACCCTTGAAATGGTTAGAGAATGCATATGATGCTTCATGATGTTTATGATGTATGCACAAAACATATGTACAAGCAAATCACACCAAACCCTAGTTTCAGGCTTGCATGGGGTTTCATAGGTAAGTACCCTCTTGAGTGTAGTTGGCTTAAAAACCTGTCCTATAAATAGTAACCGGGTTCTAAGGAGCTCAATATCACTGGATTGTTTTCATTGTTCATGGTTTTGGTTTAGCCACTTAACTAGCGACCAAAATATTCCAAGAAAATAACCCTCAATGAGTGTAGTATCGAGTATCTACCAACTTCGGACTGCACCAAAGCCGGTCATCTCACTGCCCCTAATAAAAGGCCAAGATGGTCAAGTAAGGTTCTAGGTCATTAGTGCTTAGTGACATCACTCAGCGGCCCCGTACTCTCCTTGATTGAACTCAAGGGTTACCGGTACTCACAAATATGTCGCACTAATATAGCTATTGCTTAGACCGTGTCGGTATACCCCGCACAGTTTCCACAACGTATTGCTATCTATGAATGTTTCCCAAAATCCGGGTGTAGGATTGCAAACCCAAACAATAGAGCCAAAGTATAAAGCAAACAAATCAAACAATTAGTCATGCAAGAGGGTGATCTAAGCCCTAAGGTTACTCCACTTTTAAATTTATTATCCCCAGCAGAGTCGCCAGTTCTGTGATACGGTGGGAGAACTGACTTGAGGTTTTGCGTTTGTTTTCGCAAATGTTTCGGTTGAGCAAGAGTCGCCACCGACTTTTTATTTTATCCTAAGGAAAGGTTTAAAAAGCACAGCAAAAACCTTTGAGATTTTTCTTGGGTTCGGGGAGTAGATTATAGAAGGAGAAGGTATTAGCACCCCTTCTATCCATGGTTACCCATGGGCTCTTAGGTACTTGCTTAGATCAACTTGCCTTGGTTTTCAATTGTTTGAAATGGTGCTTTGTGTGTGGTTTTGAAAAGGTTTTGAAAAAGATGCCTTGTATAGGCTACCCTTGTAACAATTCTTTACTCGAATGTTTTACAAAAGGTGTTTGTCTTTTTGAAAAGATGTTTCAAGGTTTTTTCTGAAAGTTTTGTTTTGGAAAGTGTTTGTGAAGTGGGTTTTGAAATAAGGCAAGTGTTTTCTTGGAAAGTTGACAAGTACTTAAGAGTTTATCTACCCTAAAGTTTTCTCAAAGATTTTTGTTATGTTTTAAACCTTTTGACAATTTTGTTCCACCATTGCATTTGGTGGACAATCTTGTTTTAGAAGATGAAAGGGACGGGCGCGGGTCATCGTTTGGACCATAGTTGCAATAGTGTTAAATGTCTTTGGGCAATTTTCTTTAAAAGGGACTTGATCATTCATTTAAGCAACATTTTGTGGGACTATGATCATTTGATTCTTTGTTTTTACCCAAAGAAATTCAACATACAATATGGCCCAATTATTTGAAGGCAACAAAGTGGAATACCCTAGGGGTGCAAGTGTGAAATGTGTTGTCCATTTTTCATGCTCATTTATCTTGTATTAGGTCCAACTATTTTGTTCATTTTTATTCGCGTACAAAACCCTAATTCTAGCATAGTATGTTTAGAAAGCGATAAAGTGCGAAATTTAAAATCCTACGCTATTACAACACAATAATATGGGGAGGGGGGTACAATGTTTCAAATGGAGATATTTAGGCAAGAAATTGAATCTAAGCTATTACATCATTTTCTATGAATATTTACAAGATAAATAAATGTATAATTTAAATGATAAATAAAACAAAGATGCAAGAATGCAAAAGGAATTTTTATATGTATGAAAAAAGTATTATTTATGTAAAATAAAAAGGTATTATTTTTGAGGTATTTTCAAATTTAGGGCAAAACCCTAATTTTTTTAATCAAAAGGGACATTAATTAATCAATTCATATAATATTTATTATTTACATACAAAAATAAAATAAAATATGGTATATTTGTAAAAAAGGCCTTTTTTAGTATTAAATATTAAAAAATAAAATATGCACATTTTTTGATATTTTCTCCTAAGTATATTAATATACCTATATATTTATATTATTTACAAATAAATATCATATATATATAAATGATAATAATTAATATTTATAAAAAAAATATGTTTTGTATAAAATATTTTCAAAAGGGAAAATGTAATAAAAATCAGAAAAGAAAATATATTTGCATTATTTTTTTTCTAGTTTTCTAAATAATAGTGTGTATATATATATTTATGTATAAATGTCAACATAATCAAATAAATGCCTAAAAAATAGAAAAATGGTGTAAAAATTTATTTTTAGATTTTTAATATCATAAGCAAAAATAAACAAGTCAGACCAAAAAAGGAAAAGTCAAAAATCATTAAAAATAACAAAATGGGCTCAGGGGGTGCAAAAGTAAATGTATGGTGCAAAAAGGAATAACAAACAGGCCCAACCCAGAAAATGGTTGTCTTCAACCTTCAGACCAAACAATTCAAAAAATGCGCGCCTTTCTTCATCAATCCTTAACTCCTGATTCCTGGCTTTTTAACAAAAACTCATAACATAAAAAATGTTCAGCATGAAGAGACGATTCTAACCATATGCATAACTTGATCTAACTCTCTAAGATGAGGGAGAATTTCTCCTCCCCCAAATCCTAACCTAGTTTTTCTGCCATTTTCAAACTCCAAATTCTCACAGCTCAAGCAAAAGAAATGAAAAGTAAAAGAATGTACATGTTCAGTGGCATGAGTAGAGCATTGTTTATTCACAAACTTAAAGCTAATGATGCCTAATAAGAGAGATACGAATTCAAAAACTTACCTGTTCAGTTGAAGTTCTATCTGGAAATGTAGGAACTTTCAGTGCAAGGTGATGATTGGAAAAGCTTCCTTGAGGTCCAGGGATGCTATTCCAATGTTTACTTTGTCTTGAAAGCTTCTGAATCGAGCTAGAGAACTTCACCTGCAAGTCAGAAATGTGAAAATGGTGGAAGTGGTTAGAGTGATTACAGGTCGTGCTTTTGCTTTTGGTTAGCTTGCATAGATGGTATGAGAGGTGTGTGAACTGGTTTGGGCAAGAGAACTCGAGAGAAATGAGAGATAGCACTCAAACTGCAGGGCCTGCCCTGTTTTTGCAGTTTGAGAGTGATTCTGAGATGGAGGGTGTTTTGAAGGCTAAGGTCTCGTGTATTAGCTTGGTTATGTTGTGTGGAATGTGTTTGATAACTTTGTCTAAGTGTTCTTGAGCTGATATGATAGTTGGTATGTGTTATGGCACTTTTCTTCACTCTTAAGCAAACAAAGGCAACTTGTGTTTCTAGGTCAGTAGAGGACCCTTAATCCTGCTGCCAAGCTTCTCTTGATCAGTGTGTTATGCTCATAATCTTGTGCCAATCAGATTTGCAATGTACTTGTTGGATTTTCAATTTGACATAAAGCTACCTTTTACCAAAATGGCTAATTTGCTTTATCTACTTTGGGATTAAACCTTTAGACAATGCTTGAACTCAAAGAACATGGTCTTGGCACAAAGAATATGCATTGAATTTATGAGTGTAACTTGGTTTAAGGACCTGTAATCTAGCCTAAAGCATGCTGAGTTCAAATTGTAAGGTTATGGACACGTAACTTGGTCATGAACAAAGTGAGTTTTTGCCATATTGTGAAATTCGATTCTCCCTAACCATGAGGTTGTTTGAGAAGTTCTTGGACATTTTGGAAAGCTTGGAATGTGTACTACAATCCATCTTTGAAGTGAAATTTGAAATTCCAAGTGGAAGTGTATGGAAAATGGTCTTGAAGTTAGGTAGAAAACCTTGTCAAAATAGGTCAAATTTCACTAAGTTAAGAATGGTTTAGTGCCCTTATTCAAAAATTTGTAACTTGAGATACAAGCTTCAAATGGGAAAACTTTGTGAATCAAAGTTGTAGATTACGCAACAAGCTACAACTTGCATGTTTTGACTTTTATTTGAATCCAAATGAATCATGGTGAAAAAGTGGGGCAAAGTTGGGAAAAAATTAGGGTTTTCCATAACTTAGAAAAATTCTAAGTTATGAAAAATTCCATTTTAAACCCTAATTTGCATTTCTTGGTTTCTTGGTGAACAAGTTTCATGATTTGGCATGTTTTGATGAAAAATGAATCTTGACTCTTGATTTTGACCAAAAAGTCAAAGTTTGACTTTTCAGTGTACAGTCAAAATTGATCAATTGACTGGGAAATTCAACTGTCAATCTTGTGTACTTGGGATCTTTTGAGTTTGTTGAGCATGTCAAGACAATTACATGTGGTCCTTGAGTCCATATGTGATCTAGGTTTGCCATTGGCTAGGTCAAACAGTCAAAAATTGCCTTTGTGCAGTCAAAACCCTAAAAATGACCATTTTGCCCTTTTGGTGATCTGATCAAATTTCTTGTGGAATTGTGATCCAAACTTGATCAAATGGTCCATATGAGTTCATAATATTGATGTGGGTCAATTTCCATGAGATTTGACTGTCAATTGGCCACAGTTGACTTTTTCCCCAATACAGTTGATTTCTAGGTCAACTGTCCAATTGACTGGGCAACACTTAGAATCAAGACTTGAAACTTGATATGGGTAAACTTGGGAGTCAATCATGAAGCATGAAAGTCATATTGGGCATTTTAGGTCAAAACATCTTTGTGCAAACACAAACCCTAATTTGGGTCATCAGTGCAAGGAGAAGTCTTGAGCAGAGGAAACCCTAACTGGATCTTGATCTTTAAAAGGTCTTGATGAGAAAATCAATGAGAAATGGGAGGGAAAATTTTGGGGTACAACAAAAGTCAAACGTGGCTTAGATTTCAGTGGGCCTGAATTGCTTCAACAAAAACCTCCATTTCAGCCCACACCCCCCCTTGGTTTTACTTCTTTTTTTCATTTTGTTTTGTCATTTTCTATTATTTTAATTTCTAACCTTTTTATTTGATTATTATTAACAAATTAACCAATTAACATATTTTCATAAAAAATCAAAAAAAGAATTAACATTATTTTATTATTATTATTATTATTTTATTTTTGTAAATAAATCTTAAATAAATTAGTTTTAATTAGGCCATTCTAACTTTTTTAAAATAATTAAAATAACTTAGATTTAAGTTAACTTTTAATTTTATTTCATTCCTTTTATTTCATAAAAACATAAAAACAAAAAAATATATTTTCTTTTAATTAAATTAATTAATTAGTCATTAATTAGCTTTAATTTCATTTTAAATTACAAAAAAGACCAAAAAAATCAATTTCTTTTCTTAAAAGGGTCAACACCCTTAGAACATTTCGATTTAATTTTTATTCGCGCACAGTTTGATTATTATGTAATTGCTTCCAAGACATGTAATAGTAATTAGGGTTTTACTTATTTACTTTCCGCACTTATTTACCAAAAATGGGTCTTTGTAATTTTTGGCGATGTATAGACCCGCGCCTTGTAGTAGCGTAGGATTTATGTTTCCGCAATTTACTTTCCGCACCCTCTTAACTGCTAAACTTGCATGAAAGAATGTATGGTAAATAAAAACAACTCGTAGCCCACAAAATAACATGTACAAGATAACATTAACTGAATACAACACACAATGCACACACCACTTCTAGGGTACGCCTCACTCATTGCCTTCGAAACGTGGTCATCAAGTATAGGACGTCTTAGAGGTCACCCTTAGTCCAAAGATCCAGTTGCCTCGAAACAGTTGCCTCGAAACAGTTGCCTCGAAACGGTTGCCTCGGATTAAAAAAGGATCTAGGACATTAGGGTTACTTCTAAGGTGTCCTAAATGTTGCTTCGGTGACCACATTGTCCCTAAAATCGAATTGACCCGAACACCTCCAACGGTGGTGCTACCTGCCTCTCAATGGTGGGATGGCACTACCTAAAGGACACTTACACAACTTAATTCCTTAGGGTAGGTAGATGACTCATGGGTACTTGCTCTTTCAAAAAAACAAACAAAATACTTTTCACACCCCACACTTTCAAAAGCTTTCAAAACAAATTTTTCAAACACTCTTGAGGACAGATACAAGAGTTATTCAGAAATCTTTCCAAGAAACTTTTTCAAACCCACTCACATTTTGAAAAGCAAACATTTTGAAAACATAAGAGTAAGTACCTAAGAGCCCATGGATAACCATGGATAGAAAGGGTGCTAACACCTTCCCTTTCTATAAATCTACCTCCCGAACCGAGAAACATATCTCATAAGGAATTTTGCTGTGCTTTTGTCCTTTCCTTGTTGGAGAAAATAAAAGACGGTGGCGACTCTTGCTTACCGCGACATTTCGCGAAACCAGCTAAAAAACAGTCAGTTCTAGTTCCACCGATCACAAAATGCTATTGGGGTATGCCTGTGTCTAGGAAAATAAATCCCTGACAGTTGCTGGAGATTTATAAATATTCTGCCGGGAAGAGATGCTAGAGAATAACTCTACGGGAACCAAACTTAGAGGGAAGATATACTCTATTGGTAGACTCGCTGATCTGGAGGAATAAACTCAGCTGGGGGTGAAATTCATTGCCGGAGGTGTTGAGCTCGGTTGGAGAAATAAACTCCGCTTGGGGGATGAAATGTTCGGACTCGCCTGCGATTATGAACCTTGGCTGGGGATAATTATGTCTTGTTTCGGGAAAGCTGACATCAATGACTTTGAATACTTTTACTCTGTGGGGAGTGTATGTACCCGTGATTGTGTTCTGAAGCTGACTCTATCCCGATACCTGATGGGCAGAGTAACTGTAGGGTTTGGCACTTCTTGTTTTTCCCTGTTTCTGGAATTACGAGTAACTGTCTTTTGTTTCTTATGTAAATATTTATGAGCAGTAATCATTTTCAAATGCATACATAAAAAATAAATCATTGGACGTTCTTGCAAAACAAAACAGAAAAAAGAAAAAACAAATTGAAGTTTTGTGAAAATGACTTGTATTTATTTTTGAAGTTGGCCTGTAATAGGCGTTTTTTGTACAAAGAGGCTGACGCTCTAGTAAGAGAACGCCGCTGAAAGACAGAAATTATACAATTTGTGTAAAAGAAATAAAAATAGTTATGTGAAACGACCCCATTGGGTTCCAACTCTGCTATTGCCTTTATATCTTCAAGCATCCCATCCCTTTGCTACTTGGTTGAAGGTTGATCAGATTGGTTGGCGCCGTCCGAGCTTGATAGTCGATACCGAAGTCTGGTCGCGAGATAATCCACTGAGACATAGTGATACGCTTTAATACCTAACTTCTGCCTGGACCGCCCTTTCGGGTTTTCAGTCCACCGGGATACCCTTTTTTGTCCAAGCCTCCCTTTCGGGTTTTCGACTTGCCGGGTGTACAAATTTTTTCATTTTCATCCGTTACTTTTTCCCGATCCCTTTTGGTTCGCCGGGAAGCCCTTATTTTTGCCTAGGCCAGTCAACCTAGCGGGTCTTTGATTATGCGTAGTATCTTTTCACTATGTCTGCATTGACAGGGTGAAGAAGGTCGTCACCATCCATGGTGGTTAGAATCATAGCTCCTCCCGAGAAAATGTTCTTAACCACAAATGGCCCTTCGTACGTAGGGGTCCATTTGCCCCTGGGATCACCTTGCGGCAGTATGATGCGCTTGATTACTAGATCCCCGATTTGATATTCTTGACGCCTGACTTTCTTGTTAAAAGCCTTGATCATTCACTTTTGATACGTCTGGCCATGGCAGATAGCAGTAAGTCTCTTTTCATCGATTAGATTTAGCTGATCAAGTCAGGTTTGGATCTAGTCATCTTTGTTCAAACCCGCATCCTTCATAATCCTGAGAGAAGGTATTTGGACTTCTATGGGTAGGACTGCCTCCATGCCATATACCAGAGAGTAGGGGGTTGCCCCTGTCGACGTCCGTGCTGAGGTACGGTACCCATGAAGAGCGAATGGTAGCATCTCATGCCAGTCTTTGTACGTCACCGTCATCTTCTGCACAATCTTCTTGATGTTTTTGTTAGCTGATTCAACAGCGCCATTCATCTTTGGCAGGTAGGGAGAAGAATTATGATGATGTATCCCGAACTGTTTACAGAGCTCGATGATCATCGTGTTGTTGAGATTCGTACCATTATCAGTGATAATCCTCTCTGGTACACCATATCGACAGATCAGATTGTGTCGGTGTTGGCTCCTAAATTCGACACCTTTGTTTTGATTGATGTCAGCCATTAAAACTGAAGGATGTCTTCGACTGGCTAAGTCTGTCGAAATGCCCGTCGAAAGATGGTAGAGTACTTAGAAGATTTCTTCCAAGGAAGAAGGCTGGTTGCCTTCGACGTCGAAGGAGTTTTTCGTCGAAGATGTCTTTTGACGAAAGTGTTCGATGGTTCAGAGTGGAGCAGTTTGAAATTCAAGCTTTTGGAGGGAAAACGGTTTCCAGCAGTTACCACGTGCAAACGTGCAAAGATCTGGAGCGTCGAGCATGGAGAACGTGCCAAGTGGATTGATCTCGAAGCAGTGTAACTGCCCGACGGTTACTTGGGATGTTTTAGTATAAATAGGAGTAGACATGTAGTTTCTCGCGGGTGTTCACAATTCTATACAAAGTCACTCATATAGATTCGAGTACCCAGCGTGTGAGAAAGAGTTGTTGAGAAATGTATGTGTGAAACACCAATTTTATCAATTAAAGTCATTTACTTTTCCAGAATTTTACTTGCTTTTCTCTTTACATTCCTGTCGAAACCCTTTACTTTAAGCCTTGTTTATTTTACCAAGTCTTTCCTTTATGAAATTCATTTAAAGCCAATTTATTTAAAGCCTTATCCAATTCAATCAAACTTCAAAATCAACCTATGTCCTAGGATCAATCTGATCGATCCTGCGAGTAACCAAATAAGTAACCATTTGGAGGATCAGCGGTTGTTTACCAAAACCCTAGGTAAACAAATTGGCACACCCGGTGGGACTGTGTGTTGATTGTTGAAAATAATCTCATCTTTTCGAGTTGTATGTTATTGAGAAGTGGTAGAATATACACTAACGATAACAATACTGCCAGAAGAAGGGAAGAGATGGCGAATCCGCCAAACACTAACGAAATCCCACAAACGAGTGTGGGAGCAACAGTTAGTATGACCGTAAGTGAAGCGACAAATGTTGGTTCGACACCAGCAGTGTCGGTCACAACCACGGGGCCAATACCTTCGTTAACAGGCCCCAGGATACCTTTGGGAACTCCCACACCAAGGGGAAATTTAGGCACAAGGCCTGTGGTTCCCCCAGGATTTATTCCATTCTATGGCATGCCAACTTCTGAAGTGGCAAGCCTGACGAATGTTGCGTCCACTTTGTCAGACCCTTTCGTGAGTGCCTCTTCGCCACTCCAAGGCTCGGGAGTAGGCATGGCGAATAGAAATAGGACCCAACTCTTAGGAGGAACGTCCCAAGTAGCCCATGGCCTTACAAATGCCTCGACAGCAGTCTTGAGGCAACAGATGGACGAAAGCAACCATGATATGGTGCAAATGTTGGCACAAACTCTGAGTACGGTGCTAAACCCTCTAATACAAAACACTACTCAATCGAATCAGCAAGTAACAGCGCAAATGACGCGTTTGGCTGACTTCTTTGGAGTACCCCAACCTATTCGACAGCCTCAAAGGGCGCAAATAAGGGGAAATCAGGGGATATTTGTAGAGGAAGAAACCACCATTAACCAGGCTCAACAGCCTGTCGAAGAAAACTTTAGGGCACGATTGGAACAACCTGTCGAAGAGCCTAGGGTAATAGCCCCAGAGGTAAGGTTAGTTAACAGAAACCAAAATGCTGACGAAGTGGTTCAGCATATCCAATACCAAAACATGGGTTTGGAAAACAATCTGGCAACCATGATCGAAAGGATCATGACTCAGAATGGGATGAACATGGGCTTTCGAAGGCCCAACTTTACATCTCTATTGTCAGAATACGTGTTACAAACGGACTTACCTCCTAGATGCAAAGTCCCCAAATTTACTAAGTTCTCTGGGGACACGACAGAATCTACTGTCGAGCATGTGGCGAGATATTTGATCGAAGCAGGAGACATTTCGAATAACGAAAACCTAAGGATCAAGTACTTCCCAAGTTCTTTAACCAAGAACGCTTTTACTTGGTTTACAACTCTCCCCCCCAATTCGATCCATCATTGGACCCAGTTGGAAAGATTGTTCCATGAACAATTCTACATGGGGCAGACCAAGATAAGCCTGAAAGAACTGGCCAGTGTGAAGAGACGTTTCACTGAACCTATAGACGAATATCTGAATAGGTTTAGGTTGCTCAAGGCGATATGTTTTACACAAGTGCCAGAACATGAGTTGGTCGAAATAGCCGCAGGCGGTTTAGATTATTCCATTAGGAAGAAGCTAGACACCCAGTACCTAAGAGACATGGCCCAACTGGCCGATAGAGTTCGACAGGTCGAACGCCTCAAAGCTGAAAAAGCTAAGGCAACGAAAACTCACAAGAGAGAAAGGATAGCGTATGTTGAGATGGATGACGAAGATCTAGAATCCTTCGACGATACTTTAACTGTCGAAGAAGGAGAAGTCGATTTAGCAGAACTAAAACAAGGGCCACCATACTCTTGTAAACTGTTAGTCCCCTCAAATGGGAAAAATCCCATTGGTCCAGAAAGGACCAACGATAGGTTCCCAAAAAAGACTTATAGTTTTGACATCACAAAATGTGATGAAATATTCGACTTGCTAGTTAAAGATGGCCAAATGATAGTACCCCCTGGGGTAAAAGTGCCTCCTCTTGATCAAAGAAAGAAGAGAGGTTTTTGCAAATATCATAATTTTTTGGGCCATAAAACTTCTCAATGTTTTCTTTTCAGGAATCTTGTGCAAGACGCTATTGAGGAAGGGAGATTAAAGTTTGCTGACAAATCCCCCATGGCTGTCGACTCCAATCCATTGAAGGCTGAAGCCCACTATGCTGAACCCTCTGAGGTGAACATGATAGAGGCAACCAGGATCCAGTCGAAGAAGCCAGGAATTACCATGGTCGAAGTCTCAAAGGACCACATCAACATGCCAATCTTTGGCAGTTTTTCTGGAAATTTATCCAGGAAGATAATTGAAGCTGTCCAGAAAGCGGTCGAGAACCCGAAGTCGGAGACTGCTGAAGCACAAAAAACTGGATCGAAACCCAGTTCCCACTTGGCCACTGTTCAAGGCCAGACGGAGAATCTGGAGATACAAATGAAGCAGTTAACTCTTGCTAGCAAAGATACAATGAATATCAACATGGTTGAATTTTCTGACCCAAAAGCATCAGAAGAGGCCATAAGGCAAGAGCAGGCTAATAAGACGGCTTTCCCTCGGGAAAACGAAAACTTGGCAGATTTTTTACAAAGATGCCAGAAGAAGAAATCAGAGGTGATGCTGTGTCCAAGATGCAGTTCGATCTTTGATAAAAAAGCTGCTGAGCACATTCAAGGTGTAAGAGCAGCGAATAAGAGAAGGGAGAATGCTGACCTTCGACATGATCCCAGAAGGGGTTCTAACCAAGACAAGAGGCCATTGACTTTTAGGCCTCCAACAAATGTGCCAGTAGACACTTGGTACAAAACCTCTGGCCGGAAAAGGCCAAGTGAGGAGAAATGGCATTCTTTCGATGTGCCAAGAGGTTCCTCTTTGACTCAAAAGAAAGAGCCTCAAGTTGCTGCACCTAAGGTTGCTCAAGTGTCCAGCAACTACAAGGGTAAAAATCCTATGTCTCGATCTCAATGGAGGAGATATCAAAGGAGACGAAAAGCTGAAAGGGAGGCTGCCAACGAACCTAAGGCAGAAACTAGTTCGAATGTTCCTCAAAGGAAACAAAGGAAGCCTCTAGAGAGAGAGCCAGTTACCAACAGGCTAGTTTGGCCTAACCAAAGTGAAGTCGAAGACGAAGATGATGCTGAGTCTGATGATACTTTGGATATAATGGTGAATATTGTTTCAGTACTGCCCAGAGAATTCAATCGACAGGTAGAAGTCGAAGCCAGTGACTGGGAAGTGGAGCAAGAAATGGCCAAACATAGGCCAGTGTGCTATTTTGTCATGGACAATGGCACTACTGAGGAACAAAATGGCTTCTTCGAGCCACCTACAGAGGCGATGAAGAATCACCTCAAGCCTTTGTTCATAAGGGCTAAGCTCGAAGAAACTACTGTGAATAAAATATTGGTCGATTGTGGGGCAACCATCAATATTATCCCTCACTCTATGCTAAGGAAGATTGGCAAAAGGGATGAGGAAATTAAACCTCACAACATGGTCTTGTCGAACTATGAGGGCGGCATTGGGACCACCATGGGAGTGATCCAGCTAGATATCAAAGTGGGGTCTATCCTTCGACCAACGATGTTCATGGTCATATCGGCCAAACCTAACTACAACCTTTTGTTAGGCCGTGAATGGATTCATGGTGTTGGCGCTGTGCCTTCATCGATGCACCAAAGGCTGCTGCTATGGCGTCCAGATGGGATGGTCGAAAACATAGAGGCAGATCAAAGCTACTACCTTGGCGAAGTGAATCACCTGGGTTTGGCAAATTTCGACAAAAACTTGGCTCACATAGGGCCATGTCCAACACCTGACTTCGACATGGCGCCAGCGCCAAACACCTTTTGTTCCCTATACCTGCATCCTGAGCATGGTTTCCAATGGGACAGAGAAGACTTGTCCCACATAGACTTCAGTGGGTTAACTGATATCCAACCAACTGGTTGGGGAAGTGAATTCAGTGATAATGACTGAGTCACAATCTTTGAAGCGAATTTCGGCTTATGTAGCCGAAACCAAGATGATAACGGCTCTCGAAGCCGAAGTAAAGTACATGGCCACACAGGCCAATGATCAACAAATATCTGCTGTTGGCCCAGGAAAGGATTTCGATCCAAAACCTCCTGATATCATGCCAGAGGAAATGCAGGAACAGAGGCTCGACGCCATCTATGACGATGAGCCTTTGGGCTTCGAAAAGGACCCCTTGGCGAACAACATTAAAATGTTAGCACAAGACCCTTTAGAAGAAATCAACTTAGGCGAAGGATCAGAGAAAAGGCCAACTTACATCAGCGCCAAAATCGATCCAGAACTTAGGTTGGAAGTAATCCAATTGCTGAAAGAGTTTAAAGACTGTTTTGCATGGGATTATGACGAAATGCCTGGTCTCGACAGAGGATTGGTAGAACTTCAGTTGCCAATCAAACCTGGAAAGAAGCCAATCAAGCAAAATCCAAGGCGCTTCGCTCCAGAAATATTGTCGAAGATCAAAGCGGAGGTCGAAAGACTTCTGAAATGCAAATTCATCCGTGTTACAAGGTATGTCGAATGGATTGCAAATATTATGCCAGTGATTAAGAAAAATGGCACATTAAGGGTGTGCATAGATTTCAGAGATTTGAATGCTGCCACCCCCAAAGATGAATATCCTATGCCTGTGGCGGAAATGCTAGTCGATTCTGCCGCTGGTTATGAATACCTGAGTATGCTCGATGGTTATTCAGGATATAATCAAATATTCATTGCTGAAGAGGATGTGTCGAAAACAGCTTTTCGATGCCCTGGGGCCTTAGGCACTTACGAATGGGTAGTGATGCCTTTTGGCCTAAAGAACGCTGGGGCAACGTACCAGCGAGCAATGAATACTATTTTCCATGATTTTATTAACACTTTTATGCAAGTATATATTGATGATATTGTTATAAAATCTGTTTCCAGGAAGAATCACATTGACCACCTTCGACAATCATTCGAAAGAATGAGAGAACATGGTCTGAAGATGAACCCTTTGAAGTGTGCGTTCTGTGTGAAAGCTGGAGATTTCTTGGGCTTCGTTGTCCACAAGAAAGGAATCGAAATCAACCAGAACAAGACGAAGGCAATTCTGGAAGCGAAAGCGCCATCGAATAAGAAGGAATTGCAATCTCTCTTAGGCAAGATAAATTTCTTAAGGAGGTTTATATCTAATCTAAGTGGGAAAGCTCAGGCCTTTTCACCCTTACTTCGACTGAATAAAGAGGGGTTCGAATGGGGGCAGGAGCAACAAGAAGCCTTCGACAAAATCAAAGGGTACCTCACTAAGCCACCTATTTTGGTGCCTCCTTGTAGCAATAGGAGTATGAGATTGTACATAGCTGCATCTGACAAAACTCTGGGAAGTATGTTAGCCCAAGAGGATGAGGATGGAGTCGAAAGACCCATTTACTATCTCAGTCGAGTTTTGAATGATGCAGAAACTAGATATAGCGAAGTTGAAAAATTGTGTCTATGTCTGTATTTTTCTTGTACAAAACTCAAGCAATATATAAAGCCAGTTGATGTTTATGTTTCGTCTCATTTTGATGTTTTCAAATATATGTTGTGGAAACCTATCTTGCATAGTCGAATTGGCAAATGGGCATTAGCATTAACTGAATACTCCTTGACCTTTATGCCTCTTAAGGCAGTAAAAGGACAAGTGGTTGCAGACTTCATAGTCGACCACTCAATTCAAGTTGAGGATATTAATTATGTGGAGATAGAGCCTTGTAAATTCTACTTCGATGGTTCCAGCCATAAAGATGGAACAGGAGTAGGAGTCTTGATTATTTCTCCAGATAAAATTCCAACAACATTCAAGTACAAAATATCAGGTTCTTGTTCGAACAATGAGGCTGAGTATGAAGCCCTAATTACTGGCCTTGAGATATTGTTGGAATTGGGGGCAACTCGAGTCGAAATAATGGGAGACTCAGAGTTAGTCATCAAGCAAGTCACAAAGGAATATAAATGCATAAGAGAGAATCTCATTATGTACTTTGTGATAGCAAATCGTTTATTGAAACAATTTGAAACGATCAATATTCGACATATACCCAGAGTCGAAAATCAAATAGCCAATGACTTGGCACAAATTGCATCTGGGTATAAGATTTCAAAAATGAAACTACAAAGAGCAATCGAAGTTCGAGAAAAGATAAAAGCAACTTGTCTATCACCATCAGACTTGGAATCGACGAGACTAGGATATGCTGATCACAGTAACTTCGAGATTTCGTTCATTGATAATTTGTCAGAGCAAGATTGGAGGAAACCCATTGTGGACTATCTTCAAAATCCAGGAGCCTCGACAGAACGAAAAACAAAATACAGGGCGTTGAGTTTTGTACTCATGGGTAATGAGTTATTCAAGAAGACGCCTGAAGGGGTGTTGCTGAAATGTTTAAGTGAAACTGAAGCATACATAGCCCTTTCGACGACGCATGCTGGGGCATGTGGAGCTCACCAAGCAGGCCATAAGATGAAATGGTTGTTGTTTCGACAAGGACTATATTGGCCCACTATGCTGAAAGATTGTGTTGAGTTCGCCAAGGGTTGTCAAGAGTGTCAAGTTCATACAGGCATCCAACATGTACCAGCAAGCGAACTTCACTCGATAATGAAGCCTTGGCCCTTTAGAGGATGGGCGTTGGACCTCATTGGAGAGATTCGACCAGCATCATCAAAGAGTCAGAAATACATATTGGTAGGCATTGATTATTTTACTAAGTGGATCGAAGCTGCCCCTTTAGTCAATGTAGACCAAGAAAATGTCATTGAATTTATTCAAAAGAACATTATCTTTAGGTATGGAATTCCTGAGACAATAACAACTGATCAAGGATCAGTTTTTACTGGTCGAAAGATGCAAGAATTTGCTCAGGAAACAGGTTTCAAACTCCTAACATCAACGCCTTATTATGCACAGGCGAATGGTCAAGTCGAAGCAGCTAACAAAGTGGTGATTGGCTTGATAAAGAAACATGTTCGGAAGAAACCAAAGAATTGGCATAAGACGTTAGACCAGATTTTATGGGCTTGTCGAACGTCCCCAAAAGAAGCCACTGGTACAACACCGTATAGGCTAACTTTTGGCCATGATGCAGTGTTGCCAGCAGAAATTTGTCTTCAATCTGCAAGGGTTCAGAGGCATTATGATATTCCTTCTGAAGTTTATTGGAACATGATGTTAGATGAACTGGTGGATTTAGACAAAGAGAGATTACACGCTCTCGACTTACTCAGGCTTCAGAAGAAAAGAGTAGAAGACTCTTATAATAAAAAGGTAAAACCTAAGGTATTTTTGCCTGAAGAACTAGTTTGGAAGGTAATTCTTCCCATGGATCGGAGAGATCGAAGCATGGGGAAATGGTCACCCAAATGGGAAGGACCCTTCAGAGTTATCCAAACTTTTTCTGGTGGAGCCTATGAAGTCGAAGAGTTAAGTGGAGATAAAAGGCTCTTGAGAGTAAATGGTAAATATTTGAAAAAATACAAACCTATACTTCAAGAGATAAAAATAAAGTAATAAAAGAACAAGTCTAAATTAACCATAAAAATGCCAAAATAGAAATTTTATTAATTTCAGCCAAGATGGCAATTGTTGTCGAATAACGATTACAGAAGATGGTTACAAAAGAGAATCAATCAAAAGGTAAGAGAGTTCCTGAGTCGAAGATACTTGGCTTGCTGCAGCTCCAACCTCTTCTTGCACCAGGAGCTTTCCTGCACTAGTTTGGCAATTTGAGCGTCGAGGCTTTGGGCCCTCTCAGCAAATTCCAGGCCCTGTTTGATCTCAGTCTGGCTCTCGGTGTCTGAGATGGTCGAAAGAAGTTCCTCCTTGAGTACAGTGTTGGCGCTTATCTTCGCCTCTATTTCTGCGATTTGCGCCCGGAAGGAAGCATTCTCTCGATCAATGGCATCGACCTTTTCCTGCGCAGACGCTTTTTGTTTCGACAACTCAGCAATTCGAGAAGTCGAATCCGAGACAACAGTCCACGCAGAGGAGCTTTTGCCATACAACACCTCAAGCTGACTGTTAAACCCTCTTTGGCGCCTGTAATCTGCTAAGACTTGATCAATCATAGAGTGTAACTCCATGATCAAGTCTGAGATTTCTGGGGCTACAGCTTCAAAGTCGACAGCATTCAAGACCTCTTTTAAGCACGATGGAGCAGTGGGGTCCCCCTCTAAAGCCTTCATCAAGTCCCTCTTGAAGAACTGGGCCTTAACCTTCGCCAAAGCATCATCAAGGGGAGAAGTTTCAGTAGACTTCCCCGACAGGGTAGGAACTTCCTGACTCGCGTCAGACGAACTCTTGCTCTCAATGATGGCGTTGAGGTAGCTAACATGGTCAGTTTCTTTCAAGAGTTCCAAGTCCTCTTTTGACCTGTGCTTCGAGGAGGTAACCCTTGCAACAGTATTATCTTGGGTTTGAGGTTCTTGAGTGTTAGGTGCTTCGACTGGTTGCTCTTCGACTCGGACTGAGGCAGTACCAGCGTCGACTTGTGGTTCTTCGCTAGCATCACCCTGGGGCCCTTCGCCAGCGTCATCTTGGTGTTCTTCGCTAGCGTCGCCCTGGTGTCCTTCGCCAGTGCCACCTTGGTTCTCTTCGTTGGCAGCATTTTGATTCTCTTCGCCGTCATTGCCTTGGTCCCTTTCTTCATGATTCTCTTCTGACAGGTCCACCACCTGAACCGTTTCTGGCTGTTGTTCCTCCACCAAGGGTTCTTCTGTTGGTTTCTCCACTGTTTCAGCATTGGCCTCATTCTCAGTATGGGCTTCGTCATTGCCCAAGCCTTTTTCCTGAGGCCTGCTAAGTTCAGCAGATTCCAGCGTTTCTGAGGTCCTTGGCGGAGAACTCTCAGTGGTGTCCTGAAAAAGGAAAGAAGGCAAATCTTCAGATGTCGAAAGAGACACAATCGAATATGGGTATCTATGCCTAAATTATAAAAAGGTCTAAGGGATTACCTGTGGATTAGCTCCAGCCCCAGGGCTGGAATTGTCACTTTCGACAGGCTTGTTAAGAAGAATGTTTAGTTCCTCCTCAGTTGGCTCCTCGATAATCACTGGAGGTGGCCTAGGCTTTCTCACAGCAACCTTTATTCTGACGGTTCGACCTTCAGGAGCAGGAGCAGGAGCAGGAACAGGAGCATCCTTCGTCAACTTTCGCCTTTTTAAGGGGGCAGGAGGAGAATCGCTTTCTTCATCGCTCCCAGATTCGACCACCAGCGCTGATCGTTTCTTGGGCGAAGGTGCCTAGAAAACCAATGGGAATTCGATTTAATAATTACATCGAAAATCAAAAATTGAAAGCCAGAAGAAAAATGAAGAAAATCTGGTTACCGATACAGAAGGCTTCCTCGAAGAGCCTTCCCCCTGTTGGTTACTTATGGTCTTCGCCGGCGCTGTAGTCTTCGCCGGCGGTGGAGGTTTTGTTGAAGGGCCTCCTCCTTGTTGGCCTTCTGTAGCCTTCTTGGCTACAGGCTTTCGAACAACTGAAAACAAGTAAAAAGTTAACAGGCTAGCAGTCGAAGAGAAAGACAAAAAGTAATGTGAGAGCATGAACTTACATTTCTTTATTTTGTCCAACACAAGGACAAAAGACTTCTGCAACTCATCCATGAAGTCCTTCTCGTCGAAGAAGTACTCAGCATAATAGCTTTTCCACCACTCCTCGAAGGATGGTGAGCAAAGGAAATTGAGCTGGTAGTCAAACAGCGAGAGGATTGTTCGACCAGCATATCTTCCGATATGCTTGATGGCAGCTTCTTCTGTGTAATCGTTGCAGAAGTACAGCATGGACTTCTCTCTTTGGAAAATCGGAGAAGGTAGGGTTTGGATAATACCAAACTGGCGAGATACCAGGTTTGGTTGGTAGGCAATCAGACTCAAATGAGTCTTTGAGCTTTTGAATCGAAGAGGCATGATCCTTGGTGTAAGGAACGCCTCCCAAAGTATTGTATGCTCATCGACATTGGGACCACTCGACGCCTTTGGATGTGGCCTAGTGAACCATGCTGGCCCCACCCGCCGTTGAGCAAATGGAGCCATAGTTGAAACAAACTCCTTCCTTCGAGCAAACATTAGAACGAAGTTGGTGAAGGTTTGTTGAAACTCCAGTCCATCGTCCGTAGGTGTCAGCAGAGCCAGCCTGATTCCTTCGATGCGTCTATTCGCTATCGCTGGAGCCTGTTCATTTATCTGAACTTTCTTGGGCAAGAAAGATTCGAAAGTGGCATTGAGCCACAGTTGGAGTAGCCAAAAAGGCCCAGCGAGTAGCAAACTGGCCCTGTCCTCGATATGTTTCAGAAGAGTTGCCCCATTGCTGATCGAATCATAGAGGCTAGCCAGAATCAGTTCTGCCAAACAGATGTTTTGGTGGTGATGCAGTTGAGTAGCAAGAGTGACCATCTTTTTGGTCACCTGCAGAGACTTCGAGCAAAACACAAAGCGAGTTAGCCATAAGGCTAGAAACGCTATGTGTTCGACATCCGACACAGCATCTGTCGACCTGTCGTGATAATGGTTGATGAAAGTGGTGTATGTTGGTTTGGTCTCAGAGAAGCCAATTTGGTCCTCCGACATCTCCTCCGGATCGAAGTAATCCCCGGTTGGTCGAAGGCCAGTAATAGCGGCCACATCGAAGAGTGTGGGGGTTAGCATCCCACAGGGAAGATGAAAAGTGAAGTGGGAGTAGTCCCATAACAACAGTGAAGCTATCAGCATCTCCGGGGAGTAGTTCAAACCCGTCTTCGACAGCATCACTAGGTCGAAGATTCCCATATCCTTCTAGATCGAAGTTTGGTGCTTCTCCAACTTTGTTAGCCAAGCAACATAATCGGAGGTAAGATTAGGGCAAGACCTGAAGACCCTAACACCTCTGTTGAAGAAGCGGAGGTCGATTTTTTCGCGTGCAGGGTCTTCATTGTCTTCTGCGTCTTTCTTGGCGCATGCGACTGGTTTGAGTTTCTCGACTATCGGGAAATAGCTCTTGATCTTCAGAGCCTCAGAGATACTTGGATTCATGGGGCCAGACATTGCAAAGATCTGGTTGGAGTATCCAACCGGGATCATCAAGTGGCGTGAGTAGGCGTCGCGAACGACGATGTCAGAAGGTTCCGGAACCCTTCGTTTGCCTGTAGAGTTTACTACCGGGGCAGTGACGAAAACCTTGGGTATAGCATGTTCAGTTGGTGCGTTAACACTAGGAGCAGTAGAAGCAGATGCCATTATTTGAAATGAGGTTGAAGATGAAGTGAAAGAGGAAGAGTTTTCTGCAAAAATCACAAGCTTGTATGAAAACAGAGAAGGTTGAAAGGCTAGATGGCGTAAAAAGTCCCACAATGGGGTACTTACTACTATTTATAGTAGTGGGAAAAATCCCCAATAACGAGGACATTAAATGCCATTTATTGCTGCAGGAGTTAGTGGGACGCGTGGCAGCCCCCTGTTGTTTTGGCCGTTTCTGCAGAAATAGAGGGACGCAGCGTGCGTCCTCGGTTTTGGGAATTGTCATAATGACAAATTCTGAAATGACGTTTGGTACTGCACGCCGTACTGAAAGTGACGTCCTAGGATCAAATCAATGATGGTTTTCTTGGGATTGCCAATAGTTGGTAAAAAGCAACAAAAAGTGCACAAGTTAATTTGTGACTAAGCGTGGAAAGACAAGTGTCGAATGGCGTTTCAAAGAATGCCTTTTTCTTTCAGAGTCGAAATAAGGCATTCTTGGGGGGCAATTTGTTGGCTCCTAAATTCGACACCTTTGTTTTGATTGATGTCAGCCATTAAAACTGAAGGATGTCTTCGACTGGCTAAGTCTGTCGAAATGCCCGTCGAAAGATGGTAGAGTACTTAGAAGATTTCTTCCAAGGAAGAAGGCTGGTTGCCTTCGACGTCGAAGGAGTTTTTCGTCGAAGATGTCTTTTGACGAAAGTGTTCGATGGTTCAGAGTGGAGCAGTTTGAAATTCAAGCTTTTGGAGGGAAAACGGTTTCCAGCAGTTACCACGTGCAAACGTGCAAAGATCTGGAGCGTCGAGCATGGAGAACGTGCCAAGTGGATTGATCTCGAAGCAGTGTAACTGCCCGACGGTTACTTGGGATGTTTTAGTATAAATAGGAGTAGACATGTAGTTTCTCGCGGGTGTTCACAATTCTATACAAAGTCACTCATATAGATTCGAGTACCCAGCGTGTGAGAAAGAGTTGTTGAGAAATGTATGTGTGAAACACCAATTTTATCAATTAAAGTCATTTACTTTTCCAGAATTTTACTTGCTTTTCTCTTTACATTCCTGTCGAAACCCTTTACTTTAAGCCTTGTTTATTTTACCAAGTCTTTCCTTTATGCAATTCATTTAAAGCCAATTTATTTAAAGCCTTATCCAATTCAATCAAACTTCAAAATCAACCTATGTCCTAGGATCAATCTGATCGATCCTGCGAGTAACCAAATAAGTAACCATTTGGAGGATCAGCGGTTGTTTACCAAAACCCTAGGTAAACAGTCGGATAAACTGCGCCACGACGTTCTTGGTTACTGTAGCAAAGGAAGTTGCCTCAACCCGCTTATTGAAGTAATCAATAGCCACCAGAATGAAATGATGCCCGTTAGATGCAGTAGGCCTGATCTCGCCGATCATGTCAATGCCCCACATTGCAAAGGGCCACGGAGCTGTCAAGACATTTAAGGGGACCGGAGGCACATGCACCTTATCAGCATAGATTTGGCACTTATGACAAGTTCGAGAGTGTTGATAACAATCGGCTTCCATAATGGACCAGTAGTATCCTTCCCGTTGGATCTTCTAAGCCATGGTATGTACACTAGAATGAGTTTCGAATGTGCCTTCATGTAGATCTGTCATGATCCTTTCTACTTCGCTCTTGTCTACACACCATAGTAGTGTGGAGTCATGGTTGCGTTTATAGAGGATTCCATTACTAAGGAAGAACTTTGCAGCGAACCTTCTCATAAACTTCTTATCATTGACAGACGCCCCTTCGGGATATTCTTGAGCCTCGAGATACCTTTTGACTTCGTGAAACCAGGGTTTGTCTGCCACTTCTTCGGTATTGATCTCGCAGTAGTGTGCTGGTTCATCCAACCTCTTAATGGTGATCTGGGGAGCTTCATTGTCCCACTTAACCTTGAACATAGAAGTCATGGTAGCTAGCGCGTCTGCTAACTGGTTCTCCTCTCGTGGAAAATGTTCAAAGGTTACCTCCTCAAAGTGTGGGAGCAATGTCAGTACATACTCTTTGTAAGGAATGAGATTCGGGTGCTTCGTATCCCACTCGCCTTTGATCTGACTTATCACCAAAACGGAATCCCAGAATACACTCAAGAACTTGATCCTTAGGTCGATAGCATCTCGAAGACCCATGATACATGCTTCATACTCCGCCATGTTGCTGGTACAGTTGAAACATAATCGGGCGGTGAACGGAGTATGACAGCCCTTGGGAGATATGATTACAGCGCCAATGCCGTTACCTAGTGCATTTGAGGCTCCATCAAAATACATAGACCATCGGGATCCCTCCTCAGGTGCTTCATCCGGTCCAGGTTCTTCATAGTCAGTCACCAACATGATATTCTCATCCGGGAACTCAAAATTCATGAACTGGTAGTCGTCCACGGTCTGATGTGCCAAATGATCTGCCAACACACTTCCCTTGATTTCTTTTTGGGTTGTGTATTGGATGTCGTACTCGGTTAATATCATTTGCCACCTTGCTATCCTTCCGGAGAGAGCGGGTTTCTCGAAAATATACTTGATCGGATCCATCTTCGATATCAATAAAGTAGTGTGAGTCAGCATATACTGTCTCAGTCGGCGAGCAGCCCATGCCAAAATGTAACAAGTTTTCTCTAGCAATGAGTATCGTGTCTCATAGTCGGTAAACTTTTTGATAAGGTGATAAATTGTGTGCTCTTTTTGACCAGACTCGTCATGCTGCCCCAGCATACACCCCATTGAATTGTCTAGCACTGTCAAGTATAATATCAAAGGTCTTCCTTCAACTGGAGGCATCAAAATTGGCGGTTCTTGAAGGTATTCTTTGATTCTTTTAAAGGCGGTCTGACATTCATCATTCCACTTTACCACTTGATCTTTCTTCAGAAGCTTGAAGATTGGCTCACAAGTAGCAATCAGATGTGAAATGAACCTGGCGATATAATCCAGGCATCCCAAGAAACCTCTAACTTTCTTCTCTATGCGAGGAACCGACATTTCTTGTATGGCCTTTACCTTCACAGGGTCTACCTGAATACCCTTGTCACTGACGATGAAACCCAGAAGCTTACCAAGCCTTACCCCGAAGGTACACTTGTTCAGATTCAACCTCAGCTTGTATGTCTTCAACCTGTCAAACAATTTCTGAAGATGATCAAAGTGCTCTTCCTCAGTCTGAGACCTGACTATCATGTCATCAACTTAGACCTCGATCTCGTGGTGAATCATATCGTGGAACAAAGCGAACATGGTGCGATGATAGGTTGCCCCAACATTCTTCAACCCAAACGGCATCACCTTGTAGTAGAAGGTGCCCCACTGTGTAATGAAGGTTGTCTTCTCCATGTCTTCAGGAGCCATATTGATCTGGTTGTAGCCATAGAAACCGTCCATGAAGGAGAATATTTTGTGTTGCGCGGTGTTGTCGACCAGAACATCAATGTGAGGAAGTGGGAAGTCATCCTTGGGGCTTGCCCTGTTCAGATCTCTGTAATCCACACACATCCGTACCTTACAGTCCTTTTTAGGTACCAGAACGATGTTAGCAACCCACTGTGGATAGGAGGTGACAGCTAAGAATCCTACATCGAACGATTTCATGACCTCTGCCTTGATCTTCTCTGACATTTCGGGACACATACGGCAGACCTCCTGTTTAATCGGAGGATAGTCTTCTTTAGTCGGCAGGCGATGTACCACAATATCAATGTACAAACCAGGCATGTCTTCATAGGACCAGGCGAAGATCTCAACATAGTCGTGCAACATCTGTACCAACCTCTGTTTGACGCTAAGCTCCAGATTTGCATATATTTTAACCTCTTTTCTGTCTTCCTCAGTACTCAAATTCACTATCTCAACCGGCTCTTCATGAGGTTGTATGGCCCTTTCCTCCTGCTGTAGTAGTCTAGCAAGTTCTCCAGGAATCTCACAATCATCCTCACCTTCGTCCTCGACTTGGTTGATCGGATTTTTGAAGTCATAACTGGAAATAGCAGAGCTGTTATCAATGGGATCCATAGTGGATATGGATCTGCATTATGATACGTGAGTGTGTGTAAGAGAATAGTTGTTTCGATAAAGTGAAAACAGAAAAGAAAAACAGAGATCGCAATGCAAGAAACGTCCAATGCTTTATTAATGATATATGAAATGACAAATAATAGCCCTCACAAGCAAAAGCCAAGGTGCCTCAGGCAAGGCACCAGGCCGTATAGTTTCAAATTGTTTATTACAAATCTTAAAACAAATAAGTCAATTACTATGGAATAAAAGAAACAGGTATGAAGTCCCTAGTCGTCCAGTTACTCGGTCCACCGTTGGTTGTTGGGTAGATCCAGCTGTCAATGTCTGATTCCTCTTCATTATTTTCAATGGCATTAATTCCCTGATTGCTGATGTGCAGGGGAGGTCTTCCAGCCCGAGGGCGTCTAACAACTCTTTGATCCCCTGTAGTAAAGCCCAAACCAAATTTGTCAGTTTTCTGAGTGAAATCAGGGAGCTGACCCCAATTGGCACACCCACCTTCTTCGACCACGGCCGTGGCGTCCTTGAGGGAAGCCATATTCAAAGGAGGTTTGTTGGTAGTAGTTTCAGTTGATGCCAAGATCTGAGGGACCTCTTCGAAGTTTTGACAAGGAGTTTCTATAAATTCCCTGTCCATCTCTATGTACCGGAAGGAATTGAGGTGACTCACCATATATTCTTCTTCACCCTGTACCGTGACAATCTTTCCTTTCACCGGATACTTCAGCATTTGATGGAGCGTGGAAGTAACTGCCCCAACCTCATGGATCCAAGGACGACCCAGCAAACAAGAATACGACAACCTGATATCCATCACATAGAAAGTGGACTCGAAAGTCTGAGAACCCACTTTGACATGGATATCCACCTCCCCGTGCACCATTCTCTTCGATCCGTCAAAAGCCCTTACCACAATGTTACTAGGCTTTAGAGTCAAACCCTCGCAATCCAAACGGTCCAACGCCTTCTTCGGCAGAACATTCAGTGAAGACCCAGTATCTACCAGCACATGAGCCATAATGGTGCCCCTGCATTCAATCGAGACATGCAGAGCATCATTATGCTTCCTTCCCTTTGGTGTCAAGTCTGCATCTGAAAAAACCCAGCCCATTATCAGCAGTCAGGCTGGCCACACAATCTTTAAACTGATCAGCTGAAGTTTCTTGCGGCACATGCGCAGTTTTAAGAAATGCAATCAAAGCCTTCCCATGGGCTTCAGAACACAACAACAGAGACAACATGGATATTTTGGATGGGGTCTGCCCCAGCTGCTCGACCACATTGTAGTCGCTCTTCTTAATGATTTTCAGTATTTCCTTCATTTCTTGCTTAGAGGCTTCCACAACAATTTTCTTAGGCGCCTCTGTCCGGGAAGGATCACCTATAATTTCCTTGCCGCGGGCATCAGACGATTCACCGACAGGGGTAATAACTAGAGTAAGAACAGGAACTGTAGTGGATGTACTAGTAGGAACATTAGATGGAATGACGATTGGCTTGTTGACAGTCTTCGGGAAAATCTCGGGAGAGAATACCCTTCCACTTCGGGTAACTTTGTTGGTTCCGACAATGTTACCAATATCAGAATCAGCCTCTTCCTCTTTCAAGTCTTGTTTGATGCCATGATAGTACACATCAACACCATAATGCCAAGGGACAGCTTTGTCCGAGACATACGGGACAAGACCAGGAACAATAATTATCAGCAGAGCAATTCTTGGAGCAGATGTAATCCTAACAGGTCTTCTCGAGGAAACCTTGGGAGGATTGGCGGAAATGGTTATAATAGCAACGTCTTCAGATGGAATAGCGGGAACCAAAGTTTTCTCAAACATAATTTCTTTGCTATCTATCAGGCGTTGAACACCTAATTTCAGCAAAAGGTAACCAGAAGGTAGAAACGAACACATGTGGCAACCTTCACCACAACCCGGAAATAAACCGGCCAACAGAAAATTCTTCTTGACATTCATGAGAGGAGTGTAAACTTCATCAACAGAGGTAACAAACAAATCAGTGTCAACAACATTAACTCCACGATCGTGTTTAGGCATGGGAGCAGTTATGACGTTGGGCTTCTCTGGAGCATCGAAATCTATTTCCTTGGCTTCAATCAAGTCTTGTATTTTGTTCCTCATAGCCCAACAATCATTTGTATCGTGGCCAGGACTCTCAGAATGATATGCGCATCGAGAATTCAGATTATATCTTGGAGATGTGGTATTTGGATTCTTGGGAGCCTCTTTCAAGGTTGCCAAGTTGGATCTCAGCAGGTGAGGTAGCACTTCAGCCAATGTCATATCGATGCAGGTAAATTGCCATTGTGGTCTTTCCACCCTTTGTTGATTGTTGTGTTATGGAGCAACTGCAGGTCTATGTATCATCATAGCACTTACTGTCTGACGATATTCAACCTTGTTTTGGCCCCTCGGGCTATAGATGGCACTGGCTTCCTTCTTACCAGCAAATGGCTTCTTTACTGAGCTTGTTTTGGGCAGAACACCCCCTCATACTTAGCAAAAACTGGAGCTTTGAACTTCTGCGGGATGACCACTTCTGACACTAATCCCAATTTTTCGAAAAACAGTCCAGGTATCCTCTAAACTTCCATGGAACTCAGACGATCTTCCAACTGTTTGTATTTATCCTCAGTGTGATATGGTGGGAGAACTGACTTGGAGTTTTGCGTTTGTGTTTGCAAATGTTGCGGTTTAGCAAGAGTCGCCACCGACTTTTCTTTTATCAAATAAGGAAAGGTGAAAAAGCACATGAAAGACCTTTAAAGATGTTTTCTTGAGTTCGGGGGGTAGATTATGAAAAGGGAAGGTGTTAGCACCCTTTTCATCCATGGTTTTCCATGGGCTCTTAGTTACTTGCTAGATCACTTGCTTTTTGTTTGAATTTGCTTATGGTGTGGGCTTTGAAAGTGTTTTGAAAAAATCTCTTTGTAATGGTTCTCGTTTCTATAAGAACGCGTACAAAGTTTTGTTTCGAAAGATAGTTCAAAGATATGTTTGTGGATTGTGTTTTGGAAAGTGTTTTTTCGGAAAGATATTTTGCAATGGTTCTCGTCTCTATAAGAACGTATACAAAATGTTTTATCTTTTGGAAAATGTTTTGAAATGAGAGTGCTGGTGTGTAAAAGTGTTTTTGTTGTGAGCAAGCGAGTAACTAGGAGCGAATCTACCTACTCGAAAGGTCTTAAATGTGATTTTCCTTCTCCTTTAGATGTTGCTATCTTACCATCGTTTTTGGTAAGAAGCTCCATCGTTGGATGTGAAGGGACAGGTGTGGGTCATCGTATAACCATGATTAGCAATGTTGTGATGTATCTTAGCATTTTTTCTTTAGGGACTAAGATCATTTCGAAAGGCAACTTTGATAGCGTCATCGAGGGACTATGATCTTGTATTTTGAATTGTTTATGCTAAGACATCCCACATGCATAACATGACCATTTTTAGGCAACAAGTGGAGTTAACCTTAAGGGTGCTAGTGTACAAGTGTGTTTGATTGCATCCATTTTAGTCTTGAATAGGGTGATCTATTTGTTGATTTCATGTCTTGCCATACATACCCTGTAACACCCCTTCTAATAAACCCCGAATTAAATGATATAATTAAAATCAGAGAAAATAAAATTTGCACGGAAAGAGTGTCACAACATCAATTCACATATTCAAGAAAAACGGACATGACATATTCGTCACTTTAATCATTTAATCACATAATACATTCATGGCATATACTTTCTTTTTCGTGCAAACGCAACGGAATCATAATAACTTCATCTCCAAAGGAGGAATCAAAATATAAAATTCAAGGCATTAAGCCATATGGTTCATACACCAAACGTGTTATCAAGTCATAATATACATACATCAACATATAATCAAAACAATGGATTATACAAGTATAATCCATATACAAAATATACAAGTTCGAATGCGGACACCTAACCTCCAAGTGTTACAACCAGAGCATCGACTCGATAAACCAAAATAAAACGGATTAAAATCCAAATGCATCTGCTAAGCTAGTGCCTCGCACTACCGTCTTCGGTACCTGAACAATGTCGTAGCAAGCATTTTCCAACAGAAGGGTAAGAATTCCAATAATCATGAAATATATAATTTAAACCAATGGAAAGCCATAAATAAAAGGAATTCTCCATACTTGAATATATGTGTATATCACTAACATAAGCACATTCATATATTCCATATTCCACTATATTCGAGAATTATCTCTTTAACCATTTATCATCCTAACCATATAATCACACTCATTCACACATCATAACCAATTTCACAAACTCAATCATCTTCACATAAACTCATAATATATATCATTATGCATGTGACTCACAACTTGATGCAACCAATGCAAATGCGATACTGACTTGTGGACCCAAAGTTCCACCGCTTATTTTTCCATATAGGATCAAAGCCACTACGCCAATTTCCCCTATAGGATCAACGTCTATTTTTGTAAACCCAAGTTTCATCGCCTATGTTCCCTTTCCGGGTCAAAATCACTACGTCTATTTCCATTCAAGGATCAACGTCTATAAAATGTGAACCCACCGTTTCATCGTCTCTATTTTAAGACCTTAACATACACATACCACATATTCAATTAAGACCACTTCCTACCTTAACATACACATACCACATATTCCAACACAATGAAATACCAACAATTATACATGCATTGCAAATATAATTCACAAATCAAGTAACATACAAGTTTAAACAATGTTACTTCCATGATTTATTCAAATCAAACATAATTCCGGTTAGCCCTTGAAAACGTCGATATCTCAAAAAATAACTCAACCATAATTACCTACGCATTTAACTTAGTTACCCCGTCAAATTTCATTAATTTCCAGATAACTAATTTTTACCGCCTATACCAGCAAATTAGAACCAAACACAATTCCGATTAGCCCTTGAAAACATCGAAATCTCAAAAAATAACTCAACCATAATTACCTACGCATTTAACTTAGTTACCCCGTCAAATTTCATTAATTTCCAGATAACTAATTTTTACCGCCTATACCGGCAAATTAGAACCAAACACAATTCCGATTAGCCCTTGAAAATGTCAAAATCTCAAAAAATAACTCAACCATAATTACCTACGCATTTAACTTAATTACCCCGTCAAATTTCATTAATTTCCGATAACTAATTTTTACCGCCTATACCGGCAAATTAGAACCAAACACAATTCCGATTAGCCCTTGAAAACGTCAAAATCTCAAAAAATAACTCAACCATAATTACCTACGCATTTAACTTAGTTACTCCGTCAAATTTCATTAATTTCCGGATAACTAATTTTTACCATATAAAATTAATCATTTTCCGATAAACCGAGTAAACCAATTTAATCCACTACCGGACCGAATAACCGACTAAATAATTATCAAATTACCAAAATAAATATTAACCGGTCATTTTTAGAAAATAATAATATAAATACTATTAATTAAAACGGGATGTTATAACTCTCCCCCACTTAAAAGATTTTCGGCCTCGAAAATTACCTCTAAACGAACAACTCGGGATATGATTCCATCATCCGGCTCTCTAGCTCCCAAGTGATGTTTCCGTTAGCCGAACCACCCCACACTACCTTTACCAAAACAATCTCTTTCCCTCTAAGTTGTTTCACTTTCCGATCTTAGATCCTTGTCGGCAAAGTCTCAATGGTTAAGTCATCTCTAACCTCCACATCGTCCACTTGAATTACATGAGACAGGTCCGCAATATACTTTCGCAATTGCGACACATGAAACACATCATGTAAATTTGAAAGTGATGGTGGTAATGAAATCCTATACGCCACATTACCAATCCTTTCCGAAATTTGATACGGACCAATAAACTGAGGTGTCAACTTCCACGATTTAAATGCCCGACCAACACCCGTCGTAGGATTCACTCTCAAAAACACATGATCATCCTTCTTGAATTCAGGAGGCTTCCTCCTCTTGTCATGGTAACTCTTTTGGTGACTTTGTGAAATTTGAATCTTCTCTCTAATCAACTTAAACTTATCTGTAGTTTGTTGCACAATTTCTGGTCCAACCACCACACTTTCTCCCGACTCATACCAACATAAAGGTGTTTAACAACGCCTTCCATATAATGCTTCAAAAGGAGCCATACCTATACTAGAATGAAAACAGTTATTATAGGTAAACTCAATCAAAGGCAAGTAACTCTCCCAAGAACCTCCTTGTTCTAACACACAAGCACGCAAAGTATCTTCGAGTGATTGAATGGTTCTCTCTGTTTGACCATCCGTCTGTGGATGATAAGCGGAACTCAAACGTAGCTTAGTACCTAAAGCTCTTTGCAAACCTTCCCAAAATCTAGATGTGAACCGAGGGTCTCTATCCGAAATAATGCACGTCGGAATACCATGCAAACATATAATTCGCTCCACATACAACCTCGCAAGCTTCTCCATCGAGTAATCCATTCTAATTGGAATAAAGTGAGCAGATTTAGTCAATCTATCCACTATAACCCAAATAGCCTCATAGTTACTCGGAGTCCTCGGCAAATCTGAAACAAAATCCATAGAGATACTGTCCCATTTCCATTCCGGTATAGACAAAGGTTGTAATAAATCGGAAGGCTTTTGATGCTCTATCTTGGACTTTTGACATACCAAACACGAATACACAAATTCTGCAATTTCCTTTTTCATACTCGGCCACCAAAACAACTTTCTCAAATCTTGATACATCTTTGTGGCACTGGGATGAATGCTCAACCCACTTCGGTGTCCTTCCTCAAGGATCCTCTTTTTCACATCTCCCACATCGGGAACACAAACTCTATCACGACATCTCAACACGCCATTCTCATCAATTATAAACTCTCCTCCTTGACCTTGGTTAACTAAAGTCAATTTGTCAACCAAAACCAAGTCCTTTTTTGTCCTTCTCTTATCTCATCCAAGATTCCACTTGTAATCTTCAACATACCAAGTTTCACACCAAAGTAAGTTTCTTCACAAACCAAACTCAAGTCGCAAAACTGTTCAAGTAATTCCCACTCTTTAAACATTAGCATAATGTTGTACCCTAAAATTTTCCCTCTCATTTATCAAGGTTTTTTATCACAAGGTTTCTTTGACTCAAGACTGAATTAGGGTTTGGTCAGCTCAAGACATCTCATCATGCACTGATAACCCAAAATTAGGGTTCGATCTTGCACAAGGATTTTTGGACTATCAACGCTTCATATGACTTTCAAACATAATTATGGATCCCTAAGATCACTCATGATAAGTTTCAAGCCTTGAACCACATTTTTGATCAGTCAATTGGACAGTTGACCTAAAAATTAGCTGTATTAGGGAAAAGTCAACCAGGGCCAATTTACAGTCAAACTTCATATTTTTGATCCACATCAATATTCTAGACTCATATGTATCATTTGATCAAGTTTGGATCACAATTCCTCAAGAAATTTGATCAAATCATCAAAGGGTCAAAATGGTCAAAATTAGGGCTTTGACTGAGAAAGGGCAATTTCTGATTTTTGATCTAGAAAATGACCAATTGAGTTGAAGAATGATTCCAAGGATTCAATTGCATCATCTTGAACTAATTATATGGTTCAAAACATTGCAAATCCATTGGATAGGCATATGAAATTTGTAGTCAACTGATTAAAAGTCAACTGTATACTAAAAAGTCAAACTTCGACTCTTTGGTCAAATTCAAGTGCAAAAGATCATAATTCATCAAAACAGGTCAAAATATGAAACTTATTCATCAAGAAATCAAAAAGTCAAGATTTCATTTTGAAAAGTCAAAATTTCTAAACTTAAAATTTTTTCTAAGTGTTGGAAATTTCATGTTTTTTTCATAACTTTGAGCAAACTTTTCACCATGATGCGAGATGATTCAAAAGAAACTTCCAACATAAAATTTGTAGATCTCCATGATATCTACAACATTTCTTTACATAACTTCTCCTAAATATGCTTGGATTTCAAGTTATAAATTCATGAAGTCATGACATTTTCATTTAACACTTAGAGAAATTTTCAGCAGTTTTGGTCAGGTTTTTATCCCAACTTCTTGGTCAATTTTCATCAAGTTCCAATTTGATTTAACAAAAGTGGTCAACATGAAAGTTGTAGGGGAGGTTCCAATAGTTCCAAAAATTCCAAAAACTCATTGAGATCATTCTTGAGCTGAGAGGATCGAAGAGATGAAGTTAGGGCTTCATTCTTGAATTACAAAACAGAATTTGTGATGAACACTTGACTAAAATTCCAACCAAAGCTACAAAATCTCTCTTTTCAGGCTATTTTCTCTCCAAATCTATGCATAATCAAGCAATTACACAAACCCTAAGTGTATTACACAAGCATTTAAAGCTTTGTCCAAGTCTTGATACCATTTATGGTTAGAAATGCAAAAGCAACATTTCCATTTGCATAAAGTTTCACTTTTCCAACCACTCTCTTCTTTCAAAGCTTGAAATCTGTTCCAAAGATGATAGAAAAATCTCTCAACATCAGAAGCAATCCACAAAACCTGCATAGCATGGCTAAGTTCCTTAATTCACTCCTTTCTTCATCATGAAGCAACTTGTCTTTATGAATTTGAAAAAAAGGCATAACAGAGATTTTTTTCAAAAAAGGTCTGAGTTTCTCAAGTCTCAAACCTTCTCTATAAATAGAAGAAGCATTTGCAAGACAAGGGGGTTGGCTTTTGAAGTGAAAAATTTTTAGAGAGAAAGAATAGAGAGTTTTGTTGAGCAGAAAAAACAATATTCTGTGCAACCTTGATTCATTTTCAAAACCAAGTCTATTCTTGTTCAAAACAGAAAACACAATCCATTACTCCACCATACAAACTCTCCTTTAAACCAAACAACTCATCACATACAAAGGTGGTCTAAAACATCATAAAAATAGTCCCTGTAGTGTTATCATCTTAACCTTCAAAACACCAAAAACATCACAATACAGTCTAACTCAATTTCAACAGTCCGGAGCAGCTTTCTGAAGATTCATTGAGGTCTTCATAACATTTTGAAAAAGCATTCAGATCTAAAATAGCCAGTTCAGCTCAGAGGTAAGTCTCCTTGACTTGATATATCTCCATACATCATTAAACGATTTGTTTATTTTAAATACAATATGTAGTACTTTAATACCTTTCTGAACTAGTCATTTGCATCCTGTTTAGGCTTATTCAATCATTTGTGGTTCACACTTATCCATTATATGCCATAAACTAACCTGTACAATCAGTAAAAACAATGTTTAAGGCAGGAAAATGCAGCATGTATCGACACATATCCACATGTGTCGACTCATCTTAGTGAAAAAACAGGATATGAGTCGATACATAACCCTCATGCATCGACCCATACTGAGTTCAGGTCACAAAACAGAAGCTGGAAAGGTCTATGAGTCAATACATGCACACTTCGCGTCGATGCAAAAGGCGTACGAGTTGATACATCCCATTATGGGTCAACTCATACTGAACAAATTTCACTTCACAAGAGCAAGGAGAAGCTATGTGTCGATGCATAGCAGCATGGGTCGTCGACACATAGCAGTTCAAAAATGCATTTTCCTTTATTTTACACTGTTTTCACTTTTTTTTTTCATTATCATTCAATGTGGTTGTAATATTTTAGTTCCTACTTCACCCCCATTGTTAAATTGTACCCCCATCCCCCTAAAGTGATGTAATATCTTAGATTTTACTTTCCGCTTTTTACTTGCTTTTCATATATTGCTAGTAAATAAGATGTATGGCAAGGTGAAATCAACAAATAGATAACCCTAAATCCAAGACTAAATCAAAGCATGAAAGATAACACACTTGCACACAAGCACCCTTAGGGTTTCTCCACTTGGTTGCCTTATATAAAAATAGCCATATTACGCATGCAAAGTATCTTGGCAAAACAAACAAATATAAAGATCATAGTCCCTCGATGACGCTATTCTAAGTTGCCTTACAAAAATGATCTTGGTCCCTCCAAATGCTAAGATACTTTGCAAACATTGCTAATTATGGTTATACGATGACCCACGTCTGTCCCGTTTACATCCAAAGATAGGGTTGCTTACCAAATTTATGGTAAGACAACAATGTCAAAGGAATATAAAATGCATAAGAAAGACATTTGAGTAGGTAGATGGCTTCTAGTTACTTTCTCTATTTCAAAACAACTATCCTTGCTATTTTCCAAAACAAACACACACATTTCAAAGCATCTTACAAACATTGAAAACATTTTCAAAGAGACAAACATCTTTGTATACATTCTTACAAACGAGAATCATTACAAAGATTGCCTAAACAAATGGCCTCTTTTACAAAATACTTTCAAAACCACCCAAAGCACAATTTTAAACAACAAAAGCAAGTGATCTAAGCAAGTAACTAAGAGCCCATGGAAAACCATGGATGAAAAGGGTGCTAATACCTTCCCTTTTCATAATCTACCCCCCGAACTCAAGAAACAATCTCAAAGGTCTTTCCTGTGCTTTTTCACCTTTCCTTTTGGATAAAAGAAAAGTCAGTGGCGACTCTTGCATTTTATAAAAGTGGGGTTACCTTAGGGCTAGATCACATTTACTTGCTTACATTGTTTGACTTGTATGCTTTATATTATGGTTCTTTGTTTGGGTTTGAAATCCTCTACCCGGATTTGGGATACATTATAGGTAAATAGCAATACGTTGTGAAAACTGTGCGGGGTATACCAACATGGTCTAAGCAATAGCTATGTTAGTGCGACATATTTGTGGGTACCAGTAGCCTTTGAGTCAATCAAAGAGAATACGGGGCCGCTGAGTGATGTCATGAAGCACTAATGAACTTCTAGAACCCTTTACTTGACCAACTTGGCCTTTAGGATGTAGTGAGATGACCGGCTTTGGTGCAATCCGAAGTTGGTAGATACTCGATACTACACTCATTGAGGGTTGGTTTCTTGGGATATTTCGGTCGCCATTAAAGAGGCTTGAGCTGAAACAATGACCAAGGAAACATTCCGGTGATATTGAGCTCCTTAGAACCCGGTTACTATTACTAGGACAGGTTGAGCCAACTAAACTTCAAGAGGGTACTTACCTATAAAACCCCATGCAAGCCTAAACTAAGAACTTGTTTGATTTGCTTGTATATGCATACTTGTACATAACATCATGGACATCATGAACATCATATGCATCCACTAACCATTTCAAGGATTTTGGAGATTTATCTTTGTTCTTGTTTTGTAGGATATGGATTCACTTCGCAGGAAAACTATCCAAATCAACCTTGTAAGAATTCCTCCATAACTCAAGGAGCTAGCTTCAAGGATCCCTGAGAACTCTCCATTCACCGAGAGGCATGGTCGTCTACTCAACTTGGTCACCTCTAACACAGAGGAGGATGTGATGAAAGTGCTCTTCCAGTTCTTTGATCCTTTGCATCATTGCTTTACATTTCCTGACTATCAACTTGTGCCCACTTTGGAAGAATTCTCTCAACTATTGAGGATTCCTATTCTCAATCAACTACCTTTCAACGGTACGGAAAGAGATCCAAAGCCAGAAGAGATTGCTCAAGCCCTGCACTTGCACTCATCTGATGTCACAACTCATTGGGAAACTAGAAGTGGTGTCAAAGGTTTCTTGGCAAAGTTTCTGTTTGAGAAAGCCCAAAGCTGTTGGAATTCCCTAGACTTGCAAGCATTTGAGGAAATTGTGTCTCTTCTTATCTATGGGATGGCCTTGTTCCCCAATCCTGACCAACTCATAGATGTGAGTGCCGTCAAAATCTTCATGTCACGCAATCCGGTGCCTACATTGCTTGGAGATATCTTACACTCTTTTCACACTCGTACAATGAGGAAAAGAGATGTTCTTATGTGTTGCACCCCCCTCCTGGAAAGATGGTTTATTTCTCATCTTCCCCAATCAGTCTTAAAGAATGAGCAAGGATTAAGGTGGTCACAAAGGTTGATGATGCTCAAACATTCAGATATTCATTGGTGCTCTCGATCCAAAGAGAATGTTATCGTTGTTGATCGTTGTGGGGAATTCCCTAATGTCCCTCTACTTGGCATTAGGGGAGGAATCACCTACAACCCATGCTTAGCTCTAAGACAGTTTGGTTATGCCCGAAGGGATGGCCCACATGATATGCTGATTCAGGGTTTGGTATTCGACTACGACAACGACGATCAAGGACTTCGCCAGAGATTCATCCGAGCTTGGAGGATGCTAAACAAGGTGGACAGTAGGACTTTGGGATACAAGAATTCCATCCCTCTTGAGCCTTACCTCAAGTGGGTACGAACCCGCGCTCAAAGTCTTATGATGCCTTATCCTCCCATTCTCCCAGTGATTATTGAGTCTGTTAAGGAAGCAGAAGTTCCATACACTATCCTACATCCTGACATGCCCACATGTCTCGAAGATCTACAAAGGGATTAGATACAACTCAAAGGAGAGCGAGATACTTTCGAAACCCAATTCTACGCAAGCGAGAAGAAGGTTTTGGAACTCACTAGGCTACTTCATGAAGAGCAGACTCTAAATGCCTACATAGCACCAAAGAGGATGCACACTACTTTTTTATCTTAGAGTGTTGTATTATTTTGCCCAAGGGGCATTGATGTACTCAAACTCTATCTTATTAATATAACGTGTGTTTATTTTTGTTTAAAACGAACTTGAATTTTTAAAATCCTTGAAAAAATTACATGTGCACATATCATTCATCATAACATAAATGGGTCTTTTGCAACAAGTTTCCTCATCTCTCTACTGTTTATTTCAGTAAGATGGATCTCGAACAGACAGTCAAAGATCTTCAAACTCAAAACATGTAGTTTCAACAGTTACTCATAACCCTGGCCAAAGGACAAGAGGAGCTGAAGACTCTGTTGGCAAAAGAGAAAAAGAAGAAAGAGAAGAAACCAACTGGTGTTGTAATCACGGGGAGAAGGTTTCAAGGACAAACTAGAAGAACCTTGAATTTCGCAGCAACATCTGATGAAGGGGAAGGGAAAGGAAAAGAAACAACAGTTCTGTCAGACTCTGAAGACGAGGAAGAAGAGGAAGACTACTCTGAGGAACAGTACCCTCCGACTGATGATAAGTACAGACACCTTGAAGAGCGTTTGAGCGCTATGGAAATACAAAGGGTACTAGGTCTAGATTTTGAAGAATTGGGGCTAGTGTCAGGAATTGTGATCCCACCAAAGTTCAAAGTGTCGTTGTTTGCAAAATATGATGGGGTGTTATATCCTAAAATGCACCTCTGATCATACGTGAGAAAGATTCAGCCGCACTCTGCCGATAAAGACTTGTGGGTCCATTTTTTCCAAGATAGTTTATCCAGAACACAACTCGATTGGTTTTACCAATTAGAAAGGGCCGACGTCCATAACTGGGAAGACCTTGCCGCAACTTTCTATAAACAATACCAGTATAATGTAGATTTGGCGCCTACCCGTACTCAACTTCAGAGTATGGCTATGGCTTCAAATGAGGGTTTCAAAGATTACGCGCAAAAATTGAGAGATCTAGCTGGAAGAGTGCAACCCCCTCTGTCTGAAAAGGAGTTGGTGGATATATTCTTAGGCACTCTATTGGGTCCTTTATTTAACCATTTGATCGGAAGTTCATCTGCTGGATTTACTGAGTTAATATTAACCGAAGAAAGGGTGGAAGCTAGCATAAAAAGTGGAAAGATTCAGAAAGATTCATCTGCCTCTACAACTGTAAGAAAGCCTTTCACCGGGAAAAATGAGGTATCTGCTGTTTATCCACAAAGAAACCAAGGGAGAGCTGAACGCCGACCAATGGTAGGGGCCGTTATGATCCCAAAGCTTACATTTGATCAACCAAGGAGTAATCAACCGAGGGTGGAAAGGCCGGTCCGACAATTCACCATAATTAATATGACTCTAGCCCATATTCTACCACATATTCTGAAATCTAACTTGGAAAATTTGAAGGAAGCTCCAAAGAATCCCAACACGGCGTCCCCTCATTATCACCCGAATGCCAGATGCGCATACCACTCCGAAAGTCCAGGGCACGACACTAATAACTGTTGGGCTTTGAAGAACAAAATTCAAGACCTTATAGATGCAAAAGAGATCAAGTTTGAGGCGCCGGAGAAACCAAACATCATCTTCGCTCCTATGCCTAGGCATGGTCACAACGCCAATGCTATCGAGGAAGATTTGTTTGTTGCTACAGTAGATGAACTTTTAACTCTGCTCCCGATCATTAAGATAAACTTGTTGAAAGCTGGTATATTCCCAGGTTGTAATAAAGACTGCCATCTTTGCTTATCCTCATCAACTGATTGCCCTCTGTTGAAGACAGGCATTTAACGCCTGATAGACAACCAAGAAATTCTGTTTGAAAATGCTCCTGTTTCACCCATTCCTATTGAAGACGTTTCAATCATAACCATCTCCGCCAATCCTTCCAGGGTCCCCAAAAGACCTGTTAGGATTACATCAGTTCCAAAGACTACTCCTCTCATAATTACAATGCCTGGGCCGGTCCCGTATGAATCAGATAAAACATTACCGTGGAATTACGATGGAGAAATATACTACCATGGTATCAAACAAGATGGGCTAACCGCTGAAGAAGTGAGCTCCAAAGAAGAAGATTCCGACATTAGCAATATTGCCGGAACTAGTAAGATTACCCGTAGCGGTAGAATCTTCTCTCCAGAGATTTCCCCTCCAAAGGCAGTTTTTGGACCCGTGGTCGTTTCGAAGATTACCTCTGTGCCAATAATCATACCTGCAAGTGCACCTACCGACAAAGACGACACGATCCATGCTGTTATCCCTACCAACACTTCTACTGCTGAAAATCGAGAAAAAAACATTCAAGAGGAGCCTGTCCGGATGAAGGCTCAACCACTAGCTATCCCTGAAACATCCAAGAAGGAAATGGAAGAGATCCTGAGGATAATAAAGAAGAGTGACTATGACATGGTTTAACAGTTGGGGAAAACTCCATCCAAGATTTCCATGCTAGCATTGTTGCTGTGTTCTGAGGCACATGCGAAAGCTCTGGTGAAGTTTCTGAAGACAGCTCATGTGCCACAAGAGACGTCTGCCGACCAATTCCAAGATTGTGTGGCCAGTTTGACAACTGATAACGACCTAGGCTTCTCTGATGCTGATTTGACACCAAAAAGGAAAAAGCACAACGAGGCTTTGCATGTCTCCGTGGAGTGTAGAGGAACAACTCTGGCCCATGTCTTGGTGGACACGGGCTCATCTTTGAACGTCTTACCAAAGAAAGCTCTTGACAGATTGGATTGCGAAGGGCTGACATTGAAACCCAGTAACATAGTTGTGAGAGCATTTGATGGCTCAAAGAGGATGGTCCACGGGGAGGTGGACATCCCCATAAAGGTGGGAACTCAGACTTTCAACTCAACCTTCTATGTAATGGACATCCTCCCATGTTACTCCTGTCTGTTAGGACGGCCCTGGATCCATAATGCTAGTGCTGTCACCTCTACACTACACCCAATGCTGAAGTACCCGGTCCATGGAAAGATTATCACTGTCCACGGAGAAGAATAGTACATGATTAGCCACCTAAATTCTTTCCGATATGTGGAGTTGGATGGCGAGTTCATTGAAACTCCTTTTGAACATTTCGAAGAGGTCTCTCAAGAAATAGCGGTAACCAAGGCGGTATCCCCGATTCCCAAGATCACAAGACCTCCGCTTTGGATGTCATCTCTAAAGGACGCCAAGGCAGTAGTAGAAGAGGGTGGATGCACCATCTGGGGGCAGCTTCCGGACATCCCGTATAAATCAGACAAGTTTGGTTTGGGGTTTACTTCAACTGCTCAGAAGGCTGTGCGCCGTGCCCGTGCTGGAGGGCCACCTTTGAAGATTAGTAACCGAGAGGTCAATGCAGTGGAAGATGGTGAAGAGGATTGCAACTTGGAATATTGGATATTTCCCACTGTCAACGGAGGACTTCACAATTGGGAAGCCAGAGACTTTGTCCCAATAACTTTCATCTCTCAATAATTTATCTTTTACATTTCTGTTGGACTTGTAATATTCACAAACAATTCGCACCTTAAAAACCTTGTGTCTTACCCGAGGCACAATGGTCCATTTGTAAGGTTTTTTTTTCATCTTCATATGACATTCAATGAATCATGGACGTTTTTTCATATGCAAACCTTTTGTACTCATTGTCTTTCTTTTACATTTTATTGTTTAAATATGGCTATACCCTTACACACACCCACACTCACAAATGCAGGTACCCCTCCATTTCGGATCCCATGGGCAACGATATTGCTATGGCCTTTAGTGACTCTGAAGATCTAATCTACTAAGCCGAATACGAAGGTGAGGAAGATTGTGAAGTACCAGGGGAATTGGACAGACTACTACAACAAGAGGAAAGAGCTATTCAGCCTCACGAGGAACCGTTAGATACAATCAACTTGGATACCGAGGAAGATAAAAATGAAATCAATGTAGGTGCCAATCTAGAGTCGAGTGTCAAGGAGCGTTTGATTCAGTTGTTGCATGATTATGTTGAGATCTTTGCCTGGCCATACGAAGACATGCTAGGGCTTGATACAGACATCATGGTACATCGTCTGCCCACAAGAGAAGACTGTCCACTAGTGAAACAAAAAGTCCGCCGCATGAGACTGACATGTCAGAGAAGATCAAAGCGGAAGTCATGAAACAATTCAATGCTGGATTTTTGGCTGTCACCTCCTATCCTCAATGGGTTTCCAACATTGTTCCCGTGCCTAAAAAAGACGGAAAAGTACGAATGTGCATGGATTATAGAGATTTAAACAGGGACATCCCTAAAGATGATTTTCCACTTCCCCACATCGACATCCTAGTTGACAATACGGCCCAGCACAAAGTGTTTTCCTTCATGGACGGATTCTCAGGTTATAACCAAATCAAAATGGCACCTGAGGACATGGAGAAAACTACATTTGTCACACAGTGGGGGATGTTCTGCTACAAAGTGATGCCATTTGGACTGAAGAATGCTGGGGCAACCTATCAATGCGCCATGGTAGCCTTATTTCATGATATGATACATCATGAGATAGAGGTCTATGTAGACGACATGATAGCTCGATCACAAACTGAAGAGGAGCACCTTGATCATTTGCAGAAGTTGTTTGAGAGATTGAAGGAGTACAAACTAAGGTTGAATCCAAACAAGTGCACATTCGGAGTCCGGTCTGGTAAACTCTTAGGTTTTGTTGTCAGCAACAAAGGTATCGAGGTTGATCCTGCCAAGGTTAAAGCGATACAAGAAATGCCTGCTCCTCATACTGAGAAGGAAGTCAGAGGATTCTTGGGACGCCTGAACTATATTTCCAGATTCATTTCTCACCTGCCAGCTACTTGTGAGCCAATCTTCAAACTGTTGAAGAAAGATCAAGTAGTTAGATGGAATGATGATTGTCAGATTGCCTTTGACAAGATCAAAGAGTACTTATAAGAGCCTCATGTTTTGATGCCACCAGTCGAGGGAAGACCACTGATCATGTATCTGACCGTTTTAGAGAACTCAATGGGGTGTGTATTGGGGCAGCATGACGAGTCTGGCCGAAAAGAGCACGCTATTTATTACATGAGCAAAAAGTTTACCGACTGTGAAACCAAATATTCACTGCTTGAGAAAACTTGATGCGCTCTAGTATGGGCTGCTCGCCGGCTAAGACAGTATATGTTTACTCATACTACTTTGTTGATATCTAAGATGGATCCGATAAAATACATCTTCGAAAAGCCTGCTCTGTCTGGAAGGATAGCTAGATGGCAGATGATCCTAACAGAATATGATATACAGTACACTACCCAGAAAGCTATAAAGGGAAGTGTGCTAGCTGATCATCTTACTCATCAAGCTGTAGAAGATTATCAGTCCATGAAGTTTGAATTCCTAGATGAGGACATCATGACATTAGACAACTGTGAAGAAATCAGGCCATATGACGGACCCGAACAAGGATCCTGATGGACCCTGTTCTTTGATGGGGCATCTAATGCACTTGGTAATGGTATCAGCGTTGTACTCATATCTCCGGAAGGGTGTCATACTCCCTTTACTACCAGACTTTGCTTCAACTGTACGAACAACATGGCGGAATACGAAGCATGCATCTTTGATCTCAAGGCTGCCATAGACTGGGGAATCAAATCCTTAGATGTATTCAGAGATTCAGCTTTGGTCATCAGTCAGATCAAAGGAGAATGGGATACTAAGCACCAAAATATTATCCCTACCAAAGAACATGTTTTGACATTGCTACCATATTTTGAGAAGATTACCTTCGAGCATTTCCCGCGAGAAGAAAATCAGCTAGCAGATGCTCTAGCCACAATGTCATATATGTTTAAACTTAATTGGGATAACGAGGCTCCCCAGATCACCATCGAACGAATGGATGAACCAGCACATTGTCACGAGATTAATACTGAAGAGGTAGTGGACCAACCTTGGTTTCATGAAGTCAAGAGGTATCTCGAGGCTCAAGAATATCCAGAAGGAGCTTCAATCAATGATAAAAAGTTCTTAAGGAGATTCTCTGCTAAGTTCTTCCTGAGTAATGGCATCCTGTACAAACGCAATCATGACTCTATTCTGCTCCGTTGTATGGATAAGATTGAGGCTGGAAAGATCATGGCTGAATTACATGAAGGTACCTTTGGCACTCACTCCAGTGGGCATACGATGGCGAAGAAAATCCTACGGGCAAGCTATTATTGGTATACCATGGAAGCAGACTACTATCAACACTCTCGGACCTGTCATAAGTGTCAGATTTATGCTGACAAGATGCACGTACCTCCGGTTCCTCTGAATGTTTTGACAGATACTTGGCCCTTTACTATGTGGGGAATCGATATGATTGGGGAGATCAAGCTAACAGGCTCCAATGGACATTGTTTCATCCTAGTGGCCATTGATTACTTTACAAAGTGGGTCGAAGCAGCTTCCTTCGCTTCCGTCACTAAGAATGTTGTTTCCCGTTTCATCAAGCAGAATCTCATTTGCCGGTACAGTATCCCAGAAAGGATCATCAGTGATAATGGTACAAACCTTAACAATACTATGATCACCACCTTGTGCAAGCAGTTCAAGATTCAGCATCACAATTCATCCCCCTATCGGCCAAAGATGAATGGTGCCGTCGAAGCTGAAAATAAAAACATTAAGAAGATCATACCGAAAATGACAGTCACCTACAACGACTGGCATGAGATGCTACCATTTTCTCTCCACGGGTATCGTACCACGACTCACATGTCAACTGGGGCAACACCTTATTCTTTGGTTTATGGCATGGAGGCTGTCTTGCCTATTGAGGTTCAGATCCCCTCTTTGAGAATTATGAAGGATGCAGGTTTGAATAAGGACGATTGGATCCAGACTCGGCTTGATCAACTAAACTTAATTGATGAAAAGAGACTTGCTGCTGTTTGCCATGGTCAAATGTATCAAAAACGGATGATCAAGTCTTTCAACAAGAAAGTCATACGCCAGGTATATCAAGTAAGAGATCTAGTGATCAAACGCATTATTTTACCACAAAGTGATCCCAGGGGAAAATGGACTCCTACCTATGAAGGACCATTTGTAATCAAGAACATCTTCTCTGGTGGGGCAATGATCTTAACCACCATGGACGACGACGACCTGCCGCACCCTGCAAACACGGACATAGTCAAAAGATACTACGCATAAGAGACCCATTAGGTTGACACACCTAGGCAAAAAAAGGGCATCCCGGCGAACCAAAAGGTTCGGGCAAAAATTAGGGATAAAATAAAAAAAAATCTGTACACCCGGCAAGTTGAAAACCCGAAAGGGCGACTTGGGCAAAAAGGCGTTTCCCGGTGGACTGAAAACCCAAAAGGGCGGTCCAGGCAAAAGTTAGGGAATTAAAGCGTATGACTAGGTCTCATCGGATCACTTTGAGGACAATCTCTTTGCCAACAAACTCAGAGTTCCTGATCAATTCAATCATCTTCGGACGAAGCAATAAATAGACAAGATATTTGGAGATACGGAGGCTATAGCAGAATGGGAACCCCATGGGATTATCACACATAGCTATCTTTCTTTGTATAATTTTTTCTTACTTTTATGGCACCATCCTCTTACTAGGATGTTTGTCTCCTTTGTACAAAATACTTATTCAAAGTAAATACAAAGATATCTCTTTAAAGTACAGAAAACTATTTGCCTTTTTCTTTACACTTGTGTTTTATTCGCAAAAAACGTCCAATGATTCATTAATGAACATATGCATTTGAACATAATTACTGCTTACAAATAAACAAAATGAAAGAAGACAATTACTAACAGGTTGAAAGAATAGGAAAACGTCTTTAGGCTATTCCATGAGCAATCCCCACAGTACGTCATTTAGATCCCCAACGGAACTAAAACTTCAAACTATTAATCCCCGGTGGAAACCATCCAGTTTCTCCAAATTCCCCTGCAAGTTTGTTTTGGAGCCTGAAATCCAACCGGATAATAGCTGACTTCTGATACTTCCCAACGGAACAAAGACTCCCATTCATTAATCCCCAGTAAAAGTCATCAAAACTCTCCGGATTCCCCAAGCAGATTCCTCAAGCAGTATATGGCATTTCTCTCACAATAGGATTTTGTCAAAACTTCAATTTCAAGATATGAAGAATCCTTATATCCTTAGCAGTAGTCAAGGATTTATTTTCCTCAATCATACAGCAGTACAACAAATCAGCTTACATGCGCATACATTACATCCACATATCATAAACATTGACAAAAACAAATACATTGCATCATACATTTCATGCAACATAACTCTGTGTTTCAGCTTACATTTTATTCTTTCCAGGATAAGATTAACAACTATCGTTAACAATATGCAATCATGATATGGTACGGATACGCTCCAGGAACGGAAGCCATTCTGTTACTCATTCAGATTTCAAGTTCAGATACAGTTCAGATACGCTCCAGGCGCAGAAGCCATTCTGTTACTCATTCAGATTCAGACTCTAGATACAGTTCAGATACACTCCAGATACGGATGCCATCCTGATACTCATTCAGATTCAACCTCTAGATACAGTTCAGATACGCTCCACATACGGATGCCATCCTGATACTCATTCAAATTCAACCTCTAGATACAATTTAGATAAGCTCCAGATACAGATGCCATCCTGATACTCATTCAGATTCAGCCTTCAGATACAGTATGGATACGCTCCAAGACACGGATGCCATTCTGATACTCGTTCTTTTGACTTGTAACTTACAATTCAACAAACATTCTTGGATGGCATCTACAAGCCCATCTCCAACAAGATTCTATCACTTCTCCAAATGGCATCTTTAAGCCCATTCCCTTAAATACACCTAGTCGAGTGCAAATTTCTGGGCACTCTAGTGTCCAATCATCTTTCACCTTCGAGTCACGAATGGAAAGACTCGCCAATCTAACTCATCAGGTTCAAGAATATTGAATAGGGGCAGCTGTTGTACCCCAAAATTTTCCCTCTCATTTATCAAGGTTTTTTATCACAAGGTTTCTTTGACTCAAGACTGGATTAGGGTTTGGTCAGCTCAAGACATTTCATCATGCACTGATAAACCAAAATTAGGGTTCGAGCTTGCACAAGGATTTTTTGACTATCAATGATTCATATGACTTTCAAACATCATTATGGATCCCTAAGATCACTCATGACAAGTTTCAAGCCTTGAACCACATTTTTGATCAGTCAATTGGACAGTTGACCTAAAAATCAACTGTATTGGGGAAAAGTCAACCAAGGCCAATTTACAATCAAACTTCATATTTTTGATCCACATCAATATTCTAGACTCATATGTATCATTTGATCAAGTTTGGATTGTTAGAACATAGTTTGATTCTACAACCCTTGATTAGAGTTTTGATGATAACAAAATACAAAGAATAAATAAATTGTAAGATTTATATATAAGACAAATATGCTTCTTAAAATTATGTTTTGTATATACAGAAGTTCTGATGAAATCAACATCAGCATCAGAAGCATCAGAAGATCAGTAATATGTCAGCATCAGATGATCAGTAACATGTGCTACACGCTAAAGCTACTAGATCATACGCTGAAGCTTGATGACCAGAATCTGCGCATAAAACACTGACTCTGATCAAAGATATTTACCAAGTCATCAACACTCAGAAGTGTCAGCATAAGTTAAAGCAAAGAAGACTCTGAAGCGTTACTATGTATTCAAGACAAAATTAATTGCTAACGGCTTTATTCAAGACAAGATCTTCTCAAAAAGGAAAGAGCATTATTATCATTGAAATGGATTTATGGACAACGTATCTCTGCATTGTCTATATAAACAAGTCTACTTGAGAAAAGACCACGCTCATCATACGCATGCACTCATAATTTGCCAAGCCTTCAACACCACGCTTACTCAAATGCTTTAGCAAATTCAGTTTTATTCCAAGCTTAAATTGTGTAACTATCACAGTTGTGATATACTGTTTTATTAGAAAACGTTAAACACATTCTTGTTCCATTCTTTGTAAGAGATTTCCTTGAGATAAACCGGTATGTGGTTATACTCAAGAAGGCTTTAACAGTTGTTAAAGTAGACTGTTGTAATCCTTTGAATATAGTGCATTAAGACCTCATTGGAGAGAGGCGAAATCACCTTGACGGATGGACATGAGTAGTTTGAGATCAAACGAACCAGGATAAAAATACTGTGTTGTCTAAGCATTTGTTTTAAGTTTTAACAATTCAACCCCCCTTCTTGTGTTTTTCACATCTTCAATTGGCATCAGAGCGCCTGGTTCTAAGCTTATAACACTTAACCGTTTCAGTACAAGATCCAGCGTCAGAAAAACACAATGGCAGGACCAAATCAAAACATCAGCAATGACAACAATGAAGAAAGAGACAGATTCAGTGGCAAACCTCCAGTCTTTGATGAAGAGAACTTTGACTACTGGAAAGACAGAATTGAGAGTTTCTTTCTGGCCCATGATGTTGATCTGTGGGACATGGTGACTGATGGATACACGCACCCAGTGGATGGAAGTGGTCATAAGATTGACAGGAAAACAATGTCTGATCAGCAAAAGCGTGAGTTCAGAAATCATCACAAGGCCAGAACAATTCTTCTTAGCGCCATCTCTTATTCAGAATATGAAAAGATATCAAACAGAGACACAACAAAGAATATGTTTGACTCTCTGAGAATGACGCATGAAGGCAAAATTCAAGTCAAAGAAACCAAAGCCCTTGCACTCATTCATAAGTATGAGGCATTCAAGATGGAAGAGAGTGAATCAATAGAAACTATGTTTTCAAGATTTCAAATTCTTGTTGCTGGTCTAAAAGTTCTTGACAAAGGATATTCTACTGCTGATCATGTTAGGAAGATCATCAGAAGCTTGCCAAAACAATGGAGGCCAATGGTCACAACGCTTAAGCTAGCCAAGGATCTCAACAAAATATCTCTGGAGGAACTTGTCAGCTCCCTCAGAAGTCACGAGATAGAGCTAGAAGCAGATGAACCTCAAAAGCAAGGTAAACCATTAGCTTTAAAATCTAACAGAAAATCTGACTCCAAAGTTTTGCAGGCTGTGAAAGAAACCTCTGATGGGTCCTCATCAGAAGAAGATGAACTATCTCTCCTCTCCAGAAGGGTGAACCAATTGTGGAAGCAGAGGCAAAGGAAGTTCAGGAATCCCAGAAGATCAGAAAATCAGAATGAATCTTTCTCCAGATATAGAAGGTCAGAATCCTCCTTTGGACACAGAAGATCTGAAGGTTCTTCAGGAAACAGAAAGCCAAACAACAAAGACATCATCTGCTATGAATGTAACGAGCAAGGACACTACAAAAGTGATTGCCCAAAGCTTCAGAAGGAAAAGCCTAAAAAGAAGTTTGGCAAGGAAAAGAAGAAAAGTCTCATGGCTACATGAGATGATTCTGACACATCTGAAGCTGACTCAGAATCAGATGATGAAAGAGCAAACATAGCTCTCATGGCAAACATAACAGAAGACAGTGAAGCTTCTGAGTCAGAATCTGAATCAGATACATAAGAGGTATTTCCTGACTTTACTATAAACTTTACTAAGGCTGAACTAGCTGAAAGCCTCAATGAAATTCTGGAAAGATATCAGCAGATCAGAGTCAAATTCAGAAACCTGAAAAGGAATCTTGCTTCTGACTCTGATAAGACTGAGAGTCTCAAATTGGAGAATTCTGAGTTAAAAGATAAAATTTCAAAATTAGAAAACCAATTGCAAAACTCTCAGAAGGAAACAATCCCTGAAACTCCCAGCAGTGCTGATGAGATCATCAAGGAGTATAATCACAGCTTTCAGAAGTTTCTAGCTAAAAACATAGACAAAAGCAAAATGGCTTCAATGATCTATGGAGTTAGCAGGAATGGCAGAAAAGGGATAGGATATCAAGGTAAGGTACCTACACCAAAAAATGCCATGGATTTAGTTATAAAACGTACTCCACTTAGTTCACACTTTATATATGGGCACACACATGACATAAAATATATTAGTAGTGATTACTCTGTCAAACCAAAATTCAACCAGAGTTTTGGTAAAACTAACAAATCAGGACCCAAGAAAATATGGGTACCTAAGGATAAAATAATACATGTGGCAAATATCTTTAGCAGCAAAGCAAAAACACCAATCATGGTACCTGGACTCTGGCTGCTCACGACACATGACAGGAAGAAGGCATATGTTCCAAAGCCTGGAACTTAAGCCTGGAGGCCACGTAGGCTTTGGAGGCAATCAGAGAGGAAAGATCATTGGCTCTGGAACAGTAGGTAATGGAAATCTTCCCTCTATAAGTAATGTTTTACTAGTTGATGGATTAATGCATAATCTGTTATCCATAAGTCAATTAAGTGATAACGGTTATGATATAATCTTCAATCAAAATTCATGCAAAGCTGTTAGTCAGAAAGATAAGACTATCCTATTTAATGGAAAGAGGAGAAACAACATTTATAAAATAAAACTTTCTGAACTAAAAAGTCAGAGTGTAAAGTGTCTTCTGTCTGTTAACAACGAGCAATGGATCTGGCACAGAAGATTGGGATATGTTAGTATGAGAAGAATATCTCAGATTAACAAACTCAATCTGGTCAGAGGACTTCCTAACATGAAGTTCAATTCAGATGCTCTGTGTGAAGCATGTCAGAAAGGCAAGTTTGTAAAACCAGCTTTCAAATCCAAAAACGTTGTTTCCACCTCTAAGCCTTTAGAACTTCTGCACATTGACTTATTTGGACCAGTTAAAACTGCTTCAGTCAGTGGCAAGAAGTATGGGTTAGTAATCATAGATGACTATAGCAGATGGACATGGGTAAAGTTCTTAAGGCACAAGGACGAGTCACACTCTGTGTTTGTTACCTTCTACAACCAAGTTCAGAATGAAAAGGATCTTAGAATCGTCAAAGTCAGAAGTGATCATGGTGGAGAATTTGAAAACAAAGATTTTGAGTTATTCTTTAATGACAAAGGCATTCTGCATAATTTCTCTTGTCCTAGAACTCCCCAGCAAAATGGAGTTGTAGAACGAAAGAACAGAACACTGCAAGAAATGGCCAGAACCATGATCAACGAGACTAACATTGCTAAGATCTTCTGGGCAGAGGCAATAAACACAGCGTGTTACATTCAGAATAGAATCTCCATAAGACCTATTCTGGAAAAGACTCCATATGAATTATGGAAGAACAGAAAGCCCAACATTTCCTATTTTCATCCATTTGGATGTACGTGTTTTATTCTGAATACAAAAAATTATTTGAACAAGTTTGACTCTAAAGCACAAAAGTGTATTATGTTAGGATATTCTGAACGCTCAAGAGGGTACAGAGTATACAATACAGAAACACAGATTGTGGAAGAGTCAATCAGTGTTCGTTTTGATGATAAGCTTGACTCTCAAAAGTCAAAGCAGAATGAATTCCTTGCAGGTATGGAAGTTGAACTCATAGGTACTGAAGACATATCATCAAAAGCTCTCAACAGAGACACTCCCTCAACATCAGAAAGAGGCACTGCAAGCAATCCAGCACCTTCTGTTGATCAACTCCAGAAAAGACCATCCAGAAGCAGCATGGATCACCCAGAAGAAATAATCTTAGGAAGAAAGGAAGATCCAATCAGAACAAGATCTAGCTTCAGAAACTCTGAAGAATCCCTCATGGGACTGGTTTCTCTAATTGAACCAACAACAATTGATGAAGCACTTCTGGACAATGACTGGATTCTAGCAATGCAAGAGGAGCTAAATCAATTCACAAGAAATGACGTATGGGATCTAGTTCCCAAACCAAAAGGATTCAACATCATTAGAACAAAATGGGTGTTCAGAAACAAACTGAACGAACAAGGTGAAGTCATCAGAAACAAAGCACGACTGGTAGCACAAGGTTATAGTCAGCAAGAGGGGATAAACTATACAGAAACCTTTGCTCCAGTCGCCAGGTTAGAATCTATCAGACTTTTAATCTCATTTGCTGTTAATAAAGGCATCACTCTGTATCAGATGGATGTTAAGAGTGCATTCTTAAATGGCTTTATAGAAGAAGAGGTATATGTGCACCAACCCCTTGGTTTTGAAAGTTCCAAAAATCCAGAATATGTTTTCAAACTAAAGAAGTCACTCTATGGTCTGAAACAAGCTCCCAGAGCTTGGTATGAAAGACTAAGTAACTTCCTGTTAGAAAAGGAATTCACCAGAGGGAAAGTGGACACAAACTTGTTATGTAAGATAGTTAAGAATGACATTTTAGTATGTCAGATTTATGTTGATGACATCATATTTGGATCTACTAAACCTTCTCTGGGAAGAAAGTTTGCTAAATGTATGCAGGCAGAATTTGAGATGAGCCTAATGGGGGAACTAAAATTCTTTCTCGGCATTCAGATTAATCAAACCCCAGAAGGAACTTACATTCATCAGAGCAAATATGTCAGAGAACTTCTGAAGAAATTTGATCTCTCAGAATGTAAGCCATCAAAGATTCCAATGCATCCCACGTGCATTCTGGAAAGAGAAGAGGTAAGTAAAAAGGTAGAACAGAAGGTCTACAGAGGTATGATTGGTTCTCTTCTCTATTTGACAGCTTCAAGGCCTGACATTTTATTCAGTGTTTGCATTTGTGCTAGATTCCAATCAGATCCTAGAGAATCTCACTTAACAGCAGTTAAGCGAATTTTCAAGTATCTGAAAGGTACTACTAATCTGGGTTTGTTTTATAGAAAATCAAGTGATTACAGTTTGATAGGATACTGTGATGCTGATTTCGCTGGAGACAAAGTAGAATGTAAAAGCACTTCTGGAAGCTTCCAGTTTCTAGGAGAAAATCTGATCTCATGGTCCAGCAAAAGACAATCCACAATAACTCTATCAACAGCAGAAGCTGAATATATAGCAGCAGCTGGATGCAGCACACAAATGCTCTAGATGAAAAGTCAACTTGAGGACTTCCAGATATTTGAGAGTAACATTCCTATCCTCTGACAATACTTCTGCTATTTGTCTCAGCAAAAATCCTATTTTGCATTCTAGGGCTAAGCATATATAAATAAAACATCATTTTATTAGGGACTATATTCATAAAGGAATTTTAAATTTTAAATTTATTAACACAGACCATCAATGGGCTGATATATTTACAAAACCTCTTTCTAAAGATAGGTTCAACTTCATTCTGAAATATCTCAGCATGAAGCTCTGCCCAAAATAAAATTGTTTTGATTCCATATCTTAACCTTCAGAACTTTGTTTATTTTTCTGTGAACTACTGATCAATCTTTCTTCAGATCTTTAGAAGTACATATTGTATCAGAATCTATCCATCAAGATCTGAGCGCTTCATTTCAAGGATTGAAATGTGCAGTTCACTCAAGCAAACAAGTGTCATCCAGTTATCAACTACTTTCTGAGGCTGAACACGCGTTCACGTTTCTGAAAGGTCAAAAGCGCTGATTGGATGCATTGAGACACATGTCATGGGTAACCGTTCCAATATCTTTCTGAATCCCCTAAAATCAGCTATCATTAAATGCTAATAATCATTATATTTAATTCTCTCTCTTACGTTTATGTTTTCAAAATTGTTTAGAAATCTATTTAAACACACTTCTCACCATTTACACTCTTTTACCTTCACTTTCATTTTCTCTCAATCTTACTGATTTCAGTTTGCATACTTTCTCAAAACCCTTTCAATTTTTTTCCACAAAACCTTCGTGTGAACATGGCTTCTTCAAGCATTCCTACCTCCAGTTCTCAGAAATCAGATTCCACTGAACAATACGAAGAACCCTACAGAACGCTTCTCACACCCATCAAAAATCTAGAAGTTCTGTCAGAATTGATCGTGGATTTTAACATTCTTCAAGAGAATGGGTTTAATCTCTCTGAAGAGGTTAAGGCTCAAGGATGGGAAAAATATTTTGACCGTCTGGTGGGTCCAACATTCCCAATTATGGTAAAGGAATTTTGGATTCATGCTTCTTCTTCCAACCATCAAGTCACTTCATACATAATGGGGAAGAAGATAGTTATTACTGAGGACCTCATTGCAAGATTAATAGGCTACAGTGGTGGTGGTGTTCGTTGCATTGACATGACTGAAAGATGCGCTGATGTTGCCCTAATTGCTAGAGAAATCTTCACTCTGGGGCTTCCCTCCAGCAAGATAAGGGATTTAAAAGACCATCACAGAATATGGGCCAAGATCATTCTGGGATGCATAAACCACAGGAAGCCTATCATCTCTCCTGACTACATCAATATTGATCAGCAATTTTTAATCTACTTCATCTCTCAGAAGATCAAGGTGAATCTGGCTCATCTGCTGTTCAACCATCTAAAGACCAGTGTTAAGGAAACCAGAGAAGAGGAGCGAACAAAAAGGGATTGGATACCCCTAGGAAGACTTATATCAGATATTCTAACAGAGAATAAGCTGATTGATCATCTTACAGAGGCTCAGGAAATCAGCTCTTTGGAAGCTACTGTTGGCAAACATCTGAATGCAAAGAATCTAAAGAAAATGAAGTTGATTGAGAACATCAAGAAGGAACCCAGCGTCACTCCTTTTGCAACAATCTCCAGCAGAAGATTCCCTTTGGATAACTTCCCTCTGTTCTCAGAAATTGATTCTAAACTAGATATAATTGTCAGACATCTGGATGCTTGCAAAGCGGATGGTACATCACCTAATCTGAACATTCAAGATCTGCAGTAGAAGGCTCCAAAAGTTGTGCTGAAGAAAACCAAGAAAAGGAAAGCTGTAGCAGAAGGATCATCTCAGCAGACTCCTAAAAAGAGAGGTAATCCTTCTTCTGTAACTGTTTTAGATTCAATTTCTGTATCAACATCTATACCAATTCCCACTCCATCTGAAAACCCCACACCACAAACTTTTGATGACTTTGACATTGATTTTGACCCCTCTGAATCCCTAACTCTTAGAAGATCTCGCTCCCAACCTCAAAATCCAAATATTGAAGCAACCCAAGAAGAACTTGCAAAAGTTCTATCTGATATAGACCAACATACTTCTGCTCCCATGCCTGAAAATCCAAACCCTGAAACCACCACAGAAGCACAACCAGAAATTCCCCTCTCACCACTACCTGAAATCCCACTACCTCCATCTCCTCAACCAGAAATTAATCCACCTTCTCCACAGCCTGAACTATGTCAACCAGAAGTTCAATCTTCTGAGACTCAACCTTCAGAACCAGAACCAGAACCAGAACCTCTTATCGATCAATCAAACCAAACTGTTGATTCTGAGACCATTCCCATTCCTGGAATCACACAACCTCTGGACATTTGTATGCCTCTTGGTACCATTGTGAATATTCCCCAACTTCCCTCTTCACCAGAATCAACTCCACCAAACTCCCCATCAAGTCCAATCATAATTCCTGACTCTCCCACTCCCTCACCAAAGAACAACCCAGAAGACAACATCAAGACTGTCATTGACTTAACAATTTTTGAATGTATTGCTGCCATCACCCATAAAACAGCTATCCCAAAACCAAAACATCTAGATGTTGGTACCAACTTATTGACATTTGAAACAGAAGTACAGAAGTGGATCACTTCTCTGAAACAAGCTAGTCTTGAGCTGGTTGATCCTGCTGCATCAGACTACCTTTGGACAAAGTTTAGAAGATGGGTATGCTCTGAAACTTATAAGTTGCAAGAACAGAGCTACGGACAAGCTCAATAGAACTTCAGCAATCTGCTGAAAGAAATTGAAGGTCCTGTTCTGAGCAAGCTGCTTAAGGAAGAAGTTCTCCCTCTGGACATTGCTCCCTGGTCTGAACATCGTCCAACATCCAAAGTTCAACCTGATACTCAAGAGCAGATGATTCCTGCTGAAGAACTGGGTCAAGAAGAAGATATTGCAGAAAGCTCTGAGAAGCATCCTGTTTCTGAAGATCCTCAAGCTTCCTCCCTTGACAGGCAGACTCTAGAAGACCTCAAAAGATCTGATATGTTGATGAAGGAAAGAATGGATAAACATGACAACAAGATTGATGCAATCACGAGCATGTTAACCCAGCAACAGGAAACCAACACCCAGATCAAGAGCATGTTGGAGGCTTTGTTCACGCGTCTACCTCCTCCTTCTTAGAATTTCCTTGTTTTTATAACTTGTTTATCTGTAATATTTTTACATTGTTTTGAACTTATCATTGCTTCTGGTTTTTAATATAAATGCATTTTGGATCTGATTATTTGTTCTTTTTGATAACTGACAAAAAGGGGGAGAAAGAATGATATTTTTCAATAACGGATTACTGAGACATAAGTCTCAAACATTCTGATCTATTTAAATTTCCTTCTTCTGAAAAGCTTACAGGTACAAAATTCTGATGAAAGATACAGTAAAGTTCTGATGCTCAAAGAATCATGGAATTAAAGGGAAGTAATCAACTCAGGGGGAGTTTTCTCTTCTTAATTCTATACTCTTTATTCTTTATTTTTAATTGAAAAATCTGGTTTTTGTCATCATCAAAAAGGGGGAGATTGTTATAACATAGTTTGATTCTACAACCCTTGATTAGAGTTTTGATGATAATAAAATACAAAGAATAAATAAATTGTAAGATTTATATATAAGACAAATATGCGTCTTAAAATTATGTTTTGTATATACAAAAGTTCTGATGAAATCAGCATCAGCATCAGAAGCATCAGAAGATCAGTAATATGTCAGCATCAGATGATCAGTAACATGTGCTACACGCTGAAGCTACAAGATCATACACTGAAGCTTGATGACCAAAATCTGTGCATAAAACATTCTGACTCTGATCAAAGATCTTTACCAAGTCATCAGCACTCGGAAGTGTCAGCATAAGTTAAAGCAAAGAAGACTCTGAAGCGTTACTATGTATTCAAGACAGAATTAATTGCTAACGGCTTTATTCAAGACAAGATCTTCTCAAAAAGGAAAGAGCGTTATTATCATTGAAATGGCTTTATGGACAACGTATCTCTGCATTGTCTATATAAACAAGTCTACTTGAGAAAAGACCATGCTCATCATACGTATGCACTCATAATTTGCCAAGCCTTCAACACCACGCTTACTCAAACGCTTTAGCAAATTCAGTTTTATTCCAAGCTTAAATTGTGTAACTATCACAGTTGTGATATACTGTTTTATTAGAAAACGTTAAACACATTCTTGTTCCATTCTTTGTTAGAGATTTCCTTGAGATAAACCGGTCTGTGGTTATACTCAAGAAGGCTTTAACAGTTGTTAATGTAGACTGTTGTAATCCTTTGAATATAGTGGATTAAGACCTCGTTGGAGAGAGGCGAAATCACCTTGACGGGTGGACTGGAGTAGTTTGAGATTAAACGAACCAGGATAAAAATACTGTGTTGTCTAAGCATTTGTTTTAAGTTTTAACAATTCAACCCCCCTTCTTGTGTTTTTCACATCTTCATGGATCACAATTCCTCAAGAAATTTGATCAAATCATCAAAGGGGCAAAATGGTCAAAATTAGGGCTTTGACTGAGAAAGGGCAATTTCTGATTTTTCATCTAGAAAATGACCAATTAAATTGAAGCATGATTCCAAGGATTCAATTGCATCATCTTGACCTAATTATATGGTTCAAAACATTGCAAATCCATTGGATAGGCAGATGAAATTTGCAGTCAACTGATTAAAAGTCAACTATATACTGAAAAGTCAAACTTCGACTCTTTGGTCAAATTCAAGTGCAAAAGATCATAATTCATCAAAACAGGTCAAAATATGAAACTTATTCATCAAGAAATCAAAAAGTCAAGATTTCATTTTGAAAAGTCAAAATTTCTAAACTTAGAAATTTTTCTAAGTGTTGGAAATTTCATATTTTTTTCATAACTTTGAGCAAAATTTTCACCATGATGCGAGATGATTCAAGAGAAACTTCCAACATGAAATTTGTAGATCTCCATAATATCTACAACATTTCTTTACACAACTTCTCCTAAATATGCTTGGATTTCAAGTTATAAATTCATGAAGTCATGACATTTTCATTTAACACTTAGAGAAATTTTCAGCAGTTTTGGTCAGGTTTTTATCCCAACTTCTTGGCCAATTTTCATCAAGTTCCAGTTTGATTTAACAAAAATGGTCAACATGAAAGTTGTAGGGGAGGTTCCAATATTTCCAAAAAGTCCAAGAACTCATTGAGATCATTCTTGAGCTGAGAGGATCGAAGAGATGAAGTTAGGGCTTCATTCTTGAATTACAAAGCAGAATTTGTGATGAACACTTGACTAAAATTCTAACCAAAGCTACAAAATATCTCTTTTCAGGTTATGTTCTCTCCAAATCTATGCATGATCAAGCAATTACACAAACCCTAAGTGTATTACATAAGTATTTGAAGCTTGTCCAAGTCTTGATACCATTTATGGTTAGAAATGCAAAAGCAACATTTCCATTTGCATAAAGTTTCACTTTTCCAACCACTCTCTTCTTTCAAAGCTTGAAATCTGTTCCAAAGATGATAGAAAAATCTCTCAACATCAGTAGCAATCCACAAAACCTACAAAGCATGGCTAAATTCCTTAATTGAGTCCTTTCTTCATCATGAAGCAACTTGTCTTTATGAATTTGAAAAAAAGGCATAACATGGATTTTTTCAAAAAAGGTCTGAGTTTCTCAAGTCTCAAACCTTCTCTATAAATAGAAGAAGCATTTGCAAGACAAGGGGGTTGGTTTTTGAAGTGAAAATTTTTTAGAGAGAAAGAATAGAGAGTTTTGTTGAGCAGAAAAACAATATTCTGTGCAACCTTGATTCATTTTCAAAACCAAGTATATTCTTGTTCAAAACAGAAAACCCAATCCATTACTCCACCATACAAACTCTCCTTTAAACCAAACAACTCATCACATACAAAGGTGGTCTAAAACATCACAAAAACAGTCTCTGTAGTGTTATCATCTTAACCTTCAAAACACCAAAAACATCACAGTACAGTCGGTTGTACCCCAAAATTTTCCCTCTCATTTTATCAAGATTTCCCCTCACAAGACTCTTTGAATTCCAGACAGAATCAGGGTTTCCTCTGCTCAAGACATCTCCTTGCACTATTGACCTGAAATTAGGGTTTGAGTTTGCACAAGGATTTTTGGACTTCCAATGCTCAAAGTGACTTTCATGCTTCATGTTGGACTTATAAGATTGCCTCTACCAAGTTTCAAGCCTTTAATCAAATTTTTGCCCAGTCAATTTGATAGTTGACCTAGAAATCAACTGTATTGGGGAAAAAGTCAACTATGGCCAATTTACAGTTAAACCTCATAATTTTTGATCCACATCAACATTATAAACTCATATGAACCATTTGATCAAGTTTGGATCACAACTCCTCAAGAAATTTGATCAGATCATCAAAAGGGCAAAATGGTCATTTTTAGGGTTTTGACTGTATAAGGGCAATTTCTTGTTTTTCACCTAGCCAATGACAAATTGGGTTCAAGTATGGATTTAAAGACTCAATGGCATCATCTTGACCTATTCACAAGGTTCAAAAGATCTCAAATGCATTGGATTGACAGATGAATTTTCCAGTCAACTGAACAAAAATTGACTGTACACTGAAAAGTCAAACTTTGACTTTTTGGTCAAAATCAAGTGCCAAGGGTCATTTTTCATCAAGATGTGTCAAAACATGAAACTTTTTCATCAAGAAACTTAATTTTGCAAATTAGGGTTTAAAGTTGAAAAATTTCATAACTTAAATTTTTTCTAAGTTATGAAATTTTCTTATTTTCCCCCAACTTTGCCCAACATTTTCACCATGATGCAATTGGATTCAAACAAAACTTCCAACATGAAAGTTGTATTCCTTCACAAAATCTACAACTTTTATTCACAAAGTTTTCCCAAAAGATGCTTGTATCTTAAGTTATGATTTTTGGAATAAGGGTCCAAAAACTTTCTAACTTAGTGAAATTTTGCCCTAGTTTAGGCAGGATTTTGACCTATCTTCATGGCAATTTTTCACATAGTTCCACTTGGAATCTCAAAATTAATTTCAAAGATGGATTGTAGAGAGTGTTACAAGCTTTCCAAAATGTCTAAGAACTCTCCAAAATCATTTATGGTTAGGGAGAATCGAAGGTTTGAATTTGGCAAAAACTCACTTTGATCCATGGCATGTTTCATGTTGACACAAGTTGCAAAATCTGTTCAACTTTGCTTTGTACTTGAATACAGGTCTCTAAACCCTTCCACACTCAAAAATTGAATGCAAACACAATTGAAAATGGTCTTATTATGATATTTGAAGCTTGGCACAATGAATTAATCCATTTATGGCATAAAGGTTGTAATACCATTTCCATAAAGCATACTTTTTGCAATTTTGTATTTCTTGAGTCATGGACCTGATCTCTTGATACAAACAAAGTCCACAAACTTCAGAAAAAGCTCACCAACCCTATGCAGACCTTGAGCTAGCTTGTATAACCTTGGCCTTTGTCACTTACTACATTTTCTTCAAAAACAAGTCATTGTGCCAAAAGTCCATATCTTTGAAATCTGATAAGAACAAAGTTTGTAAGCATTCCAAACAACTTTTACACATTGCCTTGAGCCAGAAACACGAGCTATCCAACCCTCAAGCCTTCCAAAACACAAAAACACCACCTTCTTGCAAAACAGGGCAACTTCTGCATTTTGATTGCAAGATCACAAACCACTCGTGCGTTTTGTCCCAAACCAGTTCCAATACCTTCCATATAACCTATCTGAACTATCTCAACCATTGGCCATTGACTGTAACTCCATTTGCAAGTTTCACCATTTCTGATTTCAGCTTATGCAGGTTGACTTCTACAGGCTTATTCAAGCAAGCTCAAAGCAAACAAAGCATTGGGGAAGGTCAGAGGAAGTTCAGGCAAGCTCACAAACATCTCAGGCCTCACTGAAAACCCTTGCATTGCCATACTCGTGTTCAACTGAAACAGGTATTTTCCAACTTTCTATCTCTCTATTTAGGAATCATTAGGCTTAGGTTTGTGAATAAAAAATGTAGTACTCATTGCCATTAAGCTGTACATATGCATATATTTCATTTAAGTTAAGTGTGCTGAGAGAATTTGATTGATGAACATTCTGAAAAAGTTAGGTTAGAAATTAGGGCCAGAGAAATTCTCTCTGGTCTTTAAGAGTTAGATTAAGTTTTTTATATGGTTAGAATCGTACGATCATGCTCTATAACTTTCATGTTGCAAGTTTTCGTTTTTAAGCATAAATGCAGGAGATACGAGTTTGTACACAGAAGGCGCGTGTTTGGTTTGAACGAAGGTTGAAGATGAAGTAGCTGGGCTGGGCCTGGCTATTTCTCACTTTTGGCACCCCCCAGCTTGCTGATTGCACCCCCTAGCCCATTTCATTATATTTTTATATTTTTCTATTTCTTTTTCATTTCTGATTTTATTTTATTTTTTTTCTAAACATAAAAAATATCAAAAACATTTTCATAAATTTTCATACTTTATTTTGTATTTTTTATTATTTTTTCTAACATAAAAATAATTATTAAATAATATACTTTTATTTTCTTTAATAAAAACTTAAAAATAATACATAAAAATATTATATTTTTATTTTTATTATTTACATACTTAGGTAATATTTTTTCTAACGTATTTTTATTTTTTGACACTTATATATATTTTTATTTTTTATTATACATATATATATATATATATATATATATATATATATATATATATATATATATATATATATATATATATATATATATATATATATATATATATATATATATATATATATATATATATATATATATATATATATATATATATATATATATATATATATATATATATATATATATATATATATATATATATATATATATATATATATATATATATATATACTTTCTTAAAATAAATTAGGGTTTTACCCTTAACAAAAATAACTTTTTATTTTCTTTTTTTAATACATTAAATATTATATTTTTACATACCTAAAAATTAACAAAAACATTTTTTGCATATTTATAATATATTGCATATTTATTTAATTGTCTATTTAAATATTGCTTATTCATCATTTGTACAAAGAAATTTAATTTGGTTGTAATAACTTAGGATTTTAATTTCTTGCAAAATAATCCCCATTCAAAATTGTATCCCCCTCCCCATATCAATGTTGTAATAGCTTAGATTACTTTTACGCATTTATAGCTTTCAAATATGCCATGATAGAGATTAGGGTTTGTATGCAATATCCAAAATCAAAACAAATAGTTAGACCTAATACAAGACAAAAAGCATGAAATTGACAACACAATACACACATGCACCCCTAGGGTTTCATCCACTTGTTGCCTTTAAAATGGCCATGGTATGCATGTTGAGTATCTTGGCAAAACAAAAACAAAACAAAAGATCATAGTCCCTCGATGACGCTATCTTGGTTGCCTATACAAAATGATCTAGTCCCTCAAACAAAAACTTGCTAAGATACTTAACACTATTGCTATCATGGTCAATACGATGACCCACGCCTGTCCCATTTAACATCCAAACACAAGGTTGTTTACCAAATGTAATGGTAAAACAACACTGTCAAAGGGTTAAAAATGTGTAGGAAAGATCTTTGAGTAGATAGGGTAGATAACTCTTAGCTACTTGAACAAAACTTGCAAACATCCTTGCTATTTTCAAAAACACCTCACAACACAATTCCAAAACATTTCTGAAAACAAACTTTCAAACTTTCAAACATTGAAACATCTTTTCAAAAGACAAACACCTTTGTATACATTCAAACAAGAATCATTACAAAGGTTGCCTAGACGAAAGGCCTCTTTTCAAAACATTTTCAAAAACCACACACAAAGCACCATTTCAAACAATTGAAAAGCAAAAGCAAGTGATCTAAACAAGTAACTAAGAGCCCATGGATAACCATGGATGAAAAGGGTGCTTGCACCTTCCCTTTTCATAATCTACCCCCCGAACCCAAGAAAACATCTCAAAGGTCTTTCCTGTGCTTTTTGACCTTTCCTTTGGATAAAATAAAAGTTGGTGGCGACTCTTGCTAAACCGAAACATTTGCGAACACAAACGCAAAACCTCAAGTCAGTTCTCCCACCGCATCACACAGTCTAACTCAATTTCAACAGTCTGGAACAGCTTTCTGAAGATTCATTGAGGTCTTCATAACATTTAGAAAAATCATTCAGATCTAAAACAGCCAGTGCAGCTCAGAGGTAAGTCTCCTTGACTTGATATCTCTCCATACATCATTAAAGGATTTGTTTATTTTAAAGACAAGATGTACTACTTTAACACCTTTCTGAACTAGTCAGTTGCATCCTGTTTAGGCTTATTCAATCATTTGTGGTTCACACTTATCCATTATATGCCATAAACTAACCTGTACAATCAGTAAAAACAATGTTTAAGGCAGGAAAATGCAGCATGTATCGACACATATCCACATGTGTCGACTCATCTTAGTGAAAAAACAGGATATGAGTCGATACATAACCCTCATGCATCGACCCGTACTGAGTTCAAGTCACAAAACAGAAGTTGGAAAGGTCTATGAGTCGATACATGCACACTTCGTGTCGATGCAAAAGGCGTACGAGTCGATACATCCCATTATGGGTCGACTCATACTGAACAGATTTCACTTCACAGAAGCAAGGAGAAGCTATGTGTCGATGCATAGCAGCATGGGTCGACACATAGCAGTTCAAAAATGCATTTTTCCTTTATTTTACACTGTTTTCACATTTTTTTCATTATCATTCGATGTGGTTGTAATATTTTAGTTCCTACTTCACCCCCATTGTTAAATTGTACCCCCATCCCCCTAAAGTGATGTAATAGCTTAGATTTTACTTTCCGCTTTTTACTTGCTTTTCATATATTGCTAGAAAATAAGATGTATGGCAAGGTGAAATCAACAAATAGATAACCCTAAATCCAAGACTAAATCAAAGCATGAAAGATAACACACTTGCACACAAGCACCCTTAGGGTTTCTCCACTTGGTCGCCTTATATAAAAATAGCCATATTACGCATGCAAAGTATCTTGACAAAACAAACAAATATAAAGATCATAGTCCCTCGATGAGGCTATTCTAAGTTGCCTTACAAAATGATCTTGGTCCCTCCAAATGCTAAGATACTTTGCAAACATTGCTAATTATGGTTATACGATGATCCACGCCCGTCCCGTTTACATCCAAAGATAGGGTTGCTTACCAAATTAATGGTAAGACAATAATATCAAAGGAATAGAAAATGCATAAGAAAGACATTTGAGTAGGTAGATGGCTTCTAGTTACTTGCTCTATTTCAAAATAATTATCCTTGCTATTTTCCAAAACAAACACACACATTTCAAAGCATCTTACAAACATTGAAAACATTTACAAAGAGACAAACATCTTTGTATACATTCTTACAAACGAGAATCATTACAAAGATTGCCTAAAAAAATGGCCTCTTTTACAAAATACTTTCAAAACCACCCAAAGCACAATTTCAAACAACAAAAGCAAGTGATCTAAGCAAGTAACTAAGAGCCCATGGAAAACCATGGATGAAAAGGATGATAATACCTTCCCTTTTCATAATCTACCCCCCGAACTCAAGAAACATTCTCAAAGGTCTTTCCTGTACTTTTTCACCTTTCCTTTTGGATAAAAGAAAAGTCAGTGGCGACTCTTGCTAACCACAACATTTGCGATAAAATGCAAAACCTCAAGTACGTTCTCCCACCGTATCACACATAGACATATGCAATAATTTTCTACTCAACGCATCGGCAACCACGTTCGCCTTTCCAGGATGGTAATTCAAGCTAAAATCATAATCTTTCAAGAACTCTAACCATCTCCTCTGCCTCATATTCAACTCTTTCTGATCAAACAAATATTTCAAACTCTTATGATCACTGAAAATGTCGAATCTCGATCCAAACAAGTAATGTATCCAAATTTTCAACACAAAAACATAAGCTGCCAACTCCAAGTCATGAGTCGGATAATTCCTATCGTGTACCTTAAGTTTCCTCGAAGCATAGGCCACTACTTGTCCACCTTGCATCAACACACCACCTAACCTCATCAATGAAGCATCACAATACACTGTAAATGGTTTAGATGGATTAGGTTAAACCAACACAGGAGCAGTAGTCAACCTTCACTTAAGCTCTTGAAAGCTATCCTCACACTGAGTAGTCCATACAAACAATTACCCCTTTCTCGTCAATTGTGTCAATGGTAAAGCCAACTTCGAAAAACCCTCAATGAACTTACGATAGTATCCAACTAAACCAAGGAAACTTCGTATCTCAAACACAGATTTAGGAGACTCCCATTCAGACACAACTTCTATCTTGGTCGGATGGATGACAATACCTCCATGAGATATCACATGTCCAAGAAAACTCACTTGCTTCAACCAGAACTCACACTTAGAAAGTTTAACAAACAACTGATTCTCTTTCAGAATCGACAACACAATTCCTAAGTGCTCGGCGTGCTCTTTCTCATTCTTCGAATAGATTAGAATGTCATCAATAAAGACCACTACAAACTTATCAAGGTATTCATGAAAGATTCTGTTCATGTATTCCATAAACACACCGGGTGCATTCGTAACACCGAAAGGCATCACAGAGTACTCGTAGTGCCCATATATTATTCTGAACGCCGTCTTCTGAATATCACTAGCCTTCACACGGATTTGGTGATAACCAGACCTCAAGTCAATTTTACTGAACACACAAGCTCCTACCAATTGATCCATCAAGTCATCAATCCTAGGCAAAGGATACTTGTTCTTGATAGTAACTTTGTCCAACTACCGATAATCCACACAAATCCTCATCGTTCCTTCTTTCTTCTTTACTAACAACACCGGTGCACCCCACAGAGATACACTTGGTCGAATGAACTTCTTAACAAGTAACTCTTCAAGTTGGCTCTTTAGTTCAACCAATTCCGATGGTGACATCCGATACGGAGCCATCGAAATAGGACTAGTACCAGGGACCAAATCAATAGAAAACTCCACTTCACATCCTGGAGGTAAATCCGTAATCTCCTCCGGAAACAACTCTGGAAAATCACAAACAACAGGACCATCCTTTATCACTCCCCTTTCACCAACATTCATGCTTTCCATCAACACAAATAATTCAGCTCCATCTTTGACACACCTCTTCACTTGCTGAGTAGACAAAAACGAAACACCTTCTTTCTCGGACTCGAGAAAAAGAATCGCTTTAGCAAAACAATTGATATAGACATGGTTAGCTCGCAACCAGTCCATACCCAAAATGACATCAAGATGACTCAATGGAAGACATACAAGATCCACCTCAAAATCTCTACCACACATACACAAAGGACACTTTAAACATATAACTGAAGTAGATACTGAACCCATCGCAGGCGTATCTACCACCATACTCCTACTCTTATCAGATAACACAAGGCCCAATCTCGTAACATAATCCAATGAAATAAAAGAATGAGTCGCACCCGTATCAATAATAGCAATCAAAGGCACGTTATGAATAAAGCACGTACCTTTGATCAATATCTCATCTGCTGAAGTCTCGGCACCAAACAATGCAAACACCTTTCCGGTCTCTTTCTTTGGCTTTGTGCATTTGGTACTAATGTGACCTCGCTCACCACAGTTGTAGCAAGTCACAACAGAACCAACCCGACAATCCATAGCTTTGTGACCTACTTTGTCACACTTAAAACACTTCACAATTCCTTGGCGACATTCTAGAGCACGATATCCCTCTTTCCCGCACTTGAAACATTTGATCAAAGTAATCACCCCCCCCACTTGGATTCTTTCCTCCACCTATTGGTTGCTTTCCCTTTCCTTCATAAGGCTTAGGACGCAGTTGCCCCTTACCTCTCCTCTCATGCAAGTTCTTATAATAAGCACTACTTTCTCGACTATCCTCATCATAGATACGACTTTTGTTCACCAATTCAGAAAAGCGGGTAATTTGTTGGTACCCGATTACCCTCTTCATATCCGGCCTTAAGCCGTTTACAAACTTCAAGCATTTATATCTCTCGGTATTCACCGTATTATAGTGGGGACAATACTTGATCAATTCTTGGAATTTGGCAGCATACTCTGCAATGCTACCACTCCCTTGTTTCAACTCCAAGAACTCCACCTCTTTCTTACCACGGATATCCTCGGGGAAGTAATTCTCCAAGAAAGTATCTTGGAACATTGCCCACGTAACCATGATGTTCTCTTCATCGAACCTATGACTTGTTTTAATCCACCAATCTCCCTCTTCCTTCACAAGCATGTGAGTTCCGAATTGCACTTTCTGAGCATCGGTGCAATTCATCACTCGAAAAATCTTTTCAATGGCCTTCAACCACTCTTGAGCTTCTTCGGGCGCATGCTCTCCTTTGAAAGTAGGCGGGTTGTTTTTCTGAAACTTTCCAAGAGCACGGAAAGCATCATCAACTCCACCATGTGGCAACATATTAGCTTGTGGCATCTGATTCAAGGATCCCGCGAGAAATTACAATGCTTCAGCAAGTGCATTATCATTCCTCCCAGCTACCATCTTCTTCTGAATAACACAAAAGTATTGATCGCGTCAGATACACAATCAAATACAATGGGATTAGTAACATTAAGACCTGACAACTGACCGACAATGCTCTGATACCACTATTGTAACACCCCTTCTAATAAACCCCGAATTAAACTATATAATTAAAATCAGAGAAAATAAAATTTGCACGGAAGGAGTGTCACAACATCAATTCACATATTCAAGAAAAACGGACATGACATATTCGTCACTTTAATCATTTAATCACATAATACATTCATGGCATATACTTTCTTTTTCGTGCAAACGCAACGGAATCATAATAACTTCATCTCCAAAGGAGGAATGAAAATATAAAATTCAAGGCATTAAGCCATATGATTCATACACCAAACATGTTATCAAGTCATAATATACATACATGAACATATAATCAAAATAATGGATTATATACAAGTATAATCCATATACAAAATATACGAGTTCGAATGTGGACACCTAACCCCCAAGTGTTACAACCAGAGCATCAACTCGATAAACCAAAATAAAACGGATTACAATTCAAATGCATCCGCTAAGCTAGTGCCTCGCACTACCGTCTTCGGTACCTGAACAATACCGTAGCAAGCATTTTCTAACAGAAGGGTAAGAATTCCAATAATCATGAAATATATAATTTAAAACAATGGAAAGCCATAAATAAAAGGAATTCTCCATACTTGAATATATGTGTATATCACTAACATAAGCACATTCATATATTCCATATTCCGCTATATTCAAGAATTATCTCTTTAACTATTTATCATCCTAACCATATAATCACACTCATTCACACATCATAACCAATTTCACAAACTCAATCATCTTCACATAAACTCATAATATATATCATTATGCATGTGACTCATAACTCGATGCAACCAATGCAAATGCGGTACCGACTTGTGGACCCAAAGTTCCACCGCTTATTTTTCCACATAGGACCAAAGCCACTACATCTATTTCCCCTATAGGATCAACGTCTATTTTTGTGAATCTAAGTTTCACCGCCTATGTTCTCTTTCCAGGTCAAAGCCAATACGTCTATTTCCATTCAAGGATCAACGTCTATAAAATGTGAACCCACCGTTTCACCGTCTCTATTTCAAGACCTTAACATACACATACCACATATTCAATTAAGACCACTCCCGACCTTAACATACACATACCACATATTCCAACATAATGAAATACCAACAATTGTACATGCATTGCAAATATAATTCACAAATCAAGTAACATACAAGTTTAAACAATGTTACTTCCATGATTTATTCAAATCAAACACAATTCCGGTTAGCCCTTGAAAACGTCGATATCTTAAAAAATAACTCAACCATAATTACCTACGCATTTAACTTAGTTACCCCGTCAAATTTCATTAATTTCCGGATAACTAATTTTTACCGCCTATACCGGCAAATTAGAACCAAACACAATTCCGATTATCCCTTGAAAACGTTGAAATCTCAAAAAATAACTCAATTATAATTACCTACGCATTTAACTTAGTTACCCCGTCAAATTTCGTTAATTTCCGGATAACTAATTTTTACCGCCTATATGGGCAAATTAGAACCAAACACAATTCTGATTAGCCCTTGAAAACGTCGAAATCTCAAAAAATAACTCAACCATAATTACCTACGCATTTAACTTAGTTACCCCGTCAAATTTTATTAATTTCCAGATAACTAATTTTTACCGCCTATACCGACAAATTAGAACCAAACACAATTCCGATTAGCCCTTGAAAACGTCGAAATCTCAAAAAATAACTCAACCATAATTACCTACGCATTTAACTTAGTTACCCCATTAAATTTCATTAATTTCTGGATAACTAATTTTTACCATATAAAATTAATCATTTTCCGATAAACCGAGTAAACCAATTTAATCCACTACCAGACCGAATAACCGACTAAATAATGATCAAATTACTAAAATAAATATTAACCGGTCATTTTTAGAAAATAATAATATAAATACTATTAATTAAAACAGGATGTTACAACTCTCCCCCACCTAAAAGATTTTCGGCCTCGAAAATTACCTCTAAACGAACAACTCAGGATATGATTCCATCATCCGGCTCTCTAGCTCCCAAGTGATGTTTCCATTAGCCGAACCACCCCACACTACCTTTACCAAAACAATCTCTTTACCTCTAAGTTGTTTCACTTTTCGATCTTAGATCCTTGTCGGCAAAGTCTCAATGGTTAAGTCATCTCTAACCTCCACATCGTCCACTTGAACTACATGAGACGGATCCGCAATATACTTTCGCAATTGCGACACATGAAACACATCATGTAAATTTGAAAGTGATGGTGGTAATGAAATCCTATACGCCACATTACCAATCCTTTCCGAAATTTGATACGGACCAATAAACCGAGGTGTCAACTTCTGCGATTTAGGTTCCCGACCAACACCCGTCGTAGGATACACTCTAAAAAACACATGATCATCCTTCTTGAATTCAAGAGGCTTCCTCCTCTTGTCATGGTAACTCTTTTGGCGACTTTGTGAAATTTTCATCTTTTCTCTAATCAACTTAATCTTATCCATAGTTTGTTGCACAATTTCCGGTCCAACCACCGCACTTTCTCCCGACTCGTACCAACATAAAGGTGTTCGACAACGCCTTCCATACAATGCTTCAAAAGGAGCCATACCTATACTAGAATGAAAACTGTTATTATAGGTAAACTCAATCAAAGGCAAGTAACTCTCCCAAGAACATCCTTGTTCTAACACACAAGCACGCAAAAGATCTTCGAGTGATTGAATGGTTCTCTTTGTTTGACCATCCGTCTGTGGATGATAAGCGGAACTCAAATGTAGCTTAGTACCCAAAGCTCTTTGCAAACCTTCCCAAAATCTAGATGTGAACCGCGGGTCTCTATCCGAAACAATGCACGTCGTAATACCATGCAAACATACAATCCGCTCCATATACAACCTCACAAGCTTCTCCATCGAGTAATCCATTCTAATTGGAATAAAGTGAGCAGATTCAGTCAATCTATCCACTATAACCCAAATAGCCTCATAGTTACTTGGAGTCCTCGGCAAACACGAAACAAAATCCATAGAGATACTGTCCCATTTCCATTCCGGTATAGACAAAGGTTGTAACAAACCGGAAGGCTTTTGATGCTCTATCTTGTACTTTTGACATACCAAACACGAATACACAAATTCCGCAATTTCCTTTTTCATACTCGGCCACCAAAACAACTTTCTCAAATCTTGATACATCTTTGTGGCACCGGGATGAATGCTCAACCCACTTCGGTGTCCTTCCTCAAGGATCCTCTTGTTCACATCTCCCACATCGGGAACACAAACTCTATCACGACATCTCAACACGCCATTCTCATCAATTCTAAACTCTCCTCCTTGACCTTGGTTAACTAAAGTCAATTTGTCAACAAAAACTAAGTCCTATTTTTATCCTTCTCTTATCTCATCCAAGATTCCACTTGTAATCTTCAACATACCAAGTTTCACACCAAAGTAAGTTTCTTCACAAACCAAACTCAAGTCACGAAACTGTTCAAGTAATTCCCACTCTTTAACCATTAGCATAGACATATGAAATGATTTTCTACACAATGCATCGACAACCACATTCGCCTTTCCAGGATGGTAATTCAAGCTAAAATCATAATCTTTCAAGAACTCTAACCATCTCCTCTGCCTCATATTCAACTCTTTCTGATCAAACAAATATTTCAAACTCTTATGATCACTGAAAAAGTCGAATCTCGATCCAAACAAGTAATGTCTCCAAATTTTCAACACAAAAACAACAACTGCCAACTCCAAGTCATGAGTCGGATAATTCCTCTCGTGTACCTTAAGTTGCCTCGAAGCATATGCCACTACTTGTCCACCTTGTATCAACACACCACCTAACCCCATCAATGAAGCATCACAATACACTGTAAACAGTTCGGATGGATTAGGTAAAACCAACACAGGAGCAATAGTCAACCTTAGCTTAAGCTCTTGAAAGCTATCCTCACACTGAGTAGTCCACACAAACAATTTCCCCTTTCTCGTCAATTATGTCAATGGTAAATCCAACTTCGAAAAACCCTCAATGAACTTACAATAGTATCCGACTAAACCAAGGAAACTTCGTATCTCAAACACAGATTTAGGAGACTCCCATTCAGACCCAGCTTCTATCTTGGTCGGATCGACGGAAATACCTCCACGAGATATCACATGTCCAAGAAAACTCACTTGCTTCAACCAGAACTCACACTTAGAAAGTTTAACAAACAACTGATTCTCTTTCAGAATCGACAACACAATTCCTAAGTGCTCGGCATTGTTTTTCTCATTCTTCGAATAGATTAGAATGTAATCAATAAAGACCACTACAAACTTATCAAGGTATTCATAAAAGATTCTGTTCATGTATTCCATAAACACACCGGGTGCATTCGTAACACCGAAGGGCATCACGGAGTACTCGTAGTGCCCATATCTGGTTCTGAACGCCGTCTTTTGAATATCACTTGCCTTCACACGGATTTGGTGATAACCAGACCTCAAGTAAATTTTACTGAACACACAAGCTCCTACCAATTGATCCATCAAGTCATTAATCCTAGGCAAAGGATACTTGTTCTTGATAGTAACTTTGTTCAACTGCCGATAATCCACACAAAGCCTCATCGTTCCTTCTTTCTTCTTTACTAACAACACCGGTGCACCCCACGGAGATACACTTGGTCTAATGAACTTCTTAACAAGTAACTCTTTAAGTTGGCTCTTTAGTTCAACCAATTCCGATGGTGACATCCGATACAGAGCCATCGAAACATGACTAGTACCAGGGACCAAATCAATAGAAAACTCCACTTTACATTCTGGAGGTAAATCCGTAATCTCCTCCAGAAACACCTCTGGAAAATCACAAACAACAGGAACATCCTTTCTCGCCCCCCTTTCACCAAGATTCATGCTCTCCATCAACACAAACAATTCAGCTCCATCTTTGACACACCTCTTCACTTGCTGAGTAGACAAAAACGAAACACCTTCTTTCTCGGACTCGAGAAAAAGAATCGCTTTAGCAAAAAAATTGATATAGACATGGTTGGCTCTCAACCAGTCCATACCCAGAATGACATCAAGCTGACTCAATGGAAGACATACAAGATCCACCTCAAAATCTCTACCACACATATGCAAAGGAAACTTTAAACATATAGCTGAAGTAGAAACTGGACCCATCGCAGGCATATCTACCACCATACTCCTACTCATATCAGATAACACAAGGCCCAGTCTCGTAACACAATCCAATGAAATAAAAGAATGATTCGCACCCGTATCAACAATAGCAATCAAAGGCACGTTATGAATAAAGCACGTACCTCTGATCAATCTCTTATCTGCTGAAGTCTAAGCACCAGACAATGCGAACACCTTTCCGGTCTCTTTCTTTCGCTTTGTGCATTTGGTACTAATGTGACCTTGCTCACCACGGTTGTAGCAAGTCACAATAAAACCAACCCAACAATCCATAGCTTTGTGACCTACTTTGTCACACTTAAAACACTTCATAATTCCTTGGCGACATTCTAGAGCACAATGTCCCTCTTTCCCGCACTTGAAACATTTGATCGGAGTAATCACTCCCCCACTTGGATTCTTTCCTCCGCCTATTGGTTGCTTTCCCTTTCCTTCATAAGGCTTAGGATGCAGTTGGCCCTTACCTCTCCTCTCATGCAAGTTCTTATAATAAGCACTACTTCCTCGACTATCCTCATCATAGATACAACTTTTGTTCACCAATTCAGAAAAGCAGGTAATTTGTTGGTACCCGATTTCTCTCTTCACATCCGGCCTTAAGCCGTTCACAAACTTCAAGCATTTAGATCTATCGGCATTCACCGTATTATAGTGGGGACAATACTTGATCAATTCTTGGAATTTGGCGGCATACTCCACAACGCTACCACTCCCTTGTTTCAACTCCAATAACTCCACCTCTTTCTTACCACGGACATCCTCGGGGAAGTAATTCTCCAAGAAAGTGTCTCGGAACATTGCCCACGTAACCACAGTGTTCTCTTCATCGAACCTATGACTTGTGTTAATCCACCAATCTTCCGCTTCCTTTACAAGCATGTGAGTTCCGAATTGCACTTTCTGAGCATCGATGTAATTCATTACTCGAAAAATATTTTCAATGGCCTTCAACCACTCTTGAGCTTCTTCGGGCGCATGCTCTCCTTTGAAAGTAGGCGGTTTGTTTTTCTGAAACTTTCCAAGAGCACGGAAAGCATCATCAGCTCCACCATGTGGCATCAGATTAGCTTGCGGCATCTGATTCAATGATCCCGCGAGCAATTGCAATGCTTCAGCAAGTGCATTATCATTCCTCCCAGCTACCATCTTCTTCTGAATAACACAAAAGTATTGATCGCGTCAGATACACAATCAAATACAATGGGATTAGTAACATTAAGACCTGACAACTGACCGACAATGCTCTGATACCACTATTGTAACACCCCTTCTAACAAACCCCGAATTAAACGATATAATTAAAATCAGAGAAAATAAAATTTGCACGGAAGGAGTGTCACAACATCAATTCACATATTCAAGAAAAACGGACATGACATATTCGTCCCTTTAATCATTTAATCACATAATACATTCATGGCATATACTTTCTTTTTCGTGCAAACGCAACGAAATCATAACAACTTCATCATCAAAGGAGGAATCAAAATATAAAATTCAAGGCATTAAGCCATATGGTTCATACACCAAACATGTTATCAAGTCATAATATACATACATCAACATATAATCAAAACAATAGATTATATACAAGTATAATCCATATACAAAATATACGAGTTCGAATGCGGACACCTAACCCCCAAGTGTTACAACCATAGCATCGACTCGATAAACCAAAATAAAACGGATTACAATCCAAATGCATCCACTAAGCTAGTGCCTCGCACTACCGTCTTCGGTACCTGAACAATGCCGTAGCAAGCATTTTCCAACAGAAGAGTAAGAATTCCAATAATCATTAAATATATAATTTAAAACAATGGAAAGCCATAAATAAAAGGAATTCTCCATACTTGAATATATGTGTATATCACTAACATAAGCACATTCATATATTCTATATTCCGCTATATTCAAGAATTATCTCTTTAACCATTTATCATCCTAACCATATAATCACACTCATTCACACATCATAACCAATTTTACAAAGTCAATCATCTTCACATAAACTCATAATATATATCATTATGCATGTGACTCAGAACTCGATGCAACCAATGCAATTGCGGTACCGACTTGTGGACCCAAAGTTCCACTGCTTATTTTTCCACATAGGATCAAAGCCACTCATTCTATTTCCCCTATAGGATCAATGTCTATTTTTGTGAACTCAAGTTTCACCGCCTATGTTCCCTTTCCGGGTCAAAGCCACTACGTCTATTTCCATTCAAGGATCAACGTCTATAAAATGTGAACCCACCATTTCACCGTCTCTATTTCAAGACCAACCATGCCATGCAATGTACAATCAACAACTCGTATGCAATTAAGACCACTTCCGACCTTAACATACACATACCACATATTCCAACATAATGAAATACCAATAATTGTACATACATTGCAAATATAATTCACAAATCAAGTAACATACAAGTTTAAACAATGTTACTTCCATGATTTATTCAAATCAAACACAATTCCGGTTAACCATTGAAAACGTTGATATCTCAAAAAATAACTCAACCATAATTATCTACACATTTAACTTAGTTATCCCGTCAAATTTCATTAATTTCCGGATAACTAATTTTTACCGCCTATACCGGCAAATTAGAACCAAACACAATTCCGTATAGCCCTTGAAAACGTCGAAATCTCAAAAAATAACTCAACCGTAATTACCTACGCATTTAACTTAGTTACCCCGTCAAATTTCATTAATTTCAGGATAACTAATTTTTACCGCCTATACCGACAAATTAGAACCAAACACAATTTCGATTAGCCCTTGAAAACGTCGAAATCTCAAAAAATAACTCAACCATAATTACCTACGCATTTAACTTAGTTACCCCGTCAAATTTCATTAATTTCCGGATAACTAATTTTTACCGCCTATATCGGCAAATTAGAACCAAACACAATTCCGATTAGCCCTTGAAAACGTCGAAATCTCAAAAAATAACTCAACCATAATTACCTACGCATTTAACTTAGTTACCCCGTCAAATTTCATTAATTTCCGGATAACTAATTTTTACCATATAAAATTAATCATTTTCCGATAAACCGAATAAACCAATTTAATCCACTACCGGACCGAATAACCAACTAAATAATTATCAAATTATCAAAATAAATATTAACCGATTATTTTTAAAAAATAATAATATAAATACTATTAATTAAAACGGGATGTTACACACCCTAATTACTAGCATTTACATTAGAAAGCGATAAATTGCAAAAATGTAAAGTCCTACGCTATTACAATATTTTGGGGATGGGGGTACATATTTATGAATGGGGGTTGCAAATAAATTTAAATCCTAAGTTACTATTACAACCATATTGAAATGTACAATATAAGAAAGAAAAAGGATTTGTTTAGAAAATGGTTTTTTATCTTAATGAAAAAGAAGAAATAAATTAATTAAAGAAAATATTTTTATGTCTTTTATGTTTATATTAAAAATGACGAAAAGGGAAATAAATGAAAAAATAGAAACAGTGTGCTGCTGCAAAACAAGGATCGGAAGTTCTGAAGCCAGGCGCGTGATGACTCATAAAGGAACGTCAATGGAATCAGAAGTTCTGGATTGGTACACTCTGAGATCCTGCAAGACATGTTAGAGGGAAAACACAGAAGTTCCGAATTGATATGTGCTGAACTTCTGAATGTTAGAACAATGAGAAAATCTTAGAAGTTCTGTGCGTGTCAAAACAGTAGGAAGAACTCAGAAGTTCTGTATGATGCTATGACAATGAATGAACAATCAGCAGTTCAACGTGTTATCAGTGCATGAAAATCAGAAGTTCTAAGTGTTAAAACAGTGAAGAGAACTCAGAAGTTATGTGTTATGTTAGAACAGTGAGTGAATCATCAGAAGTTCTGTATTGTGCTGAGCCAGTGAGTAAACATTAGAAATTCAGTGCGTTATCAGCATGTAAGCATCAGAAGTTCAGTGTGTGTTAACAGTGAGCGAATCATAGAAATTCTGTGTGTTATCAGCATGTGAAAATCAGAAGTTCTATGTTATATTTCAACTCTTTTCTCATATTAATCAGCACGTCAACAACTTATTCTGCTCTTTTTAAATAGCAAATCAGAAGGATAACAACACAATAGTTTATAGAAGTTATAATCCTAATCCTGAGTCTCGGCCTAATCAAGAAGTTCTGATCCATAGTTTTTTCTACTTATGCAATGATATGGACAACATTAATCGTGATATTTACATATTAATGATGTTCTGAATGAAGAAAAATTCAAAGTCAGAGAGACTTACCTTGAATCTGGAGCGTGTGTTTGGAGGCTTGAGCTGCTACCTTCAGATGTTCTGGTGTCAGCGAGAGTGACGGAACAATGGTTATGTTCTTTGATCCAAAAGGAAGAGCAAAGTTTTTGTTTTCTGTTTGAGAAATATGGATTTTTTATGAAGGTTTCACCACTTCCTTTTTCTCTCTTTTGGCCAATCTCTCTCCAAAAGTCAGCCAGCCCCCTGAAAGTGTGACAAAACAACTTATTTATAGATGGATTTGTTATGATTTTTTTGGGGGAAAAACAAATGGGATTTTGAACCCTTTTGGCATCTTGTTCCCTTTCCTTTTGATCACAGTCTTCGTATGCTAATTTGATGCGAATATGGGGCGCAGGCGTAGGCTGAATTAGCTGTTGGTTATAGGTCTGCAGCGGGTTGTATAAACAAGGTTTTTGGGATTTGGTCAAGTTCTGACCAAAGCGTTGAATATAGCCTTCATATGCTAAAACGCTGCCTTGTTCTTGAAGCAAGCATGGTGGTTAGCAGCTTTTAGCCATGCTTAAGCTGGAGTTGTCAGCGGGAATTAAGGAAAAACAAAAAGCAAAGCATAGGCCTAGTACCAAAGTTTGATATCCCAAGACAGTAGAGGTACACGTGGTGGACATCCTTTAGATAAAGACTCAAAAGTGGTTGTGAGAATTAAATGATGATGAGACTTATCACAACCAGAAATCCTGTAATGTGAGATTCTACACCATGGCTTAGTTCTGGATCATAAGTTCTGCTTCAGCGTAGCATCCATCCACTGATCTTTGTATCTTCTAGCTCCAGCATGTTCTGAAGGAACTTTCAGACTTTCTAGAAAGCTTGCAGCATGCTTCTTAACCTTCTTTGGATTACCCTGGCAAACTCTGACTGAAGCTTTTGTGAAAACTTACCCATAAATTCTGACCAAACTCTGCCTTGAGAGTGTCCAGAATTTGCTGAGTGTTATGGTGATAATCTGGTCAGAAGTTCTGAGTTTTGTCATGCTTCTTAAACACTTAGAAAAATTCCAAGTATTTAAAACTTTGACTTTTCCCAAAGTAAAATTTGACTTTTGAAATTCTTGATGAAACAAACTTCATATTCCAACATGTCTTGATGGAATATGATTTTTGAGATTTGATTTTGATCTAAAAGTCAAAGTTTGACTTTTCAGTGTGCAAATGACCATTTTGCCCTTGTGGATGATTTTCTTGGAAGATTTGTAATTCAAAGCTTGAAATTGGGCGGGAACAAAACTAAGGGTTCAGGGTGATCCTTTGAGAAATGAAAGGGAACATTTTGGGGTGCAACAGCTGCCCCTGTTCAATCTTCTTACACCTGAAGAGTTAGATTGGTAAATCTGTCATTCGTGACTTGAAGGTGGAAGATGATTGAACACTAGAGTGCCCAGAAAATTTGCACTCGAAGATGTGTTAGTTGATTATGTAAGGAATGGGCTTAAAGATTCCATTTGGAGAGATAATGGATAGTTGTTGGAGATGGGCTTAAATATGCCATTTGGAGAAATGATGGATAGTTGTTGGAGATGGGCTTATAGATGCCATCCAAAGTGATTGTTGACAAAAATTAGACTAAGTCTAAATTCTGTCTTCAACTGGAGAAGAAATCAGAATAAATCTTGGAGTGACTTATCTGACCCAGAGAAGATGTCTACCAGGAAGAATCAGGATAAACCATTGAGAGATTTAAACTGAACCAGTAGAGGTCTTGAATTTTCTTTAATTGGAAAGAATCTGAATAAACCTTGGAGCAATTTATCTGAACCAGAGAAGAAGTCTACCAGAGAGAATCAGGATAAACCATTGAGAGATTTACACTAAACCAATAGAGGTTTTAGATATTCTTCAATTTATGATGGGCCTGTGTAGGGCTGCTTCATGATGAGTTAGTGGGATGAGTATCATAATAATATCCATAAATGAGTTGTATCTGACCCGTATCTATGAAATGTACTAAATGAGCGTCAGAATGACATCCGAATCTGGATCGTATTTGGACTGTATTTGAATGAGTGACAGAATGACATCTGAATCTGGATCATATCTGGACTATATTTGAATGAGTGACAGAATGACATCCGAATCTGGATCATATCTGGACTGTATTTGAATGAGTGGCAGAATGACATCTGAATCTAGATCATATATGGACTGTATTTGAATGGGTGACAGAATGACATCCGAATCTGGATCATATTTGGACTGTATTTGAATGAGTGACAGAATGACATCCAAATCTGGATCATATCTGGACTGTATTTGAATGAGTGACAAAATTACATCCAAATCTGGATCGTATTTGGACTGTATTTGAATGAGTGACAGAATGACATCCGAATCTGGATCGTATTTGGACTGTATTTGAAAGCTGAATCTGAATGAGTATCAGGATGGCATCCGTATCTAGAGCGTATCTGAACTGTATTTGAAAGCTGAATCTGAATGAGTATCAGGATGGCATCCGTATCTGGAGCGTATCTGAACTGTATCTGAATGCTCAGCAAGATGATGGAGGAATCTTAGATGATTACTACTCCAAAAGGGTGATGAACTTTATCTGTTAACTGATCTTTCCTGAAAAGGTAAAGAGTTAGTTGTATGCAATGTCATGATGTATTCATTGCGTAATGATGTTCTCAAAATAAATGAGATTATGTCGTGTGCACTTGTCATATATGTAATATGATATATGAAATGTGAGATGTTTATTTGAATGTATCTTTGTCCAGAAAATAAATCCTTGACAAATGTTGGAGAGTCATTAAATCTCGGACTGCTATTGAAGAGTAGGTGAGTCTTCAAACTTTTCTTAGAATATTTCCACCAAGGATTCCTGTTTTGTTGAGGGGAACTCCGTTGGGGAAAGTTGAGAAATCTGTGGAGAGTATTAAATCCTGCTTGGGGGAAATAGTTCAGGAGTCTCGGTTGTCCGTTGCTCTATTGGGGAGTTGAAGTTGAACTAATATTTGGTCGGGTTCAGGTTTCACAGTAACTTACCGGGGATTGTAGAGTAGTCTACTGGGGAAGAGGAGTTGTGGTCCTTTGATTTGTAGTAGTCGGAGAGGCAAACTCAAGTTGGGGAATCCTACCGTTTGTTAGGGAAATAAACCCTATTGCCGGTCTGCTTGAGAGGTGACGACTTCGTTGGGGGAAAGTCCTCGAGGATTCTTGAAGTCGACTCAGTTGGGGAGAGGTTTTCAGAGATCGAAAATCTGGTTGGGGAATCATCCTATGAGAAGGATTATGGGGAAATTTGTCACTACCCCTAGTAGCGAGTGTTTGTGGCACTGCCAGGAAATGTTTGACCATACATAACCCTTTGTTGAGATTGGCGTTCAATGCCCCAAGTAATGGAGATGGAGACCTACCTCTGGTTATTCCGTACTTCTTGAGATATTTATTGGAATCTTGACTGGATTTCCCCAGGTGTGCTGGATAGTGACATGTCATGCCCCATTGTTGATAGGAGATTTCTCAATGGAAGTGTCATCCCACTTGAAGTGATTTTGTTCACCGAGAGAGATTTTGTTCATCGGACATTCGTTGTGTGAATTTCTCCGCTGTCAAACAAATAGCCATATGCAAACAACGGTAAATAAATGCAAAGTTTATGCTTGTCTTGAAATTTTGAAAAAAATGTGTTTTTAGCAAATAAAGAAGTTTGAAAGAAAAATTCAACTCTGGATTTTGAGTAAAGCCTTACAGGAGTCAGGATACCTTTTGTAACAGTATGCTTTCGAACTAACCCATGCTTCAATTAGGACTTTTGAAGGGTTGTAGCGTGGCTTGGTTCTCGCTTTAAGAAACAAAGGATAAAGGCTCAAAGTGTATTTGTACCCGCCCATTCTTCGTGATGTTCTTCAGTCCTAAGCTTAGTTAATTGTATGTTTGAACTCCAATTGAGTCTGGAAAGACATTTTGGTTATGGTTCAGATAGATTAAGTTTGTCGGAAAGTAGTCATTTCATGCAACATTTTTTTCCATGTTGTTGAGGATTTGTAGTAACCTCTTTTGATTGATTTGTTACCCCTAATTTTTGCCTGACTGTTCTTGTTTTGAGACTACAGCCAGCGAGATGCCCTAGTTTTCTTAAGTCTCCTTTGTAGGTTTTGACTTAGTGGGCTTTTCTCTTCGAGAGATAATGACTGCCTATTTGATAGGGAACCATCACCGTCTTTTAATTCCAGAGAATTTTTTTAATGTAATTCGTTGTATTTACGAGATGAGAGTTTGCAATTTGAATGCGCATTTGAATTAACTGAGAGACTACCCTACCCCAGGTTTTGATTAAAGGTTTCAATTTTATGAAAAAAGGAAAAAATTTTACTTCTCTGGCTCGGAGAGGTTGACTAGGGATTATCTTCCTTATAACTCCAGTGTTTAGGATTTGAAATAAACGCCTGTACATCGTCAGCAAGGTCTGTCCAAAAGCATACTGTATGAGATTATGGCATTATTTTCGTCATCCTCCCTCTAAAAGCTTGTATCTTTTAGCAAGAGTTGAATGTCATAAAGATAGTAAAAGGCATAGTTTAAATATAGAGAAAACGAACAGATGAATTCAAGAAAAACATATGCGATGCATTAATGAAACAAAGTTTGACATTAATAGATAATTGTTTGAATAACAAAAGAGATTACAACTTGAAAATTCAAATGAACAAAAGCTTTCAATGATTCGTCATAGGAGCAGTGGTTATGTTTGGAGTCTCCGAAGGGTCAAACTCGATCTCCGTGGCATCAATCATGTCTTGGACCTTGTTCTTCAGAGCCCAACAACTGTTTGTGTCATGTCCCGGACTATCAGAGTGGTATGCACACCTTTCATTGGGATGATAGGTAGGAGCGGAAGTATTTGGGTTCCGGAGAGGAGCCTTTAATGTAATCAGCTCTGCCTTCAACATGTGTTGTAGCGCTTGAGCCAGTGACATGTTGATCTTAGTGAATTATCTTTTAGGCACGACCTCCTTACGCTGATGCCCCTGTCTTTGTTGAGCAGGCATAAGATTAGAGATCAATATTGCTCCTACGTGTTGGTCATGACGACTCTTTTGACCATACACATCATTGGATTATTTCTTCCCATTATATGGCTTTTTCTGAGCATCAGAAGGTGTAGCTCCTTGGATCTTTCCACTTTTGATGCCAGCTTCGACTCTTTCGCCAGTCATTATTAGCTCGGTGAACCCGGCCGAGGAACTTTCGATTATTTGTTTGAAGAAAGGTCCTGTCAAAGTTCCCATTAGGATGTCAATCAGCTCCCTGTCAGTTAAAGGGGGTTGTACTCTACCAGCCAGATCTCTCCACTTTTGGGCATATCCTTTGAAGCTCTCGTTGGAACTCATGGTCATGTTCTGCAATTGCACACGAGTTGGTGCAAGGTTAGCATTGTACTACTATTGTCTATAGAAGGAAGCAACTAAATCCTCCCAGGTGTGAATGCGAGAACTTTCCAATTGATAGAACCATTCGAGTTGAGTCCCTACTAGGCTTTCTTGGAAGAAATGGATCCAAAACTTCAGATCAGCTGTGTATGGTTGAATCTTGCAGACATAAGACTTTAAGTGCATCTTAGGGCAAGAGACTCCATCGTACAAGGAAAAAGTAGGGATTTTGAACTTTGGCGGGATGACCACTCCAGAAACCAAACCCATGTCTCCTGAATCCAAGCCAGGTATCTGTTGAATCTCCATAGCATTGAGGCGATCCTCCAATTGTTTGTACTTGTCAATAGTGGGAGGAGATTGTTCCTCAGAATAGTCAGCTTCGGCTTCACCAATCTCCAGATTGTTGTCTTCTTCATGACTATCCCCCATTTTGGATGGAGTTGAAAGATCTAGAGCTCTCTTGACTGGTCCCCAGGCCTTCTTCTCGAGTTCAGGACACTGTTCGCAGTGATTTCTAGCGAAACAACCGCTAGTCTTCCAAACAAATTTGATATGTATGGTTACTCGCAGGATCGACTAGATTGATCCTAGGACACGTGTCTTAACATTAATTGTAACACTTACTTGACGGTTTATGTTAAACACGACGTAGTGCTTGTGCATGTGTTTGTGTAAAGGCTTAAAATACAAAGACTTCTGTAACTAAATTCAAATGTAAAGGTTTGGACGAAACGTCTTAATCAAAAAAGGTTTGAATGTAAATACTTGACAATGAAAAGACTTAAAACTGGAATTAAAGGACTTGATTGTAAAGGAAAGAGCCTTTTAAAAGAAACTTGATACATAAAGCTTTACAGGAAAATGAAGCAATTCGACAGAACATAAAGAAATTAAGAACAATTGCAGGAGTACGTAAAAGAATGGTTCAAAAGAAATTATATTGATAAATGCATTTCAAAGATAAAATGTGTGAGGTCATACATATATTCTCAATGAACTCTTTCTCTGTAACTTGGTACTTGAGTATTTTATGAGTAATTTTGTACGAATTATGATCCTGCTTTCTCCCTAACACTAAGGAACTATTTATAATGTTCTAACCATAACGGTATTATTCTAATGAAAAGCCACGTCGCTTCTTGCATGTCTTTAGACACTCTAAGGCTTCCACGCGTCTTTCTTATCCAAAGAAACTATTTCGAATTTCAAACATTCCCGCTCAAGCCTTCAGCAACAACTTTCTCACGTGGCCGTCGAAATGCGCATTTTTGACAAAACAAAAACACTTGTCCTTTCAAACTGTATTCTTCGACTCAGATCCAGTAACAACATACTTCATCTATAGCTTTTTCAAGCCATCTTGTGGAAATTTAAATGAATGATTCCTTTATTATCCTGGTCGAAATTCCCAGCAAACAAATTGCCCCCAATAAATGTCTATTTCGAATATGTGCATAAATAGGCATTTCTTGTGATTTACGTTATTTCGACCAGCAAAGAGAATCTTTTCGTATTTTAATGATATCATCATGACATATCTTCCCAAAAAACGTCTCTTCACGACGTGCGTGCAGCAGTTACAATGATGAATAACCATTCCCAATGTCATGTGAGTTGACAAACTTCTCACCTTTTCCTTCAGGATGCGAACACGTGTCCTTTTGATGGACAATCACTCTTCACTATAAAAAGGTTTTTCTCCTTCCTCTCTATTACTTTTACAAACTTCTCTTAGCCAAAACCCTTTCAGTTTCCGTAAAACCCTTTCCTTTCCAGAAAAACTCAAAAAATCTCCAGAAAAAACCTAAAAGAATCTCAACAATGGCCTCTGATAAACAGTAAATGAAAATCAAAATCAAAAACCCTGGAGCTTCTACAGGTTCAACTTCTCAATCCATTCCAACTAGCAAAATAATCACGCATGAGAACAAGGAATTTATTACACCTCCGAAGTTATCCAAAGAACAAAAAGCCATTTACGCTTCTCAGGTATTAATCTCCTCTTCGTTATCTGGTAAAACCCTAGGGTTCCTAGGTTCTTTAGTTTCTACTGAACATTTGGAAGAATGTAAAAACTTTTTCCCAACTTATCATGCTGTTAGACCCATAGCTAATAAGGGAAATATTTCTGATGATTCTTCCAAATCCCCCAAAAATACATCTACAGAAAGTCCTGAAGCAACGAATAGGGAACCTTTCCAAATGAATTATATTACTGAGAATTTCAGACCTTTTCGATCTTGTCCCACTTTGGACAAGTCTTATTTGAATTGGCTAGGTAAAGTAGAGAAAAAGAAAAGCCAATTTTGGAAAGATTTAGCTATTTTCGACCTGATCCAGATGTCGAAATTAGGTTTTAGTTATTGCCAACCTTTACTTCTTGCGTCTCACTACTTTTGGGATACCACTTATAACACCTTCCATCTTCCTTGTGGGATGATAACCCCTACGCTGTTCGACGTAGGAGCCATCACAGGACTTTCTCCTATTGGAGAAACATTTGACCCTTTTCTCAACTCCAACAACACAATAGATTTCAACACAAAAACTGCTTCTTTCAATGCCTATATGAATTTTTATCACACGGACGGCGAAGACGTTTCCGACATCGAACATATAGCTTTCTTAGCCTTATGGTTGTCTAATTTTTTTTTCTGTTGCAAATCCCTCCAAGTAGCTAGAAGATTTTTAACTTTGGCTAACCAACTGCATTCTGGTCGAAAGGTTTGCCTTAGTGAATTATTACTAGTAAGTTTGTAAGAAATTCTAGGCTCTGCAGTAACCAAGCTCAAAGAACATGAAGTTGTCAGTAACTTCCTTTTAGCCGGACCTTACTGGCTTCTTCAACTGTGGCTGAATGCCACCTTCAAACCATCTCTTCAAACTTCTGGAAATGTGAGCGAAGAAGACCTCATGATAGCAGCAAGAAGTATTGAAGGAACTAGGATTCTGCTACTGACTCCCAGTGAAGACATGAATCTTCAATCCAGCCTCACCAAATATATTCTGATGTTCTCAAAACTTCATGCCTTTACTTCTGCCATGGCTCCCTTCGCCAAACGAACCCATGGCCCCTCCTGGTTTACTTCTTCGATTGAGGGAGCCATAAATGATGCCAATACTAAAGTCGAAGATGTCTGGCGTGCATTTCTCCTACCCAGACTCCTTATTTCCAGGATTCTGCCTGTGAAGAGTTATGTATGCATGTTAGCCTATCAACCAAACTTTGTCTCTCGACAATTTGGGTTGAATCAACTTGTCCCCATCTCTTTTTAACCGTAAGAAGGAAATATGCTATGTCGGAATAGATTATGTTATGAGGGACGTGGCGAAGCATCAAGAATATCATGCCGATTTTGCCATCTTCAAACTTGCCCCTTTCGACCCTGTGACTTATATGACTAAAGGCTTTTACACTTGGTGGATAGAGTTTTATTTTAACAACATGTTCGACAACACTGAAATAAAAGATCAACTGACCCAAGCCTTTTCATCTTTGCAGGATCATGGACCCAAAGGTAAAACTACTCATTGCAAAGAAATAAAAGCTTTTCAGGATTATTTTGAAACTGTCTATGACCCTACGCAGCTTAGTCGAACAGTCTATCAAGCGTCACTCATTTTGAAAGAAAAATTTACAAAAACTCTTCCAAAATTAAAACTTCCCAAATCTGTAAAACCTGAATTCAAGTATGATTTAGCCTTCGAACTGCAACCACCCAAATTTCCAAAATTACCCACAACGGACTTTGCTCTGGCATTTTCGCCACCTTATCCAGACTGGTTCGTCTGTGGGAACATTTTTCATGACTTACATAATGATAGTCAAAAACGTGCAAAAAGGGTTGTTTCAACTAAGCTCACTCTGGACAGTTTCGACGGTTTCCTAAACTACGCTTGTCTGCTGTGAAAATAATTTCTCCAACACTTCAAGGTGCCATGTCGAAAATGTACTTTAACTTTCTCATCTTAACATATTTCCTTCTAACTCTGAATTTTCAGTTGTCGAAAGAAAAACCCCCAAAAAAGGAAAACCCACTTCAAAGACCATTCCAACTGGAACTTCAAAACCTACTTCTTCAAAACAAAACAATGCTGGGAAGAACGTTTCTTCAAAAAATACTGCCAAAGCTTCTGAGGTCTTCATACTAAACTTTCCTTTCTAGAATTTCTTCTTGTTTTGCTTACTTATCAAAATTTGATGTTTTTTGCAGGATGGAAGTTCGCCAATCGCCAAGGCGAAGAAGAGAAAAAATGCTTCTGAAATAGAAGTAATTACAATCGAAGGTAGCAGCGCTGATGGCTCTCCTCCTGCTCTGAAGAAGCAAAAGAAGAAGGTGTCGAAGGTTACTTTGTCCCAGGGCACTACCCAAAAGGAAATCGAAACTGCAACTCTCCCTACTTCTGCGAAAGAAGCTGGGCCTCCACCCTCTGGAGCCAAAATTCCGGAGCGTATTGGAAGCAATACCTCCACTGCTGATAAGGTATTTATTTTAGACTCTTCTTTTTATTTCCTTGCACTTTGACATATTACATTTCCTGAACAAACATTGACATTCACTCTTGCAGGAAAAATCTGACAAGTCTCCCAAACCTTCCGATCCTCTCAGAAATCCGGCTGTCGAAGGAACTCCTTCACCCCCTCCCAACGCTGGAATTGCACAAAACAAAGGGTCTGCGAATGGCAACCCTCAACCTGAGTCGAAGGACGCAGAGGATCAGGAGAATTCTTCTCCTGAGGCAGATGCTCAAAAAAGAAACACTCCTCCTAAGACTGGCACGTCTGAGGTAATTGAAACAGACGAGGACACAAAACGTTCCTCCGACATAGAAGGATTCTTCGATGGTAACGAAGGGATGGGAGATGACGAAGGAACCGTCGAAGAGTTAGAACAAACTCTCAGTAACAAATACTTGGATTCCGCTCACGCCAATGGAGAGTCTAACCCTGTTTTGATGCACAACCAGCCTTCTTCAAGTCAACCCACCATTGCCACTCTCTCAGAAGAGGAAAGAACTGCCCTCAAAGAAACAGATCCCTTAAAGTATGTCAAACTAATGATGGCTTTAAAGGATTCATCTCCTGCCAAAACATTTCTTGGTGCCTCTGCCCAAGCTGGTGTTGGTACCAAAGAAACTTATTTTGATGCCCTATTGCAACAAGTGAAGCAAGCTGTCTTCGCTGACCTTTTTACCACCATAAAGGAGGATTGCGCTGCTGGTTGTCGGATAAAGACACTGATTTCTCAGATACCCATCACAGCGTGTCCACCTGATGTGGGTGAAGCTTTGGTTGATATACAACAGTTGATTGATCAAGTGAGTTCTGAGTTCAATAGAGATTTTAATGCCCAGACGAAACTTCAAGCGACAAAAAAGGCACAATCTCTTGAATATGAAAAAGCTTACAACGCCTACACTGCCTCTGAAAATATCATGCAGTCGAAGAAGAAGGCTCAATAGGAATACAATACCTATGCATCTTCTATCCAAGTTTGGGAAACTCAGATTTCAGAGTTACAGGTGAGGATTGCTGAGGCGAAAGAGAGACAGGCTGCCATTCAAGGCTTGAATGACCCTCAGGCTGATCTCCTGGCGAAGGAAAGTGTTGCTCACGTAGAAGCGGATACCAACATGGACAAAGAAATAGTTAAGATCCAAGAGTCCAAAGCGGCTATCCAGTATAAACTCAGTTTGTCGAAGATTAAATATGCAAGGACAAAGAACAATCTTCCTTTCTAGCTTTTAGCTGTGGGCCTTAAATTTCTTGTTGTATTGCCCTTTAATTGTAATATTCGGACAAATGCCATTCTCTGGCACTTTTAATTAACTTTTGGAAATCTATGATATGCTACAATAGCCATTTTAGTATTTCCATCTTGACTTTGTTTTACTTATTTGTTACTACTCTTTTCTTATTCTAATTTCCTGCAGAAATGGTTTGTACTTCTTTAAATATTTCCCATTTACCCTTAGGATCCTTCGATCCTCTGTTAGTTCTTCCACCTCATACGCATTATTCGAAAATACTTTTAAGATTCGAAAAGGACCTTCCCAATGGGGAGACCACTTGCCTAAAGCTTGGTTCTTTTTATCCATAGGTAGAATAACTTTCCGAACTAAATCATTGGCAACGAAAGTTTTACCTTTCACCCTTTTGTTGTAGGCTCTAGCTACTTTTTCCTTCTGCCTTATTAACACTTCTAAGGCGTGCAACCTTTCTTCGTGTAAATCTATCAATTCATTCAACATCATTTCATAATAAATGTTTGGAGCTATCTCTTCCTGTTTTTGAATGCGAACTGGCTGCAAAAAGATTTCGACTGGTAATACTGCATCATGCCCAAAGGTAAGTTGGAATGGTGTAGTATTGGTTGCTTCTTTAGGTGACGTTCGACAAGCCCAAAGTGCTTGATCTAACGTTTTATGCCAGTTTTTAGGCTTCTTTCCGACATGCTTCTTGATTAAGCCTATTATGACTTTGTTGGCTGCTTTGACTTGACCATTTGCTTGAGCATAATATGGTGTAGATGTTAACAATTTGAACCCTGTTTCTTTCGCGAATTCTTGCATCTTTCGACCAGTAAAAACTGACCCTTGGTCCGTAGTTATACTTTCTGGGATTCTAAACCTATATAGTATCTGTTTTTGGACAAATTCAATAACTGTTTCTTGGTCTACATTCGCCAAAGGAATAGCTTCTACCCATTTGGTGAAATAATCTATTCCTACCAATATATATCTTTGTCCTTTGGACGAAGTGGGTCGAATCTCTCCTATTAAATCCAATGCCCATCCTCTAAAAGGCCATGGCTTAATGATTGAATGTAATTCACTTGCATGGGCATGTTGAATGCTTGCATGCATCTGACATTCTTGACAACCCTTGGTGAAGTCTATACAGTCTTTCAACATAGTTGGCCAATACATTCCATATCGAAACAACAACCATTTCATCTTATGTCCTGCTTGATGGGCCCCACAGGCTCCACCGTGAACGCTTGATAATGCCAAATATGCTTCGTTTTCTCCCAAGCATTTTAACAAAATTCCCTCAGGGGATTTTTTGAATAATTCGTTTCCCATCAAGAAATAAGATAAAGCTCTGTATCTAACCTTTCTATCCGTGTTGATCGAAGGGTCTTTTAGATAGTTAATAATTGGGCTTCTCCAATCTGTATCTGCCAGAGTACCTATATTTAGTACCTCAAACTCTTCTGGGTTGTAAAACCCTAGCCTAGTAGTTTCTAAGTCAATTGGGGATAACCTCGTAGCCAATTCTTTCCCTCTTATCTCAATCAATCCTTTTAATCTTTCCTTTGACACATTGTACCCTGAGGCTATTTTTGCCAAGTCATTTGCTTCTTGGTTTTTATTCTAGGGACATGTTTTATATCCACATATTCAAATTTCTTGAGCAATCTATTAACCAAGACGAAATACATGATCAAGTTATCTTTTATGCATTTGTATTCTTTTTTTAGTTGCTTTATTACCAATTCAGAGTCACCTTTGATTTCGACTCTGGTTGCCCCCAATTCCAATAAAGCTTCGAGTCCAGCAAGCAACGCTTCATACTCAGATTCAGTTTTTGAACAAAGAGGGCCTTCAATCTTATACTTAAGCTTTGTTGGAATTCCTTCAGGAGAAATCAAAAGTATTCCAACTCCGCTACCATTCCGGTGTGTTGAACCGTCGAAGAATAATCTCCAAGGTTTCAGCTCAACATAGAGTTGGCTTTCGACCAATGCATGGTCTACTATAAAGTATGATACTATTTGACCTTTCATTTCCTTTAAAGGCATGAAAGTTAAAGAATATTATGTGAGTGCCAAAGCCCATTTGCCAATTCTGCCATGCAAGATTGGCTTTGACAGCATATGTTTTATAACATCACAATGAGACGAAACGAAAACATCTACTGGTTTTATATAATGCTTGAGTTTTGTACAGGAGAAATATAAACACAGACATAACTTTTCTATTGCAGTATATCTCGTTTCTGCATCATTTAAAACTCTACTAAGATAATAGATGGCTCTTTCGACGCCATTTTCGTCCTCTTGGGCTAACATACTACCTAAAGTAGTGTCAGAGGCTGATATGTAGAGTCTCATAGACTTCTTCCCATTTGGGGGTGACAGAATGGGCGGTTGCACCAAGTATTGCTTGATCTTGTCAAAAGCTTCTTGATGTTCCTTGTTCCATTCAAAATTTCCTTGCTTTAGGCGTTGGAGGGGGGGGGGGGGGAAGCTTGCGATCGACCACTGAGATTAGAGATAAATCTTCTTAGGAAATTTACCTTCCCCAATAGTGACTGCAATTCTTTTTTTTGTCGAAGGTGCCTTTGTTTCCATGATAGCCTTCCTTTTATTCTGATTGATTTCTATCCCCTTCTTATGGACCACAAATCCCAGAAAGTCTCCTGCCCGCACAAAGAAAGCACACTTAAGAGGGTTCATCTTTAAACCATGTTTTCTCATTCTTTTGAATGATTAGCAAAGATGATTCAGATGGCTTTCGTCTGATCCTGACTTCACTACAATGTCATCTATATACACCTTCATAAATGTTTCAATATAATCATGAAATATAGAGTTCATTGCTCTTTGGTACGTTGCCCCAACATTCTTTAGGATGAAAGGCATAACAATCCATTCATAAGTGCCAATTTCCCCAGGGCATCTAAAGGCTGTTTTAGGCACATCTTCCTCAACAATAAAGATCTGATTATAACCTGAATACCCATCTAACATACTAAGGTATTCAAAGCCTGCAGCTGAATCAATCAGCATTTCTGCCACTGGCATCGGGTATTCATCCTTGGGGGTAGCAGCATTCAAATCACGAAAATTTATGCATACCCTCAAAGAACCGTTTTTCTTAATAACAGGTACTATGTTAGCAATCCATTCGACATACCTTGTGGTCCTAATGAAATTGCAACGCAAGAGTCTTTCGACCTCTGTCTTGATATTTGAAAGGATTTTTGGGGAGAATCTCCTTGGAGTGTGCTTGATGGGCTTCTTGCCATCCTTTATAAGCAGTCTTAGTTCGACCAGTTCCCTTTCCAAACCAGGCATTTCGTCATAGTCCCAAGCAAAACAGTCTTTATTTTCTTTAAGGAGCGAAGTGACTTTTGCCTTCAAACTGGGTTTCAGTTTAGCACTGATGTAAGTGATTCTTTTTGAACTCCCATCTCCAAGATCAATCTCCTCAAGGGGGTCTTGAGCCAACATCTTAGGACTTGACGCTGTCGGATCTTTTTCGAACCCCAAGGGTTCTTCGTCTTAGATGGCGTCTAATCTTTGACTTACCTGCTCACCTTGAACCTGTTCATCAGTTGGTTCTGAGTTGAGGTTTGCTCCAGATTCTGCCACTTTGGTTGCTTTGGTAGTGGCTTCTCCAACCACATTTGTTGTTGCAACTTCAGCAGCCGCCTGTCTTTTATTCTCGGCTACATAAGCCGAAAGTCTTTCAAAGAAAGAGGGTTCAGACATGGTCAATGTCTGCGTCCCAACCAGTTGGCCGTATTGGAGAACTTCTTTCGACATTCTCCTGGTCGTCCAGTTCTCCCATAATTTCTATGTCCCAACAAAATCCATTTGGGAGCAAAGTTAGATAATACAACGCATTCTTGTTTGGTAAGTAGTAATCTCCTACCACTCCACATGGTCCAATGTTTGCTAGATTTTTGTCAGAGCTGGTTCTGTCTACCGTGTTTACCTCCGACATGTAGTAACCTTGATCCCCTTCGATGTTTTCTACAATTCCATCCTCTCTCTATATGGTTAATCTTTGATGCATGCTCGATGGCACTGCCCCCACCCCGTGTATCCACTCTCTCCCTAGCAACAAATTATAATTCACTTTTGCAGGAATCACCATGAACATAGTTGGTCTTGTCACAGACCCAACTGTCAAGTTTACTTGAATTACCCCCAGGGTGTGACCTATTTTCCCTTCATAGTTAGACAACACCGTATTGTGAGGTTTAATGTCCGTGTCGAACATCCCTATTCTTTTCAGCATATAATGAGGCATCAAGTTAACTGCAGCCCCTCCATCCACCAGTACTTTGTTAATACCAGTGTCTTCGATCTTGGCCCTTATATACAAAGGTTTCAGATGGTTTCTCATAGCTCCGTCAGGCCATTCGAAGAAGGCATTTTGCTCTTCGTCTGCTCCATTATTGAGGACGTAGTAACACACTGGTCTGTGTTTCGCCATCTCCTCTTCATCAGCTTCTTCATAGTCTTCAACTTCAGTTTCCTGATAGTACTCATGGGGGATAACAGATACCATGTTGCAATTCATGTTCAGAGACGACACGCCATCAGAGTCGAAATCGTCTGTCAACATATCTTCAGATTTTATGGGATTTTCTTGAGTCACTTCTTTCATTTTTTGCTGTTCCTCAGTGAACAACCTTCGTCCTACCGGCGGTTTGACGGATGTCAATGTTCCAGATACTACTTTGGTATTGCTTGATTCACCTACCTCTTTCTGCTTTGATTCCCTTTCTGTTTTCCTTACTCTCTGGTGTCTACGCCACTGGGATATTGACATGGGGTTTTTTCCTTTGTAATTGTCTAGCTTGTGAGCCTCCCTTGTTGATGCCTGGAATTGCCTTCTATAGACGAAAGCTATTCTGCCTCCCTTGTCAAAACTCCTCCACTTTGATTTCTCATCATAACATGCATCCATCGGTTAGTTGGTATCTCAGCAGGTAATTTGAATGAGGCTCTTCTTGCCTTGGGATATGGGCTATCTGGCCTTTTCGAAGTTCCCCTTTTGTCAAACATGTACATCCTTGGGTTTGCTTCCCTTGTCTCCCAGCTACCATGGAAAGGGATTCGTTCAAACATTTCAGCAATCTCCTTGTCATATACTGCGCCACATATTGGGCACATCAGGATTTCTGATTCTGCTTTGTAACATCGGAGTATGAAAACCAAAAGTGTTTCGCCTGGCCTTGGGTATACTCTCATCAGTTGACTTTCTTGGCGCCAATTTCCTTGGGTGTTGATGTGTTGGACCCTCTCATTATTTTCAGCCACTCTTCGACTCAACATAATGGAGCACCTTGGGTACAACAACGTCTTGTGGGCATTCCTCTCATGGCATCTCCACAAGTATTCGTGCAGATTCTCATTTGCCTTTGGGTAGCCAAAACTCTTCTTCTTTTGTTTTATCAGCAGGCAGTTTTCTAATTCTTCCATCTCTGAAGCGGGTTGGTCCAGATTGACCATGTTGACTCCCATGGGTACTTCAGAGATTTCCATTTCTTCGAACCTAACTCTGAGACCTTCAGTAGTCTCATTAGTAATTTTCAAAGAACCCTCAGTAGTCCTAAATTTGATTTGTCCAGCCTGGGGGTCTTCAACGTTAGTGTCGAAGGATCCTCTGGTGTTTAGTCTATCAGTAGCCTGCTTTCCATCTTCCACGATCTTTGCTTGGTCAGTGTTGACTATGTCCACCATATTGATATCCAAAGGTTCAGCGTAGTTGGTGGCAGCCACATTCAAAGGATCAGCATCCACCTTCATAGGACCTTTTCCTTTATCAGCGAATTTCAGACGTCCATCCTTGATAGCATTCTGAATTAAATCCCTGAAAAGAAAACAAGCTGATGTTTTATGGCCAAGAAAACCATGGTATTTGCAATAACCTCTTTTCTTTCGTTGTTCTAATGGAGGAACTTTAGTGTTAGAAGGCACTATCATTTGGCCATCCTTTACCAGTAAATCAAATATTTCGTCACATTTAGTGACATCAAAAGTGTAAGTTCTTTTAGGATATTTATGACTCTTTTCCTCTTCGACGGGGTTCTTCCCATTCGAAGGTGTTAACATTTTACAAGAGTAAGGGGGTGCCTCTTTTAATTCAGCCAAATTTATTTCTACTTCTTCAACACCATAAGGGTTGTTATGCGGCTCATATTATTCATTTTTGGCTTTAACATAGGCTACCCTTTCTTTTTTATGATTTTTACTTGCCCTGGCCTTTTCAGCTTTCAGTCGTTCGACCTGTCGAACTCTATCTGCCAACTGGGCCATATCTCTCAAGTTTTGAGTATCTAACTTCTTTCTAATGGAATAATCTAATCCACCTGCAGCCATTTCAACTAACTCATGCTCAGGCACCACAGTAAAGCATCTAGATTTAAGAAGACGGAACCTATTCAAGTAGTCATCTATGGGTTCTGTGAATTTCCTCTTTACGCTTGCCAATTCCTTCAAACTTATCTTCGTTTGTCCCACGTAAAACTGTTCATGGAATATTTTCTCTAAGTAAGACCACGTATATATGGAACTAGGAGGTAATGTGGTGAACCATGTAAAAGCATTTTTGGTTAGTGAACTAGGGAAATATTTTATTCTTAGGTCTTCATTATTTGCCAAGTTTCCTAACTCTATCAAGTATCTGGCTATGTGCTCAATAGTGGATTCATTTGTATCCCCTGAAAAATTGGTGAATTTCGGGATCTTGTGACCCATTGGCAATTCTGTTTGCAGAATAAATTCCGCTATAGGGGAAGTGTAGTTGGGGCGTCGAAACCCTGTGTTTAAACCATTATTATCCATGATTCTTTCAACTATATTTGTTATATTATTTTCGACCAACAGGTTGTCTTGTCTCATTCTATGAACAACTTCATCTGCATCTTGGCCTCTATTGACCATGGCTATTCTCCTGGGTGGTTCCTCAGGATTTGGCTGTCGAATACCTACTGGTTCAACTCTTGGTTCTTTGACAATATTTTGTCTAGGTTGTTGAACCTGGTTTATGGTTGGTTCTTCTTGAATTCCTATGATATTTTGCCTGTGTCGAACAGGTAGTTGGGGGTTCCCAAAGAAATCCTCTATTCGCGCCATATGCGCTGACAACTATTGGTATGATTGGGTGTTTTCTTGATTGGTTCTGTTTATATTCTGGATTAGGGGAGAAAAAATAGTATTCATTTCCCTCGCCAATATTCCAACCATATCATGGTTACTAGCGTCCATTTGTTGTCTAAGTGCTGCCTGGGTATTTGTTGTTAAAGCAGGCATCTGGGCTGACAGGCCTTGGTTTTGGGTGCTTCGACCAATTGAACCAACATTTTGAATCGACGAAAAAGTACTTACGTTAGGTTGCGTATATGCGGAATTGCCATTGTGTAAACCACACATGAATGATGATGAGGGCCCTCCATATGATTGTTCTGTCCAAGGCCTAAAATTTTCGAATCCTGGTGGCCTGGGGGGTGCCGAAGGTGGTACTTGGCCTCCTACATATGTCAAAATAGGGCCATTTTGAGTATTCGAAAGAGACTCTGATGTACCCCTAAAGGGGGGAACGTTGGTCAAACTAGCCACAGAAGCAGTTCCTGTGTAAGGTGGATTCAAATTAGTTGCGGTCATTGATCCTATTGATGTTGGAATGGCCTGGGAACTAGTTGTCGAATTTGTACCGATCGTTCTTGATCCTTGTGAAGGATTTTGTCCTCCTTGATCATTAGTTATGTTAACCATTCTTCTGGTATGTTTTTTGTTAGGTATTGGTTGAGATTCACTAATAATTCTGCCACTCCTAAGGTTCATACAACGCTTTTGCGTATTTGACCAGAAAATAGTCTTTTAAACCGCCTGTTATGATTACAACTGGTTTTTTCTTAAAATGTTATGACACGGTCCCACTGGGCGTGCCAATTTGTTTGCAGTGATTTCTGGAGAAACAACCTCTAGTCTTCCAAACAAATTTGATATGTATGGTTACTCGCAGGATCGACTAGATTGATCCTAGGACATGTGTCTTAACATTAATTGTAACACTTACTTGACGGTTTATGTTAAACACGACGTAGTGCTTGTGCATGTGTTTGTGTAAAGGCTTAAAATACAAAGACTTCTGAAATTAAATTCAAATGTAAAGGTATGGACGAAACGTCTTAATCAAAAAAGGTTTGAATGTAAATACTTGACAATGAAAAGACTTAAAACTGGAATTAAAGGACTTGATTGTAAAGGAAAGAGCCTTTTAAAAGAAACTTGATACATAAAGCTTTACAGGAAAATGAAGCAATTCGACAGAACATAAAGAAATTAAGAACAATTGCAGGAGTACGTAAAAAAATGGTTTAAAATAAATTATATTGATAAATTCATTTCAAAGATAAAATGTGTGAGGTCATATGTACATTCTCAATGAACTCTTTCTCTGTAACTTGGTACTTGAGTATTTTATGAGTAATTTTGTACGAATTATGATCCTGCTTTCTCCCTAACACTAAGGAACTATTTATAATGTTCTAACCATAACGGTATTATTCTAATGAAAAGCCACGTCGCTTCTTGAATGTCTTTCGACACTCTAAGGCTTCCACGCGTCTTTCTTATCCAAAGAAACTATTTCGGATTTCAAACATTCCCGCTCAAGCCTTCAGCAACAACTTTCTCACGTGGCCGTCGAAACGCGCGTTTTTGACAAAACAAAAACACTTGTCCTTTCAAACTGTCTTCTTCGACTCAGATCCAGTAACAACATACTTCGTCTATAGCTTTTTCAAGCCATCTTGTGGAAATTTAAATAAGTGATTCCTTTATTATCCTGGTCGAAATTCCCAGCAAACAGACACCTATTGACTTCTTGGACTTCTTTCTCTTGTCTTTGAGAAGGAGAGTTTTCAGGTCCTCCTTCCCCTTAGCCATAGCCAAGAAAATTTATTGGAATTGAGCGTTTTGAACTTGGAGATCTTTCACCATTTTTTCCATATCCATCTTACTGAAATAAACAGTAGGAAGATAAGGATACCTGTATGGGGGAAACCTGTCATGATATGATGCATGATATGTGGATGCATGTTTTCAAGGATCTCGTGGGGTTAGTAGTCACTTACAGTTGGAGAACTTTGTATCAGTGGATGTCCTTCCACGAGAATTAAGCTTACCATGTAAAGTGGGTTGTAGCCCTTGACTCAAACTGTTGTACTTGATCTTTGATGGATTTTGGTTAGAGGAAAATAAATCCTCTTGCCCTTTTGTAGACGTCTGGTTCAACGTGACCCTGCATCATAGGCCCTTGAGATCCTTGAAATGTTATGGTTCAATGTTATTGAAAATGCTATGGTATGATGTTATGATGTTATGTACAAATATGCGAGGTAAGAAAGTTATATACAAATAATCATATTCACACAAAGCAGACAAGTCCTTAGGTTTAGGCTTGCATGGAGTTTGTAGGTAAGTACCCTCTTGAAGTTTATTTGCTCAACCTATCCTAGTTAATAGTAACCGGGTTCTAAGGGATCTCAATATCACTGAACTTTCCCAGAAACTTCGTTCGATAGGCAATTGACTCGCAACCAAACAAAACTCAGGAGTCAAGTCTCAATGAGTGTAGCATCGAGTATCAACCAATTTTCAGCTTTACACCGAAATTGGCTATCTCACTACTTCCTAAAGGCCATGTTGGTGAAGTAAAGGTTCTAAGGTCAGTTGATGCTTCACGACACCATGCAGCGGCCCCGTACTATCCTTGATTTGACTCAAGGGTTACCGGTACCAACCAAAGTGCCACATTAACATAGCTACTGCTTCAACCGTGTCGGTATACCCCGCACAGTTCCCTCACAGTCTATTGCTACTTACCTAAAAGGTGTCCCCAAATCCGAGTGTAGGATTTAAAACAAACCCAAACAAGGAACCAAAATGTAAAGCATGCAAATCAAACAATGTAAGCAAGTAAATGTGATCTAACCCTAAGGTAACCCCACTTTTAAGTATTTCCCCAGCAGAGTCGTCAGTTCTGTGATACAGTGGGAGAACTGACTTGGGGTTTTGCGTTTGTGTTTGAAAATGTTGCGGTTTAGCAAGAGTCGCCACCGACTTTTCTTTTATCCAATAAGGAAAGGTGAAAAAGCACAGGAAAGACCTTTAGAGACGTTTTCTTGAGTTCGGGGGGTAGATTATGAAAAGGGAAGGTGTTAGCACCCTTTTCATCCATGGTTTTCCATGGGCTCTTAGTTACTTGCTAGATCACTTGCTTTTTGTTTGAATGTACTTGTGGTGTGGGCTTTGAAAGTGTTTTGAAAAAATCACTTTGTAATGGTTCTCGTTTCTATAAGAACGCGTAAAAAGTTTTGTTTCGAAAGATAGTTCAAAGATGTGTTTGTGGATTGTGTTTTGGAAAGTGGTTTTCGGAAAGATATTTTGCAATGGTTCTCGTATCTATAAGAACGTATACAAAATGTTTTATCTTTTGGAAAATGTTTTGAAATGAGAGTGCTGGTGTGTAAAAGTGTTTTTGTTGTGAGCAAGCGAGTAACTAGGAGCGAATCTACCTACTCGAAAGGTCTTAAATATGATTTTCCTTCTCCTTTAGATGTTGCTATCTTACCATCGTTTTTGGTAAGAAGTTCCATCGTTGGATGTGAAGGGACAGGCGTGGGTCATCATATAGCCATGATTAGCAATGTTGTGATGTATCTTAGCATTTTTTCTTTAGGGACTAAGATCATTTCGAAAGGCAACTTTGATAGCGTCATCGAGGGACTATGATCTTGTATTTTGATTTGTTTATGCTAAGACATCCCACATGCATAACATGACCATTTTTAGGCAACAAGTGGATTTAACCTTAAGGGTGCTAGTGTGCAAGTGTGTTTGATTGTATGCATTTTAGTCTTGATTAGGGTGATCTATTTGTTGATTTCATGTCTTGCCATACACACCCTAATTACTAGCATTTACATTCGAAAGCTATAAATTGCAGAAATGTAAAGTCCTACGCTATTACAATATTTTGGGGATGGGGGTACATATTTATGAATGGGGGTTGCAAATAAATTTAAATCCTAAGTTACTATTACAACCATATTGAAATGTACAATATAAGAAAGAAAAAGGATTTGTTTAGAAAATGGTTTTTTATCTTAATGAAAAAGAAGAAATAAATTAATTAATGAAAGAAAATATTTTTATGTCTTTTATGTTAATATTAAAAATGACGAAAAGGGAAATAAATGAAAAAATAGAAACAGTGTGCTGCTGCAAAACAAGGATCGAAGTTCTGAAGCCAGGCGCGTGATGACTCAGAAAGGAACGTCAGTTGAATCAGAAGTTCTAGATTGGTACACTCTGAGATCCTACAAGACATGTTAGAGGGAAAACACAGAAGTTCTGAATTGCTATATGCTGAACTTCTTAATGTTAGAACAATGAGAAAATCTTAGAAGTTCTGTGCGTGTCAAAACCGTAGGAAGAACTCAGAAGTTCTGTATGATGCTATGACAATGAACAAACAATCAGCAGTTCAGCGTGTTATCAGTGCATGAAAATTAGAAGTTCTAAGTGTTAAAATAGTGAGGAGAACTCAGAAGTTTTGTGTTATGTTAAAACAATGAGTGAATCATCAGAAGTTCTGTATTATGCTGAGCCAGTGAGTGAACATTAGGAATTCAGTGTGTTATCAGCATGTAAGCATCATAAGTTCAGTGTGTGTTAACAGTGAGCGAATCATAGAAATTTTGTGTGTTATCAGCATGTGAAAATCAGAAGTTATATGTTACATTTCAACTCTTTTCTCATATTAATCAGCACGTCAACAACTTATTCAGCTCTTTTTAAACAGCAAATCAGAAGGATAACAACACACCAGTTTATAGAAGTTCTAATCCTAATCCTGAGTCTAGGCCTAATCAAGAAGTTCTGATCCATAATTTTTTCTACTTATGCAATGATATGGACAACATTAATTGTGATATTTACATATTAATGATGTTCTGAATGAAGAAAAATGCAAAGTCAAAGAGACTTACCTTGAATCTAGAGCGTGTGTTTGGAGGCTTGAGCTGCTACCTTCAGATGTTCTGGTGTCAGCGAGAGTGACAGAACAATGGTTATTTTCTTTGATCCAAAAGGAAGAGCAAAGTTTTTGTTTTCTATTTGGGAAATCTGGATTTTTTATGAAGGTTTCACCACTTCCTTTTTCTCTCTTTTGGCCAATCTCTCTCCAAAAGCCAGCCAACCCCCTGAAAGTGTGATGGAGCAACTTATTTATAGATGGATTTGTTGTGATTTTTTTTGGGGAAAAACAAATGGGATTTTGAACCCTTTTAGCATCCTGTTCCCTTTCCTTTTGATCACAGTCTTCGTATGCTAATTTGATGCAAATATGGGGTGCAGGCGTAGGCTGAATTAGCTGTTGGTTATAAGTCTGCAGCGGGTTGTATAAACAAGGTTTTTTGGATTTGGTCAAGTTCTGACCAAAGCGTTGTGTGATACAGTGGGAGAACTAACTTGAGGTGTTTGCGTTTTGATCGCATTTGTGCGGATAGCAAGAGTCGCCACCGACTTTTCTTTTATCCAAAAGGAAAGGTAAATAAAGTACATGAAAGACCTTTCGAGATTATTTCTCGGGTTCAGGGGGTAGATTATGAAAAGGAAAGGTATTAGCACCCTTTTCATCCATGGTTTTCCATGGGCTCTTAGTTACTCGCTAGATCACTTACTTTTGTTTGACAGTATGCTTGTGGTGTGTTTTTTGAAAGTATTTTGAAAATGCCTTTGTAATGGTTCTCGTTTCTATAAGAACGCGTACAAAGTGTTTTTTCAAAAAATAGTTCAAAGATGTGTTTGTGGAAATGTGTTTTTGAAAGTATTTTGAAAATGCCTTTGTAATGGTTCTTGTTTCTATAAGAACGCGTATAAAGTGTTGTTTCGAAAAATAGTTCAAAGATGTGTTTGTGGAATGTGTTTTTGAAAGTGGTTTTGAAAAGATGTTTTACAACGGTTCTCGTCTATATAAGAACGTATACAAAATGTTTTGTCTTTCGAAAATGTTTTAAGATGAAAGTGTTGGTGTAAAAATGTTTTTGTCATGAGCAAGCGAGTAACTAGGAGTGAGTCTACCTACTCGAAAGTTCTCAAATGTTCTTTTCTTCCTCCTTTAGATGTTGCTATCTTACCATTGATTTGGTAAGAAGCCCCATCGTTGGATGTGAAGGGACAGGTGCGGGTCAATTTTACAGCCACTGAAAGCAACTTATGAGACACTTTAGCAATTTTCGTAAGGGACTAGATCGTTTTATCGAAGGCAACATCGAGAGTCATCGAGGGACTACAATCTTTTTATCGAAGGGTCATTGCTAAAGCGTCCCATATTCGAGGGACATGACTGTGTTTCCGAGGCAACAAGCGAGGTTACCCTAGAGGTGCGTGTGTGAAAAAGTGTGTTTGATTCAAGTTATTTTGTCTTTGAAATTAGGTTACCTAGCGATTGATTTTATGTCTTGCCATGCACGCCTAATTACTATACAGTATAAGGAAAATAGTAAATTGCAGAAATTGAAATTCTACGCTATTACAAAGTTTTAAGGAATGAGGGTACAAATTTATGAATGAGGATGAGTCGAATGCGATTTAAAAGGTTCAAATAGCAAACAATACAACCAAATCGAATTTAACAATTAATTAGAATTATAACAGTCCATGAAATAAAATTAATTGAAAAAGTATGGAAGTTTTGGTATTTTTGTTTATTATGAAGAAAATAAAACAATTAGAAGAAATGAATTAAACAATATTAAAACTAGAATAAAATTCTAACTAACAAGATTGATTATTCACAATATTTTCTAAACTAATTTTCAAAACTAAGTTAATTAAGAAAATGTTGTGGTTAAGAAAAACTATATTATTAATTGAAATTAAAATCTAAACCTAAAAATTAAAAAAAGATTAAACAAAACAAAATTAAATAGACTCAATTAAAACAACCAAATGGGAGTGCATGAGGTAATTTTCGAAATGGGCTTAGTTGTTTGTCTAGTTGAAAGCCCAAATGAATTTGTTTAAAATAGAAGAAAGGTATATGTTGAGGAAAAAATGCAGAAAAGAAAAAAATTCCCCCACGGGTCTCGAACTCGGTACATCACGCTTGCGGACTAGCACCCCAACCACTACACCATGCTTTTATTCATTTATTTTTGTGTCTCAATTAATACAAAAGTTGAAACTTGCAAAACGGGTTGGGCTAGGCCCAAACCCGGATTCAGATCTCTAAAAGGGAATGGAAAGGGTTTGTCTTGGGGTACGACCTAAAATGATAATTGGAACTTGAGAAACCCTAAAGCACATAAATCAGTCGCCACTTGTCTTGTTACTATCACCAATTAATTGTTAATTAACTCTTAATAATTCCCAATAAATTTCAATTAAACAAGTGGAAACCCAATAAACTCTCTCTCACCTCTATTATCATGTTATCTTCTTTGATATTGACCGTAAAAAAACAAATAAACTCCGCCTTCTCTTTTTCTAACCACCCCTTTCCTTGTTCTATGTTATGTGAAAAAAACTGGGGAGAAAATGAAGACAAAAAAAAAACTGATTCCTCCTCCTCTCTCGAAATTCTCTCTCACGCTCTTTCTCAAAATCGATCTACAATGACAAAAAAAATCACAATCTCTTCATCTCAACAAAGCTTCTGTCTTCTGATTCACCTCTCATCTGTTTCTCTGTTCATCTTAGTTACTTCCTCACAATTTCTTTCTTTCAAGAGTTCATCCCTTCCTTTTTCAATTTCTCAAACATACAAACAATAACATATCTACTATCCTCATTCAAAAAACCAAAAATAAAAAGTAAATACTTACAGGTCAAACTGTCGATAGGGAAGAAGGCCAGTGGAGCGATTTCGCGTCGATCGGAGAGAGGAGAGTGACGTCAATGATGGTCCGCTGTCGAATCTGCAACGGTGGTGGTGTATCATGATGACAACAATTGTAAACTTGTGGTGGCCTAAAAATGAAGGTCGATCTGCTTGTAGTAAATCGGAGGCAAGGACGGAGCTATGGGGAAAACCATCGATATATATTTTTCAGGTATATCCTCTGATATCTTGTTCTTCTTCTGCTTCTGAGTTATTGCAGGGGCGTGAGTGGTATGTGATTATGCTAAAAGGGATTTGCAGAGTGAAAGTTTTTTTAGTGTTACTATTTTGACGACGAAAGGCGCAGGGGAATCATATTTGAGTTACATTTGTTAAGGGTGTGTAAAGGCTATTAAGTGTGTACTAAAGGTGAGTTATTTGCTGTTGAGAATTTAAGCGTGAACAGAGGTATGGGTGAATGAAGCTTATTGGTATTGAGTGAACATGGTAATGATTCTGAGTTGATGAAATGAGTAGATGTAAGATTTTTAGATAGAGGTCAGGCTATTGTGCTTAAGCAGAAGGGTTAAGGTTGTGATTGTGTGGTTTTTTTTCTCTTTTGTGATCTCTCTCCCCTTTTTTGATATGCTGCTTATTCTTTGTAATATAATAGCTGAGAAGTAAGAATTGGAGGTAAAGTTTTTTTGAGGATTTTGAACCATTATGGTATGCTGACCTTGAACACTTTGAGTGTAGGTTATGTTTTGCCATTTTAGTGCAAGTTTTGGTGTAGGTTTTGGACTGTAATGCAGGCTGGTCATGTGGCAGGTTTTTGGACAGTTTTGGCTTACGTGATACTTTTCTAACTTGTCCCTATCTTCTTTCCTCTTTCCTCTTTCTATGAAACAAAAGAAGCTTTTGCTTATTTTATTTAACATTCTGAAGGGTTTGTGATAATAGGGAAATGATGACATGTGAGCAAGTTAGCTTGCTACTGCTATGCTTATGATGTATTTGTTCTGCTTTGTTTTGCCGCTTGGTTTTTATTTGTTGGTTTTCTTGTTGCTAGCACTGCTGTGTTGGGGCTGCTGTTATTGTGGCAGGTTTTGCTGTTCTGGTTATGTTTGTTGCAGGCCTGCTGTTAGCTATTTGCAGCCTTGGGCAGTTTGGCTGGCTGATTGTTGTTATTTTGCACGCCTTGGCTTGCTTTTGTTGTACATTTGCTATATGGTTTTTTTTGTTACGCTGCATGCTGTTTGACAATTTGCAATTCTCATTTGCTTTAACCTTGCTTGCAAGTTTCTTTTTTCCCCCCTTTTTTGTGAACCAAGAAAGGCAACTTTCTTGTGATTTGCAATTGGGGGGAATGGGTTATGATGAAACAAATAAACATTTTGATTCCAAGTTGCAAACCCTAATGACGAATTATTTCTTCTTCGCATATCACCTTTGATTGAATGTTTGCTAACTTTCTTTCTTCTTTTTTTTTTTCATGTGATGAGTATTGATTTGGAAGTGAATAAGACAAGGGAAAGTTGAAGGTTGATGCTAGGTTCAAAGCAGCATGAAGGATTGAAGATTAAAGGCCATGGTTGGAAACCAAACGTAGGATTTTAGAAGCAAGTTAGCCTATGCTTAGGGAAGACTTTAGGTTTCCATGTACAAAAGAACTTGTGTAATTTCTTGTAAATTGTAATTTGAAACTTTGGAAAACATGAATTGAATTTGTATAATTGTTTCTTTGATGTAAGATCAATATGAGGGCAATGTAGCATGATTTGAAATTTGTAACTTTGGCTTGGAATTTGGATGTCATATTAAATGAGGCTTGAACCAATTCTTATTATACTTTTCTATTTTTAATGAACCGTGTCTAAATGCCTTCAACTTTAACACTTTTAATGAATCCATGCTCAAATGTCTTCACATGAATGGCTAATCTTGATTGTTTCTTTTTTGATCTTTAACTCAAAACCCTAATGTTTCATAAGATTGTATTTAGGCCTTTAGCTTGTGACATTAAATGATATCCAAAGAAAACTTATGTTATAAGTAACCACGTGATCAAATGAAATGATTTGCCTTAAGCATCCGCCACCCTAATTCAATAAGACTCAAGTATCTTTTCCTCTTGTATAAATCCATAATAACATTCCTTATGATTCAAGTAACGACTAAGCCTCTTGCTTGTTAAAGAGATCTAATGAAACCATATCTCCATGGATGAGATCCTTTGAGAAAATCTTTTACCTCAACCTCGCATAGTAAAACATCATTAAATCAAAACCTTAGCGTGCCATGAATACCCCATAATCTCTTCAATATCATTTCACTTTAAACCAATGGTTGATTCCTCTGATAACCTTGTATGAGGGTGAAACCCTAATCATGGCTCTTGGATCTTCAATTGAAACAAAACCTATGATAATTTGATAACTCCAAGGTCTTTTAAACATAATTTTCCTTTGATTTTTGAAAAGGACTTGTTGATGACATTGCTTATGACAATGTGCAAAAATAAACATCTCAAGATCTTGGAAATTGAGGAAATTACGATTTATGGAAATCAGGCAACAATTACTCGAGATCAGGTCAAAATCCAGAAAGTGACCTCTAAAGTATTTGAAATTTTGATGATCTTTCACACATAATCGGCTCTTGACTTGTAAATAGGAATTGGAGACGATGTCGAGGAGAGTCATATGCAATAAAAACAACTCAAAACTATTGTATAATGAAGAAGTTACAATGTTTGAATTTGTTCTCGCAAAAGGTCAAATTTTGGGTTGATGTAGTCGTTTTCAGTCATCTGAACCATTGACTGAATAAACTTGCAATGAGAGGTTTGAAAACTGGCTTAAACAACCTTGAGGAGACATGAAGACCTATTAAGACCATTTGAAACTTTTGAAACTCAATTTTGCTTAAGAAAATACCAAACCCTAGCTGCTGACTCAATGCATAGGAAGAGGATCTGTCTGATTAAATCTTGTGCCAAATTGAGTGTTTGGGAAACCCTGGGATAGCATCTTGAGTGAAAAATGGGAGGGGAAATTTTGGGGTACAACAGCTGCCCCTGTTCAATCTTCTTAAACTTGAAAAGTGAGATCGACGTGTTTGTCGTTCGTGGCTTGAAAGTGGAAGATGATTGAACACTAGAGTGCCCAGAAATTTGCACTTGTTGATGCGCTGGTTGATTGTTTAGGGAATGGGCTTAAAGATTCCATTTGGAGAAATGATGGAGAGTTATCGGAGATGGGCTTATAGATGCCATCCAAAGGTGATTGTTGACAGAAGTGGACGAAGTCTGAACTCGACTTTAACAAAAAAGAAATCAGAATAAACCTTTGGTCGATTTAAACTGGAGCTAGCAGAAGTCTTGAATGTTTGTTGGAAAGAATCAGAATATCTTTTGGAGCGATTTTAAACTGAACCAAAAGATATCTTGGATTAATCTTGACTGGAAAGGATCAGAATAAATCTTTGTGCAATTTATCTGAACCAGAGAAAATTGTCGGTGGGGAAGAATCAGAATAAACCGTTGATAGATTTAAATTGAACCAACAGGGGTCTGAATAGTGAGGTTATGAGAACCTGGGTAGTAGGGTTACTTCGAAATAAAGCCTGGATAATAGGGCTATGAGAAGGAACTTGGGTCGTAGGGTTACTTCGAAATGAAAGCATGGATAATAGGGCTATGAGAAGGAACCTGGGTCGTAGGGTTACTTCGAAATGAAAGCCTGGATAGTAGGGCTATGAGAAGGAACCTGGGTCGTAGGGTTACTTCGAAATGAAAGCCTGGATAGTAGGGCTATGAGAAGGAACCTAGGTCGTAGGGTTACTTCGAAATGAAAACCTGGATAGTAGGGCTATGAGAAGGAACCTGGGTAGTAGGGTTACTTAGAAATGAAAGCCTGAATAGTAGGGCTATGAGAAGGAACCTGGGTCGTAGGGTTACTTCGGAATGAAAGCCTGGATAGTAGGGCTATGAGAAGGAACCTGGGTCGTAGGGTTACTTCGAAATGAAAACCTGGATAGTAGGGCTATGAGAAGGAACCTGGATCGTAGGGTTACATCGAAATGAAAGCCTGGATAGTAGGGCTATGAGAAGGAACCTGGGTTATAGGGGTTACTTCGAAATGAAAGCCTGGATAGTGGGGCTATGAGAAGAAACCTGGGTCGTAGGGTTACTTCAAAATGAAAGCCTGGATAGTAGGGCTATGAGAAGGAACCTGGGTCGTAGGGTTACTTCGAAATGAAAGCTTGGATAGTAGGGCTATGAGAAGGAACCTGGTTCATAGGGTTACTTCGAAATAAAATCCTGGGTGGTAGGGCTATGAGAAGGAACCTGGGTCGTAGGGTTACTTCGAAATGAAACCTGGATAGTAGGGTTACTTCATGATGAATTCGTGTGAAACTTTATTTAGAAATGTATGAGAAGGGACCCGTGTAAGATTTTTCAAGATAAACCCGTGTGAAGTTGTATTTGGTCGCGCAAATGCTTACTCTGTTTAGTTTCAGGAGCCAATCTTGGACCCGAGTCTGGGAAAATAAATCCATGATTGCTGCTGGAGAGTATTGGAAATAGCATTCCTGATTGTTGTAGAAAACTATGGTTCTTCTACTTCCGTTGGGGAGAGACTTTGCTTGAGAATAATTCTGCAGGGAAGAATCAGGATAAACCGTTGAGAGATTTAAACTGAACCGGTAGAGGTCTGAAGGAAATATTTGTTATGTAGATGGTTAACCAATCCTTTCTCGAGAATTGATCTGTAATTGATTTGTCCACAAATGGTTATCCTGTCGGAAATTTTGATGATAATTTCCTGTTAATTGATTTTTCCTGAAAAGGTGAAGGGTTAGTTGTATGCGATGCCATGATGTATGAAATGCATGGAATGATATTGTGCTATATGCATTTGTGTTGTCAATGCCATGATGTATGAACGCAATGTATGAACATATTAATTGTTCTACTGTAATGTTGCTAGACTCAGGGAAAATAAATCCCGGAGTACTGTTGGGAATGAGGAGTGTAAGTCTTCATATTTTGTTGAAGTTTGAAGCATGGATGGATGAGTTTCCATTATTAGATAAATAAACTCTATTGGGGAAGGGAAAATTAGTGCATTGCTTGTGGACTTTGAGAAGTTGGGCGACTTTCATTGGGGAATCTCTGGAGCGGTAACTGGAATTTTTGCTCAGTTGGGGATGTGAGAGCACCTGATACCATTAGGACGCATACTGGAGATACGTTAGTGATCCTGTAGTAGGATGTCCTTACTTCCACTCCTGCTGGAGAAAGTACCTGCGGGGATTATAGAGCAGTCTGCTGGGGAAGAGGAGTTGTGGTCCCTTGATTTATGATAGTCTGGGAAGCAAATTCAAACTGGGTAATCTTGCCTTTTGTTGGAAAAATAAACCATGTCGCCAATCTACCGGAAGGGCGCTTCGGACAAAAACTCCATGAGGCTTTTAACTCAATTAAGACCAGCTCAGCTGGGGAATGTCAGAATGATTCCAAGCTTTGATGGTATCTGAGGAGATATTGAATGAATATCAGAATGATGTCCATATCTGGATCGTATTTGAACCTTATCTGCAAGAGAATTGTATCCTCTCTTTTGGAAATAGTGTGATGTATGCGTTTGTTGGGAGAAGATTAAAACTCCTCTATTTGCTGGCGAGTTTAACTATGTCATCGGCTGGAGGATGCCCCATTTTTATTTAAAGATGCTTCTGCACTTGTTGTGGATATCCTTGTAAATCTGACGACTTCATCGGGGATCACCTTATAAAGGGTATTTTGTGGGGATTTATCACTGTCTATAGTAGTAAGTTTTGTAGTAATGCTAGAAAATGTTTGCTTGGTCACACATGACCCTTTATATGTGAGAGCCGGTTGCCCCTAGAGTTAACCTGGTGCACCTCGACGTTTGAGATTTTGATCACATTTCTGGTAGCCCTGAACTTTCTAGGGATATTTTCTAAGACTGTTGTGGAAGAAACCGAAGACCTGATACTGACACCATTTGATACTAAAAGTACAGACAAGTGATTTGATGGTACCAGAAGTCTTCATAGTGGATTCTGTTCAAACCCATGATCAACATAACATTGCCCCTTGAGTGATTCAACATTTCCTTGAGAGATTCTTTGAATCTCGACTTGACTACCCCAGATGTGTTGGACAATGGTCATGCCGTGCCCCTGGGTTATGATAGATTTATCATTGGAAGCGTCTTTCCACTTGAAGCGATTTTGTTTATTGAGAGAGTTTTCATTTGCTGAATACTCGTCGTGTGAATTTCTCCGCTGTCAAACAAATAGCCATATGCAAACAGTGATATTCAAGTGATGCAAAGTTTATGTTTGTCTTGAAGTTTTTTTTTGAAAATGCGTTTTAGCGAGTAAAGAAATTTTGCTAAGAAAATTCAAACTCAGGATTTAGAGGAAAGCCTTACAGGAGTCAGGATACCTTTTGTAACAGTATGCTTTCGAACTAACCCATGCTTCAATTAGGACTTTGAAAGGTTGTATCGTGGTCTAGGTTCATGGTTTAAGAAACAAAGGATAAGGCTCAAAGTGTAATTGTACCCGCCCGTTCTTCGTGATGTTCTTCAGTCCTAAACTCAGTTAATTGTGCGTTTGAACTCCAATTGAGTCTGGAATGGTGTTTTGGTGATGGTTCAGACCAATTAAGTTTGTTGGAAGGCAGTCATTTTTGCCATATTTTCCATGTTGTTGAGGATTTGTAATGACCTCTTTTTGATTTACTAACCCTGATTTTGCTTGGCTGTTCTTATTTTTGAGATTACAGTCAGCAGGATGCCCCAGTTTTTCTTAAGTCTCCTTTGTGGGTTTTGACTTAGTGGGCTTTTCTCTTGAGAGCTAATGACTGCCTATTTGGTAGGGAACCATCACTGTCTTTTGATTCCAAAGGAATATTTTTTATGTCATTCGTTGTATTACGAGATGAGAGTTTGTGATTTGAACGCGCATTTGAATTAACTGAGAGACTACCCTGCCCCATGTTTTGATTAAAGGTTTCAATTTGTGTAAAAAGGAAACTTCTACTTATTTGGCTCGAAGGGGTTGACTAGGGATTATCTTCCTTATAACTCCAATGTTTAGGATTTGAAAAAAACGTCTGTACATCGTCAGCAAGGTCTGTCCAAAAGCATAGTATATGAGATGAAGGCATTGTTTTCGTCATCCTCCCTCTAAAGGCTTGCAACTTTTGAAACAAGAGTTGAATATCATAAAGGGAGTAAAGAGCATAGTTTAAGATATAATGAAAATGAATGGATTGATTCAAGACAAACATATTTAATGCATTAATAAGATTAACCAAAGTATGACATAAAGATAAGTGTTTAAGCAAACAAAGAAAATACAACTGAAAATTCGAATAAACAGAAAATTTCCTCGCCCAGATCGTCACTTCACATGGATACTCTTGAGGGGTGATAGAAGAGCTTCAGTTGATCGTCTTGTGTAAATTCCAACACTCCTTCATCGATTAGATCTTGAATTCTGTTCTTCAGAGCCCAACAATTGTTTGTATCATGCCCAGGACCATCAGAATGGTATGCACACCTCTCATTGGGACGATAATTAGGAGCAACAGTATTAAGATTCTGGGGGGGGGGGGAGCTTTTAATGTAATTAGTTCCGCCTTCAACATGTGTTGTAGTATCTGAGCTAGTGACATGCCGATCCTAGTGAATTGTCTCTTAGGTGCGACCTCTTTGCGCTGATTCCTCTGTTGTTGTTGGCGAGGTTATTGTCAGGCCTGTGAGGTAGTAGCAAATTGGGAAGGTCTTCTGGCTTCTTGTCTCATGGGAGGCTGAGCAGTGACTTGATTTCCAATCCTGATTGTTTCCCCCATACGGTTGCAACCGTCTTGACGAAGTTGGTTAACAAGAACTTTCAGCTCTTCTTATCCTTGAGCCAGATTTTGGATAAGAGCCATCTGGCCCACCAGCTGTCCCATCATTTGGACCTTCATTATGGCTATTTCAGTTGGTAACCTTTCCAACTGATCATCCTTGTTGCCCTTAAGATTCCCCATGATCATGCCCCTAGTGAGGAGAGCTTTTACTTCTTCTTGCCCCTTGGATATGTTTAAGAACATTTCTCAGAGTTGGGCGTTTTGAGCCTGGATGTCTTTCACCGTTAGTTCCATATCCATCTTACTGAAATAAACAGTAGGAAGATAAGGAGACCTGTATGGGAGAAACCTATCATGATATGATGCATGATATGTGGATGCATGTTTTCAAGGATCTCGTAGGGTAAACACAAGAAAAAGTTAGAGATTGAACTTTGATCAACATTTTTTATTGAAGAACTTTGTACCAGTGGATGTCCTTCCACGAGAATCAAGCTCACCATGTCAAGTGGGTCATAGCCCTTGACTCAAATTGTTGTACTTGATCTTTGACGATGTTCGGTTAGAGGAAAATAAATCTTCTTGCCCCTGGATAGGCATCTGGTTCAACATGACCCTGTATCATAGGCCCTTGAGATCCTTGAAAAGGTTATTGAAAATGCTATGATATGATGTCATGATGTCATGTACAAACAAAGTAGACAAGTCCTTAGGTTTAGGCTTGCATGGAGTTTGTAGGTAAGTACCCTCTTGAAGTTTAGTTGGCTCAACCTGTCCTAGTAATAGTGATCGGGTTCTAAAGGATCTCAATATCACCGACCTTTCTTCTAGGCATTGTCTCAACATAATCAATCTTTTCTTGCGGCCGAGATATCCCAAAAGTCCAACCTCAATGAGTGTAGTATCGAGTATCAACCAATTTTCAGCTCTACACAGAAACCGATTATCTCACTACGTCCTAATGGCCAAGTTTGTTCAATTAGGGTTCTAAAGTCAATTAGTGCTTTATGACGCCATTCAGCGGCCCCGTATTCTCCTCGATTCACCACGAGGGATACCAGTACCCACAAATGCGTCACACTAACATAGCCATTGTTTCAACCATATCGGTCTATGCCGTACAATTTCAACAATCTATTGCTATTTACCTAAAGAGGTGTCCCAGATCCGGGTGGAGGATCAAAGCAAGCCCAATATAAAGAACAAAATTTAAAGCACGCAAAGAAATCAAGTAAAGGTGATCTAACCCTAAGGTAACCCCGCTTAGATTTTGATTATTCCCCAGCAGAGTCGCCAGTTCTGTGATACGGTGGAAGAACTGACTTGAGGTGTTTGCGTTTTGATCGCATTTGTACGGATAGCAAGAGTCGCCATCGACTTTTCTTTTATCCAAAAGAAAATGTAAAAAAAAGCACAGGAAAGACCTTTCGAGATTATTTCTCGGGTTCGGGGGGTAGATTATGAAAAGGGAAGGTATTAGAACCCTTTTCATCCATGGTTTTCCATGGGATCTTAGTTACTCGCTAGATCACTTACTTTTGTTTTACAGTATGCTTGTGGTGTGTTTTTTGAAAGTATTTTGAAAATGCCTGTTTAATGGTTCTTGTTTCTATAAGAACGCGTACAAAGTGTTGTTTCGAAAAATAGTTCAAAGATATGTTTGTGGAAATGTGTTTTTGAAAGTATTTTGAAAATGCCTTTGTAATGGTTCTCGTTTCTATAAGAACGCGTACAAAGTGTTATTTCGAAAAATAGTTCAAAGATGTGTTTGTGGAATGTTTTTTTGAAAGTGGTTTTGAAAAGATGTTTTACAACGGTTCTTGTCTCTATAAGAACATATACAAAATGTTTTGTCTTTCGAAAATATTTTGAGATGAAAGTGTTGGTGTAAAAATGTTTTTGTCGTGAGCAAGCGAGTAACTAGGAGCGAGTCTACCTACTCAAAAGGTCTCAAATGTTCGTTTCTTCCTCCTTTAGATGTTGCTATCTTACCATTGATTTGGTAAGAAGCCCCATCGTTGGATGTGAAGGGACAGGCGCGGGTCAATTTTACAGCCACCGAAAGCAACTTATGAGACACTTTAGCAATTTTTGTAAGGGACTAGATCGTTTTATCGAAGGCAATGTCGAGGGTCATCGAGGGACTACGATCTTTTTATCGAAGGGTCATTGCTAAAGCATCCCATATTCGAGGGACATGACTGTGTTTCCGAGGCAACAAGCGAGGTTATCCTAGAGGTACGTGTGTGAAAAAGTGTGTTTGATTCAAGTTATTTTGTCTTTGAAATTAGGTTACCTAGCGATTGATTTTATGTCTTGCCATGCACGCCTAATTACTATACAGTATAAGGAAAACAGTAAATTGCAGAATTTGAAATTCTACGCTATTACAGAGTTTTAGGGAATGAGGGTACAAATTTATGAATGGGGATGAGTCGAATGAGATTTAAAAGGTTTAAATAGTAAACAATACAACCAAATCGAATTTAACAATTAACTAAAATTGTAACAGTCCATGAAATAAAATTAATTGACAAAGTATGGAAGTTTTGGTATTTTTGTTTATTATGAAGAAAATAAAACAATTAGAAGAAATCAATTAAACAATATTAAAACTAGAATAAAATTCTAACTAACAAGATTGATTATTCACAATATTTTCTAAACTAATTTTCAAAACTAAGTTAATTAAGAAAATGTTGTGGTTAAGAAAAACTATATTATTAATTGAAATTAAAATCTAAACCTAAAAATTAAAAAAAGATTAAACAAAACAAAATTAAATAGACTCAATTAAAACAACAAAATGGGAGCGCATGAGGTAATTTTCGAAATGGGCTTAGTTGTTTGTCTAGTTGAAAGCCCAAATGAATTTGTTAAAAATAGAAGAAAGGTATGTGTTGAGGAAAAAATGAAGAAAAGAAAAAATTTCCCCACGGGTCTCGAACTCGGTACATCACGCTTGCGGACTAGCACCCTAACCACTACGCTATGCTCTTATTCATTTATTTTTGTGTCTCAATTAATACAAAAGCTGAAACTTGCAAAACGGGTTGGGCTAGGCCCAAACTCGGATTCAGATCTCTAAAAGGGAATGGAAAGGGTTTGTCTTGGGGTACGACCTAAAATGATAATTGGAACTTGAGAAACCCTAAAGCACATAAATCAATCGCCACTTGTCTTGTTACTATCACCAATTAATTGTTAATAACTCTTAATAATTCCCAATAAATTTCAATTAAACAAGTGGAAACCCAAAAAACTCTCTCTCACCTCTATTATCATGTTATCTTCTTTGATATTGACCGTAACAAAACAAATAAACTCCGCCTTCTCTATTTCTAACCACCCCTTTCCTTGTTCTATATTCTGTGAAAAAACTGGGGAGAAAATGAAGAAAAAAAAAAAACTGATTCCTCCTCCTCTCTCGAAATTCTCTCTCACGCTCTTTCTCAAAATCGATCTACAATGACAAAAAAAAATCACAATCTCTTCATCTCAACAAAGCTTCTCTCTTCTGATTCACCTCTCATCTATTTCTCTGTTCATCTTAGTTACTTCCTCACAATTCCTTTCTTTCAAGAGTTCACCCCTTCCTTTTTCAATTTCTCAAACATACAAACAATAACAGATCTACTATCCTCATTCAAAAAACCAAAAATGAAAATGAAAATACTTACAGGTCAAACTATCGATAGGGAAGAAGGTCGGTGGAGCGATTCCGCGTCGATTGGAGAGAGGAGAGTGACGTCAATGATGGCCCGCTGTCGAAGCTCCAGCGGTGGTGGTGTACACCGATGACAACAGTTGTAAACTCGTGGTGGCCTAAAAATGAAGGTCGGGCTGCTAGCAGTAAATCAGAGGCGAGGACAGAGCTATGGGGAAAAACAACGATTTATATTTTTCAAGTATATCCTCTGATATCTTGTTCTTCTTCTGCTTATGAGTTATTGCAGGGGCGTGAGTGGTATGTGATTATGTTAAAAGGGATTTGCAGAGTGAACGTTTTTTTAGTGATACTGTTTTGACGATGAAAGGCGCAGGGGAATCAGATTTGAGTTACACTTGTTGAGGGTGTGTAAAGGCTGTTAAGTGTGTACTAAAGGTGAGTTATTTGCTGTTGAGAATTTAAGCGTGAACAGAGGTATGGGTGAATGAAGCTTATTGGTATTGAGTGAACATGGTAATGATTCTGAGTTGATGAAATGAGTAGATGTAAGATTTTTAAATAAAGGTCAGGCTATTGTGCTTAAGCAGAAGGGTTAAGGTTGTGATTCTGTGGTTTTTTTTTTGCTCTGATATTGGTTGACCTTTTTGCTCTTTTGTGATCTCTCTCCCCTTTTTTTATATGCTGCTTGTTCTTTGTAATATAATAGCCGAGAAGTAAGAATTGGAGGGAAAGTTTTTTTTTGAGGATTTTGAACCATTATGGTATGCTGACCTTGAACACTTTGAGTGTAGGTTATGTTTTGCCATTTTAGTGCAAGTTTTGGTGCAGGTTTTGGACTGTAATGCATGTTGGTCATGATGTAGGTTTTTGGACAGTTTTGGCTTAGGTGATACTTTTCTAACTTGTCCCTATCTTCTTTCATCTTTCCTCTTTCTATGAAACAAAAACAACTTTTGCTTATTTTATTTAACATTCTGAAGGGTTTGTGATAATAGGGAAATGATGACATGTGAGCAAGTTAGCTTGCTACTACAATGCTTATGATGTATTTGTTCTGCTTTGTTTTGCCGCTTGGTTTTTATTTGTTGGTTTTCTTGTTGCTAGCACTGCTGTGTTGGGGCTGCTGTTATTGTGGCAGGTTTTGTTATTCTGGTTATGTTTGTTGCAGGCCTGCTGTTAGCTATTTGAAGCCTTGGGCAATTTGGCTGGCTGATTGTTGTTATTTGCACGTCTTGGCTTGCTTTTGTTGCAGATTTGCTGTATGGTTTTTTTGTTATGCTGCATACTGTTTGACAATTTGCTATTCTCATTTGTTTTAACCTTGCTTGCAAGTTTCTCTTTTCCCCCCTTTTTTGTGAACCAAGAAAGGTAACTTTCTTGTGATTTGCAATTGGGGGAAATGGGTTGTGATGAAACAAATAAACATTCTGATTCCAAGTCGCAAACCCTAATGACAAATTATTTCTTCTTTGCATATCACCTTTGATTGAATGTTTGCTAACTTTCTTTTTTTTTCTTTCATGTGATGAGTATTGATTTGGAAGTGAATAAGACAAGGGAAAGTTGAATATTAATGCTAGGTTCAAAGTAACATGAAGGATTGAAGATGAAAGGCCATGGTTGGAAACCAAATGGAGGATTTTAGAAGCAAGTTAGCCTATGCTCAGGGAACACTTTAGGTTTCCATGTACAAAAGAACTTGTGTAATTTCTTGCAAATTGTAATTTTAAACTTTGGAAAACATGGATTGAATTTGTATAATTGTTTTTTTGATGTAAGATCAATATGAGGGCAACGTAGCATGATTTGAAATTTGTAACTTTGGCTTGGAATTTGGATGTCATATTAAATGAGGCTTGAACCAATTTTGATTATACTTTTCTATTTTGAATGAACCATGTCTAAATGCCTTCAACTTTAACACTTTGAATGAATCCATGCTCAAATGTCTTCACATGAATGGCTAAGCTTGATTGTTTCTTTTTTGATCTTTAACTCAAAACCCTAATGTTTCATAAGATTGTATTTAGGCCTTTAGCTTGTGACATTAAATGATATCCAAATAAAACTTATGTTATAAGTAACCAAGTGATCAAATGAAATGATTTGCCTTAAGCATCCTCCACCCTAATTGAATAAGACTCAAGTATCTTCTCCTCTTGTATAAATACATAATCACATTCCATATGATTCAAGTAACAACTAAGCCTCTTGCTTTTCAAAGAGATCTAATGAAACCATATCTCCATGGATGAGATCCTTTGAGAAAATCTTTTACCTCAACCTCGCATAGTAAAACATCATTGAATCAAAACCCTAGAGTGCCATGAATACCCCATAATCTCTTCAATATCTCTGCACTTTAAACCAATGGTTGATTCCTCTGATAACCTTGTATGAGGGTGAAACCCTAATCATGGCTCTTGGATCTTCAATTGAAACAAAACCTATGACAATTTGATAACTCCAAGGTCTTTTAAACATAATTTTCCTTCGATTTTTGAAAAGGACGTGCTGATGACATTGCTTATGACAATGTGCAAAAATAATCATCTCAAGATCTTGGAAATTGAGGAAATTACGATTCATGGAAATCAGGCAACAATTACTCGAGATCAAGTCAAAATCTATAAAGTTACCTCTAAAGTATTCGAAATTTTGATGATCTTTCGCACATAATCGGCTCTTGACTTGTAAAGAGGAATTGGAGACAATGTCGAGGAGAGTCATATGCAAGAAAAATAGCTCAATACTATTGGATAATGAAGAAGTTACAATCGTTTGAATTTGTTCTCGCAAAAGGTCAAATTTTGGGTTGATGTAGTCGTTTTCAGTCATCTGAACCATTGACTGAATAAACTTGCAATGAGAGGTTTAAAAACTGGCTTAAACAACCTTGTGGATACATGAAGACCTATGAAGACCATTTGAAACTTTTGAAACTCAATTTTGCTTAAGAAAATACCAAACCCTAGCTACTGACTTAATACCTAGGAAGAGGATCTGTTTGATCAAATCTTGTGCCAAATTGAGTGTTTGGGAAACCCTGGGATAGCATCTTGAGTGAAAAATGGGAGGGAAAATTTTGGGGTACAACACGTTGAATATAGCCTTCATATGCTAAAACGCTGCCTTGTTCTTGACGCAAGCATGGTGGTTAGCAGCTTTTAGCCATGCTTAAGCTGGAGTTGTCAGCGGGAATTAAGGAAAAACAAAAAGCAAAGCATATGCCTAGTACCAAAGTTTTCTATCCCAAGACAGTAGAGGTATACGTGGTGGATATCCTTTGGATAAAGACTCAAAAGTGGTTGTGAGCATTAAATGATGATGAGACTTATCACAACCAGAAATCCTGTAACGTGAGATTCTACACCATGGCTTAGTTCTGGATCAGAAGCTCTGCTTCAGCGTAGCATCCATCCTCTGATCTTTGTATCTTCTGGCTCCAGCACGTTCTGAAGGAACTTTCAGACTTTCTAGAAAGCTTGCAGCATGCTTCTTAACCTTCTTTGAATTACCTTGGCAAACTCTGACTGGAGCTTTTGTGAAAACTTGCCCAGAAGTTCTGACCAAACTCTGGCTTGAGAGTGTCCAGAATTTTTTGAGTGTTATGGTGATAATCTGGTCAGAAGTTATGAGTTTTGTCATGCTTCTTAAACACTTAGAAAAATTCCAATTATTTAAAACTTTGACTTTTCCCAAAGTAAAATTTGACTTTTGAAATTCTTGATGAAACAAACTTCATATTCCAACATGTCTTGATGAAATATGATTTTTGAGATTTGATTTTGATCCAAAAGTCAAAGTTTGACTTTTCAGTGTGCAAATGACCATTTTGCCCTTGTGGATGATTTTCTTGGAAGATTTGTAATTCAAAGCTTGAAATTGGACGGGAATAAACCTGAGGGTTCAGGGTGATCCTTTGAGAAATGAGAGGGAAAATTTTGGGGTGCAACACTCAGCAGGAGGATATTGCTCATCATTATAATCGGTATCATTGTCAGAAACTGCAGGACTATGGTGCTTCTCTTCTTCCCGATTATCCCCTTCCTTAGATGAAGAGGTCAGGTCGACATGTCATTTCAACCGCTCTCCAAACCTTCTGCCCATATTCAGAATATCGACAACTTTCTTCTTTTTCTTTTTCTCTTTCAGGATGAGGGCTTTCAGATCCTCCTTCCCTTTTGCCAGACTTATGAACATTTGTTGGAACTGGCCGTTCTGTGCCTGAAGGTCCTTGATGGTTTACTCGGAAGACATTTCATGCTGAAATAAACAGCGAAGAAGATGAGAAACCTATAATGGTACCTGTAATGATGTGTATGATAATGGGATGCACATGCAATGATTTCAAAGACTTCAGGAAATTTAAATTTTCAAACCAAAATAAACAAAGATTTTATTAGCTGAATTTGAAGTTCAAATGCCTTTTAGGCGTTACAATTAAAAAACAAATCGGAAACTATAAAAGACAATCAAAATTCCCATGGATGCTTTCTCTTTGTGCCAAGATAATCATTCAGTCCTTTTTCCTCATGGAATTGCTTTGTGAGCTCTAAAACCTTCCTCTCCTGAGCATGGAACTGATCCCTATAAGTATCCCGCTCCTTCATCAACTGAATCCAAGACCTCTGTAATTCCCCAAGATCAATGGGCATGTAAGGATAGAGAACCGTGTAAGGAATGCCTTCTTCAGTAATGGGTTCCACAATCACTGGTAAAACGGCCACATAGGGCATCATAAACTTCTGGGCACGAGCTCGTACCCATTATAGGTAAGTGTTGTACCCCAAAATTTGCCCTCCCATTTCCTCAATATTTTCTCACCACAAGACCCTTGGAGCTCAAGATCCAATTAGGGTTTGCTCTGCTCAAGACTCCTCCTTGCACTGTTGACCCAAATTAGGGTTTGTGTTTGCACAAAGATGTTTTGACCTAAAATGCCTAAGATGACTTTCATGCTTCATGTTGGACTCACAAGTTTATCCATACCAAGTTTCAAGCCTTGATTCCAATCTTTGCCCAGTCAATTAGACAGTTGACCTAGAAATCAGCTATATTGGGGAAAAAGTCAATTGTGGTCAATTGACAGTCAAACCTCATGATTTTTGACCCACATCAACATATTGAACTCATATAAACCATTTGGTCAAGTTTGGATCACAAATCCACAAGATATTTGATCAGATCACCAAAAGGGCAAAATGGTCATTTTTAGGGTTTTGACTGCACAAAGGCAATTTTTGACTATTTGACCTAGCCAATGGCAAACCAAGCTCACATATGGACTCAAGGACCCCATGGAATTGTCTTGACATGTTCAACAAGTTCAAAAGATCCCAAATGCACAAGATTGACAGATGAATTTCCCAGTCAACTGAGCCAAATTTGACTGTATACTGAAAAGTCAAACTTTGACTTTTTGGTCAAAATCAAGTGTCAAGATTCATTTTTCATCAAAACATGTCAAATTATGAAACTTGTTCACCAAGAAATCGAAAATTGCAAATTAGGGTTTAAAATGAAGAATTTTCATAACTTAGAAATTTTCTAAGTTATGAAAATCCCTAATTTTTTCCTAACTTTGTCCCATTTTTTCATCAAGATGCATTTGGATTCAAACAAAAGTCAAAACATGAAAGTTATAGTCCATTGAAAAATCTACAACTTTTATTCACAAAGTTTCCTCAAAAGAAGCTTGTAGCTCAAGTTATGATTTTTGGAACAAGGGTGCAAAACATTCTTAACTTAGAAAAATTTTGACCTATTCTAGGCAGGATTTTTGCCTAACTTCATGGCCACTTTTCGTATGCTTACACTTGTAATTTCAAATTTCATTACGAAGATGGATTGTAGTACACATTCCAAGCTTTCCAAAATGTCCAAGAACTCATCAAACAACCTTGTGGTTAGGGAGAATCGAATTTGGCAATATAGGCAAAAGTCACTTTGTTCATGAGCCATTTCCATGTTCATAACTTGTGCATTTTCAAACTCAGCATATGCAAGCTACATTACAGGCCTCTAATCTCATTTACACTCCAAAATTAAATGCTAATCCTTTGTGCCAAGATGTTATTCTTTGAGTTTGGTCATTACATGAAGGATTAGTCCTTAATTAGAAAAAGCAATATATCCATTTTTGAAAAGTGGAACTTTATGTCAAGATTGCAATCTTTGAAGTACAATGCAAATCCTTTTGGCACAAGTTTAGGAACATATCACACTGATCTAGAGGGATGGTTGCAGCATGATTAGGGGGCCTGCACAAGTCTAGAAACCAAGTTGACAATTTTTGCTTAAGTTAGAAGAAACCTTGCATTTTGTAACACAACTCACATTGCTGCAACCACAAACCAAAGTAAACTTGTTAAACACATTCCAAAGATCAAACCTAAGCTAAGGCACGAGCTAATCACCTTCCAAACCTCATCATTCATCAAAACACCATCCTACTGCAGAAAACAGAGTCACCTCTGCAGTTGGACTTCCATAACTCAATCCACTCGTGCATTCTTGCTAAAACCAGTTCATACACACTCCATACCACATATACAAACTATTCCAAGCATTGGACACGACCTGTAACACCTCTAACCAACTTCACCATTTTCACTTTTTCTGTTTTGCAGGTTGATTGCCATAGCTTGATTCATTTGGTTTCAAAGCAAACTAAAGGTTGGAGAAGCTTCCCTGACCTTCAAGCAAGCTGTACAAGTCCTCATATTGCACTGAAAGTACCTCCATTGCCAGACACGGTCCAAGCTGAACAGGTAAGTTCATGGACTTCTATCTCTCAATCTAGGAAGAGTTAGCTTTAGGTTTGTGAATGAAAAGTGTCATACTCATGTCCCTGAAGCCACTCATATCCTCACTTTCCATTTATATTGCATATGCTGAGAGAATTTAAGACCTGAACATTGACAAAAACTTAGGTTAAGAATTAGGGATGGAGAAATTCTCTCTCATTTCTGAGAGTTAGATCAAGTTTTTGGTATGTATGGAATCGTGGCTTGATGCTTGACATTTTTCATGTTGTAAGTTTGTGCTAAAAGTCCAGGAATCAGGATGTTTGAACCAGGAGGGAAGGGCGCGCGTTTTTGACATTTTTGTCTGGAGGTTGAAGACAACCTCTCTTGGGCTGGGCCTGAGATATTTTTCCTTTTTGCACTTTCATTTTTCACATGCACCCCCCTGGCCCATTTTGAGATATACTTGTCATTTTTTATTTTTTCCTTTTGATTTTGTTTCTATATTTTTATTTAAGCATGAAAAAATATTAAAATTATTTTCCCCACATTTTTTGCATTTTATTTGATATTTATTTGGTTTCATTTAGTTTTGTACATAAATAATCATAAATATACTTTTATTTAAAATAACTAAAAATAATACAAACACTTTTATTTTCTGATTTTTATTTTATTTTATCTTTGAATTTTTTTTATAAAAAATATACTTTTTTTTAATATTAAATATTTTATTTTTGTACATATAATATATATTTAATAAATAATGTAAATACTTATATATTTATTAGTATATTTAGGTTAAAAACACAAAAATAATACATTTTTATTTTTATTAATATTTAACTTTAAAAATCACTTTTTGACAATATACTTCCTTTTTATTTATTTTTTGTACATAATTAATAAATATTGCATACATTAAATAATTAATACTTTTATTTAGCAAATTAGGGTTTTGCCCAAAATACATAAAAATACCAAAAATTAATCATTTTCATTTTTGTTTATGTGACACATAAAAAACACTTTTTACATACATATAAAAAATCATTTTTTGCATCTTGCATATTTATTATATTTTATTTAATTATTGTATATTAATTAATTTGTATAATTCAATTTGGATGTAATAGTTAAATTTTAATTTCTTGCTAAAATATCCCCATTTGAACATTTGTACCCCCCATCCCATAATTTGTGTTGTAATAATTTAGGACCTTTAAATTTCGCACTTTAAAGCTTTCTAATTATGCCATGATAGAATTAGGGTTTTGTATGCAAATCAAAAACAACAAATAGTTTGACCTAAATTCAAGATAAACAAGCATGAAAATGGACAACACTAATCACACTCGCACCCCTAGGGTACTCCACTTGTTGCCTTCAATAATGGGCCATGTTGCATGTTAGGTATCTTTAGCAAAACAAAACAAATTCAAATGATCATAGTCCCTCGATGTCGCTTTCGAAAGTTGCCTAAAAATGATCAAGTCCCTTAAAGGAAAAATTGCCCAAAGATACTTGGCACCATTGCAATCATGGTCTAAACGATGACCCGCGCCCGTCCCGTTCACATCCTAACACAAGATTGTCCACCAAATACAATGGTGGAACAAAATTGTTAAAAGGGTTAAAACATAGCAAAGATCTTTGAGAAATTTAGGGTAGATAGCTTTTGGTTACTTGCCAACTTGCAAAAACAAAAACACTTGCCTATTTTTAAAAATCACACCTCACAACACACTTTCAAAACAACTTTCAAAAAACATTGAAAACTTTTCAAAAGACATACACCTTTGTATACATCCCAACATGGATCATTACAAAGGTTGCCACCATATTGGCCTCTTTTCAAAACATTTTTCAAACTCACACACACAAAGCACCATTTCAAACAATTGAAAGCACCATTTCAAACAATTGAAAACCAAGGCAAGTTGATCTAAGCAAGTAACTAAGAGCCCATGGATAACCATGGATAGAAAGGGTGCTAATACCTTCCCTTTCTATAATCTACTCCCCGAACCCAAGAAAACATCTCAAAGGTTTTTGCTGTGCTTTTTAACCTTTCCTTAGGATAAAATAAAAAGTCGGTGGCGACTCTTGCTCAACCGAAAAATTTGCGAAAACAAACACAAAACCTCAAGTCAGTTCTCCCACCGTATCACAGAACTGGCGACTCTGCTGGGGATAACTTAAAAGTGGAGTAACCTTAGGGCTTAGATCACCCTCTTACATGACTAATTGTTTGTTTTGATTGCTTTACATCTTGGCTCTCTTGTTTGGGTTTGCAATCCTACACCCGAATTTGGGGAAACATTCATAGATAGCAATACGTTGTGGAAACTGTGTGGGGTATACCGACACGGTTGAAGCAATAGCTATATTAGTGCGACATATTTGTGAGTACCAGTAACCCTTGAGTTCAATCAAGGAGAGTACGGGGCCGCTGAGTGATGTCACTAAGAACTAATGACCTAGAACCTTACTTGACCATCTTGGCCTTTCATTAGGGGTAGTGAGATGACCGGCTTTGGTGCAGTCCGAAGTTGGTAGATACTCGATACTACACTCATTGAGGGTTGTTTTCTTGGAATATTTTGGTCGCTAGTTAAGTGGCTAAACCAAAACAATGAACAATGAAAACAATCCAGTGATATTGAGCTCCTTAGAACCCGGTTACTATTTATAGGACAGGTTTTTAAGCCAACTACAAGAGGGTACTTACCTATGAAACCCCATGTGAGCCTGAAACTAGGGTTTGGTGTGAATTGCTTGTACATATGTTTTGTGCATACATCATGAACATCATAAAGCATCATATGCATTCGCTAACCATTTCAAGGGTTTAGATCTTCATCTTTGTTCTTGTTTTGTAGGTCATGGAAATTCCTCGCAGGAAAACTATCCAAGTCAACCTTGTGAGAATCCCTCCTCAACTTAAGGAGCTCACATCAAGAATTCCGGAAAGCTCTCCCTTCAGTGAAAGACATGGTAGACTGCTCAGCCTAGTCAACACCAACATTGAAGAAGACATGATGAAGGTGCTGTTACAGTTCTTTGACCCTCTTCACCACTGTTTCACTTTCCCCGACTACCAGTTGGTGCCCACTTTGGAGGAATTTTCTCAACTCCTGAGAATTCCTATCCTTAATCAACTACCCTACAACGGTACGGAAAAGGAACCAAAGCCTGAAGATGTTGCTCAAGCACTACATCTACAGCCATCTGACGTCAAAGGGCATTGGGAAACTAGAAGCGGTGTCAAAGGCTTCTTGGCAAAATTCTTGTTTGAGAAGGCACAAGAGTGTTGGAATTCATTGGATCTACAAGCCTTTAAAGAAATTGTGGCACTCCTTATTTATGGGTTGGTCCTGTTCCCAAATCCTGACCAGCTTGTAGATGTCAACGCCGTCAAGATCTTCTTATCTAAAAATCCAAACCAACATTGCTTGGGGACATTCTTCACTCATTTTACACTCGAACAATGAGAAAGAGGGGTGTTCTCATGTGCTGTACTCCTCTCCTTGCAAGGTGGTTTATTTCGCACCTTCCACAATCTGTCTTGAAGAATGACCAAGGCTTAAGGTGGTCACAACGATTGATGACCCTCACTCACTCTGATGTACATTGGTGTTCTCGGTCCAGAGAAAATGTCATCATTGTCGATCGTTGTGGAGAGTTCCCTAATGTTCCATTACTTGGCATTAAGGGAGGCATTACCTACAACCCTTGTCTAGCCTTGAGACAATTTGGATATGCACGAAGAGATGGCCCTCACGACATGTTGATTCCTGACCTGGTTTTTGACTTCGACAACGATGCGCAAGGACTTCGCCAAAGATTCATCAGAGCTTGGAGGATGCCTAACAAGGTTGACAGCAAGACACTGGGACACAAGAACTCCATCCCTCTCGAGCCTTATCTCAAGTGGGTACGAGCCCGAGCCCAGAGTCTAATGATGCCTTACCCTCATGTTCTCCCTGTGGTTAAAGAGCCCGTTAAGGAAGGAGAGGTTCCCTACACCATCCTATATCCTGACATGCCTACATCGTGGGAGGAGATGCAGAAGAGTTGGATCCAACTCAAGGAGGAACGGAACACTTTTGAAGCCAGCTTCTACGCCAGTGAGAAGAAGGTTTTGGAGCTTACCCGTCGACTCCACGAGGAAGAGACCCTCAACACCTACATCGCACCAAAGAGGATGCGCAACGTCTTTTTACCTTGAGAAGTTTTTTGTAATATTTGGCCCATGGGGCATTTATGTACTGAAAATTTTCTTCTTATTAATATGACGTGCGTTCTTTTTGTTTGCAACAATTTTGAATGTTCTAAATCCTTGAATGCATTGCATACATAAGCATATCATTCATCATGCGCATAAGCAGGTCTCCACACCAGGTTTCCTTATCTTTCTACTGTTTATTTCAGTAAGATGGATCTCGAACAGACGGTCAAGGACTTGTAGTCTCAGAACTCACAGTTTCAACAACTCCTGATGACCTTGGCTAAGGGTCAGGAGGATCTAAAGGCCCTGCTGGGGAACAAAGACCAAGTGAAAAAGAAGAAGAAGAGAATCGGGGTGGCTACCCTAGGAAGAAGGTTTGAGGGTGAAGCCAGAAGAGTGCTTGAATTTCCCCTACTTCTGAGGAGGGAACCAGTAAAGGGAATGCGACTGCAGTACCTTCTGAATCCGACGTTGAAGAAGAGGAGGCTGAAGAGGACGAAGACTACTCTGATCAACAATACCCGCCCGCTGATGACAAGTACAAAGGCTTGGAAGACAAGTTGGCAGCTATGGAGCTGCAGAGAGTTCCCGACTTAGATTTCGAAGATTTGGGATTAGTTGCTGGAATTGTGATCCCCCCAAAGTTCAAAGTGCCAGCTTTTGTAAGATATGACGGGCTATCCTGCCCGAAGATGCATCTCAGATGATATGTAAGGAAGATCCAACCTTACACTGCCGACAAGAACCTTTGGATCCATTTCTTTCAGGATAGCCTTTCTGGGGCTCAACTCGAGTGGTTCTATCAGCTGGATAGAGCCAGTATCCAAAACTGGGAAGATTTAGCTACCGCATTTTATAAACAATATCAGTACAATTCTGACCTCGCTCCTACGTGTACCCAACTTCAGGGTATGTCACTGGGGATGGGCGAAGAATTCAAGGAGTATGCGTAAAAGTGGAGAGACCTGGCTGGCAGGGTGCAGCCACCGCTAACTGATCGTGAACTTGTTGACATGTTCCTAGGGACCCTGTCTGGTCCGTTCTTCAATCATCTGATTGGTAATTCCTCTGCTGGGTTTACAGATTTGATCGTGACTGGTGAAAGGATAGAAGCTGGTATCAAGTCAGGGAAGATACAGAAAGGTGCCGCTGCGAGTACTGAGAAGAAGCCTTTCAAGAAGGAAGCTAGTGTTGTTTATGGTCCTAGAAGACAAGTTAAGTCGGAACGCCGCCCGACCGTCAATGCATTGGTAATTTCAAAGCCTGTTGCTGCTCCTCAGCAGTATAATCAACAAAGGGGTGAGAGACCCAAGAGGCAGTACACTCGGCTCAGTATGACCCTGTCTCAGATTTTGTCGCAACTACTGTCAACCAACCTGGTAACTGTCAAAGAAGCTCCGAAGGTAGTAAACACAACTTCTCCAAAGTACAACCCCAACACCCGTTGCGCTTATCACTCTGATAGCCCGGGGCATACTACGGACGATTGCTGGGCTTTGAGGAATAAGGTTCAAGACCTTATTGATGCTAAGGAAATACAGTTTGAGGCGCCTGAAAGGCCCAATGTTGTGACTGCTCCCATGCCCCAGCATGGAGTGAATGGTGTGGAAGAAGACCGATATGTAGCCTCCGTGGAAGAGATTGTTACTCCGTTATCGACTGTTAAAAGGAATCTGTTGCTAGCCAGTTTATTTCTGGGATGTGGTGAAGATTGCCTTCTATGTGCTGTTTCGCCTTTTGGTTGTCCTTTGCTGAAATCAGGTATCCAAAGCCTGATGGATAGCAAAGAAATATTGTTCGAGAAGATTGCCGTTCCTGCCGCCCCTGCCGAAGAAGTTTATATTGTCACTATTTTCAACAAACCTCCTAAGGCTCTCTCAGAGAAGCCTGTCAAAATCATGTCCACTCAGAAGATTGCTCCCATCATCATCACTGTTCCAGGGCCTCTCCCTTATACATCCGACAAAGCTGTCCCATGGCACTATGGGGCAGATGTTTATGTGCTTGGAGTGAAGCAAGAGTTTGATACAAGTACCGGTATCAGCAACATCACCGGGTCTGCCAAAATTACTCGCAGTGGTAGGTTGTTTTCACCAGATATTTTGCCACCAGCTATTCAGAAACCCCTTATCATCACACCTGCAAGTGTGCATGTTCCACTTCCTAATCAAGTTCCTGTTTCTACCCCTACTGCCGAGTCCTCTGACGCTCGGGGCAAAGGGATTTCTACTGATTTGCCTGCCCTGACGGAGGCGCCGAAGACAACCACTGTTGAAGCCTCCCAACAAGATATGGAGGATATCCTCAAGATTATCAAGAAAAGTGATTTCAATGTTGTCGAGCAGTTGGGGCACACCCCCTCTAAAATTTCTATGCTATCACTGTTATTGTGTTCAGAGGCCCACGCCAAGGCCCTGAACTCCTTCCTGAAGATGGCCCATGTGCCACAAGAAACATCTGCTGATCAATTTACTGATTGTGTGGCCAACTTGACTGCTGATAACGGGTTGGGCTTTTCTGACGCCGATCTGACTATAAAAGGAAAGAACCATAATGACGCCCTGCATGTCTCTATTGAATGCAGGGGCACTACTCTTGCCCATGTGTTGGTAGACACCGGTTCTTCACTAAACTTATTGCCCAAGAAGGCCCTAGACAGATTGGATTGCGAGGGTCTGGAGCTTAAGCCTAGTAACATTGTTGTCCGAGCCTTTGACGGTTCGAAAAGGATGGTACATGGCGAAGTTGACATTCCGATCAGGGTTGGTTCTCAAGTTTTTGATTCAACTTTCTATGTGATGGACATCCGTCCATCCTACTCTTGTTTGTTGGGCCGTCCATGGATCCACAAGGCCAGAGCTGTGACCTCCACACTACATCAAAAGCTTAAGTATCCAGTCAGAGGAAAGATTGTTAGAGTTCAAGGGGAAGAGAAGTATATGGTCAGCCACTTAAACTCGTTCCGATACATAGAAATGGATGGGGAATTCATTGAAACCCCCTTTCAACACTTTGAAGAGGTGCCTCAGACGTTGGCATTAGCTGAAATTGTGATTGAAGACCCTCCTTTGAAGATGGCTTCCTTAAAGGATGCCCAGGCTGTGATTGAGAAGGGTGAGTGCGCAAACTGGGGCCGACTTCCTGACTTCACTCCGAAGACCGACAATTTTGGTTTAGGCTTCACTGCAGAGGCTCAGAGGGTTGTTCATAAGGAAAGAATTGGAAGACCTCCTGTGTTCATCACCAACCCGGGAGTGAATGCTATTGAAGACGACGTGGAGGAATCTGAATTTGACAGCTGGATCTACCCAACAACCGACAGTGGACCAAGCAACTGGACCGCCAAAGACTTCACACCTATTACTTTTGTCACTCAGTAATGAACTCTTTTATTTTCAATTTGTAACAAACAATATGTTGAAACTTTTATGGCTCGGTGTCCTACCCGGGGCACCGTGGCTCCATTTGTGAGGGATTTTGTATGACATTTTCATATATCATTAATCAAAACATTGGACGTTTGTTGCATTTCAAATCTTGTGCTCCTTTTCTTTCTTTATTATATATTGCAAAACAGCTATATTTACACACACTCACTTATACAGGTTCCAATCCACTCTGGATCTCACTGGTAACGACTCTGCTACCGCCAGTTATGACTTCGAAAATCCGATCAACTTAGCTGAAGACGAAGGTGAAGATGATTGCGAAGTGCCTGGTGAACTTGCAAGACTGCTACTCCAGGAAGAGAGGGCCATTCAGCCACATGAAGAGCCAGTGGAAACGGTAAATCTGGGTACTGAGACAGACAGAAAGGAAGTCAAGATTGGTGCCAATCTAGAGCTCAGTGTGAAACAACGGTTGATTCAGATGCTGCATGATTATGTGGAAATCTTTGCCTGGTCTTACGAAGACATGCCTGGGTTGGATACCGACATTGTGGTTCATCACCTGCCTACCAAGGAAGGTTGCCCTCCGATAAAACAGAAGGTCCGTCGTATGCGTCCAGAAATGTCCGAGAAAATCAAAGCTGAGGTTATGAAACAATTTGATGCCAGATTTCTAGCTGTGACTTCTTACCCTCAGTGGATTGCCAACGTGGTTCCAGTGCCGAAAAAGGATGGTAAGGTTCGGATGTGTGTTGATTACAGGGATTTGAACAGGGCCAGCCCCAAGGATGATTTCCCTCTGCCTCATATCGACGTCCTGGTTGACAACACTGCTCAGCATAAAGTATTCTCCTTCATGGACGGCTTCTCCGGTTATAATCAGATCAAGATGGATCCTAAAGACATGGAGAAGACCACATTCGTTACTCGGTGGGGCACCTTTTGCTACAAGGTCATGCCTTTTGGGTTGAAAAATGCTGGGGCAACTTACCAACGTGCCATGGTTGCTTTATTTCATGACATGATCCATCATGAAATAGAAGTATATGTCGACGATATGATTGCAAGGTCCCAAACTGAGGAGGAGCACCTTGACCATCTACGGAAGCTGTTTGACCGTCTGAAGTTGTACAAGCTGAGGTTGAACCCAAACAAGTGCACCTTTGGGGTGAGATCTGGAAAATTGCTAGGCTTCATCGTAAGCGACAAAGGTATTCAAGTGGACCCTGCCAAGGTGAAAGCCATACAAGAGATGCCAACTTCCAAGACAGAGAAAGAAGTCAGAGGCTTTCTAGGACGGTTGAACTACATTGCCCGATTCATCTCACATCTAACTGCTACATGTGAACCAATCTTCAAACTGCTGAAGAAAGATCAAGTAATACGTTGGAACGATGAATGTCAGGCTGCTTTCGAAAAGATCAAAGAGTATCTCCAAGAACCACCCATTCTTATGCCACCGGTTGAAGGGAGACCTCTAATACTATACTTGACGGTACTTGACAACTCAATGGGGTGTGTGCTGGGGCAACATGACGAGTCTGGCCGAAAAGAGCACGCTATTTATTACCTGAGCAAAAAGTTTACCGACTGTGAGACTCGGTACTCACTGCTCGAGAAAACTTGTTGCGCTCTGGTATGGGCTGCTCGCCGGCTGAGACAATATATGTTAACTCACACTACCCTGTTGATTTCAAAAATGGATCCAATCAAGTACATATTCGAAAAGCCTGCTCTGTCCGGAAGAATAGCAAGATGGCAAATGATCTTGACGGAATATGACATCCAGTACACGACTCAAAAAGCGATCAAGGGAAGTGTATTGGCAGACCATTTGGCACACCAACCGGTGGACCATTACCAGTCATTGAACTTTGAATTTCCAGACGAGGACATCATGGTAGTGACTGATTGTGAAGTACCTGGACCGGATGAAGGACCTGAGGAGGGATCCCGATGGTCTATGCACTTTGACGGAGCCTCAAACGCTTTGGGTAATGGAATCGGCGCTGTGATCATATCCCCTAAAGGCACTCATACCCCGCTCACCGCCCGGCTATGTTTCAACTGCACCAACAACATGGCAGAGTATGAGGCATGTATCATGGGTCTTCAAGCTGCAATTGATTTAAGGATCAAGTTTCTGAGTGTCTTCGGAGATTCCGCTCTCGTGATCAATCAGGTCAAAGGCGAGTGGGATACGAAACACCCGAACCTTATTCCTTACAAGGAGTATGTATTGACATTGATCCCCCACTTCGAGGAGATAACTTTTGAACACTTCCCAAGAGAGGAGAATCAGTTAGCGGACGCGTTGGCTACAATGTCTTCTATGTTCAAATTCAAATGGGACAACGAGGCGCCCCAGATCATTATCTGGAAGTTGGATGAACCTGCACATTGCTGCGATCTCGAGACCGAAGAGGTAACAGAAAAACCCTGGTATCATGAGGTGAAGAGGTACTTGGAAGCTCAAGAATACCCCGAGGGTGCATCCGTTAACGACAAGAAGTTTCTGAGAAGGTTCGCAGCAAAGTTCTTCCTCAGCAACGACATTCTGTACAAGCGAAACCATGATTCGACCTTACTGCGCTGTGTGGATAAGACTGAAGCAGAAAAGATCATGGCAGAGCTACATGAAGGTACCTTCGGGACGCATTCCAGTGGACATACCATGGCAAAGAAAATCCTTCGGGCATGATATTTCTGGTCCACAATGGAGGCCGACTGTTATCAGCACTCGCGAATTTGTCATAAATGCCAGATCTATACTGATAAGGTGCACATTCCTCAGGTTCCTCTGAACATCTTGACAGCACCTTGGCCTTTTGCAATGTGGGGAATTGATATGATCGGCGAGATCCGACCTACGGCATCCAACGGGCATCGCTTCATCCTAGTCGCGATTGATTACTTCACAAAATGGGTTGAAGCAGCTTCCTATGCTACGGTAACCAAGAGCGTCGTGGCACGGTTCATTCGGCACAACCTGATCTGTCGATATGGTGTACCTGAGAGGATCATTACGGATAATGGTACCAATATTAACAACAAGATGATCACTGAGCTCTGCGAGCAATTCAAGATACAACACCATAACTCTTCTCCCTACCGGCCGAAGATGAATGGGGCTGTAGAAGCAGCGAATAAGAATATCAAGAAGATTGTGCAGAAGATGACAATGACCTATAAGGATTGGCACGAGATGTTACCATTTGCTCTTCATGGGTACCGCACCTCAGCACAAACGTCAACAGGGGCAACTCCCTTTTCCTTGGTCTACGGCATGGAGGCAGTCTTGCCTATTGAAGTCCAGATACCCTCTCTCCGGATAATGAAGGATGCAGACTTGAGAGAAGATGACTGGATCCAGACTCGGCTTGATCAATTAAACCTAATTGACGAAAAGAGACTCACTGCTATTTGTCATGGTCAGACGTACCAAAAACGGATGATCAGGGCATTTAACAAGAAGGTCAGACGACAAGAGTATCAAGTCGGAGACCTGGTAATCAAGCGCATCTTTCTTCCTCAAAGTGATCCCCAGGGCAAATGGACCCCTACGTACGAAGGGCCATTTGTGGTTAAACATATCTTCTCAGGAGGAGCCATGATGCTAACCACCATGGATGGTGACAACCTTCCTCACCCCGCCAATGCAGACATAGTAAAAAGATACTACGCATGAACTAAAGACCCGCTAGGTTGACACACCTAGGCAAAAACGAGGGTTTCCCGGCGAACCAAAAGGGTTCGGGCAAAAATAAGGGATGAAATAGAAAAAATCTGTACACCCGACAAGTCGAAAACCTGAAAAGGCGGCTTGGGCAAAAATGGGTATCCCGGTGGACTGAAAACCCGAAAGGGCGGTCCAGGCAAAAGTTAGGGATAAAGCGTAATACTATGTCTCATTGGATCACCTGGCATCCAGAATTCGGTATCAACTATCAAGTTCAGACGGCATCGATCAATCAGCTTCATCGTCAACTGAGCAGCAAAGTGATGAGACGCTTGAAGATATAAAGGCAATAGCCGAGTTGGAACCCAGTGGGATTTTTTTTCTTCTTCACATAGCTGTTTTGTTTCCTTTTCAAAATTGTATAAACTCCATGTTGTTCGGCGGCGTTCCCTTACTAGGACGCCAGCCTCTTGTACAAAAACGCCTATTTTCAGGCAAATTTCACAATCAATACAAGTTCAATTTTTCAGACAAATTATCCATCGTTTTTCCTTTTTTTGTTTTTGTTTTGCAAAGAACGTCCAATGCTCATTTTTGATATATGCATTTGGCATTAAATTGTTAGATCATAAATATTTACATGCGAAACAAAGGATTAATTACAGGTGACATCAGAAACAGGGGGCAATGTAGAATTGTCCAAGCAGTCTAGTTGCTCTGTCCACCAAGGTACCAAGGTAGGTTCGGCTGAAGAACGTAACCAAGTTACCTCAACTCCCCACAGAGTAAGACCAGATTCAGCAATACTTTCCCCAAGTAGAGTCGGTTTCCTATCAGCCCTGAAAAGGCACAATATTCCCTTAGCAAGTCAGCGATACTCTCCTCAAGCAGAGCCAGTCTACTATCAGCCTTAAGGAAGTTGGGTATCCCCAGAAGATCTCAATATTCCCCAGCGGAGTATAGGCATTCCTCAGCAAGCATCCTCGACAATCTTAATATAAGATTGTCCCCTGGCGGAGTACAAACATCCAGTATAGCCATTCCCCAGTACAATTCAAAAATGTCCCCAGGAGAGTGGAATCCACATCCCCAGTGAATTCGCCAGTAGATTCTGAAGCTTATCCCCAGTAGATTCTGGAAGCTTATCACCTGCAGAGTACAAACGTCTCTCCCATACTTTATTCAAAGGTTATTTCCCCACCAGGGTATAACTGGGTTATCCTCAGCTAATTACCACGGGAAGATCGTCCTCAGCGAAGTTCTTCCTATCCCCAGCGGAGTTCATCAAAATTCCCCAACATAACTTATCAGCAGAATCCCCAGTGGAGTTTATCGTTGAAATCCCCGGCGGAGTCTATCGTTGAAATCCCCAGCAGAGCTCTCATCAAAACCTCAGCGAAGTATCTCTTCCCACAGGGTAATCCCCCATAGAGTAATTTCTCCAACAAGTTTATTCCCCAACGGAGTCATCTTCTCCTACCGGTTTATTCTCACAATCATCATCCCCAGCGGAAACGAAGAACTCTACTCTTCAACGTCAGCCCAGGATTTGATTCCCCGGCCAGTCGTCAAGGATTTATTTTCCTAGACGAAAATACATTCATAGACATTTCATATTTCATACATCCTGCTTACATACATGACAAAGTGCATACAACACTATCTCACTTTGAGCATCATGATATCATGCATTTCATACATCATAACTTCGCATACAACTGTTGTTTTACCTTTTCAGGAAAAGATCAATCCAAGAGATAATTACTATCAACTATCGCAAGTCCAGATTCGACACCTGTATCTAGCCAGGGCATATCTGTGAGTGATTGATTGTCGATTCGATACCTGTATCTAGCCAGGGCATATCTGCATGAAGAGTTTTGAAGATCACCCCCTGTAACAGGCCAGGAAATTATCTTTCATTCTCAGGACGGAGGCTTACACCTGTATCCAGCCAGGAAAGCTATCTCTACCAACCTTTTGCAATTCCAGATTCGTTTCCTGTATCTAGCCAGGGCATATCTGTAGACAACAATTCCAGATTCGATACCTGTATCCAGCCAGGGCATATCTGTAGACAACAATTCCAGATTCGATACCTGTATCCAGCCAGGGCACATATGTAGACAACAGTTCCAGATTCGATTCCTGTATCTAGCCAGGGCACATCTGTGAGCAACCAATTGTAGATTCGATACCTGTATCTAGCCAGGGCATATCTGCATGAAGAGACTGAAGATCAACACCTGTAACAAGCCAGGAAAACATCTTTCTTTCTCAAAGTACGCAAGTTCTCGCTAAGGAATCTCTTATGCGATCAACACTTCCAAATGGCATCTATAAGCCAATTCCCGATAAGGTTCTGTCACGCCTCCAGATGGCATCTATAAGCCCATACTCCTATCCATCCTATCTCCAAATGGCATCTATAAGCCCATTCCCGCCATCACACTGCTGATACTCCAGCATGCGAGTGCAAATTTCAGGGCACTCTAGTGTCCAATCTCCTTTTACCCTCGAGTCACGAAAGGCAAACTTGCCAATCTAACTCTTCGGGTTCCAGAAGATTGAACAGGGGCAACTGTTGTACCCCAAAATTTTCCCTCCCATTTCCTCAATATTTTCTCACCACAAGACCCTTGGAGCTCAAGATCTAGTTAGGGTTTGCTCTGCTCAAGACTCCTCCTTGCACTGTTGACCCAAATTAGGGTTTGTGTTTGCACAAAGATGTTTTGACCTAAAATGCCTAAGATGACTTTCATGCTTCATGTTGGACTCACAAGTTTATCCATACCAAGTTTCAAGCCTTGATTCCAATCTTTGCCCAGTCAATTGGACAGTTGACCTAGAAATCAACTGTATTGGGGGAAAAGTCAACTGTGGTCAATTGACAGTCAAACCTCATGATTTTTGACCCACATCAACATATTGAACTCATATAAACCATTTGGTCAAGTTTGGATCACAAATCCACAAGAAATTTGATCAGATCACCAAAAGGGCAAAATGGTCATTTTTAGGGTTTTGACTGCACAAAGGCAATTTTTGACTGTTTGACCTAGCCAATGGCAAAACAAGCTCACATATGGACTCAAGGACCCCATGGAATTGTCTTGACATGTTCAACAAGTTCAAAAGATCCCAAATGCACAAGATTGACAGATGAATTTCCCAGTCAACTGAGCCAAATTTGACTGTATACTGAAAAGTCAAACTTTGACTTTTTGGTCAAAATCAAGTGTCAAGATTCATTTTTCATCAAAACATGTCAAATTATGAAACTTGTTCACCAAGAAATCAAAAATTGCAAATTAGGGTTTAAAATGAAGAATTTTCATAACTTAGAAATTTTCTAAGTTATGAAAATCCCTAATTTTTTCCTAACTTTGTCCCATTTTTTCATCAAGATGCATTTGGATTCAAACAAAAGTCAAAACATGAAAGTTATAGTCCATTGAAAAATCTACAACTTTTATTCACAAAGTTTCCTCAAAAGAAGCTTGTAGCTCAAGTTATGATTTTTGGAACAAGGGTGCAAAACATTCTTAACTTAGAAAATTTTTGACCTATTCTAGGCAGGATTTTTGCCTAACTTCATGGCCACTTTTCGTATGCTTACACTTGTAATTTCAAATTTCATTACGAAGATGGATTGTAGTACACATTCCAAGCTTTCCAAAATGTCCAAGAACTCATCAAACAACCTTGTGGTTAGGGAGAATCGAATTTGGCAATATAGGCAAAAGTCACTTTGTTCATGAGCCATTTCCATGTTCATAACTTGTGCATTTTCAAACTCAGCATATGCAAGCTACATTATAGGCCTCTAATCTCATTTACACTCCAAAATTAAATGCTAATCCTTTGTGCCAAGATGTTATTCTTTGAGTTTGGTCATTACATGAAGGATTAGTCCTTAATTAGAAAAAGCAATATATCCATTTTTGAGAAGTGGAACTTTATGTCAAGATTGCAATCTTTGAAGTACAATGCAAATCCTTTTGGCACAAGTTTAGGAACATATCACACTGATCTAGAGGGATGGTTGCAGCATGATTAGGGGGCCTGCACAAGTCTAGAAACCAAGTTGACAATTTTTGCTTAAGTTAGAAGAAACCTTGCATTTTGTAACACAACTCACATTGCTGCAACCACAAGCCAAAGTAAACTTGTTAAACACATTCCAAAGATCAAACCTAAGCTAAGGCACGAGCTAATCACCTTCTAAACCTCATCATTCATCAAAACACCATCCTACTGCAGAAAATAGAGTCACCTCTGCAGTTGGACTTCCATAACTCAATCCACTCGTGCATTCTTGCTAAAACCAGTTCATACACACTCCATACCACATATACAAACTATCCCAAGCATTGGACACGACCTGTAACACCTCTAACCAACTTCACCATTTTCACTTTTTCTGTTTTGCAGGTTGATTGCCATAGCTTGATTCATTTGGTTTCAAAGCAAACTAAAGGTTGGAGAAGCTTCCCTGACCTTCAAGCAAGCTGTACAAGTCCTCATATTGCACTGAAAGTACCTCCATTGCCAGACACGGTCCAAGCTGAAGAGGTAAGTTCATGGACTTCTATCTCTCAATCTAGGAAGAGTTAGCTTTATGTTTGTGAATGAAAAGTGTCATACTCATGTCCCTGAAGCCACTCATATCCTCACTTTCCATTTATATTGCATATGCTGAGAGAATTTAAGACCTGAACATTGACAAAAACTTAGGTTAAGAATTAGGGATGGAGAAATTCTCTCTCATTTCTGAGAGTTAGATCAAGTTTTTGGTATGTATGGAATCGTGGCTTGATGCTTGACATTTTTCATGTAAGTTTGTGCTAAAAGTCCAGGAATCAGGATGTTTGAACCAGGAGGGAAGGGCGCGCGTTTTTGACATTTTTGTCTGGAGGTTGAAGACAACCTCTCTTGGGCTGGGCCTGAGATATTTTTCCTTTTTGCACTTTCATTTTTCACATGCACCCCCCTGGCCCATTTTGAGATATACTTGTCATTTTTTATTTTTTCCTTTTGATTTTGTTTCTATATTTTTATTTAAGCATGAAAAAATATTAAAATTATTTTTCCCACATTTTTTGCATTTTATTTGATATTTATTTGGTTTCATTTAGTTTTGTACATAAATAATCATAAATATACTTTTATTTAAAATAACTAAAAATAATACAAACACTTTTATTTTCTGATTTTTATTTTATTTTATCTTTGAAATTTTTTTATAAAAAATATACTTTTTTTTAATATTAAATATTTTATTTTTGTACATATAATATATATTTAATAAATAATGTAAATACTTATATATTTATTAGTATATTTAGGTTAAAAACACAAAAATAATACATTTTTATTTTTATTAATATTTAACTTTAAAAATCACTTTTTGACAATATACTTCCTTTTTATTTATTTTTTGTACATAATTAATAAATATTGCATACATTAAATAATTAATACTTTTATTTAGCAAATTAGGGTTTTGCCCAAAATACATAAAAATACCAAAAATTAATCATTTTCATTTTTGTTTATGTGACACATAAAAAACACTTTTTACATACATATAAAAAATCATTTTTTGCATCTTGCATATTTATTATATTTTATTTAATTATTGTATATTAATTAATTTGTATAATTCAATTTGGATGTAATAGTTAAATTTTAATTTCTTGCTAAAATATCCCCATTTGAACATTTGTACCCCCCATCCCATAATTTGTGTTGTAATAATTTAGGACCTTTAAATTTCGCACTTTAAAGCTTTCTAATTATGCCATGATAGAATTAGGGTTTTGTATGCAAATCAAAAACAACAAATAGTTTGACCTAAATTCAAGATAAACAAGCATGAAAATGGACAACACTAATCACACTCGCACCCCTAGGGTACTCCACTTGTTGCCTTCAATAATGGGCCATGTTGTATGTTAGGTATCTTTGGCAAAACAAAACAAATTCAAATGATCATAGTCCCTCGATGACGCTTTCGAAAGTTGCCTAAAAATGATCAAGTCCCTTAAAGGAAAAATTGCCCAAAGATACCTGGCACCATTGCAATCATGGTCTAAACGATGACCCGCGCCCGTCCCGTTCACATCCTAACACAAGATTGTCCACCAAATGCAATGGTGGAACAAAATTGTTAAAAGGGTTAAAACATAGCAAAGATCTTTGAGAAATTTAGGGTAGATAGCTTTTGGTTACTTGCCAACTTGCAAAAACAAAAACACTTGCCTATTTTTCAAAATCACACATCACAACACACTTTCAAAACAACTTTCAAAAAACATTGAAAACTTTTCAAAAGACATACACCTTTGTATACATCCCAACATGGATCATTACAAAGGTTGCCACCACATTGGCCTCTTTTCAAAACATTTTTCAAACCCACACACACAAAGCACCATTTTAAACAATTGAAAGCACCATTTCAAACAATTGAAAACCAAGGCAAGTTGATCTAAGCAAGTAACTAAGAGCCCTTGGATAACCATGGATAGAAAGGGTGCTAATACCTTCCCTTTCTATAATCTACTCCCCGAACCCAAGAAAACATCTCAAAGGTTTTTGCTGTGCTTTTTAACCTTTCCTTAGGATAAAATAAAAAGTCGGTGGCGACTCTTGCTCAACCGAAACATTTGCGAAAACAAACGCAAAACCTCAAGTCAGTTCTCCCACCGTATCACAGAACTGGCGACTCTGCTGGGGATAACTTAAAAGTGGAGTAACCTTAGGGCTTAGATCACCCTCTTGCATGACTAATTGTTTGTTTTGATTGCCTTACATCTTGGCTCTCTTGTTTGGGTTTGCAATCCTACACCCGAATTTGGGGAAACATTCATAGATAGCAATACGTTGTGGAAACGGTGCGGGGTATACCGACACGGTTGAAGCAATAGCTATATTAGTGCGACATATTTGTGAGTACCGGTAACCCTTGAGTTCAATCAAGGAGAGTACGGGGCCGCTGAGTGATGTCACTAAGAACTAATGACCTAGAACCTTACTTGACCATCTTGGCCTTTCATTAGGGGTAGTGAGATGACCGGCTTTGGTGCAGTCCGAAGTTGGTAGATACTCGATACTACACTCATTGAGGGTTATTTTCTTAGAATATTTTGGTCGCTAGTTAAGTGGCTAAACCAAAACAATGAACAATGAAAACAATCCAGTGATATTGAGCTCCTTAGAACCCGGTTACTATTTATAGGACAGGTTTTTAAGCCAACTACAAGAGGGTACTTACCTATGAAACCCCATGTGAGCCTAAAACTAGGGTTTGGTGTGAATTGCTTGTACATATGTTTTGTGCATACATCATGAACATCATAAAGCATCATATGCATTCGCTAACCATTTCAAGGGTTTAGATCTTCATCTTTGTTCTTGTTTTGTAGGTCATGGAAATTCCTCGCAGGAAAACTATCCAAGTCAACCTTGTGAGAATCCCTCCTCAACTCAAGGAGCTCACATCAAGAATTCCGGAAAGCTCTCCCTTCAGTGAAAGACATGGTAGACTGCTTAGCCTAGTCAACACCAACATTGAAGAAGACATGATGAAGGTGCTGTTCCAATTCTTTGACCCTCTTCAGCACTGTTTCACTTTCCCCGACTACCAGTTGGTGCCCACTTTGGAGGAATTTTCTCAAATCCTGAGAATTCCTATCCTTAATCAACTACCCTACAACGGTACGGAAAAGGAACCAAAGCCTGAAGATGTTGCTCAAGCACTACATCTACAGCCATCTGACGTCAAGGGGCATTGGGAAACTAGAAGCGGTGTAAAAGGCTTCTTGGCAAAATTCTTGTTTGAGAAGGCACAAGAGTGTTGGAATTCATTGGATCTACAAGCCTTTGAAGAAATTATGGCACTCCTTATTTATGGGTTGGTCCTATTCCCAAATCCTGACCAGCTTGTAGATGTCAACGCCGTCAAGATCTTCTTATCCAAAAATCCAATACCAACATTGCTTGGGGACATTCTTCACTCATTTTACACTCGAACAATGAGAAAGAGGGGTGTTCTCATGTGCTGTACTCCTCTCCTTGCAAGGTGGTTTATTTCGCACCTTCCACAATCTGTCTTGAAGAATGACCAAGGCTTAAGGTGGTCACAACGATTGATGACCCTCACTCACTCTGATGTACATTGGTGTTCTCGGTCCAGAGAAAATGTCATCATCGTCGATCGTTGTGGAGAGTTCCCTAATGTTCCATTACTTGGCATTAAGGGAGGCATTACCTACAACCCTTGTCTAGCCTTGAGACAATTTGGATATGCACGAAGAGATGGCCCTCACGACATGTTGATTCCTGACCTGGTTTTTGACTTCGACAACGATGCGCAAGGACTTCGCCAAAGATTCATCAGAGCTTGGAGGATGCCTAACAAGGTTGACAGCAAGACACTGGGACACAAGAACTCCATCCCTCTCGAGCCTTATCTCAAGTGGGTACGAGCCTGAGCCCAGAGTCTAATGATGCCTTACCCAAATGTTCTCCCTGTGGTTAAAGAGACCGTTAAGGAAGGAGAGGTTCCCTACACCATCCTATATCCTGACATGCCTAAATCGTGGGAGGAGATGCAGAAGAGTTGGATCCAACTCAAGGAGGAACGAAACACTTTTGAAGCCAGCTTCTACGCCAGTGAGAAGAAGGTTTTGGAGCTTACCCGTCGACTCCATGAGGAAGAGACCCTCAACACCTACATCGCACCAAAGAGGATGCGCAACGTCTTTTTACCTTGAGAAGTTTTTTGTAATATTTGGCCCATGAGGCATTTATGTACTGACAAATTTATTCTTATTAATATGACGTGCGTTCTTTTTGTTTGCAACAATTTTGAATGTTCTAAATCCTTGAATGCATTGCATACATAAGCATATCATTCATCATACGCATAAGCAGGTCTCCACACCAGGTTTCCTTATCTTTCTACTGTTTATTTCAGTAAGATGGATCTCGAACAGACGGTCAAGGACTTGCAGTCTCAGAACTCACAGTTTCAAAAACTCCTGATGACCTTGGCTAAGGGTCAGGAGGATCTAAAGGCCCTGCTGGGGAACAAAGACCAAGTGAAAAAGAAGAAGAAGAGAATCGGGGTGGCTACCCTAGGAAGAAGGTTTGAGGGTGAAGCCAGAAGAGTGCTTGAATTTCCCCCTACTTCTGAGGAGGGAACCAGTAAAGGGAATGCGACTGCAGTACCTTCCGAATCCGACGTTGAAGAAGAGGAGGCTGAAGAGGACGAAGACTACTCTGATCAACAATACCCGCCCGCTGGTGACAAGTACAAAGGCTTGGAAGACAGGTTGGCAGCTATGGAGCTGCAGAGAGTTCCCGGCTTAGATTTCGAGGATTTGGGATTAGTTGCTGGAATTGTGATCCCCCCGAAGTTCAAAGTGCCAGCTTTTGTAAGATATGACAGGCTATCCTGCCCGAAGATGCATCTCAGATCATATGTAAGGAAGATCCAACCTTACACTGCCGACAAGAACCTTTGGATCCATTTCTTTCAGGATAGCCTTTCTGGGGCTCAACTCGAGTGGTTCTATCAGCTGGATAGAGCCAGTATCCGAAACTGGGAAGATTTAGCTACCGCATTTTATAAACAATATCAGTACAATTCTGACCTCGCTCCTACGTGTACCCAACTTCAGGGTATGTCACTGGGGACAGGCGAAGGATTCAAGGAGTATGCGTAAAAGTGGAGAGACCTGGCTGGCAGGGTGCAGCCACCGCTAACTGACCGTGAACTTGCTGACATGTTCCTAGGGACCCTGTCTGGTCCATTCTTCAATCATCTGATTGGTAATTCCTCTGCTGGGTTTATAGATTTGATCTTGACTGGTGAAAGGATAGAAGCTGGTATCAAGTCAGGGAAGATACAGAAAGGTGCCGCTGCGAGTACTGAGAAGAAGCCTTTCAAGAAGGAAGCTAGTGTTGTTTATGGTCCTAGAAGACAAGTTAAGCCAGAACGCCGCCCGACTGTCAATGCATTGGTAAATGAAAGTACATCCATTGCCAGACACGGTCCAAGCTGAACAGGTAAGTTCATGGACTTCTATCTCTCAATCTAGGAAGAGTTAGCTTTAAGTTTGTGAATGAAAAGTGTCATACTCATGTCCCTGAAGCCACTCATATCCTCGCTTTCCATTTATATTGCATATGCTGAGAGAATTTAAGACCTGAACGTTGACAAAAACTTAGGTTAAGAATTAGGGATGGAGAAATTCTCTCTCATTTCTGAGAGTTAGATCAAGTTTTTGGTATGTATGGAATCGTGGCTTGATGCTTGACATTTTTCATGTTGTAAGTTTGTGCTAAAAGTCCAGGAATCAGGATGTTTGAACCAGGAGGGAAGGGCGCGCGTTTTTGACATTTTTGTCTGGAGGTTGAAGACAACCTCTCTTGGGCTGGGCCTGAGATATTTTTCCTTTTTGCACTTTCATTTTTCACATGCACCCCCCTGGCCCATTTTGAGATATACTTGTCATTTTTTATTTTTTCCTTTTGATTTTGTTTCTATATTTTTATTTAAGCATGAACAAATATTAAAATTATTTTTCCCATATTTTTTGCATTTTATTTGATATTTATTTGGTTTCATTTAGTTTTGTACATAAATAATCATAAATATACTTTTATTTAAAATAACTAAAAATAATACAAACACTTTTATTTTCTGATTTTTATTTTATTTTATCTTTGAATTTTTTTAATAAAAAATATACTTTTTTTTAATATTAAATATTTTATTTTTGTACATATAATATATATTTAATAAATAATGTAAATACTTATATATTTATTAGTATATTTAGGTTAAAAACACAAAAATAATATTTTTTTATTTTTATTAATATTTAACTTTAAAAATCACTTTTTGACAATATACGTCCTTTTTATTTATTTTTTGTACATAATTAATAAATATTGCATACATTAAATAATTAATACTTTTATTTAGCAAATTAGGGTTTTGCCCAAAATACATAAAAATACCAAAAATTAATCATTTTCATTTTTGTTTATGTGACACATAAAAAACACTTTTTACATACATATAAAAAATCATTTTTTGCATCTTGCATATTTATTATATTTTATTTAATTATTGTATATTAATTAATTTGTATAATTCAATTTGGATGTAATAGTTAGATTTTAATTTCTTGCTAAAATATCCCCATTTGAACATTTGTACCCCCCATCCCATAATTTGTGTTGTAATAATTTAGGACCTTTAAATTTCGCACTTTAAAGCTTTCTAATTATGCCATGATAGAATTAGGGTTTTGTATGCAAATCAAAAACAACAAATAGTTTGACCTAAATTCAAGATAAACAAGCATGAAAATGGACAACACTAATCACACTCGCACCCCTAGGGTACTCCACTTGTTGCCTTCAATAATGGGCCATGTTACATGTTAGGTCTCTTTGGCAAAACAAAACAAATTCAAATGATCATAGTCCCTCGATGACGCTTTCGAAAGTTTCCTAAAAATGATCAAGTCCCTTAAAGGAAAAATTGCCCAAAGATACTTGGCACCATTGCAATCATGATCTAAACGATGACCCGCGCCCACCCCGTTCACATCCTAACACAAGATTGTCCACCAAATACAATGGTGGAACAAAATTGTTAAAAGGGTTAAAACATAGCAAAGATCTTTGAGAAATTTAGGGTAGATAGCTTTTGGTTACTTGCCAACTTGCAAAAACAAAAACACTTGCCTATTTTTCAAAATCACACATCACAACACACTTTCAAAACAACTTTCAAAAAACATTGAAAACTTTTCAAAAGACATACACCTTTGTATACATCCCAACATGGATCATTACAAAGGTTGCCACCACATTGGCCTCTTTTCAAAACATTTTTCAAACCCACACACACAAAGCACCATTTCAAACAATTGAAAGCACCATTTCAAACAATTGAAAACCAAGGCAAGTTGATCTAAGCAAGTAACTAAGAGCCCATGGATAACCATGGATAGAAAGGGTGTTAATACCTTCCCTTTCTATAATCTACTCCCCGAACCCAAGAAAACATCTCAAAGGTTTTTGCTGTGCTTTTTAACCTTTCCTTAGGATAAAATAAAAAGTCGGTGGCGACTCTTGCTCAACCGAAACATTTGCGAAAACAAACGCAAAACCTCAAGTCAGTTCTCCCACCGTATCACAGTAAGGTTCCATAGGAATGGAAGTTTTTGGCCCCAAAGTCTTGATGCCAGTTCTGTTTACCATGCCCTAAGCTCGTATGAACCTCCAGCGATACTCTTTAACATCATCCTCATAGTTGAATACAATACCCTTGATAAGTAACTCATAGGGACCACCTCTTCGAGCGTAACCAAATTATCGCAGAGCTAAACAAGGATTGTAGGTTATACCCCCTCTAATACCAAGTAGTGGGACATTAGGGTACTCCCCGCAGCGGTCAATAATAGCAGTGTTTTCCATAGCTCGAGAACACCAAAGAATATCTGTATGAGCGAGTGACATTATCCTTTGTGACCAACTCAAACCTTCTTCATTCTTTAGTACAGACTTAGGGAGGTGAGAAATAAACCACCTCGACAACAATGGCATGCAGCACATAAGAATCCCTCTTCTCTTCATGGTGCGAGTATGGAGAGTGTGCAAAATATCTCCGAGCAATGTTGGCACAGTGTTGCGGGAAAGGAAGATATTGATAGCATTCACATCTATGAATGAGTCCGGATTAGGGAAGAGAACTAAACCATAGATAAGAAGAGCCAAGACCTCCTCAAAAGCTTGAAAATCCATATCATCCCAAAATAACTGGGCCTTGTCAATCAGAAACTTAGCTAGAAAACCCTTGACTCCGCTTATGGTTTCCCAATTGGATACCACGTCGGCCCGTTTTAGATGCAAAGCTAAGGCAATGACTTCTGGATTAGGAACTTTTTCTAGACCTGTGAAGGGTAACTGTTCAAGAATGGGTATATCCAATAGCTGAGAGAATTCTTCCAAGGTAGGCACCAACTGATAGTCTGGAAAGGTGAAGCAGTGGTGCTTGGGATCGAAGAACTGAAAAAGTACACTCATCATCTTTTCATCAAAGTTTGAAGTAACCAGGTTGAGAAGTTGACCATGTCTCTTAGTGAATGCAGAAGTTTCAGAAACCCTTGATGCTAGCTCTTTGAGTTGGGAAGGTATCTTCACAAAGCTGATTCAGATAGTATTTCTACGAACGGAGACCATGATCTGCAAAACACAACAAATATAAATTCCCTTGGTCTTTGAAATGGTTAGTGCAATGAGAACGGATGCCATGTTATGATGCATGATGTTATGATAAACTACAGGTATATCAAACACAGGTATAGCAAACACAGTCAAATCACACCAAGTCCTTAGGTTTAAGGCTTGCATGAGGTTAAAGGTAGTACCCTCTTGAAGTTTAGTTGGTTTCAAACCTATCTTAAAAATTAACTGGGTTCTAGAGGATCTCAATATCACTGACCATCCTTTATCGGACATTGTTTCAGCTCAATCAATCTTTTCTTGCAGCCGAAATATCCCGAAAGTCTGATCTCAATGAGTGTAGCATCGAGTATCAACCAATCCTCAGCTCTACACCGAGGCCTGCTATCTCACTACTTTCTAATGGCCAAGTTTGTTCAACTAAGGTTCTAAGGTCCGTTAGTGCTTCACGACACCACGCGGCGGCCCCGTATTCTCCTCGTTTCCCCACGAAGGATACCGGTACCAACCAAAGTGCCACACTAACACATCCATCGCTTAAACCATATCGGTCTACGCCGTACAGTCTCCATGATCTATTGTTGTTTACCTAAAGAGTGCCCCCAGATCCGGGTGTAGGATCTATAGTAACCCCAAACAAACCCTCAAAAGTAAAGCAATCAAGACAATCAAGAGAAGCAATTTTAATGATCTATATCCTAAGCTAAACCCCACTTTATAATTCTCCTCAGAAGAGTCGCCAGTTCTGTGATACGGTGGCAGAACCGACTGTTTAATACTAGTTTGCGTTTTGCGTTTTTTATTCGCAAAATGTCGCAGTAAGCAAGAGTCGCCACCGACTTTTATTTCATCCAATCATGGAAAAGGAAAAAGAATAGGGAAAACCTTTTTTTTTTGAGATATTCTGAGTATGGGGGGTAGATTATAGCAAGGGAAGGTGTTAGCACCCTTTCTATCCGTAGTTATCTACGGGCTCTTAGGTACTTGCTCATTTTTAAAATTGCTTGTGTGTGTTTGTCTTGAAAATTTTTTACTTCGTGATAACCCTTGTATCAGTCCTCAAGGATGTGACGAAGTTTGTTTTGAAAATTTGTTTTGAAAGGTGTTTGTGTGAAATTTTTTTATTGAGCAAGTACTTAAGATTCTACCTACTCGGAAAAAAGATTGTTCGTTCTATTTCCTTTAGACAATGCTATCCTACTATTAAGGAATAGGTAGCACCGTCGTTGGAGTTGTAAGGGACATTCGAAAGGGACAAGTACAATCACTAAAGCAATAGTTAGAAAACTTTTAGTAGTAACCCTATAGTCTTAAGATCTTTCCGAGGCAACATCTACGAGGCAACATTTCCGAGACAACATTCGAATGGGACAATATGATCTTTTTAGACTGGAGGGCAACCACTAAAATCTCCTATGCTTAATGATTGTTTACCGAAGGCAACCGAAGTGAGGTAAACCCTAGGAGTGAATATGTGCATATGATTTGTTTCAGTTATTTAATCTTTGCACATTAGGTGATCTACCGTTTTAATTTCAAGTAATCTTGCCATACAATCCTATTAGCATACATCTAGACAGTTAAATGTTTGCAGGAATTTTAAAATTGCGAGAAAGTAAACCTAGCTATTACAAGGCCTCAGGGATGGGGATTAATTACATAACCAAAGAATCGGGGATTAAAGCAGTAAATAAAACCCTAATTTAACTATTACAAACCATCGGCAGTTACAAAAATAATGGCAAAGAAATAATTAAATGCGCGGCGAATTAAATATGAGGAGAAATTGAAAACCCTAAAATCTAATTGAAAACATAATTAAGTTATTTTTGAGAAAAGAATTGATTGAGTTATGTACAAATAAAACCCTAATTTTAATTATTTTAATTATCAAAAAGAAATTGAAATTAACCTAATCTAGCTAAATTAAATAATTTCAAGAAAATAAAATATTTTGTACAAAAAGATTTTGTGTATTTTTTTGGTTTTCTTATTTGAGAAAAGAAATGTAATTGCACATTAATTAAAAACCCTAATTTCTAATTTCTTTTAATTATAAAAAATAAATTAACTTAACCTATATTTCTAATTAAAATAAATATTTTATTAAAAAATTCTTTTTTTTGGTGTTTTGTGATTTATTGATTTTATGATTAATAAAAAAGGGTAATTAATTTGGTGAAAAATAATTAAACAAAATAATTAAAATAAAATAAATAAATAAATAAAAGAAAGAGAATGAGCCTGTATGCTAGCAAAAAGGGGGTGCCAATCTGAATTCCCAAGCCCAAAAACACTCCAAGCCCAGTCAACCTTTGGTGCCTTGTAGCGTTGACTTGGGGGCGCACCATAGTCCCTCATTGCTGGAATGTTGGATCTGATGGCATGTTGGATCAAGTGGCTGGATGTTGATGGAGTATGGTAGACCCTTTGATAAGAAATGCATGCAATCTGCATTTAGAAAATAGGAAAATAAGTGTTGCTGGGACCTGGGATCGAACTCAGGTCCTCTACCCTTTCCACTATGCTTGCTTGCCATCAGTGCTACGCGCTTTTATTGTAAGTATAAAGAAAACAAAATATGTTATACAATAAATAAATGGATTAATGCATAAACAAAAAAAATTCGCCAGCTTTCAAATGATCCTATGACGATTGGACACGTTGTCTTCTTCTTCCTCATTCGTCATTTTAGGCTATGGTACTTTTACCTACAGACAAAGGTCTGTAGCTACAAACCTGTGAAACTCAAAAATCCACAACACACAACATAAATGGCATCTAATTATATATATCAACTCATTTTGATCTTGTGAACATCGTGGTACCCCTTTTGCTGACCAATTTAACCTTTGGACAAAACCCCTAATCTGCACATACAAACCCTAACAATGGCAAAGGCATGTATATGCTTCAAAAACACAATTAAAGTATTCAGTTAGCTTGCAAACATGATGAGGATCACAAATATATAATTTAAACATGCTAATGATGCAAGAAATACGATAATCGTTTCCGAAATTTTTTGCAAACCGTGAGAGTGATTATGCGCGTTTCTGGGTGTTCCAAGTCTTGCAAATGATCCAGTTATGTTCCTGAGATGTCCAACAATCTATTGGCAATGCTAGAACAACTTGAATTGGCCTCCAAGCTTGAAATTGAATCACACCTTTTTGTCAATTTTTTTGAGTTTGTTCTTGCTCTTTCATGACTCCTAACCCCTATTTTTGCTTTGTTCTTGTTCATTATATATACCTCAATGCATTAGGGTTGCAAAATAGATTGAATCTTAAAGTTTTGGTGAGATTTGATTTGATTTTTAGCCATATACAAACTTGCTATTTTGAGCCAAATCTTCCCTTTCTTGTACCAATTATGCTTGATTCGTTTTGGCCTTGATAATCAGCATATTTTGATTGCCAACCTATCCAAAAACCAAATCAAATCATATCTTTGCTATTATTCATCAATTATTTGATTTAATTCAATTTTTAATTAATAAAAAATCAAAATAAATTGAAAAATGAAGAAAATAATGTGTGGGTGAATATTTGAGTCGTGGGCCACATTATAAGTGAGGTGCAAGCATAAAAAGTTAGACCCATTTAGCAAAAAATGCATTTTTTAGCACATTTGACTTTTGGTAATTTTGCAAAAAGGGTCAACTTTGACAAGGCATATCTCCTCCAATTTTAACCCTAGAGAGGTGTTCTTGGAATTTTTAGAAAGCTTTAGATGTTCCCTAAGCAACCCTTTTGGCCTCATCTCAATTGAGTCTTCCATGTTCATGTAAGAAGCTTTGACCCAAAAGGTGTTTTTGTTGACTTTTCAAAAGGACCCATAATGTAGAAATTCATATATTATTGTGGGTGCATATTTTGAACTTGTGAGTTGAAGATGAATTGTAGGGAATTGCATCCTCTTCAAAATGAGCTTTGGATGGAAAATTTCTAATAAAGCATGTGGATGTTATGCTTGGTCAAAGTTGGGTTGACTTTTACTAAGAAACCCTAATTTAGCAACCTTTGGGTTTTGATGAACTTGGAGCATTCCTTGAGGAATCATGATCAACCATTGATCAAATGATGGATATAACTTCAAAATGTTGGTGTTGACCAAAAATCTTGAAGTTTGACTGTATGTGGGCCACAATTGACTTTTGACCTAATATATTCGATTCTCAAGCATCTGAGCAGTTGACTGAGCAAACTTCTTGTGCAAGGCATGAAACTTGACATGTAGGGTCTTGAGAACATATTAAGACCATGGAGATAATATTAGGCCTTTGTGGTTCACCCATCTTGATGAAAATGGAAACCCTAATTTGAGGTACACTGCCTTAGGAGAGAGTTTGTCTGGTCAACTCTTGGGCAACCTTGAGCAAATTGAGGACCTCAATGGACATGTATTGAGTAAAATGAGAGGGAAAATTTTGGGGTACAACAGGTTTGAAGGGATTGATGTAACTAAACCCATTAATTAAAGTCCTTCAGTTGGTGAGTTTATGATTGGGTCCAAATAGAAAAGTTGTTAGGATGAAGAATATGTGAGTGATGAGTTGGATAGCTCTGACTCGGATTTATCTGATAGTGAGAAAGGAAAAGTTCCAAAGTTTGAAAAATTTAGGAAAGAGCATTTAAATAATGATTTTAAATTTCAGTGGGGTATGCAATTCAACTTCCTAGATGATTTTAGATATGTCATCCGTGAGTGGTCAATATTAAATGGGAGGGAAATTACATTTGTGAAAAATGAAAGTGATAGAGTAAGGGTAGTATGCAGGGTCAATTGTGGATTTTTAATGTTGTGCTCCAAAGTGGGCCATAAGCTCACTTATGCTATAAAAACCATAGTTAATAAACACACATGTGTTAGGGTTTTAGACAACAAATCTGCAAGTTTAAGGTGGATGGCTAAGGCTGCGTTGAAGAAGATGCAAACTTCTGATAATGTCAGGATTTGTGATATAATTCAAGACTTGAGGCAAAATTATTCTGTTGAAATCATGGTGGCTAGGGCATGGAAGGCTAAACTCATAGCCAAGAAGATGCTCGAAGGAGATACAGACAAACAGTATGCAAATTTAAGGAGATATGTTGCAGAATTAATAGAGTGAATCATGGGAACACTTTGAGTATCACTGTAGAAAGACCAAGTCCATCTATCCAGCTAAGGTTTGGTTCCTTTTATTTTTGCTTTGATGGTTGTAAAAAGGGTTTCATTAATGGTTGTAGACCCTTTATTGGAGTTGATGGTTATCATCTAAAAACAAAGTATAGGGGCCAGTTGTTAATTACTGTGGGTAGGGATCCAAATGATCAGTATTTTCCTTTGGTTTTTGGGGTGGTTGAGACTGAAACCAAAGAAAGCTGGAGGTGGTTTCTTGAATTGCTGATGGCAGATGTAGGCCAGGACAAGAGATTCGTGTTTATATCTGATCAACAAAAGGTATCTCTTATTGCCATTAAGTTATATGTTATGCATATTATGATATTGTGGGAGAACTAACTTGGGTGTTTTGCGTTTTATCGCAAATATTGCGGTTAGCAAGAGTCGCCACCAACTTTTCTTTTATCCAAAAGGAAAGGGTGAAAAGAACAGGAAAGACCTTCAAGATTATTTCTTGAGTTCGGGGGGTAGATTATGAAAAGGGAATGTGTTAGCACCCTTTTCATCCATAGTTATCTATGGGCTCTTAGTTGCTTGCTAGATCACTTACTTTTGTTTGAAAATATGCTTTGTGTGGTTTTTGAAAGTATTTTGAAAAGGCACCTTCATTTAGGCAAACTTTGTAATAGTTCTCGTCCGTAAGAACATATACAAAGTGTTGGACTTTTGAAAATGTTTCATGTTTGGAAAATGTTTTGAAAGTGTTTTTGAAAGTGTTTGGTGTTTGTTTTGAAAATAAGCAAGGATGTTTGATTTGAAAATGAGCAAGCAACTAGGAACAATATACCTACTCAAAAGTCTTTGTTCATTTCTTCCTTTCCATTGATATTTCTATCTTACAATTGATTTGGTAAGAAGCCTTATCTTTGGATATAAAGGGACGGGCGTGGGTCATCATATAGTCATGATAGAAATGTTGTAAGATGTCTTAGCATTTTCTCTTTGAGGGACTTAAGATCAATTTGAAAGGCAACATGGATAGCGTCATTGAGGGACTACGATCTTGTATTTTTTGATTACTTTTTACTAAGACATCTTACATGCATAACGTGACCATTTTTGTAAGGCAACAAAGTGGAATTACCCTAAGGGTGTAAGTGTGCAAGTGTTGTTTGATTTACATGCATTGTTTATCTTGAATTAGGGTTTGCTACTTGTTGATTTTAGTCTTGCCATACAAATCCTAATTACTAACATTTATATTAAAGCGATAAATTGCGGAAAGTAAAATTACTATGCAATTACATCATTAGAGGAGGGGGTATACAAATTTACAAATGGAGATTTGTAAGAAAATTAAACCTAATTTTCTATTACAACCATATTGAATAATATACAAGAATTAAATAAATAATGTACAAGGATATAAATGAAAAAAGAAATTATTTTTGTTTGGTTTTTGTTAAGGGTTTTAACCTAATTAAAGAGAATGATTAATTAAAATTAAACAAAACATAAACCTAAATTAATTAAGAAAGAAATTAAATTAAAAAATATTTTTAGGGTTTTTTTTGAAAGGTTTTAAATTTAATAAAAATAATATGAAAATTAATTAATTAAAAGAAACCTAAATTCTAAATTAATTTTAGATAAAAGAGAAAAATAATAATTAAACTTAAATCTAAATATTAATTATTTAAGAAAAAAAGAAATTAATTTGTTAAGAAAATGTTTTTGTTCTTTTTATCTTTATAAAGAAAAATAAAATATAAATGTGAAAATAATAAATAAAAATATTTTTGGATTTATTAATAATAATAATAATAATAATAATAATAATAATAGTAATAAAAAATAATAAAAGAAAACTGAAATAAAATAAAATAAATAAAATAAAATAAAATAAATAAAAATGAAATAAAAAAGAATTGGGCCAGCATGCAAAAGTAAACAAGGGGGTTAGAAGAAGCAAAAAAATGGAAGGCCCATTGATGAGGCCCAGGCGCTGGCTGTATGGAGCAAAAAAGAGAGAAAATGTGAGAAAAATGCACAAAAGATAGCGCTGGGACTTGAACCCCTGACGCTCAGCATACACACGCGCTACCTTTGTCACTGGGGTAGCTGTACATCCGGTAACATTGACGAAATAATAAATACATAGCATAAGTTATATCCTGAATGTGACTTCATCTTCAACCTCCAGCCTGAACATCTGTAACTTCACCATTTCTCAATGTTGTACCCCAAAATTTGCCCTCCCTTTTTCTCAAAATTTCTCATCACCAGGCCCTTGGAGATCAAGATCCAGTTAGGGTTTCATCTGCTCAAGATTTCCCCTTGCACTGTTGACCCAAATTAGGGTTTGTGTTTGCACAAATATGTTTTGACATAAATTTCCTAAGATGACTTTCATGCTTCATATTGGACTCCCAAGTTTATCCACATCAAGTTTCAAGTCCTGATTCCAAGTTTTGCCCAGTCAATTGGACAGTTGACCTAGAAATCAGCTGTATTGGGGAAAAAGTCAACTGTGGTCAATTGACAGTCAAACCTCATGAAAATTGACCCACATCAACATTATGAACTCACATGGACCATTTGATCAAGTTTGGATCACAATTCCACAAGAAATTTGATCAGATCACCAAAAGGGCAAAATGGTCATTTTTAGGGTTTTGACTGCACAAGGGCAATTTTTGACTGTTTGACCTAGCCAATGGCAAACCAAGCTCACATATGGATTCAAGGACCCCATGGAATTATCTTGACATGCTCAACAAGTTCAAAAGATCCCAAGTACACAAGATTGACAGTTGAATTTCCCAGTCAATTGATCAATTTTGACTGTATACTGAAAAGTCAAACTTTGACTTTTTGGTCAAAATCAAGAGTCAAGATTCATTTTTCATCAAAACATTCCAAATCATGAAACTTGTTCACCAAGAAATGAAAAATTGCAAATTAGGGTTTGAAATGAGAATTTTTCATAACTTAGAATTTTTCTAAGTTATGAAAAACCCTAATTTTTTCCCAACTTTGCCCCACTTTCTCACCAAGATTCATTTGGATTCAAGCAAAAGTCAAAACATGAAAGTTGTAGCTTATTGCATAATCTACAACTTTGATTCACAAAGTTTTCCCAAAAGAGGCTTGTAGCTCAAGTTACAATTTTTGGAACAAGGGTACTAAACCATTCTTAACTTAGTGAAATTTTTGACCTTTTTAGGCAAGGTTTTTACCTAACTTCAAGGCCATTTTCCACATACTTCCACTTGTAATTTCAATTTGCATTTCAAAGATGGATTGTAGTACACATTCCAAGCTTTCCAAAATGACCAAGAACTCATCAAACAACCTCATAACTTGAGAGAATCGAATTTTGCAATATGGCAAAAAGTCACTTTGATTCATGACCATTACCATGTTCATAACTTATGCATTTTCAAAATCAGCAGGCTTCCCTTGATTACAGGCCTCTAAACCATCCAACACTCAATAATTTAATGCATACTCATTGTGCCAAAGTGTTGTTCTATGAGTTCAAACATTACATGCAAGTTTAATCCATTTATGGAAAAAGTGAAATAGCCATTTTTGAAAAGTTAAGCTTTATGTCAAAATGAAAATCCAAGAAGTACATTTGAAATCTCTTTGGCACAAGTTTATGAGTTAATCACTCTGATCAAGACAAGGTTTTGCAGCATGTTTAGGGGGCCTCTACCTGTCTAGAACACAACTTGGCCTTTGCTTGCTTAAGTGTTAAGAAACATAGCATATTACAACATAACTTTCATCTCAGCATTAGAACCCTTAAGCAAATATCTTGTACACATTCAAGACATCCTAACTGAGCTAGCACACGACTCCAACACCTCCAATACCTCCACAAAATCAAAATCACCATTGAACTGCACAAAAACAGGGCTTGCTGCAGTTTGAGTGCCAACTCTCATCCCCTTCATGCTTTCTTGCTAAAAGCTCATCAAACACATTCCCTAGCATCACTTGAAGCTAACCCAAACATAAAACACGACATGTAACTCCTCTAACCAGTTCCACCATTTTCACTTTCTTGTTTTGCAGTTGAAGGTACATAGCTCGATTCAAGGTGTTTCAAAGCAAAGTAAGCATTGGAATAGCATCACTACACTTCAGGCAAGCTGTACAGATCATCATCTTGCCCTGAAAGCTCCCCCATTGCCAGATAGAACTTCAACTGAACAGGTATCTTCTTGAACTTCTAACTCTTAGTGTAGGCATCATTAGCTCTAAGTTTGTGAATAAGAAGTGTTCTACTCATGCCCCTGAATCTGTACATGCTTTTACTTTTCATTTATTTTGCCTGAGCTATGAGAATTTAAGGTCTGAATATGGAAGAAAAGTTAGGTCAAGATTTGGGAATGTTAAAATTCTCTCTCATTTCTGAGAGTTAGGATGAGTTCTTTACATATTTAGAATCGTGGCTTGATGATTAACATTTCTTATGTTGAAAGTTTGTGCAAAAGATCAAAGAATCCAGATGTTTGAATTTGAGTACAGGCGCGTGTTTGTTGAACAAGAAGCTGGCTGAAGGTTGAAGAAAGGTCTTCATGGGCTGGGCCTGTTGTGTTATTCCTTTTCACACCATGTTTTTGGTTTTACACCCCCTAGGCCCATTTTGTTTATTTGCATGATTTTTTGACTTTTCTTTTCTTATCCTGACTTATTTATTTTTGCTAACAATATTAAAAACATAAAAAATATTTTTTACACCATTTTTCTATTTTTAGGCATTTATTTGTTTATATGAACCATTTGTACATAAATAATATATATATACTATTATTTAGAAAAACTAGAAAAATAATGCAAATATACTTTATTTCTGATTTTTATTTCATTTTTTCTTTTGAAAATATTTTATACAAAATATACTTTTTTTATAAATATTAAATATCATTATTTTTATATATATATAATATTTATTTAGTAAATAATAGAGATATTTATATATATTAGTACATTTAGGTAAATAATACAAAAAATATATACATTTTTTATTTTATTAATATTTGACATAAAAAATATTCTTTTTATAAATATACTTCATTTTATTTTATTTTTTGTATATAATAAATAAATACTTGTATAAATTAAATAATATATATATTTACTTAATAAAAATTAGGGTTTTACCCTTAAAACACAAAAACTCCAAAAATGTTACTTTTTTTATTTTATTCACTTTTGTTTATGTGACATAAAAAATATCCTTTTTCCATACATATGAAAACCTTTTTTGCATTTTGCATCTTTATATTTTCCATTTAATTTATGCAATTAATTATTTTGTAAATATTCCAAAATTGATGTAATAGTTAGATTTAAATTTCTTGTCCAATATCCCCCCATTTGAACATTTGTACCCCCTTCCCATATTATGTTGTAATAGTGTAGGAATTTTACTTTTCGCACTTTAACGCTTTCTAAATATACCATGCTAGAATTAGGGTTTGTATGCAAATAAAAAGAACAAAATAGTTTGACCTAATTTTAAGATAATCAAAGCATGAAAATGGACAACACATATCACACTTGCACCCCTAGGGTATTCCACTTGTTGCCTTCAAATAAATGGGCCATATTGCATGTTAGGTTTCTTTGGGTAAAAACAAACAATCAAATGATCATAGTCCCTCGATGACGCTTTCGAAAAGTTGCCTAAAATGATCAAGTCCCTTTCAAAGAAAAATTGCCCAAAGATACTTAACACTATTGCAATTATGGTCTAAACGATGACCTACGCCCGTCCCTTTCACCTCCTAACACAAGATTGTCCACCAAATGCAATGGTGGAACAAAATTGTTAAAAGGGTTAAAACATAACAAAAATCTTTGAGAACTTTAGGGTAGATAGCTCTTAAGTACTTGTCAACTTGCAAAACAAAAACACTTGCCTATTTTCAAACCACACTTCACAAACACTTTCAAAACAAACTTTCAAAAAAAACCTTGGAACATCTTTTCAAAAAGACAAACACCTTTTGTAAAACATTCGAGTAAAGAATTGTTACAAGGGTAGCCTAGACAAGGCATCTTTTTTTCAAAATCTTCTCAAAAGCCACACACAAAGCACCATTTCAAACAATTGAAAACCAAGGCAAGTTGATCTAAGCAAGTACCTAAGAGCCCATGGATAACCATGGATAGAAAGGATGCTAATACCTTCCCTTTCTATAATCTACTCCCCGAACCCAAGAAAAATCTCAAAGGTTTTTGCTGTGCTTTTTAAACCTTTCCTTAGGATAAAATAAAAAGTCGGTGGCGACTCTTGCTCAACCGAAACATTTGCGAAAACAAACGCAAACTCATAGTCAGTTCTCCCACCGTATCACAGAACTGGCGACTCTGCTGGGGATAATTTTAAAAGTGGAGTAACCTTAGGGCTTAGATCACCCTCTTGCATGATTAATTGTTTGATTTGATTGCTTTATATTTTGGCTCTCTTGTTTGGGTTCACAATCCTACACCCGGATTTTGGGAAACATTTCATAGATAGCAATACGTTGTGGAAACTGTGCGGGGTATACCGACACGGTCGAAGCAATAGCTATATTGGTGCGACATATTTGTGAGTACCGGTAACCCTTGAGTTCAATCAAGGAGAGTATGGGGCCGCTGAGTGATGTCACTAAGCACTAATGACCTAGAACCTTACTTGACCATCTTGGCATTTTATTAGGGGTAGTGAGATGACCGGCTTTGGTGCAGTCCGAAGTTGGTAGATACTCGATACTACACTCATTGAGGGTTGTTTTCTTGGAATATTTTGGTCGCTAGTTAAGTGGCTAAACCAAAACAATGAACAATGAAAACAATCCCGTGATATTGAGCTCCTTAGAACCCGGTTACTATTTATAGGACAGGTTTTTAAGCCAACTACACTCAAGAGGGTACTTACCTATGAAACCCCATGCAAGCCTGAAACTAGGGTTTGGTGTGAATTGCTTGTACATATGTTTTGTGCATACATCATAAACATCATAAAACATCATATGCATTCACTAACCATTTCAAGGGTTTGGATCTTCATCTTTGTTCTTGTTTAGTAGGTCATGGAAATTCCTCGCAGAAACACCATCCAAGTCAACCTTGTGAGAATTTCTCCTCAACTCAAGGAGCTCACCTCAAGAATTCCAGAAAACTCATCCTTCAGTGAAAGACATGGTAGACTGCTCAGCTTAGTCAACACCAACATTGAATAAGACATGATGAAAGTGCTATTCCAGTTCTTTAACCCTCTTCACAACTGTTTCACTTTCCCTGATTACCAGTTGGTACCCACTTTGGAGGAGTTTTCTCAACTCCTGAGAATCCCTATCCTTAATCAACTACCCTTCAACGGTACGGAAAAGGAACCAAAGCCGGAAGATGTTGCTCGAGCATTACATCTACAACCATCCGACATCAAGGGGAATTGGGAAACCAGAAGCGGCGTCAAGGGATTCTTAGCAAAATTCTTGTTTGAGAAGGCACAAGAATGTTGGAACTCATTGGACCTACAAGCCTTTGAAGAGATTGTGGCACTCCTTATCTATGGGTTGGTCTTGTTCCCAAATCCTGACCAATTGGTAGATGTTAACGCCGTCAAAATCTTCTTGTCCAAAAATCCAATACCAACACTGCTTGGGGACATCCTTCACTCATTTTACACACGAACAATGAGAAAGAGGGGTGTTCTCATGTGCTGTACTCCTCTCCTTGCAAGGTGGTTTATTTCGCACCTTCCACAATCTGTCTTGAAGAATGACCAAGGATCAAGGTGGTCCCAACGGTTGATGACTCTTACTCACTCTGATGTACATTGGTGTTCTCGGTCCAGAGAAAATGTCATCATCGTCGATCGTTGTGGAGAGTTTCCTAATGTTCCTTTACTTGGAATCAGAGGATGTATCACCTACAACCCTTGCCTAGCTTTGAGGCAATTTGGATATGCACGGAGGGATGGCCCTCATGACATGTTGATTCCTGACCTAGTTTTTGACTTCGACAACGATGCGCAAGGACTTCGCCAAAGATTCATCAGAGCTTGGGGAAGACCCAACAAGGTTGATAGCAAGACTCTGGGACACAAGAACTCCATCCCTCTTGAGCCTTATCTCAAGTGGGTACGAGCCCGAGCCCAAAGTCTGATGATGCCTTATCCTCATGTTCTCCCTGTGATTAAAGAGCCCGTCAAGGAAGGAGAGGTTCCCTACACTATCCTACATCCTGACATGCCTACATCGTGGGAGGAAATGCAGAAAAGTTAGATTCAGCTCAAGGAGGAACAAAACACTTTTGAAGCCAGCTTCTACGCCAGTGAGAAGAAGGTTCTAGAGCTTACCCGCCGACTCCATGAGCAAGAGGCCCTCAACACCTACATCGCCCCAAAGAGGATGCGCAATGTCTTTTTGCCTTGAGAAGTTATTTTGTAATATTTGGCCCATGGGGCATTTATGTACTAACAAATTTCTTCTTATTAATATGACATGCGTTCTTCTTTGTCTGAAACAATTTTGAATGTTCTAAATCCTTGAATGCATTGCATACATAAGCATACCATTCATCATGTGCATAAGCAGGTCTCACGCCAGGTTTCCTTATCTGTCTGCTGTTTATTTCAGTAGGATGGATCTCGAGCAAACAATCAAAGATCTGCAAGCTCAAAATGCACAGTTCCAGCAACTCCTGACAACCTTGGCTAAAGGTCAGGCGGATCTCAAGACCTTGCTGGGGAATAAAGACCCAGTGAAAAAGAAGAAAAAGAGACTCGGGGTGGCTACTTTGGGGAGAAGATTTGACGGAGAAGCTCGGAGAGTGCTTGAATTTCCTCCTACTTCTGATGAAGGAACTAGCAAAGGAGGTGGGGCTGCGGTACCTTCCGAGTCTGATGGGGAAGAAGAGGAGGTTGAAGAGGATGAAGATTATTCTGATCAACAATACCCTCCAGCTGATGATAAGTATAAGGGTTTAGAAGACAGGTTGGCCGCCATGGAGCTACAAAGAGTACCGGGTTTGGACTTTGAAGACTTGGGTTTGGTTGTCGGGATTGTGATTCCCCCAAAATTCAAAGTGCCAGTATTTGTGAGGTATGATGGGCTGTCCTGTCCAAAAATGCATCTCAGGTCCTACGTGAGAAAGATTCAACCCTATACGGCAGATAAAAACCTTTGGATCCATTTCTTTCAAGATAGCCTTTCTGGAGCTCAATTGGAGTGGTTTTATCAGCTAGAGGGAACCAGCGTCCGAAATTGGGAAGACTTGGCCACCGCCTTCTACAAACAATACCAGTATAATTCTGACCTTGCTCCTACTCGTACCCAACTTCAGGGTATGTCGCTAGGAACAGGTGAGGGATTCAAAGAATATGCACAAAAATGGAGGGATTTGGCTGGCAGGGTGCAGCCTCCTTTAACCGACCGTGAACTTGTTGATATGTTTCTAGGGACCCTATCTGGGCCATTTTTCAATCATCTGATTGGTAACTCTTCCGCGGGGTTTACCGATTTGATCTTAACAGGCGAAAGAATAGAAGCTGGCATCAAGTCGGAAAGATTCAGAAGGGTGTTGCTGCAAGTGTTGAGAAGAAGCCTTTTAAGAAGGAAACAGCTGTGGTATATTCTCAGAGAAGAGCAGGGAAGACGGAGCGCCGGCCAACCGTGGGGGCCGTAATGATTCAAAACCCTTCAAGTGAGCAGCCTCGCTATAACCAATCCAGACCAAATCAACAACGAGTGGAACGGCCACAACGGCAGTTCACCCGTATTAATATGACTCCAGCGCAGGTGCTTCCCCATCTGTTAAAGTTGAATCTCGCCACTATCAAGGAGGCACCAAAAAATGTGAATACGTCCTCTCCACATTATCATCCTAATGCCAAATGCGCCTACCATTCTGACAGTGTCGGGCACGACACCAATGATTGTTGGGCACTCAAGCATAAAATCCAAGACCTGATAGAGGCGAAGGAGGTGGAGTTTGATGCTCCGGAAAAGCCTAATGTGATATCTGCTCCCATGCCGAAGCACGGCCGAAATGTCAATGCCATTGAAGAGGATTTGTATGTTGCTAATGTCAATGATCTGATTACTCCATTGCTAACCATCAAGTTGAATCTGTTAAGGGCCGGGATCTTCCCGGGATGTAAAGAAGACTGCTATTGTTGTTACTCTCTGCCGTTTGATTGTCCGTTACTGAAGAAAGGCATCCAAGGCCTTATGGATAGTCGACAAATTTTGTTTGAAAAAGTTTCTGCTGTTCCAACCCATACTGAAGATGTCTCAATCATAACCATTCACGCCAATCTTTCCAAGGCCGTCAGAAAGCCTGTTAAGATTACACCAGCTACGAAATCTGTTCCTTTGAAGATAACAATGCCAGGGCCTGTCCCCTATGTTTCTGAGAAGTCGATACCATGGAATTATGGCGGTGACATTTACTACCATGGTATTAAACAAATCGAAATAACTGAAGAAAGTTCGGATGATGAAGAAGCCAGCATTGGTAACATTGCAGGCACGAGCAAAATCACCAGGAGCGGGAGAATATTTTCTCCAGAGATTGCCCCTCCAAGAGAAATCTTTGGACCCTCATCTGCCGACAAGGTCATCCCTGCACCAATAAAACTCTCTGCTAGAGCCCCTTTGATTGAAGATGTTGTTGTTCCTAGTACTGTCCCTCCTACCACTGCTGACAAAGGTAAGGGAATCCAAGATGAGCTCGTCAGGACGAGGGCTCAACCCTTGGTCATCCCGGAAACCTCCAAGAAGGAAATGGATGAGATTTTGAGGATAATCAAAAGGAGTGATTACGATGTGGTAGAACAGCTGGGGCAAACCCCCTCAAAGATCTCCATGCTGGCACTACTACTTTGCTCAGAAGCGCACGCTAAAGCTCTGATAAAATTCCTGAAGGCAGCCCATGTGCCCCAGGAAACCTCTGCAGATCAATTTCAAAATTGCGTGGCTAGCCTTACTGCGGACAATGGATTAGGGTTCTCTGATGCCGACCTAACTCCTAAAGGTAGAAACCATAATGATGCTTTGCACATTTCAGTCGAGTGTCGAGGAACCACTCTCGCACATGTCTTGGTCGACACTGGTTCGTCGCTGAATGTATTGCCTAAGAAGGCCTTGGACCGACTAGATTGCGAAGGGTTGGAGTTGAAGCCGAGTGATATTGTTGTCAGAGCTTTCGATGGTTCGAAGAGAATGGTCCATGGGGAGGTTGAAATTCCCGTCAAGATAGGCACTGAGGTGTTTAAATCTACTTTCTATGTGATGGACATTCGTCCGTCATACTCTTGCTTGCTGGGTAGGCCTTGGATACACCATGCTGGGGCAGTCACCTCCTCCTTACATCAGATGTTGAAGTATCCTGTCAAGGGAAAGATCATTACTGTCCATGGCGAAGAGGAGTACATGATTAGCCACTTGAACTCTTTCCGATATGTGGAGGTAGAAGGGGAGTTCATTGAGACGCCTTTTCAGCATTTCGAAGAAGTCCTTCCTGAAATAACAGTAGCAAAGTTGGCAGCCGAGACACCGAGGCAGATGGCCAGGATGGCATCTCTGGAAGACGCAAGGGCCGCAATAAAGGAAGGGAAGAATTCAGCATGGGGGCAGTTGCCTGATTTTCCGCATAAGACAGACAAATTCGGTTTAGGGTTCACTACCGCAGGCCAGAAAGCTATGCGTCGTTCGAAGATTGAAAGAGCGCCAGTCAAGATTTCTCCCTATGGAATCAACGCTTTGGAGGATGAAGACAAAGAGAGCAACATCGAAGAGTGGATTTACCCAACTGTCAAAGGAGGATTGAGCAACTGGGAGGCAAAAGACTTTGTCCCCATCACTTTTATTCATCAGTAATTTATCTGTTAAACATTTCCTATTTGGTCTGTAATATTTACTTTCAAACAATCCGTATACTATCTTTTCACCTCATGCCTTGCCCGGGGCATGTAGGTCCATTTGTAAGGGTTTTGATTATTTTTCATATCCATATGCCATGTTTAATGATTCATTGGACGTTTTTCATTTAATAAACTGCTTGTGTTCATTTTCTTTCCTTTTGCATTTTTTATTTAAGGATGGCTATCCCTTACACACACCCACACTCACCAATGCAGGTACCCATCCACTCCGGATTCCATGGGTGACAATTCTGCTATATCCTTCAATAACTCTGAAGATCTGGTCAATCAAGCCGAGTATGAAGATGACGAAGGTTGTGAAGTACCAGGGGAACTAGCCAGACTTCTACAACAAGAGGAAAGGGCCATCTTACCGCACGAAGAGTCATTGGAAACTGTCAACTTAGGGACCGAGGAAGACCGGAAGGAGGTGCAAGTGGGTGCCAATCTGGAACCAAGTGTCAAGGAGCGCCTGATACAGTTGTTGAATGAGTATGTTGAGATCTTCGCCTGGTCTTATGAAGACATGCCAGGTTTAGACGCAGACATCGTGGTTCACCGTCTCCCCACAAGAGAGGATTGTCCACCGATCAAGCAAAAAGTCCGCCGAATGAGGCCTGGCATGTCTGAAAATATCAAAGCAGAAGTGATGAAGCAATTCGATGCTGGTTTTCTGGCTGTTACGTCCTATCCTCAATGGGTCGCTAAAATCGTGCCAGTACCTAAGAAAGATGGCAAAGTCAGGATGTGTGTGGACTACCGGGATTTGAATAGGGCCAGCCCCAAAGATGATTTTCCACTTCCACACATTGACATTTTGATCGACAATACAGCTCAGCATAAAGTGTTTTCCTTCATGGATGGATTCTCGGGCTACAATCAAATCAAAATGGCCCCCGAGGATATGGAGAAAACAACTTTTGTCACGCAATGGGGCACTTTCTGTTACAAGGTGATGCCGTTCGGGCTGAAGAACGCAAGGGCAACTTATCAACGCGCCATGGTAGCTTTATTTCATGATATGATACATCATGAGATTGAAGTTTACGTAGACGATATGATAGCTCGGTCACAAACAGAGGAGGAGCACCTTGAGCATCTAGAAAAGCTGTTTGCCAGGTTGAAAGAATACAAACTCAGGCTGAATCCAAGTAAGTGCACTTTTGGAGTTAGGTCTGGTAAACTTCTAGGATTCATTGTAAGCAACAAAGGCATTGAAGTTGATCCAGCAAAAGTGAAAGCAATACAAGAGATGCCTGCTCCCCGTACTGAAAAGGAGGTTAGAGGGTTCTTGGGGCACTTGAACTATATTGCCAGATTCATCTCTCATCTGACTTCTACCTGTGAGCCAATTTTCAAACTCTTGAAGAAAGATCAGGCAGTCGAATGGAATGATGATTGCCAAGCTGCTTTTGATAAGATCAAGGAGTATTTGCTAGAACCTCCTATTCTGATGCCGCCCGTCGAAGGAAGACCATTGATCATGTATTTGACCGTCTTGGATAACTCAATGGGGTGTGTTTTGGGCCAGCATGACGAGTCTGGTCGAAAAGAGCATGCCATTTATTACCTTAGCAAAAAGTTTACCGACTGTGAGACTCGCTACTCACTGCTCGAGAAAACTTGCTGCGCTTTGGTATGGGCTACTCGCTGACTAAGACAGTATATGTTGACTCATACTACCTTGTTGATCTCCAAAATGGATCCTATCAAGTATATCTTCGAAAAGCCTGCTTTATCTGGAAGGATAGCTAGATGGCAAATGATCCTAACTGAGTATGACATCCAGTACACCACCCAAAAAGCTATAAAAGGGAGTGTACTAGCTGACCATCTGGCTCATCAAGCTATCGAAGATTACCAACCCATGAGATTTGACTTCCCAGACGAGGACATCATGAATTTGGACAACATTGAAAGTGACGGACCGTATGACGGACCCGAAAAGGGATCCCGATGGACCCTGTACTTTGATGGTGCTTCAAATGCACTTGGAAATGGTATCGGTGCAATACTCATTTCTCCGGAAGGCTGTCACACACCTTTCACGGCCCGACTTTGCTTCAGCTGCACAAACAACATGGCTGAGTACGAAGCTTGCATCTTTGGTCTCAAGGCTGCTATAGACTTGGGGATCAAATCTTTGATCGTATTTGGGGACTCGGCTTTGGTTATCAGTCAAATCAAAGGAGAGTGGGATACCAAACATCCTAATCTTATCTCATACAAAGAACATGTCTTGACATTATTGCCTCATTTCAAGGAAATTACCTTCGAGCATTTCCCACGAGAAGAGAATCAGCTAGCAGATGCTCTAGCCACAATGTCCTCCATGTTTAAACTCAACTGGGATAACGAGGCTCCCCAAATCACCATTGAGCGAATGGATGAACCGGCACATTGCCACGAGATTAATACCGAAGAAGTAGTGGAACAACCCTGGTTCCATGAAATCAAAAGGTATCTCGAGACTAGAGATTATCCCGAAGGAGCTTCCGTAAATGACAAGAAGTTCTTAAGGAAATTTGCTGCCAAGTTCTTCCTAAGCAATGGCATCCTTTACAAACGAAGCCATGATTGCGTATTACTCCGATGCATAGACAAAGCTGAAGCAGAGTTGATCATGACTGATATACACAGCGGCACATTTGGCACTCACTTGAGCGGGCATACAATGGCTAAGAAGATCCTAAGGGCAGGCTATTACTGGTCTACCATGGAAGCTGACTGCCATCAACATTCCCGTACTTGCCACAAATGTCAAGTCTACACTGACAAAGTTCATATCCCTCCGGTTCCTCTCAACGTTCTGACTGCTCCTTGGCCATTTGCAATGTGGGGCATTGACATGATTGGAGAGATCAAGCCCACGACTTCCAACGGACATCGCTTCATCCTGGTTGCCATTGACTATTTCACTAAATGGGTCGAAGCAACTTCCTTTGCCTCTGTTACTAAAAATGTGGTTGCCCGCTTTATCAAGCAAAATCTCATCTGCCGGTATGGTGTTCCAGACAGGATCATCACAGACAACGGTACAAATCTGAATAACACAATGATCATCGCTTTGTGCGAACAGTTCAAGATTTATCATCACAATTCATCTCCCTATCGGCCGAAGATGAACGGTGTTGTTGAAGCTGCGAATAAAAACATTAAGAAGATCATTCAGAAAATGACAGTCACTTACAAAGACTGGCATGAGATGTTACCGTTTGCTCTACATGGATACCGTACGACGACACGTACTTCAACCGGGGCAACCCCATTTTCTTTGGTATATGGCATGGAAGTTGTCTTGCCTATGGAGGTCCATATTCCTTCTCTAAGGATTATGAAGGATGCAGGTTTAAATGAAGATGATTGGATGCAGACCCGACTTGATCAACTCAATTTGATCAACGAGAAGCGACTCGCTGCTATATGCGATGGTCAGGCGTATCAAAAGCGGATGATCAAGGCCTTCAATAAGAAAGTCAGACGTCAGGTGTATCAAGTCGGAGATCTCGTAATTAAGCAGATTATCTTGCCGCAAAGTGATCCTAGGGGCAAATGGACTCCTACATATGAAGGACCATTTGTGATTAAGAGCATATTTTCTGGTGGTGCGATGATTCTAACCACCATGGACGGCGACGATTTGCCGCACCCTGCGAATGCAGACATAGTCAAAAGATACTACGCATAAAATAACCCGACAAGTCGAAAACCCGAAAGGGCGGCTTGGGCAAAAAATGGGCATCCCGGTGGACCGAAAACCCGAAAGGGCGGTTCAGGCAAAAGTTAGGGATACAAATAAAAAATATGTACACCCGGCAAGTTGAAAACCCGAAAGGGCGGCTTGGGCAAAAAAGGGTTTCCCGGTGGATCGAAAACCCGAAAGGGCGATTCAGGCAAAAGTTAGGGAATTAAAGCGCATGACTATGTCTCGTCGGATCACTTCAAAGACAATCTCTTCATCAACCAGTTCCAGGTTTCTGATCAATCCAGTCATCAGCAAACGAAGCAGTGAATGGACAGATATTCAGAGTTTTTGAAAGCTATAGCGGAATGGAATCCCATGGAATTATTTCACATAGCCATCTTTATTTTGTAAATCTTTCAAATATTTACGACAAAATCCTCTTACTAGGATGATTGTCTCCTCTGTACAAATATACTCATAGAAAGTCAATACAAATACATTTCCCAGAAATTTGTGTTATTTCCTTTTTCTTTTCTCTTGCACTATTTGTTTTATTTTGAGAAACGTCCAATGTTTTGTTAAATAGGCATATGCATTTGAACATAATCATTTCCTTATGAATCAAGAAAGAGGATTACTGACAGGTTGAAGGTACAGTTGGATATCTTGATACCCTTTCAAAGGAAACCCCCAGGAGATTTGGAATCCATGTCCCCCAGCAAGTCTAGAAGCTTATCCCCTGCAGAGTACGGACGTCTCTCCCGAGTTTTATTCAAAGTTATTCCTCACAAGGGCTTATAACTGGGTTATCCTCAGCTTATTGCCACGGAAGATCGCACTCGCCAAAATTCTTCTTATCCCCAGCGGAGTTCATCAAAGTTCCCCAGCTTAACTTATCAGTACCATCTCCGGAGGAGCCTATCTTTGTTATCCCCAGCCAGAGAATCCTCCAGAACTCAATTCCCCTTAGAATTTAAGTTTCAGTATCCCCAGTGGAGCCAGACTAGTGAACCTTCTCCCCACAGAATTTCGGAAGGCAAATCTTGAGTTCCCCAGTGAAGTCGCCAGAAATACATCCCACCAAACTGAAGATTCTCGATCTTACCTCCCCAGCATGAGTCTATTAGTTTGGGACTCCCCAGTAGAAGTCATCAGGAATTCCCCAGAAGATTGGTATACAACCCAAGCTCCTTTTTCTCCAGCAACAACCAGGAATTATTCTTCCCGGCAGCAGTCAAGATATTGTTATCTTCAGCCATCTCAGATTCATCTATCCTTTGCAAGACAGCTCTCCAGCTTACATGCGCATCCATTTACATTCATATCACATAACATACATTGTATCATGCATCATGACATTGCATATAACTAACTCTTTACCTTTCAGGTAAGATCAGTCGAAAGACTAAAATCATTATCTTCCGAGATTTATTTCCAGGAATAGTTCGGATGTGACCCAGACACGACAACATTCTAATGCTTATTCCAGATTTATCCAGATGCAGTTTTACATGAGCTCATCATCAGGGAACCCTACACCCGTTCTTCCTCCAAATCCAAGATTTCTGAAAACAGTTCACGGGTTCTCCAAGTAACGGATGTTAACCTATCGCTTATTCAGTTTCTTCTCAAGACTTCTGAAAACAGTTTATGGATTCTTCCCAACAACGGATGTTAATCTATCACTTGTTCAGATGCAACTTTTGAAAACAGTTTACGGACGTTTCCTAACAACGGATGCTGCTCTATTGCTTATTCAACTCCAAGATTTCTGAAAACAGTTCACGGGTTCTCCAAGTAACGGATGTTAACCTATCACTTGTTCAGATTCTTCTCAAGACTTCTGAAAACAGTTTATAGATTCTTCCCAACAACGGATGTTAATCTATCACTTGTTCAGATGCAACTTTTGAAAACAGTTTACGGACGCTTCCCAACAACGGATGCTGCTCTATTGCTTATTCAACTTCAAGATTTCTGAAAACAGTTCACGGGTTCTCCAAGTAACGGATGTTAACCTATCACTTGTTCAGATTCTTCTCTAATTTCTGAAAACAGTTTACGGATTCCTCCCAACAACGGATGTCAATCTATTGCTTATTCAGACCCCCAGTTCAGAGATGGTCCCAAGCATGGACACCTTCCTGATACTCATTCCAGATGGCATCTTTAAGCCCATCCCCGACAAGTTTCTGTCATTCTTCCAGATGGCATCTTTAAGCCCATCCCCGACAAGTTTCTGTCATTCCTCCCGATGGCATCGTTAAGCCCATCTCCAAATAGCATCTCTAAGCCCATTCCCGCATCCCTTGCTTTGACAAGTGCAAATTTAAGGGCACTCTAGTGTCCAATCTCCTTTTACCCTCGAGTCACGAAAGGCAAACTTGCCAATCTAACTCTTCGGATTCAAGAAGATTGAACAGGGGCAACTGTTGTACCCCAAAATTTGCCCTCCCTTTTTCTCAAAATTTCTCATCACCAGGCCCTTGGAGATCAAGATCCAGTTAGGGTTTCATCTACTCAAGATTTCCCCTTGCACTGTTGACCCAAATTAGGGTTTGTGTTTGCACAAAGATGTTTTGACATAAATTGCCTGAGATGACTTTCATGCTTCATATTGGACTCCCACGTTTATCCACATCAAGTTTCAAGTCCTGATTCCAAGTTTTGCCCAGTCAATTGGACAGTTGACCTAGAAATCAGCTGTATTGGGGAAAAAGTCAACTGTGGCCAATTGACAGTCAAATCTCATGAAAATTGACCCACATCAACATTATGAACTCACATGGACCATTTGATCAAGTTTGGATCACAATTCCACAAGAAATTTGATCAGATCACCAAAAGGGCAAAATGGTCATTTTTAGGGTTTTGACTGCACAAGGGCAATTTTTGACTGTTTGACCTAGCCAATGGCAAACCAAGCTCACATATGGATTCAAGGACCCCATGGAATTATCTTGACATGCTCAACAAGTTCAAAAGATCCCAAGTACACAAGATTGACAGTTGAATTTCCCAGTCAATTGATCAATTTTGACTGTATACTGAAAAGTCAAACTTTGACTTTTTGGTCAAAATCAAGAGTCAAGATTCATTTTTCATCAAAACATGCCAAATCATGAAACTTGTTCACCAAGAAATGAAAAATTGCAAATTAGGGTTTGAAATGAGAATTTTTCATAACTTAGAATTTTTCTAAGTTATGAAAAACCCTAATTTTTTCCCAACTTTGCCCCACTTTCTCACCAAGATTCATTTGGATTCAAGCAAAAGTAAAAACATGAAAGTTGTATATTATTGCATAATCTACAACTTTTATTCACAAAGTTTTCCCAAAAGAGGCTTGTAGCTCAAGTTACAATTTTTGGAACAAGGGTACTAAACCATTCTTAACTTAGTGAAATTTTTGACCTTTTTAGGCAAGGTTTTTACCTAACTTCAAGGCCATTTTCCACATACTTCCACTTGGAATTTCAATTTGCATTTCAAAGATGGATTGTAGTACACATTCCAAGCTTTCCAAAATGACCAAGAACTCATCAAACAACCTCATAACTTGAGAGAATCGAATTTTGCAATATGGCAAAAAGTGACTTTGATTCATGACCATTACCATGTTCATAACTTATGCATTTTCAAAATCAGCATGCTTCCCTTGATTACAGGCCTCTAAACCATCCAACACTCAATAATTTAATACATACTCATTGTGCCAAAGTGTTGTTCTATGAGTTCAAACATTACATGCAAGTTTAATCCATTTATGGAAAAAGTGAAATAGCCATTTTTGAAAAGTTAAGCTTTATGTCAAAATGAAAATCCAAGAAGTACATTTGAAATCTCTTTGGCACAACATAACTTTCATCTCAGCATTAGAACCCTTAAGCAAATATCTTGTACACATTCAAGACATCCTAACTGAGCTAGCACACGACTCCAACACCTCCAATACCTCCACAAACTCAAAATCACCATTGAACTGCACAAAAACAGGGCTTGTTGCAGTTTGAGTGCCAACTCTCATCCCCTTCATGCTTTCTTGCTAAAAGCTCATCAAACACATTCCCTAGCATCACTTGAAGCTAACCCAAACATAAAACACGACTTGTAACTCCTCTAACCAGTTCCACCATTTTCACTTTCTTGTTTTGCAGTTGAAGGTCCATAGCTCGATTCAAGGTGTTTCAAAGCAAAGTAAGCATTGGAATAACATCACTACACTTCAGGCAAGCTGTACAGATCATCATCTTGCCTTGAAAGCTCCCCCATTGCCAGATAGAACTTCAACTGAACAGGTATCTTCTTGAACTTCTAACTCTTAGTGTAGGCATCATTAGCTCTAAGTTTGTGAATAAGAAGTGTTCTACTCATGCCCCTGAATCTGTACATGCTTTTACTTTTCATTTATTTTGCCTGAGCTATGAGAATTTAAGGTCTGAATATGGAAGAAAAGTTAGGTCAAGATTTGGGAATGTTAAAATTCTCTCTCATTTCTGAGAGTTAGGATGAGTTCTTTACATATTTAGAATCGTGGCTTGATGATTAACATTTCTTATGTTGAAAGTTTATGCAAAAGATCAAAGAATCCAGATGTTTGAATTTGAGTACAGGCGCGTGTTTGTTGAACAAGAAGCTGGCTGAAGGTTGAAGAAAGGTCTTCATGGGTTGGGCCTGTTGTGTTATTCCTTTTCACACCATGTTTTTGGTTTTACACCCCCTAGGCCCATTTTGTTTATTTGCATGATTTTTTGACTTTTCTTTTCTTATCCTGACTTATTTATTTTTGCTAACAATATTAAAAACATAAAAAATATTTTTTACACCATTTTTCTATTTTTAGGCATTTATTTGTTTATATGAACCATTTGTACATAAATAATATATATACTATTATTTAGAAAAACTAGAAAAATAATGCAAATATACTTTATTTCTGATTTTTATTTCATTTTTTCTTTTGAAAATATTTTATACAAAATATACTTTTTTTATAAATATTAAATATCATTATTTTTATATATATAATATTTATTTAGTAAATAATAGAGATATTTATATATATTAGTACATTTAGGTAAATAATACAAAAAATATATACATTTTTTATTTTATTAATATTTGACATAAAAAATATTCTTTTTATAAATATACTTCATTTTATTTTATTTTTGTATATAATAAATAAATACTTGTATAAGTTAAATAATATATATATTTACTTAATAAAAATTAGGGTTTTACCCTTATAACACAAAAACTCCAAAAATGTTACTTTTTTTATTTTATTCATTTTTGTTTATGGGACATAAAAAATATCATTTTTCCATACATATGAAAACCTTTTTTGCATTTTGCATCTTTATTTTATTTTCCATTTAATTTATGCAATTAATTATTTTGTAAATATTCCAAAATTGATGTAATAGTTAGATTTAAATTTCTTGTCCAATATCCCCCCATTTGAACATTTGTACCCCCCTTCCCATATTATGTTGTTATAGTGTAGGAATTTTACTTTTCGCACTTTAACGCTTTCTAAATATACCATGCTAGAATTAGGGTTTGTATGCAAATAAAAAGAACAAAATAGTTTGACCTAATTTCAAGATAATCAAAGCATGAAAATGGACAACACATATCACACTTGCACCCCTAGGGTATTCCACTTGTTGCCTTCAAATAAATGGGCCATATTGCATGTTAGGTTTCTTTGGGTAAAAACAAACAATCAAATGATCATAGTCCCTCGATGACGCTTTCGAAAAGTTGCCTAAAATGATCAAGTCCCTTTCAAAGAAAAATTGCCCAAAGATACTTAACACTATTGCAATTATGGTCTAAACGATGACCCACGCCCGTCCCTTTCACCTCCTAACACAAGATTGTCCACCAAATGCAATGGTGGAACAAAATTGTTAAAAGGGTTAAAACATAACAAAAATCTTTGAGAACTTTAGGGTAGATAGCTCTTAAGTACTTGTCAACTTGCAAAAGAAAAACACTTGACTATTTTCAAACCACACTTCACAAACACTTTCAAAACAAACTTTCAAAAAAAACCTTGGAACATCTTTTCAAAAAGACAAACACCTTTTGTAAAACATTCGAGTAAAGAATTGTTACAAGGGTAGCCTAGACAAGGCATCTTTTTTTCAAAATCTTCTCAAAAGCCACACACAAAGCACCATTTCAAACAATTGAAAACCAAGGCAAGTTGATCTAAGCAAGTACCTAAGAGCCCATGGATAACCATGGATAGAAAGGGTGCTAATACCTTCCCTTTCTATAATCTACTCCCCGAACCCAAGAAAAATCTCAAAGGTTTTTGCTGTGCTTTTTAAACCTTTCCTTAGGATAAAATAAAAAGTCGGTGGCGACTCTTGCTCAACCGAAACATTTGCGAAAACAAACGCAAACTCATAGTCAGTTCTCCCACCGTATCACACTCAACAAAAATGAAATATGTAAACATGAAAGTTGCTCCATTTTTCTATACGAATCCAACCATATAAATATCATAAGCTATAAATCAAAGATGAATGAGAATTTCTAAGAGTACCAAATTCTGAACTAATTATTTTCAGAGATTCAAACCTAAAATTCTCTAAGCTCAATCAATATAAATGAAATCTATGGACATGTACAGTTTCAGGGCAATGATGTCTACATTTTATCTTCATAAATGCAAGCCTAACAACGCCTAAATGAGAAGATAAAAGTTCAGAAAATGTACCTCAAAACTGGAAATCGTGAAATGAGTTTAAGCTGCTTTCAAGGAGTTGTGATGATCAGGTTAGCTTCCTCAAGTTCCCATGAAGCTAATGCAATGATTAGCTTGAGCAATGGATGGTTGGAATGGCTTGGAGAAGTCAACTTGCAATGCTCTATTTTTGGTTATGGAGTTTGATGAAAATGGTGTTACAATTATGAAACAGGGACATAGATAGGTTATATTTGATGTATAGAAGCTTTAGGAACCAAAAGGCCAAGAAACGCATGAGTTGATTCTGAGTTTCAAGTTTAAAGTCAGAAACTATGCAACAATAAAGTTTCTGGACAATTTCTGGTTTGAGGGAGTTTGGGAGAATTTCAGGGTGCTTAAGCTCGTTCCTTAGCTTACAAATAGTGCCTCTATTTATAAGCAACAAGTTTGGAGACTTGTATCTGATCAGAATTCAAAATCACATGTTTAAGCTCAACATGTGATTTTTGAGAAATCAAGTTTCAACGCCTTGTGTACTTGCTAATGTAGAGTGGTTATGCTTTAAACAAACTTGCTTCTGACTTTGTAGATGAAGTGTGATCAGAGGGAACAAGTTAGAGGCTCAAGAATTTACTTTGTGCATAAAGCTTGCTTTTCAAGAATGACATTCTTCACTTTCTTCCAAAAATGGCAATTTGAATTGGATAATGCTTAAACCACTTGGATTATAGCTCAAAAGTTTATGTAATCCATTAATAATGGATAGATACACAAGTTAGAATGCATGCAAAGCAAGATTATGCAGTCTAACATTAAGATTAAAGTATGTGTTCATCAAGAAATGACTTGTAATTTAAGAATGAAACCCTAACTTTTTTCCTTTGATTATCCTTGATCAAATATGATCTCAATGAGTTCTTGGACATTTTGGAAAGCTTGTAACATACTATACAACCTCTATGTTAGAAATTTTTGAAGATTCATCATGGAACTATGTGAAAAATTGCCATGAAGTTAGGTCAAAATCCTGCCTAAACTAGGGCAAAATTTCACTAAGTTTTCAATTTTCATGAGCATGTCTTCTTAAAATCATAAGTTGAAATCCATGAATTTCTAGAAAAGGTTATGTTCTACAATGTTTTAGATATCATTAATATCTACAAATTGCATGTTGGATGTTTCCTTTGAATCATCTTGCATCATGGTGGAAATTTGGCTCAAAGTTATGGGAAAAAAAGTGAATTTCCAACACTTAGAAAAATTTCTAAGTTTAGAAACTGACTTTTCAAAATGAAATCTTGACTTTTTAATTTCTTTATGAACAAGTTTAATATTTTGACATGTCTTGATGAATTGTGATCTTTGGGACTTGAATTTGATCAAAAAGTCAAAGTTTGACTTTTCAGTGTATAGTTGACTTTTCATCAGTTGACTGAAAATCAACTATCAATTATTTAATCTTGAGGAATGTTTTGAGCCATGCCATTAGGTAAAAATTATGCATTTGAATCCTTGAGATCATTCCTTGAACCAATAAGTCATTTGCTAGGTCAAAAATCAGAAATTGCACCTTCTCAGTCAAAACCTAATTTTGACCATTTTGCCCTTTTGATGATCTGATCAAATTTCTTGAGGAATTTTGATCCAAACTTGATCAAATGACATATATGAGTTCATGATGTTGATATGGATAAAAAATTATGAAGTTTGACTGTAAATTGACCAAAGTTGACTTTTTCCCCAATATAGTTGATTTTAGGTCAATTGATCAATTAACTGAGCAAAAATGTGATCCAAGACTTGAAACTTGACACGAGAAATCTTGAGGGTCCAAAATGATCCATTAAAGTCACATGGGGAATTAAAAGTCCATTTATCCTTATGCCAACTCAAACCCTAATTTTCAGTCATTAGTACTTGAGGAGGTGTCTTGAGCTGATCAACCCTTGTGCAATCTTGAACTAAAGGAGATCTTGTGAGAGATTACTTGAGAAATGAGAGGGCAAATTTTAGGGTATAACACATATGTTACTTTTCACTGATATTATATAATGTTTCAGGGTTTGGTAGCTGTGTTTGAGGAGATATTTGAAAGGATAGAGCATAGGTTGTGTTTAAGGCATCTTTATGCAAATTTCAGGAAAAGGTTTGGAGGTGGAGCTTTAATTAGAGATCTAATAATGGGGGCTGCAAAGTCTACATACTATCAGGGATGGTTACAAAAGATGAATGAGCTGAAGTTGGCTGATCATAATGCTTGAACTTGGTTAATGGGTGTTCCTCCAAAGGCTTGGTGTAAGCATGCTTTCAATTTCTACCCTAAGTGTGATGTTCTTATGAATAATATTTCTGAGTCTTTTAATGCCACCATATTAAGTGTTAGGGATAAACTAATTTTAATAATGTGTGAGTGCATTAGGAAGTATTTAATGAATAGATACTCTACTTCTGCCATGAAGCTTAAAAAGTAGCCTCATAAGGTTATGTTAATTCCTAGAAAAAGACTTGATAATGAGATTATGTTTAGTGGTCAATGGCTGCCTACTTGGGCAATGGATGAAAAATTCCAAGTCACTCATTCCTATAATAGTCAGGAATTTATAGTTGACATTTCTAAGAGATCATGTACTTGTAATTTCTGGGATTTAGTTGGTATTCCTTCTAGGCATGTTATTGCTGCTTTAGGTTTTAGGCAACAGAATCCAGAGGATTTTGTTGATCACTGTTATTATAGAGACAAGTATGCAATCTGCTATAGTTTTTGTAAGTCCAATTAATAATGGGGAAATGTGGCCAGAAGTTCAGTCAGAGGAGATTTTACCCTCTATGTACAAGAAAGGTCTAGGCAGACCAAGAAAGTTAAGAATAAGGGAGTATGGCGAAGAGGGTGCTAGAAGGAGGAGATTGCCAGGTGTTTCTTACAGATGCACTAAGTGTGACAAATTTGGTCACAATGCTCAAACGTGTAAAAAGAACAACACAAGATCCTAATGGACTAAAGAGAAAGTTATGATAAGTGTGTATTTTGAACTGACATATCATGTATTTTGAACTAAAAATTAATGTGTTTTATTTTTGTAGAGGAAGGTCAAGGTAGATACAACCATGCAACCTGATGATGTTCAATAAGCTGGTGAAACTGATACAACTAAGGCACCAATACAAACTGGTGCAATTGAGGCACCAATACAAACTGGTGCAACTGAGGAACCAATATAAACTGGTGCAAGTGAGGCACCAATACAAACTGGTGAAACTCAAACTGCAGCAACTGAGCCAATTGACTATTTTGGAGACATAACTGATGGTTTTATTTCTAGCATTCCTGAGATCAACATAACACAATGTTCTGTTGTGGTTGGTAAACCAGACAAAAAGGACAATACAAAAGTTAAAGATGCCATGCCAGTGAGAAAGAGGTCCAATGAAAGAATAAAGTCAATTGATTTCAAAAACCAATCACAGGGTCAGGTTCAAATCCCGAGCAGCCTATGTATTTGACAGAAGAAGGAAGTGGTTCTAAACGTGTAATGAAGAAATCTAAGAAGTAGTCTTATGTCCGTATTGCTTATTTTGTCTATTGGATACTTTAGTTATGACTCCTAAGTTTTGTTATAAATTGTATCCTTAAGTTAAGACTTCTGCATTTTGTTAAGTTGTTATGCCCTTTTGTAATGACTTTGGCATTTTGTTCTACTTATTCCTTAATGTAATGATTCCTTTAGTATTGGTTTCAACTGATAAGGTTATTTACTGATTCAAATGGTAATACAATACTGTAAGAAAAATGAAACACTCTTATTGAATCAAAGTTGACATTAAACAAACATCATATTGCATTAATTTAACTTACACCTCAAATTACAAATACTTGTACAACACTATAAAGATGTTACAAATACACATAACACTTCACTTCTGCAAAAATATTACAAATATACATTACACTTCAAATTGAAAATAGTTGTACAACACTGCAAAGATAAACCAAGACATTAAAATTGTCATATTCAGTTGGAATATTTTCCTCTTCAATGCGACTAACTTCAACTTGGATTTTTCCAGTTTTCTTTCTGTCAGTTCAAACTTCACTTTTGCCACATCACAGTGTTAGCAATAACTTTTAGAATTTGAGATTTCACTAATGGAGTGAGAAATTTCATCATCCCAAATAAATAGGTCACAACTATTGTCCATCTTCAAACAAAAACAACATTAACCCCATAAAAGGTTTAGGTGTTTCACAAAACTCATAGATTCAAGCACTTACTCAAGCATTCCTACATTTCCAGAATTTCCTATTACGATTTTTTACGGTGTTAGTAAACCACATCTTCATCGGATGATCACATCCGCATCTAGGAACCTTTGAATGCTTGTACGAATTGCAACTTTCAACACTCTTGCGAGCATCTTCCATTTGAATGTAGGGACAAAATCAGGAATAAATTAGGGGAAGAAGCGACATCTTAAATGGTTCAAGACGGTAGGGAGAAAATAAATGAGCAAGATGGTAGGGAAAAAAGAGATTCAGGAACGATTTGCAGTGGAAAGGGTGGAAAGGGACAGGAGACAATAGCCCTAAATATAACCAGTCCAAGCGTGCATACAATTTCCTAGTCAACAAACAGTCACAAGCCACGTCTGCATCTCAAATGGAATCTTGGGTTGAAAGATTTTTGTTTTGGAATCTATGTTTGTTAAGGGACGAAAAGAAGAAAAAAATTTAAAAAGGGGGGTAGAATTCATTTAACCTTTTTTTTTATCTTGTAGGAGTTGTTTTTTTGAACACATGTAGGAGTACATTTAAATCTTAAAATTTTTGTTATTTTTTTTTAAAATATATGTAATGTAAACATAAATTACTTTTATTTTGTGGGAAAAAATTTAAAAAAAATAATTTTTGAAGTTAAATTCAGATTATTATTGTTTATATTTAAAATTATATAAAAAATTTATGGAAATCATGGGTTTAAATATTCGGCAAATAATAATTAAATACAATAAGATGATATTTAATGATTCGTCAAAATTAAGACTATGTTATTAAATATTTTTAACAAAATAGTCAATATTCAATAGCATTTAGATGAGATGATAAGGAATCTCTTTAGACACTAAGTAAAGGTTGTGGATTCCATTGCAATGAGATGATCTTGCACATATTTCAACCGAGTTGATTTAATGTGGTAATAATATTTTAAATTTTATTGATACTTATAAGGTATGAGTCTTGCATATGATCTATTATAATAAAAAAAGTTGCCTGGCCTGACCTTTTTTAAAGTCAAACCTGATTTGGAAACCTATTTAAAAATCTATTTCACATTAAGACTTTCAAATAGTCCATTTTATCTACTTTTTTACATATACAACAAAACTTTTATATATTATTTAGATTATTTTTCTAATATATATGCATATATAGGTCGGCCTATAAGACTTCATAGACTTTTCTAATAGGTTAAGTCGAGTATATTTAATTAAATAGACTTTAAAAATAATCTAAGCCTAGCCTTTTTATTAAATAGGTCAGGTCAAGTCAAGCCATAAATAGGTCGGGCTATAAGACCTTATAGGCGGTCTGGCCTATTGTTATCCCTAATTATCATGATAGCAAGAATGTTAACCATAATCTATAACTTTTGTATGGTTATGATTGCACCAACACTTTTGTATAGTTGTGATTGCATCGACACTTTGTATGGTTGGGATTGCACCGAAACCTTTGTATAGTTAAGACTGCACCGACATTTTTGTATGCTCCATAATGATTTAAAAATTGTATAAATAGGTCTCATATGTTGCAAACAAAAACACATCTCAATGGATCAGTATTGGTATATCGAATTTGTGAGATCTTCTGTTGAATTTAGAGACATAGAGGACACCTCTCTTGTAGATCTGAAATCCAAAATAAAGAATCACTTGCACTACACACAATCCAAAAGTACTTAAGATATAGTATCGCTCGCCCTTAATTAATAATCAAAGGAATATGAAATTCAGTAATTTTGAGATGAAGATGGGTGAAGATGTAAGAGTTATATGGTGTATGTTTAATCCTTATGCAACAAAGGTTTCAATCAAGATGGATGTGATGCTTGTGAAATCTATAAACGATATTTTAAATATGATGAAACATCATAAACCATATGTTGGAGATGAAATAACATGTTAGATTTAAGTTAAGTTCATGTCATGTTAGGTTAAGTTATATTCAGTTATGTTAATGTTCATGTTATGTTATACAATGTTAAGTTAAAGTCACAACAACATAAAATAATTCAGAACAACATAAAATTTAAATAAGTCACAATAATACCAAATAATGTCATAGAGAAAACAAATAATGACAATGAAAAAACATATAAAATTTAAACTGGTCCACCATGGATAATGTGCGCTATATAGAATGTAATAACATAAGTCTAGAAATTTGGGTTTACCAAACCCATGAGGTTGTCAGAAAGCAAAACTTTATTTTGCATTCATTGCTCATAAATCACACTCGATAGTGGAGGCAGTGGCATGTCATTTAAATGTCCTTCAACATTTGAAGGTCCATAAACATATGTGTTGTATCCCAAAATTTGCCCTCTCATTTTATCAAGATTTCCCCTCACAAGACTCTTTGAATTCAAGACCAAGCTAGGATTTGCTCTGCTCAAGACATCTCCTTGCACTGTTGACCTGAAATTAGGGTTTGAGTTTGCACAAGTATTTTTGGACTTTCAATGCCTCATGGGACTTTCATACTTCATGTTGGACCTATAAGATTGCCTCTACCAAGTTTCAAGCCTTGAATCAAATTTTTGCCCAATCAATTGGACAGTTAACCTAGAAATTAGCTGTATTGGGAAAAAGTCAACTGTGCCCAATTTACAGTCAAACCTCATAAATTTTGATCCATATCAACATTATAAACTCATATGAACCATTTGATCAAGTTTGGACCATAACTCCTCAAGAAATTTGATCAGATCATCAAAAGGGCAAAATGGTCATTTTTAGGGTTTTGACTGTAGAAAGGGGAATTTCTGAATTTTAACCTAGGCAATGGAAAATTGGGTTCAAGCATGGATTCAAAGACTCAATGGCATCATCTTGACCTATTCACAAGGTTCAAAAGATCTCAATTGCATTGGATTGACAGATGAATTTTTCAGTCAACTGATCAAAATTTGACTGTACACTAAAAAGTCAAACTTTGACTTTTTGGTCAAAATTAATTGCCAAGGGTCATTTTTCATCAAGATATGCCAAAACATGAAACTTGTTCATTAAGAAACCTAATTTTGCAAATTAGGGTTTAAGTTGGAAAATTTTCATAACTTAGAATTTTTCTAAGTTATGAAATTTTCTTAATTTTCCCCAACTTTGCCCAACATTTTCACCATGATGAAATTGGATTCAAACAAAACTTCTAACATGAAAGTTGTAGTCCTCCACAAAATCTACAACTTTTACTCACAAAGTTTTCTCAAAAGAAGCTTGGATCTCAAGTTATGATTTTTGGAACAAGGGTCCATGAAACTTTTAACTTAGTGAAATTTTGCCCTAGTTTAGGCAGGATTTCGACCCATCTTCATGACCATTTTTAATATAGTTCCACTTGGAATCTCAAAATGAATTTCAAAGATGGATTGTAGAGCATGTTACAAGCTTTCCAAAATGTCCAAGAACTCTCCAAAATAATTTGTGGTTATGTAGAATCGAAGGTTTGAATTTGGAAAAAACTCACTTTTGATCCATGGCATTTTCATGTTGATACAAGTTGCAACTTCCATCCAACATTGTTTGTACTTGATTACAGGTCCCTAAACCCTTTCATACTCAATAATTAAATGCAAATCCATTGGTTTGAAGCTTTGTTCTGGTCATTAGAGGATTGCACAAGAGATTAATCCAAAAATAGCAAAAAGGCAACATTGCCATTTTTGTCAAAATCTTGCTTTATGTCAAATTGCATCCTTGAGCATTGAACCAAATCTTATACAGCAAACCAAATCCACAAACTTGGGGCCAAGCTTACACAATGTATGCAGGGTTAGAGCCGAAGGGGTAAGAAAACACTTAGAAGGGGGGGGGTGAATAAGTGACTCTTTTTGTTTTCAATACAAAGCTCAAAACAATAATGGAATAACACAGTTATTTTTATCCTGGTTCGTCTGAACTCAAACTACTCCAGTCCACCCGCCAAGGTGATTTCGCCTTTCTCAACAAGGACTTAATCCACTATAATCAACTGATTACAATCACACAACAACTGTTGTGACTAATAATGCACAAGTAATCTTACAAGTGACTAACACCACTAAGACTTAAATCTAGTCCTAGTATGCTTGATAAATCGGACCAACCTTGGTCTCTCAAGGAACAAATACAATAGTATAATTTTTACAGATAATTGAAATAGAGTTTTCTTCTAATCAAGCTATATCACAACTGTGATTTTTCACTTAGAATATAATACACAAAATGTATGAACTATGAGTTTGTTAGCTTTTGAATCTTTCACGTAGTTTTTCGTTTGAACGTTGTTGTTGGCTTGCAATAAATGTCCTTCTACTTATAGTAGGAATAATAAGACCGTTTCTGCCTTCAGAGGAAATGGAGAGCATTAAATGCTTTACGTGTATCCTTGCAAAATTCCATTCTTCAAGAAACTAGTTGTAGGCACTTGAGTGCTTTCAGCCGTCTTTGCATTAATTAGCAAACGTTAGAATGTAAGAACGTGTTTCCATTGCTTTGACAAGACAAGTTGATTTAGACGTTGTTTCAGTATTTGCTTTAATTCAGAACATGCTTCATTCAACTTCTGGTCAGAGCGTTGTTTGCTAAGAACTTTGAACAACGCTTGCTTTCAAGTTATCTTCAGAATCAAGAAGCCTGCTAGAAGTTAGAAGATACATTTAAAAAGTAAAGGTTCTTACCAGAGTCAGCAAATGCGTTTGAATAAAAGGTTCTTTTATCAAAGAACTTCTTCATAATCTTTGCTTAGTACTATAGAATGTTTTATGTCAGAACATTAACTAAGACATTCAAAACACATTCATTAGAGCATAAATTATCTTAAATATAATTTAGTTATCATCAAAACACTTGAGATAGGTCAGAACTAATCTTGTTCTTTCAATCTCCCCCTTTTTGATGATGACAAAAAATTATTTTAGATAAAGAAAAGAAACAGATTAAGAGATAAGAATCTCCCCCTGGAATGAATATTTCTATGCATAAGACATCCTGAGATTATTTAGTCAGAGTGATACATAACCTTCTTGAATTTCTTCAGAACTTCTTCAAGAAGATAAATCTTAGCTGGAATATTCTTTCAGAGTTAAATGATACCTGCAAAAAAAATCTTTTGCACGGAAGGAATTCTTGCAAATTTGTTAGAATGTCTGAGACATAGTCCCATAACTGTTAAACAATGATTAGTTCAAAAATGCACATTTTCTCCCCCTTTTTGGCATAATCAAAAAGTGTAATAAATGAGAAATTTTGAAAGATTTCATAAAAAGTTAAAAATAGATATCCAGAAGTACAAACAAAACAAAATAAGAGACCAAAAGAAACTAGGATTTCTTAGAGACAAGAGCCATCAGAAGATTCTTGATTTCAGAGGCAGATTCACTTTGCATTTCCATCCAGTTCTTGAACTCTAGATTTGTTTGATCTTGCTTATCCATGCGTTTATTCAAGACTTGATTCTCCCTCTTTAGCTCTTTCAGAGTGTCCATAATGAGTGAGGTAGGAGCAGAAGATGATGAAGCTTTAGTAGAAACAGGGTCAGAAGCAACAACTGTTGAGTCAGACTTCACAAGGGTGGAGAGCAGAGTGCCTAGATCCATTGCAAGAGTTGGCACAGGTTCAGGTCCATCCTTAACTGAAGGTTGATTCAATAGAACAATAGCCAGAGGATTTGAATCTTCAGAGGATTCTTCAGATTCATCTTCTGATATGTCCATCTTATCAGCTGGTGTATCAACAATCAATAGCGAAGACTTCTTATTCCAAGTATCAGCAGCTTCTGTCTTGAAAGCATGCAGAAGTTTGGAAAAGTTGTCCAGCACCTGAGAATGGCACAAATCCTGTAACTTCTGTGATTCAGCAACTAAGGTTCTTCTGAAAGTTTCCCATAGAAGATCTGTTGCTGCTGTGTTCACACTTTTGAGGCAATCTTCTTTCAGCGGTTGTAACCATGCTTGAACATTTGTTATAAAATTCTGAAACAAAGTATTTACATTTGGCTGAACAGGTTTAGGGACAGCCGTTCTGTAAGTTTTGTTTTTCAAGAATTGTAGAGATTGAGAGTCCACTACAGTTCTTAAAAAGCTATTGGTTTTAGGATTATTTGTAGGTTCAGGTTTAGGTTGGTTAACACAAATAGGAGGTTCTGATATATCCTGAGGTACGGATCGTTCAACAATTTCAGTTTGTTCAAAAATTTGTTATTCTGGAATTTGAGGAGTTGAGAGTGGTGATGTATGTTGTGGTGAAGTGGGTGGAGTGACATCAGGCGAAATAATTATTATATAAGCAGGAGTGGGAATAGGATTTTGAGGTTGTGGTTGGTTCATAGAAAAAATATTCTCAGATGGTAGGTTGAAAGGAGGTTTTATTGTTGCTAGAGGTTCGTTTATCCCTGGAATTCTCCAAGAGCCAGCATCATACCATCCAGTGGGTCTGGGTGATAAAGGTCTGGGATGGGGTCTTGAGAAACGTTCAACAGGAATAGGTTGAAAAACAGATGGTTCAGGAGGTTCTGATTGAGAGGGTTCTGATTGGCTGTCAGAATGTTCATCAGAGTCAGAATCACTTAAATCTGTTGAAAACTGATTTTTACTAGGGTTATCAGCAAGGGGTTCAGATTGTAAGGTCAAATCAATGTCTACATCTAAGTCTCCTAAGGTTTTAGAGGGTTCAGCAGATGCAGATACATTTTCAGAATTATGAACAGGTATAGTTTCAACATGATTACCTGTCTTCTTTTTCTTCTTCTGAGGAGTGTCAGAAGGTCCTTCTACAACTTTTCTCTTCACAAATTCTTGGAGAACAACATCAGGAGCAACTTGATTTCTTCCTTGAAGCCAAGCTGGATCAATAGGTGATCCTGTTTCTCTGCAGGTCTCAAGATAATGCAAAACCATATGAGAATGCTCCCCTGAGTTGAACATAGGAAAGTCAGCAATAGGAATTCTTCTCTTCTTCACAATAGTTGACAGACATGGAGAGGGTTCCACCAGCAGTTTGTCAATAATTTTCCTTTTCAGCAAGTTCTTTCTAGTCATAGTCTTACCACAGATAGGTTCAAGCTCCCCCAGAAGATTTGCTTCTTTTAGGTCAGTAATCAAACCATTCTCAGTCAGAATGTCTGATAATAACCTCCCCATAGGAATCCAATTCCTCTTTGATTTGGGATTCTTCATCCTTTCAGCTTCTCTGGTTTCTTTGACATGGTTCCAGAGATGTTCAAAAAGCAAGTAGGGAAAATCAATTTTGACATTGGTTCCAAGGTAAAACAACATATATTGTTGATCAGCGTTGATGTAATCAGGAGAACTGGTGTCTTTCCTGTGGTGAATACATCCATGAATAATCCTTGCCCAAATCTTATACTTGTCTTTCAAGTCCCTGACTTTGGAGGAACCTTGACCGTTGGTAAAAATCTCTGAATATACCCTAGACATCTCCATTCTTCCAGTGGGCATTCCTGTAACTCCAAGTCCTTTAAATCCCAGCAACCTTCTGATTTGATTTTCTGTAATGGATATTTCCTTGCCCATTACAAAGGAGAGAATAACCTTGGGAGTTGGAATAACGTGAATCCAGAATTATTTTACCAAATGAGGAAAGACAAGACCAATAAGACGATCACAGTAGTTTTCCCAACCTTGAAACTTCACAGCAGGGAACAAGTCAAATCCATTCTCTCTGAGATTCTCAAAGTCTACCATTAGCTCACTCAAAACTTCCAAACTTTCAACCGGAATGAGAGTTGTCCTTTCAGGTATACTGTATTGCTCAGAGTGGGTAGAGGAAGAAGAAGCCATTGAAGTTCTTTAGAAAAGAGAATTTTACGAAAAGGGTTTTAAGAGAAAGGTACAATAAAAACTTGAGTTGAAAGAGACAGTAAAGAATGAAAAGGGTTTTTCAAAAAGTATTTATAGGCATTAATTTCAGAGAATAGGTTAAGAATTAAAATTAAAAGTATTTAAGACATAATTAAAATAAAGATTAAAACAGATTTAAAAACGAATCTCATCATTACTTGCATTTAATGATTTGCTAAAAATGAGGGAAAACGTGAGATTATGGCTAATCATCAACAGTTACCTAGAACGTCATCAGTAGCTTTTGCACGCTTGACCTTTCAGAAACACACCACGTGTTCATCTCCTGAAGGATGCATGTAACAACTGTTTGTTCTAATGAATTTCTAAACTATACTTGGACATGAAGCGTTAGAATGTTTCATAACTTTTCATATAGCTTCTGTTACAACTTCTCTTCTAACTTCTGAAGAGTTGTTAATCAGAGCATTCATTTCAGAAAGTTCTGAAGTCAGTCACAGAAAATAAATATTATTTTATTCAGGACATAATTCCATACAAATATTTTTCAGAATGAAATTAAATCTATCTTCTGAAAGGGGTTTGGTAAAAATGTCAGCCCATTGATGGTCTGTTTTTACAAAAATCAAGTTTAAAATTCCCTTATGAATATAGTCCCTTATGAAATGATATTTAATTTCTATATGTTTGGCTTTAGAATGTAAGATTGGATTTTTAGAAAGACAAATAGCAGAAGTATTGTCACAGAAGATAGGAATCTTACTTTCATAAAGGTTGAAATCTTCTAGTTGACTTTTCATCCAAATCATCTGAGAGCTACATCTAGCAGCAGATATATACTCAGCTTCTATGGTTGATAGAGCAATTGTTGCTTGCTTCTTGCTGTACCATGAGATAAGATTGTCACCCAAAAACTGGCAGCTTCCAGAGGTGCTTTTTCTTTCAATTCTATCTCCAGCAAAGTCAGCATCACAATAACCTGCTAGTTTGTAATCTTGTGATCTTCTGTAACACAGACCAAGATTAGCAGTACCTTTCAGATACCTAAGAATTCTCTTAACAGCTGTTAAATGAGATTCTCTAGGATCTGATTGGAATCTAGCACACAAGCACACGCTAAATAATATATCAGGTCTAGATGCAGTCAGATAGAGAAGGGATCCAATCATACCTCTATAGAGCTTCTGATCTACTTTCATACTTACCTCATCTTTACCTAGAATGCAGGTTGGATGCATGGGTGTCTTGGCATCTTTGCTTTCTGACATTTGAAATTTCTTCAGAAGTTCTTTAACATACTTCGTCTGATGTATGAAAGTACCTTCTAGAGTCTGGTTGATTTGAATTCCAAGAAATAATTTCAATTCACCCATCATGCTCATTTCAAATTCTTCCTGCATGGTCTTAGCAAATTCTTTTCCAAGGGAGATGTTAGAGGTTCCAAAAATTATATCATCAACGTAAATTTGACAGATTAAAATATCATTTTTAAATGTTTTTCTGAAGAGAGTTGTGTCCACTTTCCCTCTGGTAAAATCTTTTTCTAATAGAAAATTACTCAGACGATCATACCAAGCTCTGGGGGCTTGTTTTAAACCGTACAAAGACTTTTTCAACTTAAAAACATGTTCTGGATGCTTTGAATTATTAAATCCAGGAGGTTGATGGACATATACTTCTTCTTAAATATAACCATTTAGAAATGCACTTTTAACATCCATTTGATACAATGAAATGTTATTTTGTATAGCAAAAGAAATTAATAACCTTATAGATTCTAACCTGGAGACTGGGCAAAGGTTTCATTATAATCAATTCCTTCTTGTTGACTATAACCCTGTGCAACCAGTCGTGCTTTGTTTCTGATTACTTCTCCTTGTTCGTTCAATTTGTTTCTGAAGACCCATTTGGTTCCTATAACATTGAATCCTTTGGGTCTTGGAACTAGATTCCATACATCATTCTTGGAGAATTGATTTAGTTCTTCTTGCATTGCTTAGATCCAATCATTATCTTCCAGAGCTTCATCAATGGTATTTGGCACAATCAGAGAGACTCAACCAAACAAAGATTCTTCATTGATTCTGAGAGATGATCTTGTTCTAATGGGATCTTCTTTTCTTCCAATGATTACATCTTCTTGGTGAGCTGAAGATAATCTAGGAAACCTTTTCTGAGTGGGTTGGTCAGAGATTCTGAGATTGTTCAGAGTATTGTCAAGAGGATGATATGCTACGTCTTCTTTTGCTTCTAAACTTTCAGAGTTTGAGTGATGATCTTCTGTACCTACAAAAAAATCAATTTGCTTTGGCTGTTGTTGGCCAAGCTTATCATCAAACCTGACTTTGATTGATTCTTCAACAATCAGAGTTTCTGTGTTGTATACTCTATAGCCTTTTGAGCGTTCAGAGTATCCAAGCAGGAAACAATTTTGTGCTTTGGAATCAAACTATTCAGAGTTTCTTTGGTGTTTAGAATAAAACAAGTACATCCAAAAGGATGAAAATAAGAAATGTTGGGCTTTCTGTTTTTCCATAATTCATAGGGAGTCTTTTCAAGAATAGGTCTTATAGAGATTCTATTCTGAATGTAACACGCTGTATTCACAGCTTCTGCCCAAAAATGCTTAGCCATATTTGTTTCATTGATCATGGTTCTGGCCATCTCTTGTAATGTTCTATTCTTTCTTTCTACAACTGCATTTTGTTGGGGAGTTCTAGGAGAAGAAAAATTATGAACAATACCATTTTCTTTAAAATATTTTTCAAAATAATGATTTTCAAATTCACCACCATGATCACTTCTAACTTTTGTGATTTTAAAATCTTTTTCATTTTGCACTTGAGTACAGAAGTCAATGAATACAGAATGTGACTCATCCTTGTGTTTTAAAAACTTTACCCATGTCCATCTGCTGAAGTCATCAATGATGACCAATCCATACTTCTTGCCTCTGATGGATGTAGTTTTAACTGGCCCAAACAGATCAATATGAAGTAACTCTAATGGCTTAGAGGAAGAGACAACATTTTTAGATTTAAAGGAAGGTTTTGAAAATTTTCCTTTTTAACATGCTTCGTAGAGAGCATCTGAGTTGTACTTCAGATTGGGAAGTCCTCTGACTAAATTTAATTTATTTAGTTGAGAGATTTTTCTAAGACTGACATGTCCCAATCTTCTGTGCCATACCCATTGCTCATTGCTAACAGACAAAAGACATTTGACGTTTTGAGATTTAAGATCTGATAAATCAATTTTGTAAATGTTGTTCTTTCTCTTGCCAGAAAAGAGGATTGATCCATCCTTTTGACTTACAGCTTTACAGGAGTTTTGATTGAAGATAATGTCATAGCCATTGTCACTTAATTGACTTATGGACAATATATTATGAGCTAATCCTTCTACTAATAAAACATTAGAGATAGAGGGAAAGTTACTGTTTCCTATGGTTCCAGAACCAATAATCTTCCCTTTCTGATTACCTCCAAACTTCATATCTCCTCCAGCTTTAAGTTCCAGGCTTTGGAACATAGACCTTTTTCCCGTCATGTGTCGTGAGCATCCAGAGTCTAGGTACCATGACTGGTGTTTCAATTGAGCTGTTAAGGACATCTGCAACAAATATTATTTTATCCTTAGGTACCCATATCTTTTTGGGTCCTTTTGGGTTAGCATAAGAGTTTCCAGAATGTGATGTATATTTTATATCATGTGAGTGTCCAAACTTGAATTGCTTATTCATAGGTTTGTAAGTGAAGGTCATTTTAGCCACAGGTTTTGGAATGTATGTCTCCTTCCCTTTGGGAGTTTCATATCCAATTCCTCTTCTGTTTTTCCCACTAACTCCATAGATCATTGAAGCCATTTTGCTTCTGTCTATGCCTTTAGCAAGAAAAGATTGAAAGCTATAGTCATATTCTTTCAGAATATCTTTTGAACCAGACACAGACTCTGAACTAAAATTCTTTTGAACAATTTCAATTTCCTTTTCAAGTTTAAGATTGTTTTCTAAAAGTTCATATTTTTCTGTTTCAAGTTTCTTAAAATCAGATGCAAGACTCTTCTTGAGTTTCTTGTATTTGATTTTGAGCTTACTATAGTTTTCCAGAAGTTCTGATAAACTATCAGCAAGTTCTTCTCTAGAAAATTCAGAAAATACCTCTCTTTGTTCTGACTCACAGTCTGAGTCATTTTCTGTGATAGCCATTAAAGCTAGGTTGGCATTTTCATCTTCAGAACCAGGTTCATCTTCAGAAAAATCTGAGTCATCCCAGGTTGCCATCATTCCTTTCTTCTTTCCAAATCTCTTCTTTGGTATTTCTTTTTGAAGCTTTGGAAATCACTTTTGAAGTGACCATGTTCTTTGCATTCATAATAGATGATCTCTCTTCTATTTGACTTTTTGTGTCCAGAAGATTCTGGTTTATCTTCTGACTTCTTGAAGTTCCTGAACTTCTTTTGTCTGTGCTTCCACAGATGATTGATCTTTTTGGAAAGCAAAGATAGTTCATCTTCTTCTGAAGCTGATTCTTCAGAGTTTTCTTCTTCAGCCTGAAAAGCGTTAGTATCAAATTTCTTAATTGATTTAAGGGCTAGAGACTTACCTTTCTTCTGAGGATCATGCTCATCCAGTTCAATCTCATGACTTCTGAGAGCGCTGATGAGTTCCTCAAGAGATACATTGTTCAGATCTTTTGACACCTTGAAGGCAGTGACCATTGGTGCCCATCTTCTGGGTAAGCTTCTGATGATCTTTTTCACATGATCTGCTTTGGTATACCCTTTGTTCAAAACTCTCAGACCAGCGATCAGAGTTTGAAACCTAGAGAACATTGCATCTATAGACTCACTCTCTTCAACTTTGAAGGCTTCATACTTCTGAACTAAAGCCAAAGCTTTAGACTCCTTAACTTGAGTGTTTCCTTCATGAGTCATTTTGAGAGACTCAAACATATCATGCGCTGTATCTCTATTAGTGATTTTTTTCATATTCTACTTTAGAGATAGCATTTAAAAAAATATTTCTAGCTCTGTGATGATTTTTAAAATCAGCTTTTTGTTGTCTATCCATATTTTTTCTATCCACTTTGTTTCCTTCAGAATCTGTAGGATGCTTGTAACCATCCAAGACTATATCCCAAAGATCACTATCATAACCTATAAAGAAACTTTCTAGTCTATCTTTCCAGTACTCAAAATCTTCTCCATCAAACACTGGAGGTTTGTTGTAACTATTATTGTTTTGTTCAGCGGCCATTGTGTTTTCTTCTGGATCTTTTCCTGACACGGTTAAGTGTTGAGCTCAGAGTCAAGCTCTGATACCAATTGAAGGGGGTAAGAAAATACTTAGAGGGGGGGTTGAATAAGTGACTCTTTTCATTTTCAATACAAAGCTCAAAACAATAATGGAATAACACAGTTATTTTTATCCTGGTTCATTTGAACTCAAACTACTCCAGTCCACCCGCCAAGGTGATTTCGCCTTTCTCAACAAGGACTTAATCCACTATAATCAACTGATTACAATCATACAACAACTGTTGTGACTAACAATGCACAAGTAATCTTACAAGTGACTAACACCACTAAGACTTAAATCTAGTCCTAGTCTGCTTGAGAAATCTGACCAACCTTGGTCTCTCAAGGAACAAATACAGTAGTATAATATTTACAGATAATTGAAATAGAGTTTGCTTCTAATCAAGCTATATCACAACTGTGATTTTTCACTTAGAATATAATACACAAAATGTATGAACTATGAGTTTTTTAGCTTTTGAATCTTTCACGTAGTTTCTCGTTTGAACGTTGTTGTTGGCTTGTAATAAATGTCCTTCTACTTATAGTAGGAATAATAAGACCGTTGCTGCCTTCAGAGGAAATGGAGAGCATTAAATGCTTTGCGTGTATCCTTGAAAAATTCCATTCTCCAAGAAACTAGTTGTAGGCACTTTAGTGCTTTCAGCCGTCTTTGCATTAATTAGCAAACGTCAGAATGTAAGAACGTGTTTCCATTTCTTTGACAAGACAAGTTGATTTAGACGTTGTTTCAATATTTGCTTTAAGTCAGAACATGCTTCATTCAACTTCTGGTCAGAGCGTTGTTTGCTAAGAACTTTGAACAGCGCTTGCTTTCAAGTTATCTTCAGAATCAAGAAGCCTGCTAGAAGTTAGAAGATACATTTAAAAAGTAAAGGTTCTTACCAGAGTCAGCAGATACGTTTGAATAAAAGGTTCTTTTATCAAAGAACTTCTTCATAATCTTTGCTTAGTACTATAGAATGTTTTCTGTCAGAATATTAACTAAGACATTCAAAACACATTCATTAGAGCATAAATTATCTTAAATATAATTTAGTTATCATCAAAACACTTGAGATAAGTCAGAACTAATCTTGTTCTTTATAGAGCTAGCCTGTACAGGCCTGCTCTTTGTCACTTCTCATTTTTGCTTCATAACCAAGAAACTTGCCTAAATCACATAACTTGAACATCTGATATAACCAACCCTTGCAAGCTTTTGAACCAATTTTTTTGCATTGTCTTGAGCCAGAAACACGAGCCATTGAACCCTCAAGCCTTCCAAAACACAAAATCACCTTCCTCTTGCAAAACAGGGCAGCTTCTGCACTTTGAGTTCTATCTCACAAGTTGCTCGTGTGTTTTGCCCCAAACTTGTTCCAATACATTCCATATAACCTATCCAAGCTATCCCAACCATTAGACACTGGCTGTAACTCCATTTGTAAGCTTCACCATTTCTGTTTTCAGCTTGTGCAGGTTGAGTTCTACAAGCTTGTTCAAACACATTCAAAGCAAACTAGGCATTGGGGAAGGTTAGAGGAAGTTCAAGCAAGCTCCCGAACATCTCAGGCCTCACTGAAAAGATCCACATTGCCATACACTAATTCAACTGAAACAGGTTTTTGTCAACTTCCTATCTCTCTATTTAGGAATCATTAGGCTTAGATTTGTGAATAAAAAATGTACTACTCATAGCCATGAAGCTGTACATATGCTCAGTTTTCATTTAAGTTAAACGTGTTAAGAGAATTTGATTCATGAACTTTCTGAAAAAGTTAGGTTAGAAATTAGGGCCAGAGAAATTCTCTCTGGTCTTTGAGAGTTAGATTAAGTTTCTTATATGGTTGAAATCGTCTTGAAAAATGCTACAATTTTGATGTTATGGGTTTTTGCATTAGAGCACGTATGTAGGATCTGGACATTTTGTATAGGCGCGCGTATTTTTGAACCAAGGTTAAAGATGAAGCTTGGAACTGGGTTGGGCCTTTGCTTCTTGTTTTTGGCACCCCCTGCATTGCTGACTGCACCCCCTGGCCCATTTCTTTATTTATTTATATTTTTCTATTTATTTTTCATTTCTGATTTTATTTTATATTTTCTAAACATAAAAAAATACCAAAAATGTTTTTATAAATTTTCACATTTATTTTTATATTTTATTTTATTTTTCTAACATGAAAACAATTATTAATTAGTATATACTTTTATTTTCTTTAATAAAAAAAAAATATTTTAGAGATATTATATTTTTTTATTTTTATTATTTATATGTATAAAAATAATATTTTTCCACATGTTTTTATTTCATAAATATCTTTGTATACATTTATGCTTATTTTCTTGAACATAAAATAAATAATATAGTATATATTATCTTAAAACAAAAACTAGGGTTTCCACCCTTATTAAAAATAATATTTTTCTAATATATTTTCTTTTTTTGATATTTGTACATATATATATATATATATATATATATATATATATATATATATATATATATATATATATATATATATATATATATATATATATATATATATATATATATATATATATATATATATATATATATATATATATATATATATATATATATATATATATATATATATATATATATATATATATATATATATATATATATACTTTCTTAAAAGAAAACTAGGGTTTTTACCCTTAATAAAAATAATAACTTTTTATTTCTTTTTTAATACATTAAATATTTTATTTTTACATACATAAAAATAAACAAAAATATTTTTGCATATTCATAATATTTTGCATATTTATTCAATTGGCCATTTAAATACTTGCCTATTTACTTATTTGTATCATTTATTCAATTTGGATGTAATAGTAAATATTAGGGTTTTAATTTATTGCAAATACTCCCCCATTGAAAATTGTATCCCCCCTCCCCATATCAATGTTGTAATAGCTTAGTTTTATTTTGCGCACTTTATGCTTTAAAATATGCCATGTTAGAGATTAGGGTTTGTATGCAAAAATCCAAAATCAAACAAATAGCTCGACTAATACAAAGGCAAAGAAGCATGAAAATTGACAACACAATGCACACATACACCCCTAGGGTTTCATCCACTTGTTGCCTTTAAAATGGCCATGGTATGCATGTTGAGTATCTTGGCAAAACAAAAACAAAACAAAAAGATCATAGTCCCTCGATGACGCTATCTTGGTTGCATATACAAAAATGATCTAGTCCCGTAAAAAATTGCTAAAGATAGTTGGCAATATTGCTATCATGGTCAATACGATGACCCGTGCCTGTCTCGTTTAACATCCAAATACAAGGTTGTTTACCAAATGCAATGGTAAAACAACACTGTCAAAAGGATTAAAAATGTGTAGGAAAGATCTTTGAGTAGATAGGGTAGACAACTCTTAGTTACTTGATCAAAACTTGCAAAAAACATCCTTGCTATTTTCAAACACACCTCACAACACAATTTCAAAACATCTCCCAAAACAAACTTTTAAACTTTCAAACATTGAAACATCTTTTCAAAAGACAATACACCTTTGTATATATTCAAACAAGAATCATTACAAAGGTTGCCACAACGATGTCCTCTTTTCAAAACATTTTTCAAAACCACACACAAAGCACCATTTCAAACAATTGAAAAGAAAAAGCAAGTGATCTAAACAAGTAACTAAGAGCCCATGGATAACCATGGATGAAAAGGGTGCTTGCACTTTCCCTTTTCATAATCTACCCCCCGAACCCAAGAAAACATCTCAAAGGTCTTTCCTGTGCTTTTTGACCTTTCCTTTGGATAAAATAAAAAGCTGGTGGCGACTCTTGCTAAATCGAAACATTTGCGAACACAAACGCAAAACCTCAAGTCAGTTCTCCCACCGCATCACAAAACTGGCGACTATGCTGGGGATTGACCTAAAAGCGGGGTTACCTTAGGGTTTAGATCACCTTTACATGCTTATATTGATTGACTTGATTGCTTTTTATTTGGTTCTATTGTTTGGGTTTGAAATCCTCTACCCGGATTTGGGAAACATTCATAGGTAAATAGCAATACGTTGTGGAAACTGTGCAGGGTATACCGACATGGTTGAAGCAATAGCTATATTAGTGCGACATATTTATGGGTACCGGTAGCCTTTGAGTCAATCAAAGAGAATACGGGGCCGCTGAGTGATGTCATGAAGCACTAATGAACTCTTAGAACCTATACTTGACCATCTTGGCCTTATTAGGGGTAGTGAGATGACCGGCTTTGGTGCAGTCCAAAGTTGGTAGAGACTCGATACTACACTCATTGAGGGTTGTTTTCTTGGAATATTTCGGTCGCCAGTTAAGTGGCTAAACTGAAACAATGAACACAGAAAATAATCCAGTGATATTGAGCTCCTTAGAACCCGGTTACTACTTATAGGACAAGTTGAGCCAACTAACTTCAAGAGGGTATTTACCTATGAAACCCCATGCAAGCCTGAAACTAGGATTTTGTGTGACTTGCTTGTACATATACTTGTGCATACATCATGAACATCCTAAAGCGTCATTTGCATCCACTAACCATTTCAAGGGTTTGGATCTTCATCTTTGTTCCTGTTTTGTAGGTTATGGAATCACTCCGCAGAAAAACAATCCAGGTCAACCTTGTGAGAATTCCTCCTCAACTCAAGGAGCTTACTTCCAAGATTCCAGAGAATTCTCCCTTCAGTGAAAGACATGGTAGACTTCTGAATTTGGTCAACTCCAACATTGAAGAAGACATGGTGAAAGTTCTCTTCCAGTTCTTTGACCCCCTACACCATTGCTTTACATTTCCTGATTACCAACTAGTGCCTACTTTGGAGGAATTTTCTCAACTCCTGAGGATTCCTATTCTCCATCAACTACCCTACAACGGTACAGAAAGAGAGCTAAAGCCTAAAGATGTTGCTCGAGCCCTACACTTACAACCATCTGATATCAAAGGTCATTGGGAAACCAGAAGTGGTGTCAAGGGTTTCTTGGCAAAGTTTCTATTTGAGAAGGCACAAGACTGTTGGAACTCTCTAGATCTGAAAGCTTTTGAGGAGATTGTAGCACTTCTTATCTATGGGTTGGTCTTGTTCCCAAACCCTGATCAGCTTATAGATGTGAATGATGTCAAGATTTTCATATCTCGGAATCCTGTGCCTACATTACTTGGGGATATCCTCCACTCATTTTACACACGAACAATGAGGAAAAGAGGTGTTCTCATGTGCTGTACTCCTCTTCTAGCAAGGTGGTTTATTTCTCACCTTCCCCGGTCAGTCTTGAAGAATGAACAAGGCTTGAGGTGGTCACAATGGTTGATGACTCTTACATATTCTGATGTTCATTGGTATTCTCGATCCAGAGAAAATGTCATCATCATTGATCGTTATAGGGAATTCCCTAATGTCCCAGTACTTGGCATTAGAGGAGGCATTACCTACAACCCCTGTTTGGCTCTGAGACAATTTGGGTATGCCCGAAGGGATGGCCCTCATGACATGCTGATTCCAGACTTGATTTTTGACTTTGACAATGACGCTCAGGGACTTCGACAAAGGTTTATCCGAGCTTGGAGGATGCCCAACAAAGTGGACAGTAAGACACTGGGACACAAGAATTCCATCCCCCTTGAGCCTTACCTCAAGTGGGTACAAACCCGCACCCAGAGTCTTATGATGCCTTACCCCTACATTCTGCCTATGATCAAAGAGCCTGTTATGGAAGGAGAGGTTCCATACACCCTCCTACATCCTGACATGCCAACATCATTGGAAGAATTGCAAAAGAGTTGGATACAGCTCAAGGAAGAACGTAACACTTTTGAAGCTAGCTTCTACGCCAGTGAGAAGAAGGTTTTGGAACTTACTCGTCGACTTCACAAAGAGCAGAATCTCAACACCTACATAGCATCGAAAAGGATGCACAACGTCTTTTTACATTAGAGTTTTGTATTTATTTTGCCCATGGGGCACTTATGTACTAATAAATTCTTCTTATTAATATGACGTGCGTTCTTTTTTGTTTGCAACAAATTTGAATTTCTGAATCCTTGAATGCATTACATGAATACATATCATTCATCATATGAATAAACAAGTCTTCACACCAGGTTTCCTTATCTCTCTGCTGTTTATTTCAGCAAGATGGATATAGAGCAGACGGTCAAAGATCTACAAGCGCAAAATTCCCAGTTCCAACAACTCCTCATGACCTTGGGAAAGGGTCAGGAGGACCTTAAAGCACTGTTAGAGAAAGAAAAGGAAAAAGAAAATGAGAAAAAGAAAAGAGTTGGTGTGGCCACTATGGGAAGAAGATTTGATAACCAAGCTAGAAGAGTCATAGATTTCCCCTCGACGTCTGATGAAGGGGTTGGCAAAGGAAAGGGAGCTGAAGTGCCCTCAGAGTCTGAAGAAGAGGAAGAAGAAGAAGAGGATGAAGATTACTCTGAGCAGCAGTACCCTCCTGCGGACGATAAGTATAAGAATCTGGAAGATCGGCTGGCAGCCATGGAGGTACAAAGAGTACCTGGGCTGGATTTCGAAGAGCTAGGGTTGGTTTCTGGGATTGTGATTCCCCCTAAATTCAAGGTGCCTACATTTTCTAAATACGATGGTTTGTCTTGTCCGAAGATGCATCTGCGATCTTACGTCAGAAAGATCCAACCTTATTCTTCTGATAAGGATCTATGGGTCCACTTTTTTCAAGATAGTTTGTCGGGTACGCAATTGGATTGGTTCTACCAGTTTAAAAGATCTGATGTACATAACTGGGAGGATTTGACTGCTGCCTTCTACAGACAATACCAATATAATGCAGATTTAGCACCTACTCGTACTCAACTATAGAGTATGGGTATGGTCTCTAATGAAGGCTTTAAGGAGTATGCCTAGAAGTGACGGGACTTGGCTGGAAGGGTGCAGCCACTATTGTTTGAAAGAGAACTTGTTGATATGTTTTTGGGGACTCTGTCAGGTCCATTTTTCAATCACCTGATCGGGAGCTCATCTGCCGGGTTCACCGAACTAATTCTGACTGGTGAAAGAGTCGAAGCTGGCATTAAGAGCGGTAAAATTCAGAAGGATGCATCTGCTTCTGCTGCTATCAAGAAAACTTTTCTAGCCAAGAAAGAGGTCTCAGCTGTTTACTCCCAGAGAAATCAAGGAAGAGTCGAGCGTCGACCAGCGGTAAGGGCTGTGATGATTCAGAATTCCGCAACCGATCAATCTCGAAGCAGTCAACCCAGAACCAACCAACCAAGAGGGGAAGGCCTGCTAGACAATTCACCAAAATAAACATGACGCCTGCCCAGGTTCTCCCCCATCTCTTGAAGTTAAACCTTACAACCTTGAGAGAGCCACCACAAAATCCAAATACAACTTCTCCTTTTTACCATGCTAACGCTAAATACGCTTACCATTCAGACAACAGAGGGCACGACACCAACAACTGTTGGGCCCTCAAAAACAAGATCCAAGATTTAATAGATGCCAAGGAGGTGGAGTTTGACGCACCTGAAAAACCTAATGTGATATCTTCTCCAATTCCAAAACATGGTCACAATGTCCATGCTATTGTAGAAGATCTTTATGTTGCTGCTGTTGATGACTTAATGACCCCATTACCAATGATCAAGATGAATCTGTTGAAAGCTGGGATTTTTCCGGGCTGTGAAAAGATTGTTACCTTTGTTCATCCCTACAATCCGACTGTCCGTTATTGAAGTTAGGCATCCAACGCCTGATGGATAATCAAGAAATCCTCTTCAAGAAAACTCCTGTTACTCCTGTTACTCCAATCAACGATGTTGCTATAATCACCATTTTTGACAATCTTTCCAAGGTCTCCAAAAGACCTGTTAAGATTACACCCGATCCAAAGTTTGTACCTCTGAAGATAATAATGCCGGGGCCTATCCCATACAAGTCCAACAAGACAATACCGTGGAATTATGGAGGAGAGATCTTCTACCACGGTGTTAAACATATCAAATCAGTTGAAGAGAATTCCGATGAAGACACTCCTGACGTAGGAAATATTGCGGGGACAAGTAAGATCACTCGTAGCGGAAGAATCTTCTCTCTGGAGATTTCTCCTCCAAGGGCAATCTTCGGACCCTCAAGTGCTCTTGTGCCAGTTAAGATATCTGTGTGAAGTCCAGTGATTGAAGAAATTGTTACTCCCGAAGTTGTACCCTCTGTTGTTACTACTGATAAAGGTAAGGGGATCCAAGAAGCGCCCGTCAGGACGAGGGCTCAGTCTTTGGTCATCCCCGAGACCACTCAAAAGGAAATGGAGGAGATTTTAAAAATAATTAAGAAGAGCGACTATGATGTCGTAGAACAACTGGGGAAAACCCCTTCAAAAATCTCCATGCTGGCCCTATTACTCTGTTCCGAGGCTCATGCCAAAGCCTTGATCAAATTCCTAAAGACGGCACACGTGCCTCAAGAAACTTCTGCGGATCATTTTCAAGAGTGTGTAGCTAGCCTTACAGCCGACAATGGTCTTGGTTTCTCTGATGCCGATCTAAAATCTAAGTGAAGAAAGCATAATGATGCGCTGCATGTCTCGGTGGAATGCAGAGGGACCACACTTGCTCACGTTCTGGTTGATACCGGGTCGTCTTTAAATATCCTACCAAAGAAAGCATTGGATAGATTGGACTGTGAGGGTTTGACCTTAAAGCCCAGCAATATCATTATTAGAGCCTTTTACGGTTCTAAGCGGATGGTTCACAGAGAGGTGGACATCCCAATTAAGGTGGGTATAGAAATTTTCAACTCTACATTTTATGTGATGGACATCCGTCCTTCATATTCTTGTTTGCTAGGAAGACCTTGGATCCACGACGCTGGGGCAATCACTTCTTCTCTACACCAAATGCTCAAATACCCAGTTCAGGGTAAAATCATAACAGTTCATGGTGAGGAGGAGTATATGATAAGCCACCTTAACTCTTTCCGCTATGTGGAGTTAGATGGTGAATTCATAGAAACAACTTTCCAACACTTTGAAGAGGTTTCTCCTAAAGTTGTGACAGCCAAGACAACGACTTCTGTACCCATCATTACCAAGCCGGTGTCCCGGATGTCATCCCTTAAAGATGTGAAGGCTGTGATCGAGGAAGGAGGAAGCACAGTATGGGGTCAACTGCCAGATTTTCCTTACAAGACAGATAAGTTCGGCTTGGGTTTCACTGCTGTAAGTCAGAAGGCTGTGCGTCGCTCCTGGGCTGGAGGACCTCCATTGAAAATCACTCATCATGGAGTTCATACTTTAGAAGATAATGAAGAAGAAAACAATTTTGAAGACTGGATCTTTCCAACTATTGAAGGAGGACTGAACAACTGGGAGGCGAAAGACTTCGTTCCCATTACTTTCATCAATCAGTAATTTATCTTTTGAACATTTTCTGTTGGTCGTAATAATTTTAAAATAATTCGTACACTTTTTGCCTTATGCCTTACCCGAGGCATATAGGTCCATTTGCAATGGCTTGATTTTTCATCTTCATATGCCATTTTTAATGAATCATGGACGTTTTCATATATAAACTTTTATGTTCATTTTCTTTCTTTTTACATTTTATTTGTTTAAAGGTGGCTATCCCTTACACATACCCACACTCACAAAATGCAGGTACCCGTCCACTCCGGATTCCATGAGTAACAATTCTGCTATGGCCTTTAGTGACTCTGAAGATCTGGTCAATCATGCCGAGTACGAAGGTGATGAAGACTGTGAAGTGCCCGGAGAGTTGGCTAGACTTCTACAACAGGAAGAAAGGGCTATTCTACCACACGAGGAGTTGTTAGAGACTATCAACTTGGGAACAGAGGAAGACAGAAAAGAGGTTAAGGTAGGTGCCAACCTAGAGCCAAGTGTCAAGGAGCATTTAGTTCAGCTGTTGAATGAATATGTTGAGATCTTTGCCTGGTCCTATGAAGACATGCCGAGACTGGATACAGACATTGTGGTTCACCGTCTCCCTACAAGAGAAGACTGTCCACCAATCAAACAGAAAGTCCTCCGAATGAGGCCCGACATGTCCGAAAAGATCAAAGCTAAAGTGATGAAGCAGTTCAATGCTGGCTTTCTTGCTGTTACTTCCTATCCGCAATGGGTTGCTAACATTGTGCCCGTGCCTAAGAAGGACGGCAAAGTCAGAATGTGCGTGGACTATAGAGACTTAAACAGGGCTAGCCCTAAAGATGACTTTCCACTACCGCACATTGACATCTTGGTTGACAATACAACTCAACATAAGGTATTCTCTTTCATGGATGGATTTTCAGGGTACAACCAGATCAAAATGGCCCCCGAAGACATGGAGAAGACTACTTTTGTTACGCAGTGGGGTACCTTCTGCTATAAAGTGATGCCATTCGGACTGAAGAATGTCGGGGCAACCTATCAGCGAGCCATGGTAGCTTTGTTTCATGACATGATACATCATGAGATTGAAGTCTACGTAGACGACATGATAGCCCGTTCACAAATAGAAGAAGAACACCTCGACCATCTGCAAAAGCTGTTTGTCAGATTAAAGGAATATAAGCTCAGACTGAACCCTAGCAAGTGAACTTTCGGAGTCAGGTCCGAAAAACTCTTGGGATTCATCGTCAGCAACAAGGGCATTGAGGTAGATCCTGCCAAAGTCAAAGCTATACAAGAAATGCCCGCCCCTCGCACTGAGAAGGAGGTCAGAGGTTTCTTGGGACGCCTAAACTACATTGCAAGGTTCATCTCTCACCTAACATCTACCTGTGAACCAATCTTCAAGCTGCTGAAGAAAGATCAGGTGGTTAAATGGAATGATGACTGTCAAGTTGCTTTCGATAAAATCAAGGAGTATTTACTGGAACCTCCTATATTGATGCCACCCGTTGAAGGAAGACCTTTAATCATTTATCTGACTGTCCTGGAGAATTCAATGGGGTGCGTGCTGGGCCAACATGACGAGTTTGGCCGAAAAGAGCATGCCACTTATTACCTTAGCAAAAAGTTTACCGACTGTGAGACTCGCTACTCACTGCTCGAGAAAACTTGCTGCGCTTTGGTATGGGCTGCTCGCCGGCTAAGGCAGTATATGTTGACTCATACCACTTTGTTGATCTCTAAGATGGATCCGATCAAGTACATCTTCGAGAAGCCTGCTTTATCCAGAAGAATCGCTAGATGGCAGATGATCCTCACTGAATATGATATACAGTACACAACCCAAAAATCTATAAAGGGAAGTGTGCTAGCCAATCATCTGGCCCATCAAGCTGTCGAAGATTACCAATCTATGAGGTTCGACTTCCCCGACAAAGATATCATGACTTTGAGCAACGTTGAAGAAAATAGACCGTATGACGAACCTGAACAAGGATCCCGATGGACTCTGTACTTTGATGGTGCCTCCAACGCACTTGGAAACGGTATCGGTGCAATACTTATTTCTCCAGAAGGTTGCCATACACCTTTCACTTCTAGACTCTGCTTCAGCTGCACCAACAACATGGCCGAGTATGAAGCTTGTATCTTTGGTCTCAAGGCCGCTATTGACTTGGGAATCAAATCTTTGATTGTATTTGGGGACTCAGCTTTGGTTATCAGTCAAATCAAAGGAGAGTGGGATACTAAACACCCTAACCTCATCCCTTACAAAGAACATGTCCTGACATTGTTACCACACTTCGAGCAGATCACCTTCGAGCATTTCCCGCGAGAACAGAATCAGCTAGCGGATGCTCTAGCAACAATGTCCTCCATGTTTAAACTTAACTGGGAAAATGAGGCACCTCAAATCACCATTGAATGAATGGACGAACCTGCACATTGTCACGAGATTAATACCGAAGAAGTGGTGGACCGACCGTGGTTTCATGACGTCAAAAGGTATCTCGAAGCACAAGAATACCCTGAAGGAGCTTCAGTCAACGACAAAAAGTTCTTAAGGAGGTTCGCGACCAAGTTCTTTCTGAGCAATGGTATCCTATACAAGCGCAATCTTGATTGTTTCTTACTCCGTTGTGTGGACAAGGTTGAAGCTGGGCAGATCATGGCTTAACTACCTAATGGCACCTTTGGCACCCACTCAAGCGGTCGTACGATGGCTAAGAAGATTTTACAGGCAGGCTATTACTGGTCTACCATGGAAGAGGATTGTCATCAACATTCCCGTACTTTTCACAAATGACAAATCTATGCGGACAAGGTATATATTCCTCCAGTTCCTCTCAATGTCTTAACGGCTCCTTGGCCATTCGTGATGTGGGGAATCGACATGATTGGAGAGATCAAGCCCACAACATCCAATGGACACCGTTTCATCCTGGTGGCCATTGATAACTTTACCAAGTGGGTCGAAGCAGCATCCTTCGCATCCGTTACAAAGAATATTGTTGCCCGATTCATCAAGAAGAACCTCATATGCCAGTATGGTATCCCCGACAGGATCATCACTGACAACGGTACAAATTTAAACAATACTATGATCACCGCTTTGTGTGAGAAGTTCAAGATTCAACATCATAATTCATCTCCCTATCGGCCTAAGATGAACGGTGTTGTCGAAGCTGCGAACAAAAATATCAAGAAGATCATTCAAAAGATGACAGTCACCTATAAGGACTGGCATGAGATGTTACCGTTTGCTCTACATGGGTACCGTGCCACGGCACACACTTTAACTGGGGCAACACCCTTTTCTTTGGTATACGGCATGGAGGCTATTTTACCTATCGAGGTTCAGATTCCCTCCTTGAGAATCATGAAAGATGCTGGTTTGAGTGAAGACGATTGGATTCAAACCCGGCTTGATCAACTTAACTTGATTGACGAAAAGAGACTTACTGCTGTTTGCCATGGTCAGGCGTATCAAAAACGTATGATCAAGGCCTTCAACAAGAAAGTCAAGAGACAAGTATATCAAGTCGGGGACCTTGTAATCAAGCGAATCATCTTGCCGCAAAGTGATCCCAGGGGAAAATGGACTCCTACTTACGAAGGACCATTTGTGATTAAAAAAATCTTTTCTGGTGGGGCTATGATTCTAACCACCATGGATGGCGACGATCTGCCGCACCCTGCGAACATAGACATAGTCAAAAGATACTACGCATAAACGACCCGATAAGTTGAAAACCCGAAAGGGCGACTTGGGCAAAAATGGGCATCCTGGTGAATCAAAAACCCGAAAGGGCGGTTCAGGCAAAAATTAGGGATAAACAAAATAATCTGTACACCCGACAAGTTGAAAACCCGAAAGGGCGACTTGGGCAAAAAAAGGGTTTCCCGGTGGATCGAAAACCCGAAAGGGCGATCCAGGCAAAAGTTAGGGAATTAAAGCGTATGACTATGTCTCGTCGGATAACTTTAAGGACAATCTCTTCACGGACAAGCTCCAGGTTTCCGATCAATCCAATCATCTGCGGACGAAGCAACAAATGGACAAGATACTCAGAGTTACGAAGGCTATAGCAAGATGGGAACCCCATGGAATTATTACACATAGCTATCTTTCTTTGTATAAATTTTTTCTCAATTTTATGACAATATTCTCTTACTAGAATGTCTGTCTCCTTTGTACAAAATACTTACACAAAGTTAATACAAAGATACTTCAAAGTGCAGAAAATTGTTTGCCTTTCCTTTCTTTTTTATACTTGTGTTTTATTTGAAAACGTCCAATTATTTATTAAATGAGCATATGCATTTGAATATAATCATTGCTTACTAAATAAAACGAAATGAGAAATAATAATTACTGATAGGATGAAAGTATAGGAAGATGTCTTTAGGCTATTCCAGGGGGAGTCCCCTGCAGCACATCATCCATATCCCCAGCGGAGTTAAGTCTCAAAAACCCCTATCAGAGTTGAGTTTTCAAACTCCCAATCCCCAGCGGAGCAAAACTTTAAACTTTAAACCCTCCGAGAAGATGAAACTTTCTTCCCAAACGGAGCCAAACCTTCAGCCTTTGAACACCAGTGGAGACCATCCAGTTTCCTCCATTGTCCCTGAAGAGTCGCTTTAAAACCAGATAATTCCCCAGAGAGTTATTCTTCCCCAGTGAAGTCGCCACGATCAAATCGGCACATCATTAAGATCCCCAGCGGAAACCATTCAGTTTTCCCCTGATACCCCCAACGGAATGGAGATTCTCATTCTTGAAGTCCCCAGTAGATTGGACTACAACCCAAACTCTTGATCTCCCCCAGCAGTATGGCTTCTCCCCACAGAGGTTGTCAAAGATTTTAAATCTCCAGCAGTGGTCATGGATTTATTTTCCCCGACAACAGTCAAAGATTTTATTATCTCCAGCTATCCAGGATTTATTTTCATCAGCAAAATAGCTAATCAACTTACATGCACATACATTACATTCATAAATCATGAACATTGGTAAAACACATATATTGCATCATACATTTCATGCAACATAGCATTTGTGTTTCAGTTGACCTTTTACCCTTTTCAGGATAAAATTAACAGCTACCTAAAACAGATGATCAAAGCTCAGAAAACGGCTTAGAGAGGCTCCATACATGGATGCTCTCCTGTTTGCTTATTCAAATCAAGAGGCAGATTCCTGTTCCAGTTATGAAGCCTGGATTCTACCAGATTTTATCTTGACTATACTGAAGCCCGGAGATCGACCAAAAAATAGTAAAATCCCCTGTAAGTTCTTCTGAAACTTGGATGTTGACCAAATAAGAAGTAAAGTATCGTGAAGCCTGGATGTTGACCAGATAACAATACAAGACTGTGAAGCCTGGATGTTGACCAGATAACAGTAAGGTATACTATAAAGCTTGGACGTTGACCAAATAACAGTTTACTCGGCCAATTACTTTAAAGCCTGGATTCAACCGGATATTAGTAGGCCCCAAAATCAAAGGGAAAACCGAAGGCGACCGGATAACCATTTTGATTTTCTTCTGAAGCCTGGATGTTGACCAGATAAGAAGTAAAGTTTTGTGAAGCCTGGATGTTGACCAGATAGCAATACAATACTGTGAAGCCTGGATGTTGACCAAATAACAGTAAGGTATACTGTGAAGCTTGGACGTTGACCAAATAAAAGCTTACTCGGCCAATTACTTTGAACCCCGGATTCAACCGGATATTAGTAGGCCCAAAATCAAAGGGAAAACCGGAGGCGACCGGATAAGCACTTGATTTCCTTCTGAAGCCTGGATGTTGACCAGATAGGAAGTAAAGACTGTGAAGCCTGGGTGTTGACCAGATAGCAATTCACTGTCACCTCCTCAACCAAGAGATGACTCCCCGATAGAATAACAGACGACTGAAGCTCTATTTCTACCACGACAGAGACCAGCATTCCCTCGGCGTAGTTCTCCTCAATAAAAGGCATACGGGCTCTCGCAAAGGAATCTCTTATGCGATCAACATTCTTGGATGACATCTTTAAGCCCATCTCCGACAAGATTCTGTCACGTCTTCCAAATGGCATCTTTAAGCCCATTCCCTCAACTACATTTTGTAATGACTTTGGAATTTTGTTCTACTTATTCCTTAATGTAATGATTCCTTTAGTATTGGTTTCAACTGATAAGGTTATTTACTGATTCAACTGGTAATACAATACTGTAAGAAAAATGAAACACTCTTATTGAATCAAAGTTGACATTAAACAAACATCATATTACATTAATTTAACTTACACCTCAAATTACAAATACTTGTACAACACTGCAAAGATGTTACAAATACACATAACACTTCACTTCTGCAAAAATATTACAAATATACATTACACTTTAAATTACAAATAGTTGTACAACACTGCAAAGATAAACCAAGACATCAAAATTGTCATATTCAGTTGGAATATTTTCCTCTTCAATGCGACTGACTTCAACTTGGATTTTTCCAGTTTTCTTTCTGTCAGTTCAAACTTCACTTTTGCCACATCACAGTGTTAGCAATAACTTTTAGAATTTGAGATTTCACTAATGGAGTGAGAAATTTCATCATCCCAAATAAACAGGTCACAACTATTGTCCATCTTCAAACAAAAACAACATTAACCCCATAAAAGGTTTAGGTATTTCACAAAACTCATAGATTCAAGCACTTACTCCAGCATTCCTACATTTCCAGAATTTCCTATTACGATTTTTTATGGTGTTAGTATACCACATCTTCATCGGATGATAACATCCACATCTAGGAACCTTTGAATGCTCGTATGAATTGCAACTTCCAACACTCTTGCTAGCATCCTCCATTTGAATGTAGGGACAAAATTAGGAACAAATTAGGGGAAGAAGTGACATCATAAATGGTTCAAGACGGTAGGGAGAAAATAAATGAGCAAGATGGTAGGGACAGAAGAGATTCAGGAAACGATTTGCAGTGGAAAGGGTGGAAAGGGACAGGAGACAATAGCCCTAGATATAACCAGTCCAAGCGTGCATACAATTTCCTAGTTAACAAACAGTCACAAGCCACGTCTGCATCTCAAATGGAATCTTGGGTTGAAAGGTTTTTGTTTTGGAATCTATGTTTGTTAAGGGGCGAAAAGAAGAAAAAAATTTAAAAAGGGGGGTAGAATTCATTTAACCTTTTTTTTATCTTGTAGGAGTTTTTTTTTGAACACATGTAGGAGTACATTTAAATCTTAAAATTTTTGTTATTTTTTTTTAAAATATATGTAATGTAAACAAAAATTACTTTTATTTTGTGGGAACAAATTTTAAAAAAATAAGTTTTGAAGTTAAATTCAAATTATTATTGTTTATATTTAAAATTATATAAAAAATTTTATGGAAATCATGGGTTTAAATATTCGGCAAATAATAATTAAATACAATAAGATGATATTTAATGATTCGTTAAAATTAAGACGATGTTATTAAATATTTTTAACAAAATAGTCAATATTCAATAGCATTTAGATGAGATGATAAGGAATCTCTTTAGACACTAAGTAGAGGTTGTGGATTCCATTGCAATGAGATGATCTTGCACATATTTCAACCGAGTTGATTTAATGTGGTAATAATATTTTAAATTTTATTGATACTTATAAGGTATGAGTCTTGCATATAATCTATTATAATAAAAAAAGTTGTCTGGCCTGACCTTTTTTAAAGTCAAACCTGATTTGGAAACCTATTTAAAAATCTATTTCACATTAAGACTTTCAAATAGTCCGTTTTATCTACTTTTTTACATATACAACAAAACTTTTATATATTATTTAGATTATTTTTCTAATATATATGCATATATAGGTCGGCCTATAAGATTTCATAGACTTTTATAATAGGTTAAGTCGAGTATATTTAATTAAATAGACTTTAAAAATAATCTAAGCCTAGCCTTTTTATTAAATAGGTCAGGTCAAGTCAAGCCATAAATAGGTCGGGCTATAAGACCTTATAGGAGGGTCTGGCCTATTGTCATCCCTAATTGTCATGATAGCAAGAATGTTAACCATAATCTATAACTTTTGTATGGTTATGATTGCACCAACACTTTTGTATAGTTGTGATTGCATCGACACTTTATATGGTTGGCATTGCACCGAAACCTTTGTATAGTTGAGACTGCACCGACATTTTTGTATGCTCCATAATGATTTAAAAATTGTATAAATAGGTCTCATATGTTGCAAACACAAACACATCTCAATGGATCAGTATTAGTATATCGAATTTGTGAGATCTTTTGTTGAATTTAGAGACATAGAGGACACCTCTCTTGTAGATCTGAAATCCAAAATAAAGAATCACTTGCACTACACACAATCCAAAAGTACTTAAGATATAGTATCGCTCGCCCTTAATTAATAATCAAAGGAATATGAAATTCAGTAATTTTGAGATGAAGATGGGTGAAGATGTAAGAGTTATATGGTGTATGTTTAATCCTTATGCAACAAAGGTTTCAATCAAGATGGATGTGATGCTTGTGAAATCTATAAACGATATTTTAAATATGATGAAACATCATAAACCATATGTTGGAGATGAAATAACATGTTAGATTTAAGTTAAGTTCATGTCATGTTAGGTTAAGTTATATTCAGTTATGTTAATGTTCATGTTATGTTATACAATGTTAAGTTAAAGTCACAACAACATAAAATAATTCAGAACAACATAAAATTTAAATAAGTCACAATAATACCAAATAATGTCATAGAGAAAACAAATAATGACAATGAAAAAACATATAAAATTTAAACTGGTCCACCATGGATAATGTGCGTTATATAGAATGTAATAACATAAGTCTAGAAATTTGGGTTTACCAAACCCATGAGGTTGTCAGAAAGCAAAACTTTATTTTGCATTCATTGCTGATAAATCACACTCGATAGTGGAGGCAGTGACATGTCATTTAAATGTACTTCAACATTTGAAGGTCCATAAACATATGTGTTGTACCCCAAAATTTTCCCTCTCATTTTATCAGGATTTCCCCTCACAAGACTCTTTGAATTCAAGACCAAGCTAGGATTTGCTCTCCTCAAGACATCTCCTTGCAATGTTGACCTGAAATTAGGGTTTGAGTTTGCACAAGTATTTTTGGACTTTCAATGCCTCATGGGACTTTCATACTTCATGTTGGACCTATAAGATTACCTCTACCAAGTTTCAAGCCTTGAATCAAATTTTTGCCCAGTCAATTGGACAGTTGACCTAGAAATCAGCTGTATTGGGAAAAAGTCAATTGTGGCCAATTTACAGTCAAACCTCATAAATTTTGATCCATATCAACATTATAAACTCATATTAACCATTTGATCAAGTTTGGACCACAACTCCTCAAGAAATTTGATCAGATCATCAAAAGGGCAAAATGGTCATTTTTAGGGTTTTGACTGCAGAAAGGGGAATTTCTGATTTTTAACCTAGCCAATGGCAAATTGGGTTCAAGCATGGATTCAAAGACTCAATGGCATCATCTTTACCTATTCACAAGGTTCAAAAGATCTCAATTGCATTGGATTGACAGATGAATTTTTCAGTCAACTGATCAAAATTTGACTATACACTGAAAAGTCAAACTTTGACTTTTTGGTCAAAATCAAGTGCCAAGGGTCATTTTTCATAAATATGTGCCAAAACATGAAACTTTTTCATCAAGAAACCTAATTTTGCAAATTAGGGTTTAAGTTGGAAAAATTTCATAACTTAGAATTTTTCTAAGTTATGAAATTTTCTTAATTTTTCCCAACTTTGCCCAACATTTTCACCATGATGCAATTGGATTCAAACAAAACTTCCCACATGAAAGTTGTAGTCCTCCACAAAATCTACAACTTTGATTCACAAAGTTTCTCAAAAGAAGCTTGGATCTCAAGTTATGATTTTTGGAACAAGGGTCCATGAAACTTTTAACTTAGTGAAAATTTGCCCTAGTTTAGGCAGGATTTTGACCCATCTTCATGACCATGTTTCATATAGTTCCACTTGGAATCTCAAAATGCATTTCAAATATGGATTGTAGATCATGTTACAAGCTTTCCAAAATGTCCAAGAACTCTCCAAAATCATTTGTGGTTAGGGAGAATCGAAGGTTTGAATTTGGCAAAAACTCACTTTTGATCCATGGCATTTTCATGTTGATACAAGTTGCAACTTCCATCCAGCATTGTTTGTACTTGATTACAGGTCCCTAAACCCTTTCATACTAAATAATTAAATGCAAATCCATTGGTTTGAAGCTTTGTTCTGATCATTAGAGGATTGCACAAGAGATTAATCTAAAAATAGCAAAAAGGCAACATTGCCATTTTTGTCAAAATCTTGCTTTATGTCAAATTGCATCCTTGAGCATTGAACCAAATCTTATACAGCAAACCAAATCCACAAACTTGGGACCAAGCTTACACAATATATGCAGGGTTAGAGCTAGCCTGTACAGGCCTGCTCTCTGTCACTTCTCATTTTTGCTTCATAACCAAGAAACTTGCCTAAATCACATAACTTGAACATCTGATATAACCAACCCTTGCAAGCTTTTGAAACAAGTTTTTTGCATTGTCTTAAGCCAGAAACACGAGCCATTGAACCCTCAAGCCTTCCAAAACACACAATCACCTTCCTCTTGCAAAACAGGACAACTTCTGCACTTTGAGTTCTATCTCACAAGTTGCTCGTGCGTTTTGCCCCAAACTTGTTCCAATACATTCCGTATAACCTATCCAAGCTATCCCAACCATTAGACACTGACTGTAACTCCATTTGCAAGCTTCACCATTTCTGTTTTCAGCTTGTGCAGGTTGAGTTCTACAAGCTTGTTCAAACACATTCAAAGCAAACTAGGCATTGGGGAAGGTTAGAGGAAGTTCAAGCAAGCTCCCAAACATCTCAGGCCTCACCGAAAAGCTCCACATTGCCATACACTAGTTCAACTGAAACAGGTTTTTGTGTCAACTTCCTATCTCTCTATTTAGGAATCATTAGGCTTAGGTTTGTGAATAAAAAATGTAGTACTCATAGCCATGAAGCTGTACATATGCTCAGTTTTCATTTAAGTTAAACGTGTTAAGAGAATTTGATTCATGAACTTTCTAAAAAAGTTAGGTTAGAAATTAGGGCCAGAGAAATTCTCTCTGGTCTTTGAGAGTTAGATTAAGTTTCTTATATGGTTGAAATCGTCTTGAAAAATGCTACAACTTTAATGTTATGGGTTTTTGCATTAGCACGTATGCAGGATCTGGACATTTTGTACAGGCGCGCATATTTTTGAACCAAGGTTGAAGATGAAGCTTGGAACTGGGCTGGGCCTTTGCTTCTTGTTTTTGGCACCCCCTGCATTGCTGACTGCACCCCCCTGGCCCATTTCTTTATTTGTTTATATTTTTCTATTTAATTTTCATTTCTGATTTTATTTTATATTTTATAAACATAAAAAAATACCAAAAATATTTTTATAAATTTTCACATTTATTTTTATATTTTATTTTATTTTTCTAACATGAAAACAATTATTAATTAGTATATACTTTTATTTTCTTTAATAAAAAAACAAATAAATATTTTAGAGATATTATATATTTTTTATTTTTATTATTTATATGTATAAAAATAATATTTTTCCACATGTTTTTATTTCATAAATATATTTGTATACATTTATGCTTATTTTCTTGAACATAAAATAAATAATATAGTATATATTATCTTAAAACAAAAACTAGGGTTTCCACCCTTATTAAAAATAATATTTTTCTAATATATTTTCTTTTTTTGATATTTGTACATATTTCATTTATTTTTATTTTATTGTATATAATTTTATATATATATATATATATATATATATATATATATATATATATATATATATATATATATATATATATATATATATATATATATATATATATATATATATATATATATATATATATATATATATATATATATATATATATATATATATATATATATATATATATATATATATACTTTCTTAAAAGAAAACTAGGGTTTTTACCCTTAATAAAAATAATAACTTTTTATTTCTTTTTTAATACATTAAATATTTTATTTTTACATACATAAAAATAAACAAAAATATTTTTGCATATTCATAATATTTTGCATATTTATTCAATTGGCCATTTAAATACTTGCGTATTTACTTATTTGTACCATTTATTCAATTTGGATGTAATAGTAAATATTGGGGTTTTAATTTTTTTGCAAATACTCCCCCATTCAACTTTGTATCCCCCTCCCCATATCAATGTTGTAATAGCTTAGTTTTATTTTGCGCACTTTATGCTTTAAAATATGCCATGTTAGAGATTAGGGTTTGTATGCAAAAATCCAAAATCAAACAAATAGCTCGACTAATACAAAGACAAAGAAGCATGAAAATTGACAACACAATGCACACATACACCCCTGGGGTTTCATCCACTTGTTTCCTTTAAAATGACCATGGTATGCATGTTGAGTATCTTGGAAAAACAAAAACAAAACAAAAAGATCATAGTCCCTCGACGATGCTATCTTGGTTTCCTATACAAAAATGATCTAGTCCCTCAAAAATTGCTAAAGATACTTGGCAATATTGCTATGATGGTCAATACGATGACCTGCGCCTGTCCCGTTTCACATCCAAATACAAGGTTGTTTACCAAATGCAATGGTAAAACAACACTGTCAAAAGGATTAAAAATGTGTAGGAAAGATCTTTGAGTAGATAGGGTAGACAACTCTTAGTTACTTGATCAAAACTTGCAAAAAACATCCTTGCTATTTTCAAACACACCTCACAACACAATTTCAAAACATCTCCCAAGACAAACTTTCAAACTTTCAAACATTGAAACATCTTTTCAAAAGACAATACACCTTTGTATATATTCAAACAAGAATCATTACAAAGGTTGCCACAACGATGACCTCTTTTCAAAACATTTTTCAAAACCACACACAAAGCACCATTTCAAACAATTGAAAAGCAAAAGCAAGTGATCTAAACAAGTAACTAAGAGCCCATGGATAACCATGGATGAAAATGGTGCTTGCACCTTCCCTTTTCATAATCTACCCCCTGAACCCAAGAAAACATCTCAAAGGTCTTTCCTGTTCTTTTTGACCTTTCCTTTGGATAAAATAAAAAGTTGGTGGCGACTCTTGCTAAACCGAAACATTTGCAAACACAAACGCAAAACCTCAAGTCACTTCTCCCACCGCATCATAATATGCATGATCGGTTAGGGATGAATGGGATGGTGCAAGGGTGTGATACTCTATAGTTCTACTCTAAATAACCATTAAGATATTGTCCAAGAAAAGACATCATTAATGAATTTTGTCTAATAGCTCTGACATAGCTCATAATGTTAGCGCGAAACCATCTATTAATGTTAGATGGAACAACAAGGATTGATCTAGGTATACCCAAGACATAGCCCAACTAACAGAGGCATCTCTTAGAAAAATAGGCAGTAACAATAATCTTTCATCGCAGATACCCAAAAATAGTGCATTGTCATTAAACCTCAGATGTATTATGGTTTCTACACGGTGTCCTGATGACACCATCTAGGATCATAGCGTCGATTCTCTACCTATACTCTTGAAAATTACCTAAATGAGAATCTCGTGGCCCGTGGGGAGCCATAAGTGATATGGCTGCAATCACGCCAATCACAAATGAACGAGAATGCTTGTATATTCAACAATGTAGCAAAACGTATAAAGTTAACACATCAAACTAAACATGTTAAATATAATTAATAAATATGTACAAATAAAACTTAATAAATATTTATACTTGAAATAGACTCTTGTAACCAGCAAGCTGTCATATCTCAAAGGTAGTCGTATCTCCAAGGGCATGCTAGAGTATCACCAAAGCACCACAACCCCGATCCAACTACAAGATCCAAGGTTAGTGAACAAGGCTATGTACCTCACAGTGATGTATACTTGTGATTTATCTGCCAAAATAATGCATCCAACGAGATGCAACATGTATATTTTTGTGATAACCTCATACATAAAATGCTCCACCAATGACGCATAAGTCTCGTGAAGCCAAGAGAAACAAAAAATGAGTACATGTATTAACCCTAAACTCATCCAATATAAACCCTCGTGTAACCCCTAAGTATTGCTCTGCATTCGTAGTTGAAATCTTGAGGTTTGTCAGTAGAGGGGTGAAAAAGTTACTAACATGGGAGAAAGAAAGAGGCTTGAGACATCGTCTGTGGTAATCATTATCCCATAAAATGGAAGATGAAAGGCAGATGTCTCTTTATTCCAACAATCAACAAAAGAATATAAGACTGGTGTGTCAAGCATAATGAGAGAACAATCAACTAACAATAGAAGACCAACATCATCTACAAGTGTCTTAACCACCTCTGGCATCCTTGCCATTGATAATTTCTTCAACTTCTAACCATGAATGAGGACCTTCAATGGGGCATTGTCATGTAATGATTAAAACATAAAACATCAATTACTTTCAATCAATCAATAAAACATTAATTCAACTTTAATTTAAAAAAATTATACATCTACCTTCCATAATCTAAAGGCAACATTATCGGCATACTTAGTCAATAATGTAAGGTCATATGGATTCCAGGTAAGGGTGGAAAACGGGCATTCCCTCCCCGTTTAGGCATGCCCGAAAAAAACTATAATAAAACAGGGAGGGGCGAACATCGTTGAGGGTGTGGGCCTAAAATCTTGGCATGCCTCACGAAAAAAATGAAGGCAGACCAGGCCGGGCTCACGAGCACTCTGACATTTATTGGTGTTCTCGATCCTTGGAGGATACTACTATCATTGACCATTGTGGGGAATTCCCTAATGTCCCTTTGCTCGGAATTAGGGGAGGTATCACCTATAACCCTTCTCTTGCATTACGACAATTTGGCTATGCACGATGAGATGGTCCTCACGATGCACTCATCCAAGGTTTGGTGTTCGACTACGAGAGTGACGATCAAGGCTACCGTCAGAGATTTATACGAGCTTGGAGGATGGTAAACAAAGTGGATAGCAAGACATTGGGGCATAAGAACTCCATTCCTTTGGAACCTTATCTTAAATGGGTACGAACTCGTGCTCAAAGACTCAGTATGCCATACCTTGCCACTTTGCCTATCATCATGGAGCCATTAGTTGAAGGAGATATTCCTTATGTTATCTCTCACCCTACCATGCCTACTTCTCTTAAAGACTTACAAAGAGCTTGGATCCAGCTGAAGGAAGAACAAGACACTTTCGAGGCCCAGTTCTATGCGAGTTAAAAGAAGGTCCTTGAGCTTACAAGACAACTTCACGAGGAGCGAAATCTGAACGCCTACACCGCGCCAAAGAAGATGCGTTCGACCTTTTTGTCTTAGGAGTTTATTTTGCTTTATTTCCTCCATTGTAAGCCCAAGGGGCACGGTTGTAATCAATTTAAACTTATTAATACAATTGATGTTTGCTCCTTTCTTTGTTTATAACAAATTTAAATTTTCTAAGTCCTTGAAAACGTTGCATCCACATACCATGCATCACATCATGTCAGGATTTTCCACATAGGTCTCTCATCTGCTTACTGTTTATTTCAATAGAGATGGCTCTAGAATAGACTATCAAAGACATTCAAACTCAAAACGCTCGACTTCAGGAAATGTTTTTGAACCTGTCCAAGGGACAAGAAGAGGTGAAAGCACTCCTCACTAGGGGCATGATCACGGGGAATCCTGAAGACAACAAGGATGACCAGTTGGAATGGCTACAAACTGAAATGGCAACAATGAATATCCAGATAATGGGACAACTAGTGGGCCATATGGCTCTTATCCAAAACTTATCTCGGGGACAAGAGGAGCTATGGACCCTCATCAACAAACTTCATCAAGACAATTGCAACCGTATGAAGCAAACGGTCGACATTGAGGATCAAGTCAATATTCAACCTCCTATGAGACAAGAAACCAGTTTGAGAAAGAGAAGACCTTCCCAAATTGCTTCTACATCACGAGCCCAATAATAACCTTGACAACAACAACAGGGTAATCGGCATAAACGGGTCCCATTTGATAGACAGTTTACCAAACTCGACATGCCAATATTGCAAGTCTTGCGACACATGCTAAAGATGAATTTAGTTACATTAAGGGACCCTCCTCAGAATCCTAATATTGCTTCTCCCCATTACAATCATGGAGAAAGGTGTGCATATCATTCCAACAGCCCGGGGCACAATACTGATAACTGTTGGACACTGAAAACAAGATCCAAGATCTGATCGACGAAGGGGCGTTGGAGTTCACACAAGACGGTCAACTGGAGCTTTTTTATTACCCCTCAAGGGCATCCATATGAAGTGGTGTTCTGGGCAAGGAAATTTTCTATTTGTTTGAATTTTCAGTTGTAATTTCTTTTTTTTCTTAAACACCTATCTTTATGTCAGACTTTGGTTACTCTCATTAATGCATTAAATATGTTTGTCTTGAATTAATCCATTCATTTTCATTCTATTTAAACTATGCTTCTTGATCCATTTATAATATTCAATTCTTGTTTCATAAGTTGCAAGCCTTTAGAGGGAGGATGACGAACACAATACCATAATCTTGTACAATATGCTTTTGGATAGACCTTGTTGACGATATACAAGCATTCTTTCAATTCCCAAACACTGGAGTTATAAGGAGGATAATCCCTAGTCAACCCCTTCTAGCCAAAGAAGTAGGAGTTTCCTTTTACACAAAATGAAACTATTGTACCCTAAAATTTTCCCTCTCATTGTACTCAGTACATGCCCATTGAGATCCTCAATTTGCTCAAGGATGCCCAAGAGTTGACCAAACAAACTCTCTCCTAAGGCAATGTACCTCAAACTAGGGTTTCCCTTTTCATCAGGGTGTGTGAACTCCAAATTCCCCAAATGCTTTACATGGTCCTAATATGTTCTCAATATCATCCATATCAAGTTTCATGCCTTGCACAAGAAGTTTGCTCAGTCAATTGTTCAGATGCCTGAAAATCAACTATACTAGGTCAAAAGTCAACTGTGGCCCACATACAGTCAAACTTAAATATTTTGGTCAACACCAACATTTTGAAGTGATATCCATCATTTGATTAAGGGTTGATCATGATTCCTCAAGGAATGCCTCAAAATCATTAAAACCCAAAACTTGCTAAATTAGGGTTTCTCAAGAAAAGTCAACCAAACTTTGACCAATCATAACTTCTTCATACTTTATCAGGAACTTTATATACAAGGATCACTTTGAATAGGATGCAATTCCCTACAATTCATCTTCATCCCTCAAGTTCAAAATATGCACTCATCAAAAGATATGAATTTCTACATTATAGGTCCTTTTGAAAAGTCAACAAAAACACCTTTTGGGTCAAAGCTTCTTACATAAACCTGGAAGCCCCAATTGAGATGAAACCATAAGGGTTGTTTAGGGGACATCCTAACGCTTTCTAAAAAGTCCAAGAACACCTCTCTAGGATTAAAATTAGAGGAGATATGCCTTGTCAAACTTGACCATTTTTGCAAAATTGCCAAAAGTCCAATGTGCTCCAAAATGCACTTTTTACCAAATGGGCCTAGCATTTCATGATTGTATCTTGTTTGTAGCATGGTCCACGACCCAAATCAGCATCCACACATTATTTGTTTCATTATTCATTTTATTTTGATTTTTTATTAATTAAAAGTTGAATTAAATCAAATAAAGTGCAAAAAATACAAAAGATTTATTTTGATGTGATTTTTTGGTAGGAACCAAATCCAATCAATCTATGATGACCAAGTAAAATCATGCAAAGGTGGATTGATTCAAATTGACATGATTTTTGATGAATTTGGGAAGATATGATGCAAAAGAAAAACAAATCAAATCTTCATGATTTCAAGAGATTGGAATTGTTTTGTTGCCCTAATCTATACTACTACATATACTGAGTAAGAACAAGCAAAAAACATAAGGGTTGCAGCCGTGGAAACACCAAGAACAAACTCAATTTTTTGCAAAAAAGTAGTGAATCATTTCAAGCTTGGAGGCCAATTCAAGCCATTCTAACATTGCCAATAGATTGCTGGACATCTCAGGAACGTATCTCCATCATTTGCAAGCCTTTTCACGCCCAGAAACGCACGCTATAGACCCACGATTTTCCTTCCCTAGCTTGAATCGTATTTTTACAAATTACGCATGATTAACCATTATTGAACACATCATTATGTTTGTATGAGCATTTAGAATGTTTTGGTTTATGTAATTTTGTATTTTGATGCATATATCCATAACTGCCATTGCTAGGTTTCGTTCTTGTGTTTTAGGGGTTTATCATACAGGTGAATTTGGCCTAAACAAAGGGTACCATCGTACTCGTGAGGTCAAAACAAATGGATTGGTGTAGCTGTGATCGGTGGAAATAGAACTGACTGTTTTGAAATGCTGGTTCGCGTTTGCGTTTGTTTTCGCAAAATGTCGCGGTAAGCAAGAGTCGCCACCGTCTTTTATTTTCTCCAACAAGGAAAGGACAAAAGCACAGCAAAATTCCTTTTCGAGATGTTTCTCGGGTTCGGGAGGTAGATTATAGAAAGGGAAGGTGTTGGCACCATTTCTATCCGTGGTTATCCATGGGCTCTTAGGTACTTGCTCACTATGTTTTCAAAATGTTTTGCTTTTCTTGTGTTTGTGGGTTTTGAAAAAAGTTTGTTTGAAAACTTCGATTTAACTCTTGTATCAGTCCTCAAGAGTGTATGAAGTGTTTGTTTGAAAACTTTTGTCAGAAAAGTGTAGGTGCGAAAAGTATTTTTGTTTTGAAAGAGCAAGTACCTGAGAACCTCTACCTACTCAAAAGAAATTAAGCTGTGTAAATGTCCTTTAGACAGTACTATCCCACTATTGAGAAGTAGGTAGCACCGTCGTTGGAGTTATTCGGGTCAATTCGATTATAGGGACATGTGGTCACCAAAGCAATAGTAGGACGCCTTAGCGGTAACCCTAATGTCTTAGATCATTTTTTCCGAGGCAACCGTTTCGAGGCAACTTGGATCTTTAGATAAGAGGGCGACCTCTAAAACACCCTATACTCAATGACCACGTCGAGGCAACCAAGTGAGGCGTACCCTAAGAGTGGCATGTGCGAGTGTATCAGGATTCAGTTAAGTTATCTTGGCACATGTTATGGTGAGCTACGGGTTGATTTTAATTTCACAGATAAGTCTTGTCATGCATAGCCTAATTAGCATACATCTAGCAGTTATTAGTTGCGAAAAATAAATCTACGATATTACAAGGCGTCAGGTATTTACATCGCCAAAAGCAAACCCTTGAAAAGTAAATTGCGGAAAATAAATGAAAGCGATAAAAAGTCCTAATTAAAGCTATTACATCCTCGGAGCAAATACATAATTGGAATCAAAAAATAATATGCGCGCGAGAGAAAATTGAATCGGAGAAGTCCTAGAGTTTTGACCCTTTTTGAGAAAGAAAGAGTTTTTTTGTTATTTGGAATTTAATTAAATTAATCCTAAAACTAATTAATTAATAAAAAGAAATATTTTTGGTTTTTTAATGTCTCAAGGAAATAAATAAAAAATAAGATGATTAAAAGTCAAGAACCCTAATTCTACATTAGTTTTAGATTATTGCAAAAATGTCAAAAATTAACCTAATTAACTAAATAAATTAATTATGTTAGTATTTATTTACAAAAATAATAAAGTAAAAATATTATATTTATTTTGTGTTTTCTGATTTTTATTATGAAAATATTAATTATTTTTGTTAATAGTTAATTAAAAATTAATAAAAAGCAAACTAAATAAAAAAAATAAGAAGAGAAGAGAAAATAAACTCAAGGGGGGTGCTGGAGGATGCATATAGGCATATGAGACCTGATTGAACCATTGAAAACCCCAAATTCCTTGAAAGAACCAAAACCCTAATTTCAGCTGTCTTAGGAAGTGGTTTGACTGTCTTCTCTTGAGCAATCTTGAACCATTTGAAGATGATTCTTGACAAACCTTGAAGAATATGGGAGGGCAAATTTTGGGGTACAACAGTAGCCATAATTGATTTATCACGTCTGTGTTGGATTTTTGAGATTTACAGGTTTTTAGCCATGGAAGATGTTCGTGGGTATAGACTATGCATCTAATACAACAGAGGAGGAAGAAGATAACAACGTGTCTGAACCCCATTGGAGCATTTGAATTACACACATGTTTTCCATCTAACCCTCATGTTTTATATATTATTCATTATTATTGTTGTATTAACAAATAAGCAGGACAACACAGATGGTAGGGCGCGTTGGTCGTGAGTGTGAGGACCTGGGTTCGACCCCAGGTCCCAGCATTTTATTTGTTTTAATTCTCCAATGCAGGATCATGTGTATCTCCCACTCAAGCGTTCACCATGCTCTACCATCATCCATCCAATGGATGCACCTCTGTCCAGATCCAACGCCTACCATTGAAGGACCAGGGTGCACCATCAGAAGAGCATCACATGGGATTCAGTGCAGGGATTAGGCTGGCCAGTTATTGGGCCCATCAAATTCAGAATTGCACACCCCTATTGCTATTTCCTCCAGGCCCAATTTAATTCTTTTTTATTTCTTTTATTTGTTTTATTTCGTTTAATTATTTTTTTTTTACAAAATTAATCATTTTTTTATTAATCATAAAATCAGAAAATCACAAAAAATATAGAATTAGGTTTTTATTTATTTAAATTAATTTTGTTGAAAAATAAATTAGATTAATTAGATTCATTTGATTGCTTTTTTTAATTAAAATTAATTAGACGAATTAGGTTTAATTTGTAATTAAATTATTTTCTCAAATAAAAAAATACAAAAAAATATTTTAATTAATTAGATTTTTAGGACTTTTTGACTTATTCCCATCTTAATTCTTCGCACGTTTATTTCCTTTCGTACCATTTTTTTAATTAATGTAACTGTTGATGGTTTGTAATAGTTTCAAATTAGGGTTTTATTTATTGCTCTTATTTCCCCAGTTTTGGTTATGTAATCCCCATCCCCCGAGACCGAGTAATAGTTAGGATTTCTATTTCCGCACTTTAAATTCCTGCAATTTTTAACTGTTTAGATGCATGGCTAATAGGAGTGTATGGAAAGAATACTTGAAAATTAATACGGTAGATAGCCCTAATTGTGCAAAGACTAAATTAACTGAAACATAAACACATGCACATGTTCACTCCTAGGGTTTGCCTCACTTTGGTTGCCTTCGGTAAACAGTCACTAAGCATAGGGAATTTTAGTGGTTGCCCTCCAGTCTAAAAGATAAAATATGACCCATTCGAATGTTGCCTCGGAAATATCTTTAGGACTTTAGGGTAATTACTAAGGTTTCCTAATCATTGCTTTAGTGACTGTATTTGTCCCTTCAAACGTCCCTTAAAACTCCAACGATGGTGCTACCTATTCCTTAATAATGGGATAACGCTGTCAAAAGGAAAATGAACAAACTTTTTTCGAGTAGGTAGATTAACTCTTAAGTACTTGCTCAATCAATCAAACAAAACTTTTCACACAAACACTTTTTCAAAACAATTTTCAAAACAACTTCGCACACTCTTGAGGACTGATACAAGGGTTATCATGAAGTAAAACTCTTTTTCAAAAACAAGCACACACACAAGCAATTTTAAAATGAGCAAGTACCTAAGAGCCCATGGAAAACCATGGATAGAAAGGGGCTAACACCTTCCCTTTCTATAATCTACCCCCATACTTAAAAACATCTCGAAAAAGGTTTTTTCTGTTCTTTTTTCCTTTTCCTGATTGGATAAAATAAAAGTCAGTGGCGACTCTTGCTTACCGCGACATTTGCGAATATAAAATGCAAACCAGTATAAAAGTCGGTTCTGCCACCGTATCACAGAATTGGAGACTCTGCTGGGGATATAAAAAATAAAGTGGGGTTTACCTTAGGATCTAGGTCATTTTAAAATTGCTTTCTTGTTTGTTTGCTTTATTCTTAAAAGGTTTTGCTTGGGTTACTATAGATCCTACACCCGGATCTGGGGGGCACTTTTTAGGTAAACAGTAATAGATCGTGGAGACTGTACGGTGTAGACCGATATGGTTTAAGTGATGGCTGTGTTGGTGTGGCACTTTGGTTGGTACCGGTATCCTTCGTGGGGAAACGAGGAGAATACGGTGCCGCCGCATGGTGTCGTGAAGCACTAACGGACCTTAGAACCTTAGTTGAACAAACTTGGCCATTAGAAAGTAGTGAGATAGCCGGCCTCGGTATAGAGCTGAGGATTGGTTGATACTTGATGCTACACTCATTGAGATCAGACTTTCGGGATATTTCGTCCGTAAGAAAATATTGCTTGAGCTGAAATAATGCCTGATAAAGGATGGTCAGTGATATTGAGAATCTTTAGAACCCGGTTACTTTTCTAAGACAGGTTGAAACCAACTAAATTTCAAGAGGGTACTTACCTTTAACCTCATGCAAGCCTTAAACCTAAGAGCTTGGTGTGATTCGTCTGTGTTTGCTATACCTGTGATTTATCATGATATCATGCATCATAACATAGCATCCATTCTTATTGCACTAACCATTTCAAGGACCAAGAGAATTTTTCTTTATTCTGTTTTGCAGATCATGGCTTCCGTTCATAGAAACACTATCCGAATCAGCTTTATGAAGATACCTGCCCAACTCAAAGAGCTAGTATCAAAGGTTTCCGAAACTTCTGCATTCACTAAGACACATGATCGACTTCTAAACCTGGTTACTTCAAACTTTGATGAAAAGATGATGAGTGTACTCTTTCAGTTCTTCGATCCCAAGCACCATTGCTTCACCTTTCTAGACTATCAGTTGGTGCCTACCATGGAAGAATTCTCTCAGCTGTTGGATATACCCATTCTTGAACAGTTGCCCTTGACAGGTCTGGAAGAGGTTCCTAAGCCAGAAGTCATTGCCTCAGCTTTGCATCTGAAACGGGCCGACGTGGTATCCAATTGGGAAACAAGAAGTGGCGTTAAGGGTTTTCTAGCCAAGTTCCTGATGGACAAGGCCCAGCTGTTTTGGGATGATATGGATTTTCAGGCTTTTGAGGAGGTCTTGGCTCTTCTAATCTATGGGTTAGTACTATTCCCTAATCCAGACTCATTCATAGATGTGAATGCTATCAAGATCTTCCTCTCTCGCAACCCTGTGTCTACCTTGCTCGAAGATATTTTGCACACTCTCCATACTCGTACTATGAAGAGAAGAGGGGTTCTTATGTGCTGCATGCCATTGCTGTCGAGGTGGTTTATTTCTCACCTCCCTAAGTCTGTACTGAAGAATGAAGAAGGTGTGGGTTTGCCACAAAGGATAATGTCACTCGCTCACATGGATATTCTCTGGTGTTCCCGAGCTATGGAAAACATTGCTATTATTGACCGCTGCGGGGAGTACTCTAATGTCCCGTTACTTGGCATCAGAGGGGGTATAACCTACAATCCTTGTTTAGCTCTGCGACAATTTGGTTACGCTCGAAGGGATGGTCCCCATGAGTTACTTATCGAAGGCATTGTATTCAACTATGCGGATGACGTTCAAGAGTATCGTCGGGGGTTCATACGAGTTTGGGCTATGGTAAACAGATCTGGCGCCAAGGCTTTGGGGCCAAAGGCTTCCATCCCTATGGAACCTTACCTCCAATGGGTACGAGCTCGCGCCCAAAAACTTATGATGCCCTATATGGCCGTTCTACCAGTGATTACAGAACCCACTACTGAAGGGGGGTATTCCTTACACGATTCTCTATCCTGATATACCCACTGATCCTGGAGAATTACAGAGGTCTTGGATTCAGTTGAAGAAAGAGCGCGATAATTATAGGGATAATTTCTATGCATAGAGAGGAAGGTTTTAGAGCTCACAAAGCAGCTCCATGAGGAAAGAGGGCTCAATGTCTATCTCGGAACGAAGAGGAAGCATCCATGGGAATTTTGATTTTTTTTTCTAGTTTTAGATTTGTTTTAATTGTAACGCCTAAAAGGCATTTGAACTTTGAATTCAACTAATAAAATATTTTTTTCATTTTGGTTCGCAAATTTAAATTTCCCAAAGTCTTTGAAATCATTGCATACGCATTCCATTCATAGCATTACATGTACAGGTACCATTACAGGTTTCTTATATTCTTAGCTGTTTATTTCAGCAGATATGTCTTCCGAACAAAGCATCAAGGACCTTCAGGCACAAAATGCCTAGTTCCAGCAAATGTTCATAAATTTGGCAAAAGGGCAGGAGGATCTGAAAGCCCTCAACCTGAAAGAGAAAAAGAAAAATAAGAAGGTTGCCGGTATTCTGAATATGGGCAGAAGGTTTAGAGGGACATTGAAGCAACAAGTCGATCTGACCTCTTCATCCAAGGAAGGGGAGAATCAAGAAGAAGAGACAAGAGAGAAGGATCCCAGTCCTAAATTTTTTTGACAATGATACCAACTACAGTGATGAGCAGTATCCTCCCATTGAGGATATATACAAGCAGTTGGAAGATCGCTTGAGTGCTATGGAAGTCTAGAGGATACCTGGGCTGGATTTAAAAGAATTGGGATTGGTGTCGGGAGTGGTCATCCCGCAGAAGTTTAAAGCTCCAATTTTTGCAAAGTATGATGGGGTGTCCTGCCCAAAACTCCATCTTCGTTCCGACGTCAGAAAAATGCATCCCCACACCACTGATAGAAATTTGTGGGTTGATTTTTTCAAGATAGTCTGTCAAGGACTCAACTTGAATGGTTCTATCAACTAGAGAGAGCCAATGTCCGAAATTGGGAAGATCTGTCTGCTGCTTTCTATAAGCAGTATCAATATAACGCCGACCTTGCTCCTACTCGTACTCAACTCCAGAGTATGTCCATGGGGGAGAGTGAAGGCTTTAAGGACTATGCACAAAAGTGGAGAGACTTGGCTGGAAGAGTCCAACCCCCATTGTCTGATAGGGAGTTAATTGATATGTTTCTGGGGACGCTATCTGGTCCATTCTTTAATCATTTGATCGACAGCTCGTCAGCTGGTTTCACCGAGATGATTCTGACTGGAGAGAGAGTAGAAGCTGGGATTTGGAGCAGCAAGATACAGAAGGATACCTCTTCAAGTTCAGTAAAGAAGCCTTTTGCTGGTAAGAAAGAAGCCAGTTCCGTCTATAGCCCGAGAGGCCAAAGCAGAGCTGAACATCGTCGGACAATAAGTGCCGTAATGATACCTAGGCCTGCAGTTGCTCCACAATGCAACAATCAACAAAGGGTAGAAATACCACAACGACAGTTTACTCGAATCAACATGACACTGGCTGAAGTTCTACCCCATCTACTGAGATCCAACCTAGCGACCTTGAAAGAGGCTCCCAAGAATCCAAACACCACATCTCCCTGATATAATCCAAATGCTTGGTGTGCCTATCATTCTGAAAGTCCAGGCCACGACACCAATGACTGCTGGGCCCTAAGAAATAAGGTACAAGATCTGATCGTAGCCAAGGAAATTGAGTTCCATGCTCCGGAAAAGCCCAATGTCATAACTGCTGCCTTGCCTAAGCACGGTCGTGAAGTTAATGCTGTTGATACCGACTTGTTTGTGACCTTGGTGGATGAAGTTTCTACTCCTCTCATGACTGTGAAGAAGAATTTGCTGTTGGCCAGTTTATTTCCAGTTTGTGGTGAAGGTTGCCACATGTGTTCATTTCTGCCTTCTGGTTACTATTTGCTGAAGTCAGGTGCCCAACGCCTGATGGACAGCAAAGAAATTTTGTTCGAGAAAACTTTGGTTCTTGTTGTTCCATCTGAAGACATTTCCATTATAACCATTTCTGTCAATCCTTCCAAGGTCTCCTCTAGAAGACCTATTAGGATTACATCTGCTCCAACAATCGCTCCACTAATAATCACTATTCATGGTCCTGTCCCGTATGCCTCGAACAAAGCTGTCCCCTGGCATTATGGTGCCGATGTGTACTATCATGGCATCAGACAAGATCTAAAAAATGAAGAGGCTGATCCTGATATTGATAACATTGTCGGGACCAACAAGGTTACCCGAAGTGGAAGGGTTTTCTCTCCCGAGATTTCCCATAATACTGTCAAGAGGCCTATTGTTATTCCGTCTGCTACTCATGCTGGTACATCAACTACTACTCCTGTGTTTACTCCAATTATCACTCTCGCCGACGAGTCATCTGGGACCCGAGGCAAAGAAATCATAGGAAAGCCTGCCTTGACGAAGGCGCCTAGAAAAATTGTCGTGGAAGCCTCGAAGCAAGAGATAGAGGAAATATTAAAAATAATTAAAAAGAGCGACTACAATATGGTCGAGCAGCTGGGGAAGACCCCCTCAATGATATCCATGTTATCCCTACTGTTGTGCTCCGAGGCCCATGCGAAGGCTTTGATTGCATTCCTCAAAACTGCACATGTGCCGCAAGAGACTTCAGCTGATCAACTTAAAGATTGCATGGCTAGCCTGACTGCTGACAATGGGCTGGGTTTTTCAGATGCAGACTTGACACCGAAGGGAAGGAATCATAATGATGCTCTGCATGTCTCGATTGAATGCATGGGCACCACTATGGCTCATGTGCTGGTGGATACTGGGTCTTCGTTGAATGTTCTGCCCAAGAAGGCGTTGGACCGGTTGGATTGCAAGGGTTTGACTTTAAATCCTAGCAACATTGTGGTAAGGGATTTTGATGGGTTGAAATGAATGGTGCACGGGGAGGTGGACATCCCTGTCAAAGTAGGTTCTCAAACCTTTAGGTTCACCTTCTATGTGATGGACATCAGGCCGTCGTATTCTTGTTTGTTGGGTCATCCTTGGATCCACGAGGCTGGGGCAGTTACTTCCACACTACACCAAATGCTGAAGTATCTGGTAAAAGGGAAGATTGTCATTGTGCGGGGCGAAGAGGAGTATATAGTGAGCCACCTCAATTCCTTCCGGTACATAGAGATGGATGGGGAATTCATAGAAACTCCTTGTCAGAACTTCGAAGAGGTCCCTCAGATCTTGGCATCGACTGAAACTACTACCAGCAACAAACCTCCTCTGAAGATGGCTTCTCTCAAGGACGCCAGGGTCGTAGTTGAAGAAGGTGGGTGTACCAATTGGGGTCAGCTCCCTGATTTCACTCACAAAACTGGAAAATTTGGTTTGGGATTTACTACAGGGGCTCAAAGGGTTGTTTGACACGCTCGGGCTGGAGGACCTCCCCTACACATCAGTAATCGTGGGGTTAATGCTATTGAAGACAACAAGGAAGACTGTGACATTAACAACTGGATCTACCCGACTACCAACGATGGACCTAGTAATTGGACGACCAGAGATTTTGTACCAGTTTCTTTCATTCTGCAGTAATTGTCTTATTTGTTTTCTGACCTTGTAATAAACAATTTAAACTTTATGGCCTTGTGTCTTGCCCGGGACACAACGGTTCTATTTATGAGGGCTATTATATGTCATCTTTACATGTCATTAATAAAGCATTGGACGTTCTGGCATACAAATTTTGCGCTCTCTGTTTTTTCTTTCCTGCTTTTTAAAATACAGCTATGCTCTTACACACACTCACATATCAAACTGCAGATCCATATCCACTCTGGATCCGATTGATAACAGTTCTGCTACTGCTCATTATGACTTCGCAAATCCAATCAACCAAGCTGAGGACGAAGGTGGGGAAGATTGTGAGGTGTCTGCGGAGCTTGCTAGACTACTACAACAGGAAGAGAGGGCCATACAGACTCACGAAGAGCCAGTTGAGACAGTGAACTTGGGTACTGAGAAAGACAGAAAAGAGGTTAAAATAGGTGCAAATCTAGAGCTTAGAATCAAACAGAGGTTGATACAGATGTTGCACGACTATTTTGAGATCTTTGCCTGGTCATATAAAGACATGCCAGGTTTAGACACTGATATTGTGGTTCATTGTCTGCCGACCAAAGAATATTACCCTTTGGTAAAGCAGAAGGTCCACCGTATGCGACCTGAAATGTCAGAGAAGATCAAAGCAGAAGTTATGAAGCAGTTCAACATTGGGTTCCTAGCTGTCACTTCCTACCCACAATGGGTTGCTAACATTGTCCCAGTACCTAAGAAGGACTGTAAGGTACGGATGTGTGTGGACTACATAGATCTGAACAGGGCAAGTCCCAAGGATGACTTCCCACTGCCGCACATTGACGTTATGGTTGATAACACCGCACAACACAAGATCTTCTCCTTCATGGATGGTTTCTCTAGCTACAACCAGATCAAGATGGCTCCTGAAGACATGGAGAAGACAACCTTCGTTACACAGTGGGGCACTTTCTATTACAAGGTGATGCCTTTCGGGTTGAAGAATGCTAGGGCAACTTATCAGCGCGCCATGGTCGCTTTATTCCATGACATGATTCACCATGAGATAGAGGTTTATGTGGATGACATGATCGCCAGGTCTCAAACCGAAGAAGAGCACCTTGATCATCTGCAAAAATTGTTTGACAGGTTGAAGATATACAAGTTAAGGTTGAATCCAAACAAATGCACCTTCAGGGTAAGATCTGGTAAGCTTCTGGGATTCATTGTCAGTGACAAGGGTATTCAGGTAGACCCTGCGAAGGTAAAAGCCATACAAGAGATGCCAGTTCCTCGTACAGAGAAGGAAGTTAGAGGTTTCTTGGGACGCCTGAATTATATCGCCAGGTTCATTTCACATCTGACTGCTACTTGTGAGCCAATCTTCAAGCTTCTGAAGAAAGATCAAGTAGTAAAGTAGAATGATGAATGCCAAACCGCTTTCGAAAGAATCAAGGAATACCTTCAAGAACCACCAATTATGATGCCTCCGGTTGAAGGAAGACCTTTGATTTTGTACCTAACAGTGCTAGACAATTCAATGGTGTGTGTGTTGGCGTAGTATGACGAGTCTGGTTGAAAAGAGCACGCAATATACTACCTTAGCAAAAAGTTTACTGACTGTGAGACAAGATACTCACTGCTCAAGAAAATTTGTTGCGCTTTGGCATGGGCTGCTCACCGACTAAGATAGTATATATTGACCCACACTACATTGTTGATATTGAAGATGGATCTGATCAAGTACATTTTCGAGAAGCCCGCTCTCTCCAGAAGGATAGCAAGGTGGCAAATGATCTTAACCGAATACGAAATCCAATACATAACCCAAAAAGAAATCAAGGGAAGTGTGTTAGCGGATCATTTGGCACATCAAGCTGTGGACGACTACCAATCCATGAATTTCGAGTTCCCGGATGAGAATATCATGTTGGTAACCGACTGTGAAGAACCTGGACCGGATGAAGGACCTGAGGAAGGATCCCGATGGTCTATGTATTTTGATGGAGCCTCAAACGCACTAGGTAATGGTATTGGCACCTGTTGCACCCCAAAATTTGCCCTCCCATATTCTCCAAGAAATTGCCAAGCCAAGTCATAAAATTCCCCAAGGGTTGCACAGTCCAACTGTCTCCTATACAGTCAAAACTAGGGTTTGTGTTCTGATCAGGAAAATAAAGTTTTCAAGGGCCCAATCAAGTCTCACATGCCTACAAATATGGTCAAGTATCCTCATATCAAGTTTCAAGGCATTCAGCTCAAAATTGCACAGTCAAAACCCTAAATTGCACTACAGTCAACTGTAGGGGCAAAATGGTCATTTGGCAGTCAAAAGTTCAAATTTTTGGTCAACATATCATTTTGAAGCCACAAACATCATTTGATCAATTCTTGATCATGATTCTCAAAATTTGGCTCAGAAATAATCAAAGATGCAAAAGTTACTATATTTGGACAGCTGAAAAAGTCAACTGAAATTGACCAGGGCATAACTTTCACATGGATCATCAGAAAAATTCCATCCAAAGCTCATTTTGAAGAGAAAGACATTTCCTACAACTCATCTTCATACTTCAAGTCCAAGAAATGCTCTCACAAAAAGTTATCAATTTCAACATTATAGGTCATTTTCAAAAGTCAACAAAAAGGGACTTTAAGTCAAAGGCCATAACTTGAGATTGGTAAATCAAAATGACATGGGACCAAAGGCATTGGTTAGAGGATTCAAAGGCCTTTCCAAAATGTCCAAGAACATGAGAAAAGCTTAAAAATTGAGCAAGTTATGCCTTGTGGAAGTTGGGAAATTTTTGGATATTTTGAAAAGTCAACTTTGATCCAAATGACCTAAAAATGCTAATGGGCCCATTTTTCTTCCATAATTCATCATTCCAAGCATATGCACGACCACTTGGCCCAAAGGGAAGTATTTTCTCATTTTTTATTTATTTATTTGAATTATTATTTATATTAATTCACTTAAATTATTTAAATACATGAAAAATATCTAACTTGCCTAAACCAATCTTTTTATACATGTTTTAAGGTCAAGATTTCGTGCACATGCTAATTAGGAAAGATTTGAGGTGATTGGATGCAAGTTGATACAAGAACATGTGAAAAAAGATTCAAAAAAGATCCTTAACAAATCAAATCTCCAATTCATGAATTCAAGAGATTTTGGGCAATGTTTCTAACCTAATGCATTCCATACAAATACTAGATCATAAACCTAATCCTTGGAGACTGAATGCTGCGCTAAAAGGCCATAGACAAACTTGGAAAAACTCCTTGAAAATTCAAAACTGAAATCCTTGTTTGAAGAGGATTCAAGGCACGAAATTCATTCCAACAGCTTCCTTGAAGGTCCTTGATCAGATTCCAATCACAAACTTCCACTCAAACGCCAAGAATCGGTACCTAGGACTCAACCTGTGCAAGGAAAATTTCAGAGTTGTGCATCATGATTTATGCATTCTTTGTGATTTTTGTTCATGGATTCATGTTAATTACCTTGTTCTGAAGCTAACCCAACGTTTTGATTGAATTATTATGCGTTATATACAATTCCACCATGTTTAAATTTTAGGGTTTGCAGAGCTTCCAATTGGGGATTTTGAGACCATGCAAAATTGGGACATGAGACCTAGATCATCAGAACGAGCGCGCTTGGACGAACAAGAATCTACCATCGCGCCCAATTTCTGAACAACACAGGCTTAATCGCTATTTTCGCGTAGCTAGCCTAAGAAAACGCAACATAAACCGCTGCCATATGGTTTTGTTTTCAGGGAAGGTGGAGAAGACGATTACATGTCACACGCTGACTGGCTCATTTAAACTCTCGCGCGCTTTTCCAGGCCATTAACTCATTTTCCTTTTTATTATTTGTTTGTCTAAAATATATAACACGCGTTCAATAGCTCAGCTGGCAGTTGGTGATTGCAGTAACGTCCAAGACCTGGGTTCGAATCCCAGGTCTGTATATTTTCCATATTATTTTTCAATCCAAATTCCTATGCAGGCACAATCTTAAGGACTACCATACGTCCTCCTCATCTATCCATCCACGTGCATGTTAGAACCAGATCAAAGGCGTGGATTCAACGAACACGTCACACCCTCAGTCAACATGCCACATAATGCATGGAAAAGTCAACGAATTGCAAGCTTATTGGGCCAGCTTCTTGGATCACACCTCACAATTGGGGACTGAACCCCCCCTGGTTTGCAATCTCTTTCTATTTTTTTACTTATTTTTATTTTATTATTTTATTTTATTCAATTGTTTTAATTTAATTAATTATATTTTACAAATTATAAAATATACAAAAAAATCAGAAAAAGACAAAATGTAATAAATATTTTTATTTTTAATTATTTTCATAAATAAATTGTATAATTGAATTTAGTATAATTAGGGTTTTTGCAATTTTAATTCTTTTTAATAAATATAAAAAAACATAGAATTTAGGTTTAATTGATAATTTTTATTCCTTTTAATTTTTCCTTTTTTATAATAATATTACTCATTTTATTTTCATAATTAAATTGTACATAAAAGAATTTAGGGTTTAATTTAGGTTAATTTAACATTTTCATAATAACTAAAAAATAATTAGAATTAGGGTTTGACATTTTATTTTAATTATAATTAATTCTCTTTTTTCTATTAAATCTAAAAAACATAAAAATACCAAAATACATTTTCATTTAATTTTAATTTTAATTCCTTATTAATTTTAATTTTGCAAAAGGGCCCAACGCCCATATTTTTAATTGTTTAATTTGCGTATTTATTTTATTGCTTAAATAATTATGTATCTCTCCCAAAGCGTTGTAACATTTACTTTTCGCACTTTTATTTGCTTTATTTACTTTCTGTCAAATCGGGTCCGGTTTAATTTTGGCGGTGTGGACCCGCGCCATTTGTAATAGCCTTAGATTTATTTCCCGCAAATATTAACTGTTAAATAAGCATGCAAGAATGAATGGCCATAATAAAATCAAGCGTAGAACACCAATAAACATGACAAGACAAATATCAATGAAAACGACACACAAATCGCACACACCACCCCTAGGGTACGCCTCACTGTTGCCTTGCCTCGAAAGGTGATCGTCGAGTAGAGGACGTCTTAGTAAGTCTTCATGATCCGGGAACCTGGCATGAGGGTAGCTTCTAAGGTGTCTTCCTATTGCTCTGGTGATCACCATGTCCCTACAAACTCGAATTGACCCGAACACCTCCAACGGTGGTGCTACCTACCTCTCAATGGTGGGATGGCATTACTTTAAAGGACATTTACACAGACGAATTCCTTAGGGTAGGTAGACGACTCATGGATACTTGCTCTCTTCAAAACAAACTGAAATCTTTTCACACCAACACATTTTCAAAAGCTTTCAAAACAAATTTTTCAAACACTCTGACGTACGAGTCGAACTGAAATTTTTCAAAGAAACTTTTTAAAACCCACAATTGAAAAGCAAACAAACAATTTTGAAAACACATTGAGCAAGTATCTAAGAGCCCATGGATAACCATGGATAGAAAGGGTGCTAACACCTTCCCTTTCTATAACCTACCTCCCGAACCGAGAGCAATCTCTTTAAGGAATTTTTCTGTGCTTTTGTCCTTTCCATTTGGAGAAAATAAAAGACGGTGGCGACTCTTGCTTCCGCGACATTTCGCGAACCAGCGTTAAACAGTCAGTTCCAGATCCACCGATCACAGAACTGGCGACTCTGCTGGGGACACCTTTATAAAGTGAGGTGTACCTTAGGGCTAGGTCATAACTGTGTTTTCAATTGCTTTCCTTGTGTGCTTTAAATTGTGGGACTGTCTTGGGAGTTCTATAGATCCTAGCCCGGATCTGGGGGATACCTTCTTAGAAAGTAGCAACAAGGCTGTGAGGGAACTGTGCGGGGTATACCGACATGGTTGAAACAGTCTGCTACGTTGATGTGGCACTTTGGTGTGTACCGGTAACCCTTGAGTTCAGTCAAGGAGAGTACGGGGCCTCCGCGTGGTGTCGTGAAGCATCAACAGACCTTAGGAACCTTAATTGAACTATCTTGGCCTCTTTAGGGTAGTGAGATAACTGACTTTGGTGCAGTCCGAGGTTGGTTGATACTCGATACTACACCCAATTGAGGGTTGCTTTCCTGGAATATTTCGGTCGCCAGTTCAGTGGCTAAATCGAAACGATGAACAATGAAAGCAATCCCGTGATGTTGGGACCCTTAGAACCCGGTTACTTCTAATAGGACAGGTTGAGCCCACCAACTTCAAGAGGGTAATACCCAGACCCCATGCTGGCCTAAACTCTAAGGGTTTCTCTTGTGTGACTTGCGTGCCTTCGTACTTGACTACTTGCATGCTTGTTATCTGACACATGAACTACTTGCATGTTTTGTTTATAGTCCTTAACTGGGACTCATAACAGGGTTTACTAGATCTCTTGCAGGTTTTGTTTATAGTCCTTAATTGGGACTCATAACAAAGTATACTGAATTTCTTGCAGGGTTTGTTTATAGTCCTTAATTGGGACTCATAACATGGTTTACCTACATCACCCCATGCATACCATAACATCATACCATTGCATACATCCTAACCCATTTCAAGGATCTCAAGGGGCTTGTGATGCAGGTCATGGTGAATCAACTATCCCAGCAAGGGGCAAAGAGGATTTATTTTCCTCTAGCCAAGGTTGTCAGAGGCTATGACCCACTTGATATGGTGAGCTTTGACACCTGAAGAATGATCCCCTAGCTAAGGTTATCAGGGGCTATGACCCACTGGATATGGTGAGCCTTTGACCCTTGAAGAAGGATTTTCTACAACAGGAAGTTTCTTCAATCAAGATTGCCAGTTTCCAACTCTAACAAGTTTCTCTGTTTACCCTGCGAGGTCCTTGAAATCATTGCATGCATGTCATACATATCATTGCATAACAGGTACCCTTTCTCTGCAGGTTACTTACCTTCTTCGCTGTTTATTTCAGCCGATCGTCATGAATCCTGAATCATCAGCTGAGCAGTCTATCAAGGCCCTCCAGGCTCAGAATGCCCAATTCCAAGGGCTAATCATGAACTTGACCCAGGGGCAGCAAGATCTGAAGGCTTTGCTCTTGAAAAAGGACAAGAAGAAGAAGAGGACTGTTTTGTTCAACCCTAGGCGCAGATCTGGGAACACACTGCCGACTGAAACTGAGAGGACTACTCCGTCTGTAAGGGAAAGCAGTCACCATGAGAGAGAGGTGCCTAGTCCAGTGGTCTCCGACAACGAGACAGATTTCAACGACGAGCAGTACCCTCCGGCTGAGGACAGGTACAAACAGTTGGAAGACCGGCTCAGTGCTATGGAGATACAAAAGGTGCCTGGCCTGGACTTCGAGGATCTAGGTCTGTCTTCTGGGGTAGTGATCCCGCGCAAATTCAAGGTACCTGCCTTTGCTAAATACGACGGGGCATCCTGTCCTAAGTTGCTTCTCAGGGCTTATACAAGGAGGATCCAGCCCTATACAGCTGACAAAAACTTATGGATCCATTTCTTCCAAGAGAGTCTTTCAGGGACTCAGCTCGAGTGGTTCTATCAACTGAATGGAGCCAACATCCGTACCTGGGAAGACTTAGCCACTGCATTTTACAAACACTACCAGTATAATGCCGACCTCGCTCCCACGCGTACTCAGCTTCAGGGGATGTCTATGGGTACAGGCGAAGGCTTCAAAGAGTATGCTCAAAAATGGAGGGACCTTGCTGGAAGGGTACAACCACCTCTGACTGACCGCGAGCTCGTCGACATGTTCTTGGGGACCCTGTCTGGTCCATTCTTCAACCACCTAATTGGGAATTTTGCTGCTGGGTTTACAGATCTTGTCTTGACTGGGGAGAGAATCGAAGCTGGTATCAAGTCGGGGAAGATTCAAGAAACCGCACCTGCTGATGCTCAGAAAAAGCCCCACAGTGGGAAGAAGGAGTCCAATGCTATACATGGTAAAAAGGGTCATCATGATGTAGGGGCAATCCAGATCTCTGATCCCACGCCCGCTCAACTAAGAAAGAGCAATAGGCGTAGGATAAAGTATCAAGATAGGAAGTATACTGACATCAATATGTCTTTGTCTCAGGCATTACAACAATTGCTAAAGGCAAAACTGATCACACTAAAGGATCCTCCTCAAAATCCTGATACCTCCTCTTCCAAGTACAACCCGGGTGTGAGATGTGCCTACCATTCTGACAGTCCTGGACATGACACCGACGACTGTTGGACCCTGAAGAACAAGATCCAAGACCTGATTGACGCCAAGGAGGTCGAGTTTGAACACTGATCCTACACCAAATCATCGAGAATGTCTTTTGTTCATTAGAATTTTCAATGTGTAATTTTCTTTGCTTGTTCAGACATTTGTTCATGACAAACTCTTTTATTCTATCAATGCATCGCATATGTCTGTTTTGGGAGTTAATACAATTGTTTCATTATACGAAAATTATTTTCATATTTTTTTCTGATGTCAACTCTCTTTAATTCTAAGCCTCTTGAGGGAGGATGACGAAAACGATACCACGATCTACAGTATGCTTTTGAACAGACCCCGCTGATGAGGTACAGGCATTGTTTCAATTCCTAAACACTGGAGTTATAAGGATGATAATCCCTCGTCAACCCCTCTGAGCCAAAGAAGTAGGAGTTTCTATCTTCGAAAATCAGAACCCTTAATCATAACCTGGGGCAGGGTAGTCTCTCAGTTGATCCAAGTGCATAACGAATGGCGCCAAAGAAGTCCTTGCAAAACGAAGAAAGACAGTGATGGTTCCGAATAATCAATAAAGAACAGGCAGTCATTATCAAAAAAATCATAAACAAAAAGCCCAAGAAGTCAAAACCTATAAAAAGGGACTTATGAAACTGGGGCATCCCGCTGACTGTAATTCCAAAAAGGAAACAGTTCAGGCAAAAAATAGGGATAACGAAATCAAAAAGAAAGAGGTCCTACAAAACCTCAACAAAAAAGGAGATGACTGCCTATTCGAAGTAAGCTATCAACATCCGGATCATCACCGGAGAACCAGAGCAAAGACTCAAACAAAGGTCTAACGTAGGATCAACTGAGTTTAGGTTTGGAGAGCATTACGAAGAGCGGGTGGGTACAAATAATTTGAGCCTTTATCCTTTGTTTCTTAAACCGTGAACCAGGCCACGTTATAACCTTCAAAAGTCCTAGCTGAAGCATGGGTTAGTTCGAAAGCATACTGTTACGAAAGGTATCCTGACTCCTTAAGGCCTACGGTAAATACGGAGTTGACATCATGTTTTACAAACATTCGCTTGTTTTATGAAAAAGAATGCATTTTCAAAAATCTTCAAGACAGACATAGGCTTTGCATTTTTAACATAACTTTGTTTGCATATGACTTTTTGTTCGAACAGTATAGAAGTTCGCACGACGAATATCTAATGAACAGAAGCACTTCCAATCAAGGGGCAGACATGATCATGGTCCATTATCTGGGGCAGTCCAATCAAGATTCGGAGAATCTCTCAAAGGCCAAAAAGCCTGGGGCAAATCTCTGCCTGAGTCACTTGGGGCACTCCAGCAACGAATCTTGCACGATCAGACACCTTCTGGTAATATGACAACACAAGCAGCCAGGGGCACCTACCTGCATTCTAAATGCGTGGACATAGTCGGAAATACTACACAAAATCAAAGACCCGCTAGGCTGATATACCTAGGCAAAAATAAGGGCTTCCCGGCGAACCAAAAGGGTTCGTCCAAAATGAAGGGATGAAATGAAAAAATCTGTACACCCGGCAAGTCGAAAACCTGAAAAGGCGGCTTGGGCAAAAATGGGTATCCCGGTGGACTGAAAACCCGAAAGGGCGGTCCAGGCAAAAGTTAGGGATCAAAGCGTACGACTATGTCCTGTCATCTTGTCACCTGCCTACCAGAAGAAGGTTTGACCCTCAACAATTATCAGCATCCCACAGGTGCCTTCTCCCAAAGAAACAGGGGCAATAAAGAGTGGTCTAAGCAATCTGATTGTTCTGTCCTCCAGGGTATCAAGGTAGGTTCCGTTGAAGAACATAACCAATACAGTTCAATACTTCCCCAGCATAACAAAACTTCCCCAGGAAAGTTGGAATTCATACCCCCAAGCCATAAGCATATCCCCAGTAAATTTTGGAAGCTTATCCTCGCAGAGCACGAACGCGTCGCCCGGCTTTATTCAAAGAGTTATTTCCTTAACAGGATATAACCGGGTTATCCTCAGCCAAAAGCCACGGAAAGAGCGTCCTCGATACAGTCTTCTTACCCCAGCGAAGTCCATCAATACTTCCAACAACAAGGATATCCTCAGCAAGTTACTATCAACAATCAGCAAGGCATCCCTCTTCCCACAGAGTGTTGCTTCCCAGCATGGTCGCTAGAGTATCTTTTCTCCCTGCAGAATTATTCGTTCGCCAAGTTTAGTCCCCAACGGAGTTATCTTCTCCTACCAGTATTCTTGCAACTGACATCCCCAACGGAAACAAAATCTATCCTTCAATATCAGCCCAGGATACGACTTCCCGGCACCCGTCAAGGATTTACTTTCCTAGACGAAAAACACATTCATAAAACGTCACATACATCATTATAGCATGCATAGACGCATCATATCACCCCAATCTCATTTATTTTTGAGAACATCTTAAAATCAGGCAATTCATGCATTATGACATTGCATACAACTAATTCGTTACTTTTTCAGGAAAGAACGATCAACAAATAAAAGTCATCACCCGTTGAGGTAGTAATCGTCCCAGATTCCTTCATCATCCTGCTGAGGTAGCAATCGTCCCAGATTCCTTCATCGTCCTGCTGAGGTAGTAATCGTCCCAGATTCCTTCATCATATATTTGGAGTAGCAATCGTCCCAGATTCCTTCATCATCCTGCTGAGGTAGCAATCGTCCCAGATTCCTTCATCGTCCTGCTGAGGTAGTAATCGTCCCAGATTCCTTAATCATATATTTGGAGTAGCAATCGTCTCAGATTCCTTCATCGTCCTGCTGAGGTAGTAATCGTCCCAGATTCCTTCATCATCCTGCTGAGGTAGCAATCGTCCCAGATTCCTTCATCGTCCTACTGAGGTAGTAATCGTCCCAGATTCCTTCATCATCCCGTTGAGGTAGTAATCGTCCCAGATTCCTTCATCATCCTGCTGAGGTAGTAATCGTCCCAGATTCCTTCATCATATATTTGGAGTAGCAATCGTCCCAGATTCCTTCATCATCCTGCTGAGGTAGCAATCGTCCCAGATTCCTTCATCGTCCTGCTGAGGTAGTAATCGTCCCAGATTCCTTCATCATATATTTGGAGTAGCAATCGTCTCAGATTCCTTCATCGTCCTGCTGAGGTAGTAATCGTCCCAGATTCCTTCATCATCCTGCTGAGGTAGCAATCGTCCCAGATTCCTTCATCGTCCTGCTGAGGTAGTAATCGTCCCAGATTCCTTCATCATCCCGTTGAGGTAGTAATCGTCCCAGATTCCTTCATCATCCTGCTGAGGTAGTAATCGTCCCAGATTCCTTCATCATTCTGCTGAGGTAGTAATCGTCCTAGATTCCTTCATCATCCTGCTGAGGTAGTAATCGTTCCAGATTCCTTCATCATCCTGCTGAGGTAGTAATCGTTCCAGATTCCTTCATCTTCCTGCTGAGGTAGTAATCGTCCCAGATTCCTTCATCATATATTTGGAGTAGCAATCGTCTCAGATTCCTTCATCGTCCTGCTGAGGTAGTAATCGTCCCAGATTTCTTCATCATATATTTGGAGTAGCAATCGTCTCAGATTCCTTCATCGTCCTGCTGAGGTAGTAATCGTCCCAGATTCCTTCATCATATATTCGGAGTAGCAATCGTCTCAGATTCCTTCATCACATCCTTATCAAAAAAAAAAAAAACCTCCTCTGGTTCAGTCAGATCGACCCTAAGATCTCCCTGATTCTTATCCCAGTAGAAATCACCCAAGATTTTTCTCAACGAGCGTTGTTGAAGTTAAAGTCACCCCAGATTTTTCTCAACGAGCGTTGTTGAAGTTAAAGTCGTCCAAGGTTCTCTTACCATTCATGCTAAGACAGTAACCATCCCTGGTTCATTCATCGCCGTTTGAAGCTCCAGACTCAGCTCCTGTAACCAGTCAGGACACACATATGTGCCAAGCATCTAAAATCAGCTCCTGCAACGTGTCAGGTATTCATTTTCTGTTTTGCAGGTATGCAGGTTCTCGCCAAGGAATCTCTTACGCAATCAACATCCAGATGGCATCTATAAGCCCATCATCCTATCCAGCAACTTCCCAATGGCATCTGTAAGCCCATTCCCACCATCACTGCTAACATGTGAGCGCAAATTTCTGGGCACTCTAGTGTCCAATCATCTTCTACCTTCGGATTACGAAAGGCACGTCATCCAATCTACATCCTCAGGTCTAAGAAGATTGAACAGGGGCAACTGTTGCACCCCAAAATTTTCCCTCCCATATTCTCCAAGAAATTGCCAAGCCAAGTCATAAAATTCCCCAAGGGTTGCACAGTCCAACTGTCTCCTATACAATCAAAACTAGGGTTTGTGTTCTGATCAGGAAAATAAAGTTTTCAAGGGCCCAATCAAGTCTCACATGCCTACAAATATGGTCAAGTATCCTCATATCAAGTTTCAAGGCATTCAGCTCAAAATTGCACAGTCAAAACCCTAAATTGCACTACAGTCAACTGTAGGGGCAAAATGGTCATTTGGCAGTCAAAAGTTCAAATTTTTGGTCAACATATCATTTTGAAGCCACAAACATCATTTGATCAATGCTTGATCATGATTCTCAAAATTTGGCTCAGAAATAATCAAAGATGCAAAAGTTACTATATTTGGACAGCTGAAAAAGTCAACTGAAATTGACCAGGGCATAACTTTCACATGGATCATCAGAAAAATTCCATCCAAAGCTCATTTTGAATAGAAAGACATTTCCTACAACTCATCTTCATACTTCAAGTCCAAGAAATGCTCTCACAAAAAGTTATCAATTTCAACATTATAGGTTATTTTCAAAAGTCAACAAAAAGGGACTTTAAGTCAAAGGCCATAACTTGAGATTGGTAAATCAAAATGACATGGGACCAAAGGCATTGGTTAGAGGACTCAAAGACCTTTCCAAAATGTCCAAGAACATGAGAAAAGCTTAAAAATTGAGCAAGTTATGCCTTGTGGAAGTTGGGAAATTTTTGGATATTTTGAAAAGTCAACTTTGATCCAAATGACCTAAAAATGCTAATGGGCCCATTTTTCTTCCATGATTCATCATTCCAAGCATATGCACGACCACTTGGCCCAAAGGGAAGTATTTTCTCATTTTTTATTTATTTATTTGAATTATTATTTATATTAATTCACTTAAATTATTTAAATACATGAAAAATATCTAACTTGCCTAAACCAATCTTTTTATACATGTTTTAAGGTCAAGATTTCGTGCACATGCTAATTAGGAAAGATTTGAGGTGATTGGATGCAAGTTGATACAAGAACATGTGAAAAAAGATTCAAAAAAGATCCTTAACAAATCAAATCTCCAATTCATGAATTCAAGAGATTTTGGGCAATGTTTCTAACCTAATGCATTCCATACAAATACTAGATCATAAACCTAATCCTTGGAGACTGAATGCTGCGCTAAAAGGCCATAGACAAACTTGGAAAAACTCCTTGAAAATTCAAAACTGAAATCCTTGTTTGAAGAGGATTCAAGGCACGAAATTCATTCCAACAGCTTCCTTGAAGGTCCTTGATCAGATTCCAATCACAAACTTCCACTCAAACGCCAAGAATCGGTACCTAGGACTCAACCTGTGCAAGGAAAATTTCAGAGTCGTGCATCATGATTTATGCATTCTTTGTGATTTTTGTTCATGGATTCATGTTAATTACCTTGTTCTGAAGCTAACCCAACGTTTTGATTGAATTATTATGCGTTATATACAATTCCACCATGTTTAAATTTTAGGGTTTGCAGAGCTTCCAATTGGGGATTTTGAGACCATGCAAAATTGGGACATGAGACCTAGATCATCAGAACGAGCGCGCTTGGACGAACAAGAATCTACCATCGCGCCCAATTTCTGAACAACACAGGCTTAATCGCTATTTTCGCGTAGCTAGCCTAAGAAAACGCAACATAAACCGTTGCCATATGGTTTTGTTTTCAGGGAAGGTGGAGAAGACGATTACATGTCACACGCTGACTGGCTCATTTAAACTCTCGCGCGCTTTTCCAGGCCATTAAATCATTTTCCTTTTTATTATTTGTTTGTCTAAAATATATAACACGCGTTCAATAGCTCAGCTGGCAGTTGGTGATTGCAGTAACGTCCAAGACCTGGGTTCGAATCCCAGGTCTGTATATTTGCCATATTATTTTTCAATCCAAATTCCTATGCAGGCACAATCTTAAGGACTACCATACGTCCTCCTCATCTATCCATCCACGTGCATGTTAGAACCAGATCAAAGGCGTGGATTCAACGAACACGTCACACCCTCAGTCAACATGCCACATAATGCATGGAAAAGTCAACGAATTGCAAGCTTATTGGGCCAGCTTCTTGGATCACACCTCACAATTGGGGACTGAACCCCCCCTGGTTTGCAATCTCTTTCTATTTTTTTACTTATTTTTATTTTATTATTTTATTTTATTCAATTGTTTTAATTTAATTAATTATATTTTACAAATTATAAAATATACAAAAAAATCAGAAAAAGACAAAATGTAATAAATATTTTTATTTTTAATTATTTTCATAAATAAATTGTATAATTGAATTTAGTATAATTAGGGTTTTTGCAATTTTAATTCTTTTTAATAAATATAAAAAAACATAGAATTTAGGTTTAATTGATAATTTTTATTCCTTTTAATTTTTCCTTTTTTATAATAATATTACTCATTTTATTTTCATAATTAAATTGTACATAAAAGAATTTAGGGTTTAATTTAGGTTAATTTAACATTTTCATAATAACTAAAAAATAATTAGAATTAGGGTTTGACATTTTATTTTAATTATAATTAATTCTCTTTTTTCTATTAAATCTAAAAAACATAAAAATACCAAAATACATTTTCATTTAATTTTAATTTTAATTCCTTATTAATTTTAATTTTGCAAAAGGGCCCAACGCCCATATTTTTAATTGTTTAATTTGCGTATTTATTTTATTGCTTAAATAATTATGTATCTCTCCCAAAGCGTTGTAACATTTACTTTTCGCACTTTTATTTGCTTTATTTACTTTCTGTCAAATCGGGTCCGGTTTAATTTTAGCGGTGTGGACCCGCGCCATTTGTAATAGCCTTAGATTTATTTCCCGCAAATATTAACTGTTAAATAAGCATGCAAGAATGAATGGCCATAATAAAATCAAGCGTAGAACACCAATAAACATGACAAGACAAATATCAATGAAAACGACACACAAATCGCACACACCACCCCTAGGGTACGCCTCACTGTTGCCTTGCCTCGAAAGGTGATCGTCGAGTAGAGGACGTCTTAGTAAGTCTTCATGATCTGGGAACCTGGCATGAGGGTAGCTTCTAAGGTGTCTTCCTATTGCTCTGGTGATCACCATGTCCCTACAAACTCGAATTGACCCGAACACCTCCAACGGTGGTGCTACCTACCTCTCAATGGTGGGATGGCATTACTTTAAAGGACATTTACACAGACGAATTCCTTAGGGTAGGTAGACGACTCATGGATACTTTCTCTCTTCAAAACAAACTGAAATCTTTTCACACCAACACATTTTCAAAAGCTTTCAAAACAAATTTTTCAAACACTCTGACGTACGAGTCGAACTGAAATTTTTCAAAGAAACTTTTTAAAACCCACAATTGAAAAGCAAACAAACAATTTTGAAAACACATTGAGCAAGTATCTAAGAGCCCATGGATAACCATGGATAGAAAGGGTGCTAACACCTTCCCTTTCTATAACCTACCTCCCGAACCGAGAGCAATCTCTTTAAGGAATTTTTCTGTGCTTTTGTCCTTTCCATTTGGAGAAAATAAAAGACGGTGGCGACTCTTGCTTCCGCGACATTTCGCGAACCAGCGTTAAACAGTCAGTTCCAGATCCACCGATCACAGCACCGTAATCATATCTCCCGAGGGTTGTCATACTCCGTTCACTGCCCGATTATGCTTCAACTGTACCAACAACATGACGGAGTATGAAGTATGTATCATGGGTCTTAGAGCTGCTATTGACCTAAGGATCAAGTTCTTGAGTGTGTTCGGGGATTCCGCTTTGGTGATAAGTCAAATCAAAGACGAGTGGCATACGAAGCACCCAAACCTTATTCCTTTCAAAGAGTATGTACTAACACTGCTGCCACATTTTGAAGAGATCACCTTTGAACATTTCCCACGAGAAGAGAATCAGTTAGCGGACGCGCTACCTACTATGTCGTCAATGTTCAAGGTCAGGTGGGACAATGAAGCTCCCCAAATCACTATTGAGAGGTTGAATGAACCGACATACTACTATGAGATCGATACTGAGGAGGTAGCCGACAAAACTTGGTTTCATGAGGTGAAAAGGTATCCCGAGGCTCAAGAATACCCCGAGGGGGCATCTGTCAATGATAAGAAATTTCTGAGAAGGTTTGCTGCAAAGTTCTTCCTCAACAATGGAATCCTCTATAAGCGCAACCATGACTCTACATTACCGCGGTGTGTGGACAAGGGAGAAGTAGAGAGAATCACGACGGATTTACATGAAGGTAACTTTGGAACCCATTCAAGTGGACATACCATGGCTAAGAAGATCCTACGGGCGGGATACTATTGGTCCACTATGGAAGCAGATTGTTATCAGCACTCTCGAACCTGTCATAAGTGCCAAATCTATGCTGATAAGGTGAATGTGCCTCTGGTTCCTCTGAATGTCTTGACGTCTCCTTGGCCCCTTGCAATGTGGGGAATTGACATGATCAGAGAAATCAGACCTACCGCCTCTAAAGGGCATCACTTCATTCTATTAGCCATTGTTTACTTCACGAAGTGGGTTGAGGCGACCTCTTTTGCTACCGTGACCAAGAACGTTGTTACGTGGTTTATCAGGCATAACTTGATCTGTCGGTATGGCATGCCAGAGAGAATTATCACTGACAATGGTACGAATCTCAATAACACGATGATCACCGAACTCTGTAAGAAATTCAAGATACAACATCATAACTCTTCTCCCTACCGACCGAAGATGAATGGCGCTGTTGAAGCAGCTAACAAGAACATCAAGAAAATTGTATAGAAGATGATGGTGACATATAAAGACTGGCATGCGATGCTACCATTTGCTCTTCATGGATACCGTACCTCAGCGTGGACGTCGACAGGGGCAACACCCTACTCTCTAGTATATGGCATGGAGGCAGTCCTACCCATCGAAGTCCAGATACCTTCTCTCTGGATTATGAAGGATGCAGGTTTGAACGAAGACGATTGGATCTGAACCTAACTTGATCAGTTAAATCTAATCTATGAAAAGAGACTTACTGCTATCTGCCATGGTCAGACGTATCAAAAGCGGATGATCAAGGCTTTTAACAAAAAAGTCAGGCGTCAAAAATATCAAGTCGGGGATCTAGTGAGCAAACGCATCATACTGCCGCAAGGTGATCCCAGGGGAAAATGGACCCTCACATACGAAGGGCCATTTGTGGTTAAGAACATTTTCTCAGGTGGAGCTATGATTCTAACCACCATGGAAGGTGACGACCTTCCATACCCTGTCAATGCAGACATAGTGAAAAGATACTACGCCTAATCAAAAGAACCGCTAGGTCGACTGGCCTAGGCAAAAATAAGGGCTTCCCGGCGAACCAAAAGGTTTCGGGCAAAAATAAGGGATGAAAATGGGAAAAAATCTGTACACCCAGCAAGTCTAAAACCTGAAAAGGCGACTTGGGCAAAAAAGAGTATCCCGGTGGACTGAAAACCCGAAAGGGCGGTCCAGGAAAAAGTTAGGGATATAAAGCGTACCACTATGTCTCATTGGATCATCTTGTGACCAGACTTCAGTATCAATTATCAAGCTCAGACGACACCAATCAATTTAATTAACCTTCGGCCAAGTAGCAAAGTGATGAGACACTCGAAGACATAGGGGCAATAGCGGAGTTGGAACTCAACGGGATCATTTCACATAGCTGTTTTACTTTCACACAATTTTGTATAGCTTCTATTTTTACAGCGACGTTCTCTTACTAGAACGTCAGCCTCCTTGTACAAAAAATGCCTGTTATAGGCCAACATCAAAATTAATATAAGTCATTTTTACACACAAAAATGTTTGTTTTCCCTTTTTCTGTTTTGTTTTGCGAGAACGTCCAATGAGTTATTCTTGACATGTGAATTTGAATATAATTGCTATTCACAAATATTTGCATAGGAAACAGAACGACAATTGCTCGTAACTTAAGAAACAAGAGTAAAAAAAACTAAAAGAATGTCAAACCCGACAGTTACTCTGTCCACCAGGTACCGAGGTAGAGGCAGCTTTGGAACACAGTCATCAGTACATGCGATCTTGTTATATCAGTACTCCCCACAAAGTAAAATCTTTCAAAGGTATTGACGTCAGCCTTTTCCAAAACAAGAAGTAACCTCCCCAGCCAGGGGCATTCAGAAACCTGACGTATGTTCCCCAGCCGAATTTCATAGTCGCGAGTGAATCATTAATTTTTTATCTCCCAAGCAGAGTTTATTTTTATGGACACAAAAACTCAATCCCCGACAGAGTTTATTCCTTCAGATACGGAAGTTCACCTTCCAACAGAGTTATTCCCCGCAGAGTTATTCTCAAGTAGAGTCTCTCCCTAGTAGAATATTCACAAACAAAGAGCGAATCTATAGCATAGTCGTCTCTATTCACCATCCCCGACTAAAGTAGAAGAATCACAATCCTCTACCATAGTCAGGAATGCTATATTCTCCAGCAGCAGTCAGGGATTTATTTTCCCAGACTCAGACATGTCACAATAGCATTTCATGTGCATACATCATGACATGCGCATACATATTGCATAACAGCATAATCTCATTTATTTTGAGAACATCCTCATATAATGCATTTCATGCATCGCATATAATTAATCTTATACCTTTTCAGGAAAGATGGTTATCATCAACAATTTCCAGCAGGTCCAAGATTAGTTCCTGAAACTAAACAGAGTAATTATATGCGCGATCTAATGCGGTCCTACACAGACTCATCAAAGCGACCTTACCCAGGTTCCTCCTGAAGTTCTACTCAGACTCATCACAAAGTAACCTTACCCAGGTTCCTCCTGAAGTTCTACTCAGACTCATCACAAAGTAACCTTACCCAGGTTCCTCCTAAAGTTCTACTCAGACTCATCACAAAGTAACCTTACCCAGGTTCCCTCTGAAGTTTTACCCAAACTCATTTCGAAGTAACCCTACTATCCAGGTTCCTTCTCATAGCCCTACTATCCAGGCTTTCATTTCGAAGTAACCCTACGACCCAGGTTCCTTCTCATAGCCCTATTATCCAGGCTTTCATTTCGATGTAACCCTACTATCCAGGTTCCTTCTCATAGCCCTACTATCCAGGCTTTCATTTTGAAGTAACCCTACGACCCAAGTTCCTTCTCATAGCCCTACTATCCAAACTTTCATTTCAAAGTAGCCCTATGACCCAGGTTCCTTCTCATAGCCCTACTATCCAGGCTTTCATTTCGAAGTAACCCTACGACCCAGGTTCCTTCTCATAGCCCTACTATCCAGGCTTTCATTTCAAAGTAACCCTACGACCCAGGTTCCTTCTCATAGCCCTACTATCCAGGATTTCATTTCGAAGTAACCCTACTATCCAGGTTCCTTCTCATATCCCTACTATCCAGGCTTTCATTTTGAAGTAACCCTACTATCTAGGTTCCTTCTCATATCCCTACTATCCAGGATTTCATTTAGAAGTAACCCTACTATCCAGGTTCCTTCTCATAGCCCTACTATCCAGGCTTTCATTTTAAAGTAACCCTACGACCCAGGTTCCTTCTCATAGCCCTACTATCCAGGCTTTCATTTTGAAGTAACCCTACGACCCAGGTTCCTTCTCATAGCCCTACTATCCAGGCTTTCATCTCGAAGCAAACCTACTATCCAGGTTCCTTCTCTCTTATCTCCAGACAACAGTTTATAACGCTATAAGACTTGGACCCAATAAGATACGATCAACTTTACATTTCTCCAGTAAGTCGTTGTGCAACCTGGACCCTGACCAGATATACAACTTACTTTCACCTCATCAATCAGGAGTTAACTCCCCAATAGAGCAATGGACAACCAAAGCTCCTATACTCTACTGCCCCAGACATAAGTCAACATGCCCCGACGAAGTCCTCCTCAACGACTAATACGGGAATTCTCGCAAAGGAATCTCTTATGCGACCAATATTTTCTATGGATGGCATCTTTAAGCCCATCCCCGAAAACTCTCTATCGCTTTCTAAATGGCATCTATAAGCCTATTCCCGATACCACTGATTGACACTCACTTCACACGAGTGCAAATTTCTGGGCACTCTAGTGTTCAATCATCTTCCACCTCTAGATCACGAAAGGCAGACAAGCCAATCTAAATCCTTGGGTTTAAGAAGATTGAATAGGGGAAGCTATTGTACCCCAAAATTTTCCCTCTCATTTTACTCATCACATGCCCATTGAGATCCTCAATTTGTTCAAGGATGCCCAAGGGTTAACCAGACAAACTCTCTCCTAAGGCAATGTACCTCAAACTAGGGTTTCCCTTTTCATCAGGGTGTGTGAACTCCAAATGCCCCAAATGCTTTACATAGTCCTAATATGTTCTCAAGATCATCCATGTAAAGTTTCATTCCTTGCACAAGAAGTTTTCTCAGTCAATTGTTCAGATGCCTGAAAATCAACTATACTAGGTCAAAAGTCAATTGTCGCCCACATACATTCAAACTTCAAGATTTTGGTCAACACCAACATTTTTAAGTGATATCCATAATTTGATCAAGGGTTAATCATGATTCCTCAAGGAATTCCTCAAAATCATCAAAACCCAAAAGTTGCTAAATTAGGGTTTCTCAGGAAAAGTCAACCAAACTCCGACCAAGCATAACTTCTTCATACTTAATCAGGAATTTTCCATCCATGACTCATTTTGAAGAGGATGCAATTACCTACAATTCATCTTCATCCCTCAAGTTCAAAATATGCACTCATCAAAAGATATGAATTTCTACATTATAGGTCCTTTTGAAAAGTCAACAAAAACACCTTTTGGGTCAAAGCTTCTTACATGAACATGGAAGACCCAATTGAGATGAAACTAAAAGAGTTGTTTAGGGGACATCCTAAAATTTCTAAAAAGTCCAAGAACACCTCTCTAGGGTTAAAATTGGAGGAGATATGCCTTGTCAAAGTTGACCATTTTTGCAAAATTGCCAAAAGTCAAATGTGCTCCAAAATGCATTTTTTTACCAAATGGACCTAGCATTTCATGATTGCATCTTGTTTGTAACATGGTCCACAACCCAAATAAGAATCCACACATTATTTGTTTCATTATTCATTTTATTTTGATTTTTTTATTAATTAAAAGTTGAATTAAATCAAATAAAGTGCAAAAAATACAAAAGAGTTATTTTGATCTAATTTTTTGGCAGGAATCAAATCCAATCAATCTATGATGACCAAGTAAAATCGTGCAAAGGTGGATTGATTCAAATTGACATGATTTTTGATGAATTTGGGAAGATATGATGCAAAAGAAAAACAAATCAAATCTTCATGATTTCAAGAGATTGGAATTGTTTTTGTTGCCCTAATCCATACTACTACATATACTGAGTAAGAGCAAGCAAAAAACATAAGGGTTGAAGCCGTGGAAACACCAAGAACAAACTCAATTTTTTGCAAAAAAGTAGTGAATCGGTTTCAAGCTTGGAGGCCAATTCAAGCCATTCTAATGTTGCCAATAGATTGCTGGACATCTCAGGAACATATCTCCATCACTTGCAAGCCTTTTCACGCCCAGAAACGCACGCTAGAGACCCACAGTTTGCCTTCCCTAGCTTGAATCGTATTTTACAAATTACGCATGATTAACCATTATTGAACACAACATTATGTTTGTTTGAGCATTTAGAATGTTTTGGTTTATGTAATTTTGTATTTTGATGCATATATCCGTAACTGCCATTGCTAGGTTTTGTTCTTGCGTTTTAGGGGTTTATCATACAGGTGAAATTGGCCTAAAAAAAGGGTAACATCGTACTCGTGAGGTTAAAACAAATTGATTGGTGTAGCCATAATTGATTTATCATGCCTGTGTTGGATTTTTTGAGATTTACAGGTTTTTAGCCATGGAAGATGTCCTTGGGTATAGATTATGCATCTAATACGATAGAGGAGGAAGAAGATAATAACATGTCTGAACCATATTAGACCATTTGAATTGCACGCGAGTTTTCCAACTAACCCTCATGTTTTATATATTATTCATTATTATTGTTGTATTAACAAATAAGCAGGACAACACAGATGGTAGGGTGCGTTGGTGGTGAGTGTGAGGACCTGGGTTCGATCCCAGGTCCCAGCATTTTCTTTATTTTAATTCTCCAATGCAGGATCCTGTGTATCTCTCACTCAAGTGTTCACCATGCGCTACCATCATCCATCCAATGGATGCACCTCTGTCCAAATCCAACGCCTACCATTGGAGGACCAGGGTACACCATCAGAAGAGCATCACATGGGATTCAGTGCAGGGATTGGGCTGGCCAGTTATTGGGCCCATTAAATTCAGAATTGCACACCCCTATTGCTATTTCCTCCAGGCCCAATTTAATTCTTTTTTTATTTCTTTTATTTGTTTTATTTCGTTTAATTTTTTTTTTACAAAATTAATCATTTTTTTTATTAATCATAAAATCATAAAATCACAAAAAATATAGAATTAGGTTTTTATTTATTTAAATTAATTTTGTTGAAAAATAAATTAGATTAATTAAATTTCTTTTTTTTTAATTAAAATTAATTAGACAAATTAGGTTTAATTTGTAATTAAATTATTTTCTCAAATAAAACAAATACAAAAAAATATTTTAATTAATTAGATTTTTAGGACTTTTTGACTTATTCCCGTCTTAATTCTTCGCGCGTTTATTTCCTTTCGTACCATTTTTTTTAATTAATGTAACTGTTGATGGTTTGTAATAGTTTCAAATTAGGGTTTTATTAATTGCTCTTATTTCCCCAGTTTTGGTTATGTAATCCCCATCCCCCGAGGCCCTGTAATAGTTAGGATTTCTATTTCCGCACTTTAAATTCCTGCAATTTTTAACTGTCTAGATGCATGGCTAATAGGATTGTATGGAAAGAATACTTGAAAATTAATACGGTAGATAACCCTAATTGTGCAAAGACTAAATTAACTGAAACATAAACACATGCACATGTTCACTCCTAGGGTTTGCCTCACTTTGGTTGCCTTCGGTAAACAGTCACTAAGCATAGGGAATTTTAGTGGTTGCCCTCCAGTCTAAAAGATAAAAAATGACTCATTCGAATGTTGCCTCGGAAAGATCTTTAGGACTTTAGGGTAATTACTAAGGTTTCCTAATCATTGCTTTAGTGACTGTATTTGTCCCTTCAAACGTCCCTTAAAACTCCAACGACGGTGCTACCTATTCCTTAATAATGGGATAGCGCTGTCAAAAGGAAAATGAACAGACTTTTTTCGAGTAGGTAGATTAACTCTTAAGTACTTTCTCAATCATTCAAACAAAACTTTTCACATAAACACTTTTTCAAAACAATTTTCAAAACAACTTCGTCACACCATTGTGGACTGATACAAGGGTTATCACGAAGTAAAACTTTTTTTTTCAAAAACAAGCACACACACAAGCAATTTTAAAATGAGAAAGTACCTAAGAGCCCATGAAAAACCATGGATAGAAAGGGTTCTAACAACTTCCCTTTCTATAATCTACCCCCATACTCAGAAACATCTCGAAAAAGGTTGTTTCTGTTCTTTTTTCCTTTTCCTGATTGGATAAAATAAAAGTTTGTGGCGACTCTTTCTTACCACAACATTTGTGAATATAAAATGTAAACCAGTATAACAGTCGGTTCTGCCACCGTATCATAGAAACCTTTAATCTAAACGTGGGGCAGGGTAGTCTCTCAGTTAATTCAAGTGCGTGTCAGTCACAAGCTTTCACTTCGTACACAACGAATGATACCAAAAACATCCTTCTAAACCAAGAGATGGTGATGGTTCCTTACCAAATAGGAAGTCATTATCTCTCAAAAGAAAAGCCCACTAAGTCAAAACCTACAAAGGAGACTTAAGAAGAAAAAAATGGGGCATCCCGCTGACCGTAATCTCAAAATAAGAACAGTCAGGAAAAATTCAGGGATAGTAAATTAAAAAAAAAGGACACTACAAATCCTCAACAACATGGAAATATGGAAAAATGATTGCCTTCCAACAAATAAACTTCCAAATTTCTGAACCATTACCAAAACATTATTCCATACTCAATTGGAGTTCAAACACACAATTAACTGAGTTTAGGGACTAAAAAACATCACAAAGCACGGGCGGGTATAAAATACACTTTAAGCCTTATCCTTTGTTTCTTAAACCGTGAACCAAGCCACGCTGTAACCTTCAAAAGTCCTAATTGAAGCATCGGTTAGTTCGAAAGCATATTGTTACAAAAGGTATCCGGACTCCTATAAGGCTTACTGTAAATCATGAGTTGAATTTTCTTACAAAAATTCTTTTATCTTGTTAAAACGCATTTTCAAAACTTCAATACAAGCATAAACTTTGCATTATTTGAATACCGCTGTTTGCATATAGCTATTTGTTTGACAACAGAGAAATTCACACGACGAATATCCAAAGAACGAAAGCTCTCTCAGTGGACAAAATCACTTCAAATGGGATGACACTTCTAACGAAAAATCTCCTATTAAGCAAGAGGGGATGACACGTCACTGTCCAATACATCTGGGGCAGTCAAGTCAAGATTCCTAGAAATCTCTCAATAAATGTTGAATAGCCAAGGGCAGATCTGTGTCTGAGTCACTTGGGGCATTGAACGTGAATTCCAACAAAGGATCATGTACGGTCAGGCAAACATTTCTTGGCAATACTAAAAACACGTGTTACCAGGGGCAGTGACAAGTCTCCCACAAAGTCCTTCTCGTAGGTGTGATACGGTGGGAGAACTGACTTGATGTTTTGCGTTTTGATCGCATTTGTATGGATAGCAAGAGTCGCCACCAACTTTTCTTTTATCCAAAAGGAAAGGTAAAAAAGCACAGGAAATACCTTTCGAGATTATTTCTCGGGTTCGGGGGGTAGATTATGAAAAGGGAAGGTATTAGCACCCTTTTCATCCATGGTTTTCCATGGGCTCTTAGTTACTCGTTTAGATCACTTGCTTTCATTTGATAGTGTGCTTGTGGTGTGGGCTTTGAAAGTATTTTGAAAAATCTCTTTGTGATGGTTCTCGTCTCTATAAGAACGCGTACAAAGTTTTGTTTCGAAAAGTGGTTCAAAGATGTGTTTGTGAATCGTGTTTCGGAAAGTGTTTTGAAAAGATGTTTTGCAATAGTTCTCGTCTCTATAAGAATGTATACAAAACATTTTGTTTTTTTGAAAATGTTTTGAAATGAGAGTGTAGGTGTAAAAGTTCTTGTCGTGAGCAAGCGAGTAACTAAGAGTGAATCTATATACTCGAAAGGTCTTAAATTGTTCTTTTCTTCCTCCTTTTAATGGTGTTATCTTACCATTGATTTGGTAAGAAGCCCCACCGTTGGATGTGAAGGGACAGGCGCGGGTCAATTTTACAATCATTGAAGGCAACTTGTGAGACGCTTTAGCAATTTTTGTAAGGGACGATATTGTTTTAATCGAAGGCAACATCGAGGGTCATCGAGGGACTACGATCTTTTTTATCGAAGGGTCATTGCTAAAGAGTCCCATATTCGAGGGACATGGTTGGATTTCTGAGGCAACGAGCGAGGTTACCCTAGAGGTGCGCGTGTGAAAAGTGTGTTGGTTTCAAGTTATTTTATTCTTTGATTAGGTCATATAGCGATTGATTTTTTTGAATCTTGCCATACACGCCTAATTACTATACATTATATGGAAAACAGTAAATTGCGGGAATTGAAATTCTACGCTATTACAAAATATTCGGGAATGGGGGTACAATTTTTTTACAAATGGGGATGAATCAAATGTGATAGGAAGGTCCAAATAATAAGCAATACAACCAAATCAAATTTTGTGCGATTTAATTAAAGCTATGATAATCCCTGAAAATAAAATCAACAAAATATGGAAATGAAATGTTAAGTAATTACTTGAAAGGAGAAAAGTAGAACTTATTCTAAAAATAAAATAATTGATTAAATTATATTCTTTATTTTTGTATTTCAATTACTTAAGTAAAATCTAAAGAAAGCAAATAAACTAAATTATTATTTTTTTGGTGTTTTATTAAGTCAAATAAATTTTAAAGCAAAAATTATTAAAGAAAGAAAATGATAAAAATTATTTACAAGAAAACCTAAATCAAACTAATAAAAATAATTCAAGTTTTATTAGTATTTTCATAACAAAAAAAAGTATGTGAGAAGAAAACAACTTAAAAAAACGCATGGGCTGTAACAAAGAACAAACCAAGGGGGTGTATCCAGCAAAACGCATGGGCTTACAGATTAACAAAAAAAACAAGCCCAAGCTTCTTAAACTCAACTTAGTATTTGATTAGGGAAAAAATAAAATTAGGGTTTAGAACCCTTGTCACTCATGGCGCCGCTCATTCATCTCCTTCGCTCATCTCTGTTCATCTTGTTGAAACCTCTAAACTACCTCACTACTCATCCCTGTTTCCTTTCGCGAACATAATCTCTCTCTCTCTCTCCATTAACATGCTACCTTTATCTCACCGTGATTTGTATCTCTTTGAAACCCTAATTTCGGATTTAAACCTAAAAGCAACGAAATCGGTTCGTCCTTGACCTCCCCATGACCCTCTGTTACCGGAACGCCACCAATCTCGTCTCCTTAATCAAGCTCTAGTGATTTTCTTTGAAAAAAGGTAAGGTTTCCGTTATGTTCAAAAAGGTTACAACTTCCTTGATTTTGTTCTATTTTGGTTGTGTTCTGTTAATTAAACTTTTGTTGTTTATAAAATGCAGAAGTTAGGTTTATGGAAATATGAGAAAAAGAGAGAGCTCATACCTGTTGGAGCTTTACAGTCCCTTGTGATTTTTTTCTGTGAAATAGAGAGGGAGAGGCGAGAGCAAAGATGGTGTTCCAACGGTGGCAAAGGTTGCACGAGGGGAAGAGATGAGGATGAGATCGTGATTTTTGGTAACTTTCCTCTGTTTTCTTCGAATGATGGTGATGCTGGTTATTATTCTTATGGTTTTGGATTCTTTTTTTATGATAGTTATATCATTGGTTTTTTTGAGATGTTTGAGGCTTGTCTACTGTCTTTTCAGTTTCAGATTTGTTGTTGGTTTTTGTGAGTTTGAAACTTGGTTCAATGGTGGTATGTTTGAGGTTTATTGATGGTTTTTTGTGTTTGATGATTTTTCTTGGACAGTTGACAGATTTTTAGGTTGTTTGGCTTGGTTACGGTGTTAAGATTTTTTGTTTTGGGTTTTGTTACAGGTTTTTGTGGTTTGATGATTAATAATTTTTTTTTGATGATGTTAGTGGTTTTGAGTTCTTCTGGTTCAGGTTTGGGATGTTTGGCTTGATTACTGTTTTTTTGCTTTGATGAGGGTTACTGGTTTCTCAATTTGAGACTTGTTTCAGGTTTTAGGATGTTTTGCTTGGTTCAGGTTTGATGAGTTTGGAGATGGTGACTGGTTTTTGAGAGTTTTAATGGTTTACTGTTTCTGTTGTGATGAGGGTTCAGCAGGTTTCTCAGTTTGAGACTTGTTCTCCCTTCTCTTTCTATCGCCCTCTCCTGTTATATTGACCCTGCTTCTGTTATCCTTATTCAAAAATGGTGGGAAACCAAAAAATTGAATATTTTAGTATATTGTCCTTATGGCTTTTTTGTTGCAGTTTTGTTTTTTAGCAAATTCTATGCAACTTGTGACAGGCAGGGCAGCATGGCTGTGCATTCCAATAATCTAGGTGACTTCTTTCCTCTCTTCTCTCTCAATGACAATAAGAAAGCAAATTGCTCTTTTGCCTTTTTTCCAATTCTGAAAGGTTTGCATGGAAAATGATGATATATTGCTTCTTGAGCAAGTTTTTCTATTTGACTTAGCTATTTATTTTGCCATACTGCTGCACTGCTGCCTGCTTTAGCTTTTGTTGTTGTTGTTGTTATTTGTCTAGTTTGCACTGTTGTTTGTTGTCTAGTTTGCGCTGCTGTTTGTGATGTTGTTTGGACAGTTTGCTTGCATTTTGTTTGGACAATTTGCTTGCATTTTGTTTGATTTAGTTTGCGCATTTTGTTTGGACAACTTGTAGCATTTGTTTGGACAGCTTGTAGCATTTCTTTCTTTTTTTGTGAACCAAGATGGATAACCTTCTTGTGATTTGCATATAGAGGAAATAAATTGTGATGAATTAAGCAGCACTCTGATTCCACATTGCAAACCTTAATGATGAATGCCTTTTAGAAAACTTTTTGTTCATCCCAAATAATTTGCACTAACTATTTTTTTCTTCTTTCTTTTGTTTTCATGTGAGCACAATTGGATATGACAAAGCAAGGAAGGCAAGAACTCTGTGGCAAGCAAGGAAGTCTTGGAGATAAGAAAAGGAAATTGATACGACTTCAATCTTCAAACAAACTTATGCATAGATTACTTCTCCTAGGCCAATCAAACATTTGGATTTTCTTTGTAATTTAGAGAAATCATTCTTGTACTGTATCCAATAGTTGTACTAATTCATCTTTAAATACAATAAGTTGTAAAACATAGAGTAATTAAAAGAATAAATTGTTTTGTAACAACGTTTGAAATTGGAGAAAATCTTGAGTTGTAGCATGAAATATTCTGGTGTCACTTGAATAACTTGAAATCCTTTATAAACAACAACTTGTAATTTCTCTTCGTATCCTAATTGATTTTTGAAATTCCCAATCAAGATATTTGAAACAAAATGCTCCAGTCTGGTAACTTAAATTCCAAGTAATCCCAATAATTTTGTAACTGCATTTCAAACAAACACGCACTGTATATTCCATTTCCTAACCAAACAAATGTTTTAAAAGACGCAAATAATCTGGTTAACCTGGATCCCACAATCATGAGTGTCTTAAATGGCAGTCTTAACTTCTATTTCTTGTCCCAAATAGATTATGCTCTGAGAACAAACATTATCTTTTCAGTAAACTGTGTTTTAAGAAAATTCAAAATCAATCAAATGCCTTGCGATAATTTGATAATTTTAAAGTTTTCCAAACTCAAATTTCTTCCGATTCTTTGAAGATAAAACCGTGAGCGATATCACATCTGACCATGAACAGATAGAATCGTCTCAAAATCTTGTAGCTTGAAGAAATCATAAGTATAACCTTGAGGAAGCATGGGGACCTGTGAAAGACAATTGGATCTTTGAGAACTCATTTTCTTTTGAGAATTGCAAAAAAACCTAATTGCTGGTTTACTGCCACAGAAGAGAATCTGTCTGGTCGATTTCTGAGCTAACTTGAATATCCGAGAAACCCTAGGGTTGTGTCTTCTATGAAAAATGGGAGGGCAAATTTTGGGGTACAACAGCTGCCCCTGTTCAATTTTCTTAAACTTGAAAAGCGAGATCGACATGTTTGTCGTTTGTGGCTTGAAAGTAGAAGATAATTGAACACTAGGGTGCCCAGAAGTTTGCACTTGATGATGCGCTGGTTTGATTGTGTATGGAAATGGGCTTAAAGATGCCATTTGGAGAAATAATGGATAATTGTCGGAGATGGGCTTGTAGATGCCATCCAAAGGTAATTGTTTGCGGAAAGTTTGAACTGGATCTGAACAGAGAATGGATCAGAATAACCGTTGAGAGATTTATCTGAAACAGTAAAAGTCTAGAAATGAATCAGAATAAATCATTGAGAGATTTATCTGAACCAGTAAAAATCTAGAGATGAATCAGAATAAATCGTTGAGAGTTTTATCTAAACCAGTAAAATCTGGAGATGAATCAGAATAAACCGTTGAGAGATTTATCTGAACCAGTAAAATCTGGAGATGAATCAGAATAAAACATTGATAGATTTATCTGAAACAGTAAAAGTCTGGAAATGAATCAGAATAAACCATTGAGAGATTTATCTAAACCAGTAAGAATCTGGAAACGAATCAGAATAAACTGTTGAGAGATTTATCTAAACCAGTAAAAATCTGGAGACGAATCAGAATAAACCGTTGAGAGATTTATCTGAACCAGTAAAAATCTGGAAATGAATCAGAATAAACCGTTGAGAGATTTATCTGAACCAGTAAAAATTTGGAGACGAATCAGAATAAACCATTGAGAGATTTATCTGAACCAGTAAGAATCCGGAAATGAATCAGAATAAACCGTTGAGAGATTTATCTGAACAAGTGAAAATATGGAAATGAATCAGAATAAACCGTTGAGAGATTTATCTGAACCAATACAAATCTGGAGACGAATCAGAATAAACCGTTGAGAGATTTATCTGAACCAGTAAAAATCTAGAAATGAATCAGAATAAACCGTTGAGAGATTTGTATCTGTCGGAAGTTTGTTGATAATAACTGTCAAATGTTTCTTTCCTGTAAAAAAGGTGAAGAGTTAATTGTATGCAATGTTATGATGTATGCGATGCATGGTGTGATGTTTGCCTCTCAAAATAAATGAGATTGGACTGTATGCACTTGAGTTGTCAATGTTATGACGTATGTATGTGAATGTATGGAAAGTAGAGATTGTTTGTGCCGTAGCGTTGCTGGAAGTGGGGAAAATAAATCCCCTCTGAAGTACTGATGGGTGAATTCCCAAGTAAATGCTCTGTTGCAGACAGGAAAAGCCAGACATTGCTCGTGATATTCTGCTGGGGAAATCTGAGAAGTTGGGAAACTTGCTGGAGACACTTTGGACCAATGGTTGGGAATTTTGCTCTGGCTGGAGAAAGTACATGCGGGGGGGTTTTATGGAATGGCTCACAAATATTACTCTATTCTTTGAAGTCATTAGTAATTGTCTTTCCATTTTTTTATTACTTATTTGCAATAGTAATCACGTTCAAATGCATATGTTCAAAATAAATCATTGGACATTTTTGTAAATAAAACATAGAAAATAAAGAAAAACACATATGGTTTTGCACTTTCAAAAGGGATATCTTTGTATTAACTTGAACAAGTGTTTTTTGTACAATGAGACAAAGCATTCTGGCAAGAGAATGTCGTCGTAAAAAAAAAAGAAAATTTACACAAAGAAAAGGTAGCTATGTGAAATAATCCCATGGGGTTCCCGTTCTACTATAGCCTCCATGTCTCTGAATGTATTGTCTACTGGCCGCCTCGGAGAAGTCGATTGGATTGATATAGAGCCAATTGAGTTGATTGGTTGACGCTGAAGATTGTTTTCCAGATGATCTAATGGGACATAGTCATATGCTTTAATCCATAACTTTTGCCTGGACCGCCCTCTCGAGTTTTTAGTCCACCGGGATACCCTTTTTTGCCCAAGCCGCCCTTTCGAGTTTTCGACTTGCCGGGTGTACAAATTTTTTTATTTTTATCCCTTATTTTTGTTCGAGCCCTTTTGGTTCGCCGGGAAGCCCTTATTTTTGCCTAGGCCAGTCAACCTAGCGGGTCTTTGATCATGCGTAGTATCTTTTAACTATGTTCGTATTTACCGGGTGCGGAAGGTCATCGCCATCCATAGTAGTCAAGATCATTGCTCCTCCAGAGAAAATGCTTTTGATTACAAATGGCCCTTCATATGTAGGGGTCCATTTTCCCCTGGGATCACCTTGTGGCAAAATGATACGCTTGATTACCAGGTCACCGACCCGATATACCTGACGCTTGACCTTTTTATTAAAAGCTTTGATCATGCGTTTTTGGTACATCTGACCATGACAGATAGCTGTAAGCCTCTTCTCATCAATCAAGTTTAGTTGGTCAAACCGAGTCTGAATCCAATCTTCTTCATTCAAACCTGCATCCTTCATGATTCTTAGAGAGGGGATCTGAACCTCAATAGGCAAGACAACTTCCATGTCGTATACGAGAGTAAAAGGTGTTTCCCCAGTTGATGTGCGAGCTGTGGTACGATACCCATGGAGAGTGAACGGTAGCATCTCATGCCAGTCTTTGTATGTGACTGCCATTTTCTGTATGATCTTATTTATGTTTTTGTTAGCAGCTTCTACAACACCATTCATCTTTGGCCGGTAAGGGGAAGAATTATGATGTTGAATCTTGAATTGCTCACACAAGGCGGTGATCATAGTATTATTCAGATTCGTACCATTATCAGTAATGATTCTCTCTGGGATACCGTACCGACAGATGAGATTCTGCTTGATGAACTAGGCGACCACATTTTTAGTAACGGAAGCAAAGGATGCTTCCTCAACCCACTTGGTAAAATAGTCGATGGCTACTGTTGTACCCCAAAATTTGCCCTCCCATATTCTTCAAGAAATTGCCAAGCCAAGTCACAAAATTCCCCAAGGGTTGCACAGTACAAGGGTCTCCTATACAGTCAAAACTAGGGTTTGTGTCCTGATCAAGAATTGAAAGTTTTCAAAGGCTCAATCAAGTCTCACATGCCTACAAATGTGGTCAAGCATCTTCATATCAAGTTTCAAGGCATTCAGCTCAAAATTGCACAGTCAAAACCCTAAATTGCACTACAGTCAACTGTAGGGGCAAAATGGTCATTTGACAGTCAAAAGTTCAAATTTTTGGTCAACATATCATTTTGAAGCCACAAACATCATTTGATCAATGCTTGATCATGATTCTCAAAATTTGGCTCAGAAATCATCAAAGATGCAAAAGTTTCGTTATTTGGACAGCTGAAAAAGTCAACTGAAATTGACCAGGGCATAACTTTCACATGGATTATCAGAAAAATTCCATCCAAAGCTCATTTTTAAGAAAAAGACATTTCCTACAATTCATCTTCATATTTAAAGTCCAATAAATGCTCTCACAAAAAGTTATCAATTTCAACATTATAGGTCATTTTCAAAAGTCAACAAAAAGGGACTTTAAGTCAAAGACCATAACTTGAGATTGGTAAATCAAAATGACATGGGACCAAAGACATTGGTTAGAGGACTCAAAGACCTTTCCAAAATGTTCAAGAACATGAGAAAAGCTTAAAAATTGAGCAAGTTATGCCTTGTGGAAGTTGGGAAATTTTTGGGAATTTTGAAAAGTCAACTTTACTTCAAATGACCTAAATTTGCTAATGGGCCCTTTTTTCTTCCATGATTCATCATTCCAAGCATATGCACGACCACTTGGCCCAAAGGGAAGTATTTTCTCATTTTTTATTTATTTATTTGAATTTCTATTAATATTAATTCATTTAAATTATATAAATATGTGGAAAATATAAAACTTGACCTAAAAAATCTTTTTATACACATTCTAGACTCAATATTTCGTGCACATGCTAATTAGGCAAGTTTTGGTTTGATTTGAGCTAATTGACACCAAATACACATGAAAAAAGATTCAAAAAAGATCTTATAAAATCAAATATTGAAACCATTGAATTCAAAAGATTTTGTGCAATTTTCTTAACCTAATTCATTCACTACATAACCAGGAACATAAACCTAATTGCATTGGACAAAAAGCTGCGCTCAAGAATACATCACAAACTTGAAAAATTATCAAAAAAAGGCAATTCTGAAATCATTGTTTCAGGTGGATTCAAGGCATAATACTGATCCCATTAGCTTCCTTGGGTAACATAGAACGCATTCCAATCGATAACAACAGCCAAAGCTCCAAGAATCGGGATGGTGAGGAAGAAGAAGCCGTGTCAAAACATGATAGGCACATTTGAATTCTCGCGCGCTAATCCACTAATGCTTCGTTTTTCTATTATATTATTTGTTTGTTAATTATATTACAAAAGCGTGAATTGGCATAGTTGGTTGGGGACAACGCTGGTAACCCTCATGACCTGGGTTCAAGTCCCAGGTCTGTACAATTTCTCATGTTATTTTTCTATACATCATTCCATGCAGCGCTCACAGTGAAAAACACCATATTCCCTCACCATCAAGCCATACACGCGTCTAGCTTCATCAATCTAAAGGCCATGGATTGGAGATCATGAAGAACTCCAGTCAACGCTGAAGCAGGCTAGCAAAAAAGTCAAAGAAGGCCATGCTTAATTGGGCCAGACTGTTCCAAGTTACACCTCCAATTGGGGCCTGAACCCCCCCTGGTTTGCTTTTCTCTTCATATTTTATTTATTTTTTAATTATTGTGTTATTTATTTTTATTGTTTTAATTAATTAATTATTTTCCTACAAAATATAAAAAACATCATAAAAACTCAAAAAGACAAAACATAATAAAAATATTTAATTTTCACATTTTTCTTGTAAATAATTGCTTATAAATAAATATTAGTTTTAATTAGGTTTATTTTAATTCTTTTCATAATAAAAAATAAAAAAAATATAGAATTTAGGTTTAATTGTTAATTTTATTCCTTTTTAATAATATTGCTTATTTTATTTATTTTATAATTAAATTGTACAATAAAATTAGGTTTAAATTAGGTTAAAAACTTTAATATTTTCTTAAAAAAACTTAAAAAAATAATTAGACTTAGGTTTAGCTTTTTATTTTACTTTTAATTAATTCTTTTCCATTAAATCTTAAAAAAACACAAAAATACTAAAAAAACATTTTCTTTTAATCTTTAATTCTAATTCCACATTAATTCTAATTAATTAATTCATTAACTTTAATTCTTTGCAAAAGGGTCCAACGCCCATATTTTTAATTGTTAATTTCGCACGTTTATTTTATGTCGCTTATTATAATTATGTAATTCTCCCAAAGCGTTGTAACGATTTTATTTCTCGCACTTTTATTTTATTGCTTTATTTATTTTCCGTCAAATCGGGCCCGGTTTAATTTTGGCGATGTGGACCCGCGCCATTTGTAATAGTTTAGGAATTTTATCTTTCCGCAATTTTTTAACTGTTAACAAATGCATGCAAGAATGAATGGACAACAATAAAAACAAACGCTAGATCACCAATAACATGACAAGATAAAATATCTGAATCTGACACACAAATCACACACCACCCCTAGGGTACGCCTCACTGTTGCCTTGCCTCGAAAGGTGATCGTCGAGTAGAGGACGTTTTAGTAAGTCCTCATGATCCAGGAACCTGGCATGAGGGTAGCTTCTAAGGTGTCTTCCCATTGCTCTGGTGATCGCCATGTCCCGAACCTCGAATTGACCTGAACACCTCCAACGGTGGTGCTACCTACCTCTCAATGGTGGGATAGCACTACTTTAAAGGACATTTACACAGACGAATTCCTTAGGGTAGGTAGACGACTCTAGATACTTGCTCTAAATTTCAAAACAAATCAAAAATACTTTTCACACCAACACATTTTCAAAAAGCTTTCGAAAGCAATTTTTCAAACACTCTTGAGGACCGATACAAGAGTCGAACTGAAATCTTCAAAGAAACTTTTTTTAAACCCACAGTTGAAAAGCAAACAAACCATTTTTGAAAACACAAGTGAGCAAGTATCTAAGAGCCCATGGATAACCATGGATAGAAAGGGTGCTAACACCTTCCCTTTCTATAACCTACCTCCCGAACCGAGAGCAATCTCTTTAAAGGAATTTTTCTGTGCTTTTGTCCTTTCCATTTGGAGAAAATAAAAGACGGTGGCGACTCTTGCTTCCGCGACATTTCGCGAACCAGCGTTAAACAGTCAGTTCCAGATCCACCGATCACAGAACTGGCGACTCTGCTGGGGATGAAACTTAAAGTGGGGTGCACCTTAGGGCTAGCTCATAACTATGTTTTCAATTGTTTTCCTTGTGTGATTTAAAATTGTGGGTTGCTTGGGAGTTCTATAGATCCTAACCCGGATCTGGGGGATACCTTTCTTAGAAGGTAGCAACAAGGCTGTGAGGGAACTGTGCGGGGTATACCGACATGGTTGAAACAGTCTGCTACGTTGATGTGGCACTTTGGTGCGTACCGGTAACCCTTGAGTTCAGTCAAGGAGAGTACGGGGCCTCTGCGTGGTGTCATGAAGCATCAACAGACCTTAGGAACCTTAATTGAACTATCTTGGCCTCTTTAGGGTAGTGAGATAACTGACTTTGGTGCAGTCCGAGGTTGGTTGATACTCGATACTACACTCAATTGAGGGTTGCTTTCCTGGAATATTTCGGTCGCCAGTTCAGTGGCTAAATCGAAACGATGAACAATGAAAGCAATCCCGTGATATTGGGAACCTTAGAACCCGGTTACTTCTAATAGGACAGGTTGAGCCCACCAACTTCAAGAGGGTAATACCCAGACCTCATGCTGGCCTAAACCCTAAGGGCTTCTCTTGTGTGACTTGTGTGCCTTTGTACTTGCCTACTTGCATGCTTGTTAGCTGACACATGAACTACTTGCAGGTTTTGTTTATAGTCCTTAACTAGGACTCATGACAAGGGGTACCAAATTTCTTACAGGTTTTGTTTATAGTCCTTAATTGGGACTCATAACAGGGTACTAAATTTCTTGCAGGGTTGTTTATAGTCCTTAATTGGGACTCATAACAGGGTACTAAATTTCTTGCAGGGTTGTTTATAGTCCTTAATTGGGACTCATAACAGGGTACTAAATTTCTTGCAGGTTTGTTTATAGTCCTTAATTGGGACTCATAACAGGGTACTAAATTTCTTGCAGGGTTGTTGATAGTCCTTAATTGGGACTCATAACAGGGTACTAAATTTCTTGCAGGGTTGTTTATAGTCCTTAATTGGGACTCATAACAGGGTTACTCACATTACCCCATGCATAGCATGACATCATACCATTGCATACCATTGCATACATCCTAACCCATTTCAAGGATCTCAAGGGTCTGTGATGCAGGTCATGATGAATCAAACATCTAGCAAGGGGCAAAGAGGATTTATTTTCCTCTAGCCAAAGTTGTCAGGGGCTATGACCCACTGGATATGGTGAGCCTTTGACCCTTGAAGAAGGATTTTCTACAACATGGAAGTTCCTTCAATCAAGTTGCCAGTTTCCAACTCTAACAAGTTTCTCTGTTTACCCCGCGAGGTCCTTGAAAACATTACATGCATGTCATACATCTCATTGCATTGCAGGTATCCCTTTGACAGGTTGCTTACCCTTCTCCGCTGTTTATTTCAGCCGATCATCATGAATCCTGAATCATCAGCCGAGCAGACTATCAAGGACCTCCAGGCTTAGAACGCCCAGTTCCAAGAGCTGATCATGAATTTGACTCAAGGGCAGCAAGATCTGAAGGCTTTGCTCTTGAAGAAGGACAAGAAGAAGAAGAGGACTGTTTTGTTCAGCCCTAGACGCAGATCTGGGAATACACCGCAAATTGAAACTGAGAGGACAACCCCATCTGTGGGAAAAAGCAGTCATCAAGAGGAAAGGGTGCCCAGTCCAGAGGTCTCTGACAATGAAACAGATTTCGACGACGAACAGTACCCTCCGGCTGAGGACAAGTACAAACAGTTGGAGGATAGGCTGAATGCTATGGAGATCCAACAGGTACCTGGGCTGGATCTTGGAGATTTGGGTTTGTCAACTGGTGTGGTTATTCCTCGGAAGTTCAAAGCACCATCCTTTACTAAGTATGACGGGGCGTCTTGCCCCAAGCTGCATCTAAGGTCCTATGTTCGGAAAATTCAACCATATACGGTGGACAAGAATTTGTGGATCCATTTCTTCCAGGAGAGTCTTTCAGGGACTCATCTCGAATGGTTCTATCAGCTGGATGGGACCAAGGTTCGTAACTGGGAGGAGTTGGCTACTGCTTTCTACAAGCAGTATCAATATAATGCCGACCTTGCTCCTACGCGTACCCAACTCCAGGGTATGTCGTTAGGATCAAGTGAAGGTTTTAAAGAATATGCGCAGAAATGGAGGGATCTTGCTGGAAGGGTACAACCACCTCTGACTGATCGGGAACTTGTCGATATGTTCTTGAGGACCCTGTCTGGACCGTTCTACAACCACCTAATTGGGAATTCGTCTGCTGGATTCACAGATCTTATCTTGACTGGAGAGCGAATAGAAGCTGGCATCCGGTCTGGGAAAATTCAAGAGGCTTCACCTTCTGATAAAAAGCCTCATCATGGAAAGAAAGAATCCAATGCTGTGCACGGTAAAAAGAGCCGTCATGAGGTAGGGGCAATCCAGATCTCCAATCCCGGACCTGCTCAACAAGGACAGGGGCAGCAGCGAAAGGAGAAACGACAGTACACCAAACTCAACATGTCGCTGGATCAAGCGTTGCAACAAATGTTGAAGGCAGGGCTGATCACTTTAAGGGCTCCTATTCGGAATCCGAACACTTCTGCTCCCAACTATCATCCCAACGATAGGTGCGCATATCATTCAGATAGCCCGGGGCATACTACAGACAACTGCTGGCCTCTCAAGAACAAGATCCAAGATATGATTGACGCCAGAGAGATTCAGTTTGAAGTGCCAGAGACTCCGAACATAATCACTGCTCCATTGCCCAATCATTGAAGCCTTTTGTTTATTTGAATTTTTGAGTTGTATTTTTCTTTGCTTATACAAACAATTAATGTCATAGCAAACTCTTTTATTCTATCAATGCATCGCATACGTCTGTTTTGGGAATTAATACAATTGTTTTCATTATATTCAAATTTCTTTTCATATTTTTTCTGATGTCAACTCTGGATCTAAATTCTAAGCCTCTTGAGGGAGGATGACGAAAATGATACCGCAATCTACAGTATGCTTTTGAACAGACCCCGCTGATGAGGTACATGCATTGTTTCAATTCCTAAACACTGGAGTAATAAGGAAGATAATCCCTCGTCAACCCCTCTGAGCCAAAGAAGTAGAAGTTTTTATTTTCGAAAATCAAAACCCATAATCATAACCTGGGGCAGGGTAGTTCTCTCAGTTGATCCAAGTGCATAACGAATGGCACCAAAAAGTCCTTACAAAACAAAAGACAGTGATGGTTCCAAATGATCATAAAGACAGGCAGTCATCATTTCTCAAAATAAACGCCCATTAAGTCAAAACCTATGAAGGAGACTTACAAAACTGGGGCATCCTGCTGACTGTAATTCCAAAAAGGAAACAGCTCAGGCAAAAAATAGGGACAACAAAATCAAGAAAGAAAAAGGAGGTCATGCAAACCCTCAGCAAAAAGGAAATGACTGCCCATTCAAATAAATTGTCAACATCTGAACCATCATTGGAACATCAGGACAAAGACTCAAACAAGGTCTAACGCACGATCAACTGAGTTTAGGTTTGGAGAACATCACGAAGAACGGGTGGGTACAAATAACTTGAGCCTTTATCCTTTGTTTCTTAAACCGTGAACCAGGCCACGCTACAACCCTTAAAAGTCCTAGCTGAAGCATGGGTTAGTTCGAAAGCATACTGTACGAAAGGTATCCTGACTCCTGAAGGCCTATGGTAAGTACGAAGTTGACATCACGTTTTACAAACATTCCTTTGTTTTTATGAAAGAATGCATTTTCAAGATTTTCGAAACAGACATAAGCTTTGCATTTTTAACATAACTTTGTTTGCATATGGCTTTTTGTTTGAACAGCATATAAATTCGCACAATGAAAGTCTAATGAACAGGAGTATCTCCAATCAAGGGGCAGACATGGCCAGTGTCCATTATCTGGGGCAATCCAATCAAGATTCGGAGAATCTCTCAAAGGCCAAATAGCCTGGGGCAAATCTCCGCCTAAGTCACTTGGGGCACCCCAACAACGAATCTTGCCTGATTAAACATCTTGTGGGGGCATGGCAAAATACTTCTGACAGGGGCAACTCCCTACATTCTAAGAGCGTGGACATAGTCGAAAAATACTACGCAAAATCAAAGACCCGCTAGGTTGACACACCTAGGCAAAAATAAGGGCTTCCCGGCGAACCAAAAGGGTTCGGGCAAAATGAAGGGATGAAATGAAAAAATCTGTACACCCGGCAAGCCGAAAACCTGAAAAGGCGGCTTGGGCAAAAATGGGTATCCCGGTGGACTGAAAACCCGAAAGGGCGGTCCAGGCAAAAGTTAGGGATCAAAGCGTACGACTATGTCCTGTCATCTTGTCACTGGTCTACCAGAAGACGGTTTGTCCATCAACAACCATCAGTACCTCACAGGTCTCCCTCTCCCCCCCATAGAAACAGGGGCAATAAAGAGCGGTCTAAGCAATCTGATTGTCCTATCCTCCAAGGTATCAGGGTAGGTTCCGTGGAAGAACATAACCAATACAGTTCAAAACTTCCCCAGAGAATCCAATCCAGTTCCCAGGAAAGTGGAATCCATCTCCCCAAGCAGTAAGCTTATCCCCAGTTGATTTTGGAAGCTTACCCTCGCAGAGCACGAACGCGTCGTCCGACTTGATTTAAAGAGTTATTTCCTTAACAGGATATAACTGGGTTATCCTCAGCCAAAAGCCACGGAAAGGTCGTCGTCAACGTAGTTCTTTCCTATCCCCAGCGAAGTCCATTAACACTTCCAATATAACGATGGTATCCCCAGCAAACTATTATCAACACTCAGCAAGGCATCCCTATCCCCACAGAATATCACTCCCCAGCATGATCGCTAGAGTAGCTTTTCTCCCTGTAGAATCATTCATTCGCCAAGTTTATTCCCCAACGGAGTTATCCTCTCTTACCGGTATACTTGCAACTATCATCCCCAACGGAGGCAAAATCTGTTCTTCAACCTTAGCCCAGGAGTGACTTCCCAGCACTCGTCAAGGATTCATTTTCTTAGACAGACATACATTCATAAAACGTCACATACATCATTATAGCATGCATATGCATCATATTACACGAATCTCATTGATTTTGAAGACATACAGTTCATGCATCATGATTTTGCATACAATTATGTTCTACCTTTTCAGGAAAAAGATCAATACAAAAATGACTACTACCAACTATCGCAATTCATTCTAGATATAGTTCCAGATATGATCCAGATATGGTGACGTTCTGATGCTGCTTCCAGATTTCCTTCTAGATATAGTTCCAGATATGACCCAGAGATGGTGACGTTCTGATACTGCTTCCAGATTTCCTTCTAGATATAGTTTCGGATATGACCCAGATATGGTGACGTTCTGATGCTGCTTCCCGATTTCCTTCTAGATATAGTTTCGGATATGACCCAGATATGGTGACGTTCTGATGCTGCTTCCAGATTTCCTTCTAGATATAGTTTCAGATATGATCCAGATATGGTGACGTTCTGATGCTGCTTCCAGATGTCCTTCTAGATATAGTTTCGGATATGATCCAGATATGGTGACGTTCTGATGCTGCTTCCAGATTTCCTTCTAGATATAGTTTCGGATATGATCCAGAGATGGTGACGTTCTGATGCTGCTTCCAGATTTCCTTCTAGATATAGTTTCAGATATGACCCAGATATGGTGACGTTCTGATGCTGCTTCCAGATTTCCTTCTAGATATAGTTTCAGATATGACCCAGATATGGTGACGTTTTGATGCTGCTTCCAGAGTCCTTCTTAGATGTTTCCCTCTCCGACGATGAGTGTGAGGTGATAGTCTCCTATGGTCCCCTCTCCGGCAAGTGCGTGAGGTGGTAATTCCTTTTCAAGATGTTTCCCTCTCCGACGGTGAGTGAGGTGACAAGCCCTTTTCAGATGTTTCCCTCTCCGACGATGAGTGTGAGGTGATAGTCTCCTATGGTCCCCTCTCCGGCAAGTGCGTGAGGTGGTAATTCCTTTTCAAGATGTTTCCCTCTCCGACGATGAGTGTGAGGTGATAGTCTTCTATGGTCCCCTCTCCGGCAAGTGCGTGAGGTGGTAATTCCTTTTCAGATGTTTCCCTCTCCGACGATGAGTGTGAGGTGATAGTCTCTCATGGTTCCCTCTCCGACGGTGAGTGAGGTGACAAGCCCTTTTCAGATGTTTCCCTCTCCGACATTGAGTGAGGTGATCATTCCTTTCAGATTATAATTGCCTATGGTTCTCTTCCCGATACTGCAAAAATAATAATTCCCATCAAGATTTTCTCAACGAGCGTTGTTGAAGTTAAAATCGCCCAAGGTTCTCTTACCATTCATGCTAAAGCAGTAACCATCCCTGGTTCATTCATCATCCTTTGAAGCTCCAGACTCAGCTCCTGTAACCAGTCAGGACACATCTGTATCAAGCATCTGAAAACCAACTCCTGCAACGTGTCAGGTACTCACTTTTCTTTTGCAGGTATGCAGGTTCTCGCTAAGGAATCTCCCCCGCAATCAACATTCAGATGGTATCTATAAGCCCATCACCCTATCCAGCAACCTCTAAATGGCATCTAAAAGCCCATTCCATCATCGCACTGCTACTATGTGAGTGCAAATTTCTGGGCACTCTAGTGTTCAATCATCTTCCACCCTCGGATTACGAAAGGCATGTCAGCCAATCTGCATCCTCAGGTCTAAGAAGATTGAACAGGGGCAACTGTTGTACCCCAAAATTTGCCCTCCCATATTCTTCAAGAAATTGCCAAGCCAAGTCACAAAATTCCCCAAGGGTTGCACAGTACAAGGGTCTCCTATACAGTCAAAACTAGGGTTTGTGTCCTGATCAAGAATTGAAAGTTTTAAAAGGCTCAATCAAGTCTCACATGCCTACAAATGTGGTCAAGCATCTTCATATCAAGTTTCAAGGCATTCAGCTCAAAATTGCACAGTCAAAACCCTAAATTGCACTACAGTCAACTGTAGGGGCAAAATGGTCATTTGACAGTCAAAAGTTCAAATTTTTGGTCAACATATCATTTTGAAGCCACAAACATCATTTGATCAATGCTTGATCATGATTCTCAAAATTTGGCTCAGAAATCATCAAAGATGCAAAAGTTTCGTTATTTGGACAGCTGAAAAAGTCAACTGAAATTGACCAGGGCATAACTTTCACATGGATTATCAGAAAAATTCCATCCAAAGCTCATTTTGAAGAGAAAGACATTTCCTACAATTCATCTTCATATTTCAAGTCCAAGAAATTCTCTCACAAAAAGTTATCAATTTCAACATTATAGGTCATTTTCAAAAGTCAACAAAAAGGGACTTTAAGTCAAAGACCATAACTTGAGATTGGTAAATCAAAATGACATGGGACCAAAGACATTGGTTAGAGGACTCAAAGACCTTTCCAAAATGTTCAAGAACATGAGAAAAGCTTAAAAATTGAGCAAGTTATGCCTTGTGGAAGTTGGGAAATTTTTGGGAATTTTGAAAAGTCAACTTTACTTCAAATGACCTAAATTTGCTAATGGGCCCTTTTTTCTTCCATGATTCATCATTCCAAGCATATGCACGACCACTTGGCCCAAAGGGAAGTATTTTCTCATTTTTTATTTATTTATTTGAATTTCTATTAATATTAATTCATTTAAATTATATAAATATGTGGAAAATATAAAACTTGACCTAAAAAATCTTTTTATACACATTCTAGACTCAATATTTCGTGCACATGCTAATTAGACAAGTTTTGGTTTGATTTGAGCTAATTGACACCAAATACACATGAAAAAAGATTCAAAAAAGATCTTATAAAATCAAATATTGAAACCATTGAATTCAAAAGATTTTGTGCAATTTTCTTAACCTAATTCATTCACTACATAACCAGGAACATAAACCTAATTGCATTGGACAAAAAGCTGCGCTCAAGAATACATCACAAACTTGAAAAATTATCAAAAAAAGGCAATTCCGAAATCATTGTTTCAGGTGGATTCAAGGCATAATACTGATCCCATTAGCTTCCTTGGGTAACATAGAACGCATTCCAATCGATAACAACAGCCAAAGCTCCAAGAATCGGGATGGTGAGGAAGAAGAAGCCGTGTCAAAACGTGATAGGCACATTTGAATTCTCGCGCGCTAATCCACTAATGCTTCGTTTTTCTATTATATTATTTGTTTGTTAATTATATTACAAAAGCGTGAATTGGCATAGTTGGTTGGGGACAACGCTGGTAACCCTCGTGACCTGGGTTCAAGTCCCAGGTCTGTACAATTTCTCATGTTATTTTTCTATACATCATTCCATGCAGCGCTCACAGTGAAAAACACCATATTCCCTCACCATCAAGCCATACACGCGTCTAGCTTCATCAATCTAAAGGCCATGGATTGGAGATCATGAAGAACTCCAGTCAACGCTGAAGCAGGCTAGCAAAAAAGTCAAAGAAGGCCATGCTTAATTGGGCCAGACTGTTCCAAGTTACACCTCCAATTGGGGCCTGAACCCCCCTGGTTTGCTTTTCTCTTCATATTTTATTTATTTTTTAATTATTGTGTTATTTATTTTTATTGTTTTAATTAATTAATTATTTTCCTACAAAATATAAAAAACATCATAAAAACTCAAAAAGACAAAACATAATAAAAATATTTAATTTTCACATTTTTCTTGTAAATAATTGCTTATAAATAAATATTAGTTTTAATTAGGTTTATTTTAATTCTTTTCATAATAAAAAATAAAAAAAATATAGAATTTAGGTTTAATTGTTAATTTTATTCCTTTTTAATAATATTGCTTATTTTATTTATTTTATAATTAAATTGTACAATAAAATTAGGTTTAAATTAGGTTAAAAACTTTAATATTTTCTTAAAAAAACTTAAAAAATAATTAGACTTAGGTTTAGCTTTTTATTTTACTTTTAATTAATTCTTTTCCATTAAATCTTAAAAAAACACAAAAATACTAAAAAAACATTTTCTTTTAATCTTTAATTCTAATTCCACATTAATTCTAATTAATTAATTCATTGACTTTAATTCTTTGCAAAAGGGTCCAACGCCCATATTTTTAATTGTTAATTTCGCACGTTTATTTTATGTCGCTTATTATAATTATGTAATTCTCCCAAAGCGTTGTAACGATTTTATTTCTTGCACTTTTATTTTATTGCTTTATTTATTTTCCGTCAAATCGGGTCCGGTTTAATTTTGGCGATGTGGACCCGCGCCATTTGTAATAGTTTAGGAATTTTATCTTTCCGCAATTTTTTAACTGTTAACAAATGCATGCAAGAATGAATGGACAACAATAAAAACAAACGCTAGATCACCAATAACATGACAAGATAAAATATCTGAATCTGACACACAAATCACACACCACCCCTAGGGTACGCCTCACTGTTGCCTTGCCTCGAAAGGTGATCGTCGAGTAGAGGACGTTTTAGTAAGTCCTCATGATCCAGGAACCTGGCATGAGGGTAGCTTCTAAGGTGTCTTCCCATTGCTCTGGTGATCGCCATGTCCCGAACCTCGAATTGACCTGAACACCTCCAACGGTGGTGCTACCTACCTCTCAATGGTGGGATAGCACTACTTTAAAGGACATTTACACAGACGAATTCCTTAGGGTAGGTAGACGACTCTAGATACTTGCTCTAAATTTCAAAACAAATCAAAAATACTTTTCACACCAACACATTTTCAAAAAGCTTTCGAAAGCAATTTTTCAAACACTCTTGAGGACCGATACAAGAGTCGAACTGAAATCTTCAAAGAAACTTTTTTTAAACCCACAGTTGAAAAGCAAACAAACCATTTTTGAAAACACAAGTGAGCAAGTATCTAAGAGCCCATGGATAACCATGGATAGAAAGGGTGCTAACACCTTCCCTTTCTATAACCTACCTCCCGAACCGAGAGCAATCTCTTTAAAGGAATTTTTCTGTGCTTTTGTCCTTTCCATTTGGAGAAAATAAAAGACGGTGGCGACTCTTGCTTCCACGACATTTCGCGAACCAGCGTTAAACAGTCAGTTCCAGATCCACCGATCACAGCTACTAAGATAAAGCGGTGTCCATTGGAGGATGTTGGCTTGATTTCTCCAATCATATCGATTCCCCACATAGAAAATGGCCAAGGAGCCGTCAAGACATTCAGAGGAACTAGAGGTACATACACTTTGTTGGCATAGATTTGGCACTTATGGCAAGTCCGAGAGTGTTGGTAGCAATCTTCCTCCATGGTAGACCAATAATAGCCTGCCCATAGGATTTTCTTGGCCATCGTATGCCCACTGGAATGAGTACCAAAAGTTCCTTCGTGTAGCTCACCCATGATCCTTTCAGCCTCAGCCTTGTCTACGCACCGAAGCAATATAGAGTCATGATTGCGTTTGTATAGAATGCCATTACTAAGGAAGAATTTAGCCGAGAACCTTCTCAGGAATTTCTTGTCATTCACCGAAGCTCCTTCTAGATATTCCTGAGACTCGAGATACCTCTTGACTTCATGAAACCAAGGCTGGTCCACTACTTCTTCGGTATTAATCTCGTGACAGTAGGCTGGATCATTCATCCGCTCAATGGTGATCTGGGGAGCTTCGTTATCCCAATTAAGTTTAAACATCGATGACATTGTGGCTAGAGCATCTGCTAGCTGATTTTCTTCTCGCGGGAAGTGCTCGAAGGTAATCTTCTCAAAATGTGGCAACATTGTCAACACATGTTCTTTATAAGGGATAAGGTTGGGGTGCTTGGTGTCCCATTCTCCTTTGATCTGACTGATGACCAAAGCTGAATCCCTAAACACAACTAAAGATTTGATTCCCAAGTCTATGGCAGCCTTGAGTCCAAAGATGCATGCTTCATATTCTGTCATGTTGTTTGTACAGTTGAAGCAAAGTCTGGCAGTAAAGGGAGTATGACATCCTTCTAGAGATGTGAGTACAGCGCTGATACCATTGCCAAGTGCGTTGGATGCCCCATCAAAGAACAGGGTCCATCAGGATCCTTGTTCAGGTCCGTCATATGGCCTGAGTTCTTCAACATTGTCCAATGTCATGATGTCTTCGTCAGGGAAGTCAAACTTCATGGACTGGTAATCTTCTACAGCTTGATGAGCCAGATGATCAGCTAGCACACTGCCCTTTATAGCTTTTTGGGTCATGTACTGTATGTCGTATTCTGTTAGGATCATCTGCCACCTACCTATCCTCCCAGACAAAGCAGGCTTCTCAAAGATGTACTTTATCAGATCCATCTTAGATATCAACAAAGTGGTATGAGTCAACATATACTGCCTTAGCCGGCAAGTAGCTCATACCAAAGCGTAGCAAGTTTTCTCGAGCAGTGAATATCTGGTTTCACAGTCGGTAAAATTTTTGCTCAGGTAATAAATAGCATTCTCTTTTCGGCCAGACTCGTCATGCTGCCCCAATACTCACCCCATTGAGTTCTCTAAGACGGTTAGATACATGATTAGCGGTCTTCCTTCGACTGGTGGCATCAAGACAGGAGGTTCTAGCAAATACTCCTTGATTTTATCGAAAGCAATCTGACAGTCATCATTCCATCTAACTACCTGATCTTTCTTCAACAGCTTGAAGATTGGTTCACAAGTAGATGTTAGGTGAGAAATGAACCTAGCAATGTAGTTCAGGCGTCCCAAAAAACCTTTGACTTCCTTCTCAGTGCGAGGAGCAGGCATTTCTTGTCTCGCTTTGACTTTGGCAGGATCAACCTCGATGCCTTTGTTGTTGACAATGAAACCTAAGAGTTTACCGAACCGGACTCCGAATGTGCACTTGTTTGGGTTCAATCTTAGCTTGTACTCCTTCAACCTGACAAACAACTTTTGCAAGTGATCAAGGTGTTCTTCTTCAGTTTGTGATCGGGCTATCATGTCATCTACGTAGACCTCTATCTCATGATGTATCATATCATGAAACAAAGCTACCATGGCGCGCTGATAGGTTGCCCCAACATTCTTCAGTCCGAATGGCATCACTTTGTAGCAGAACGTACCCAATGTGTGACAAATGTAGTTTTCTCCATGTCCTCAGGTGCCATTTTGATCTGGTTATAGCCTGAGAATTCGTCCATGAAAGAAAATACTTTGTGCTGGGCTGTATTGTCAACCAGGATGTCGATGTGTGGAAGTGGAAAATCATCTTTAGGGCTGGCCCTGTTTAAGTCTCTGTAGTCCACACACATCCGCACTTTACCATATTTCTTGGGTATAAGGACAACATTAGCCACCCATTGGGGGTAAGAGGTGACAACCAAAAATCCAGCATTGAACTGCTTCATAACTTCTGTTTTGATCTTTTCAGACATATCGGGTCTCATACGACGAAACTTTTGCTTTACTGGGGGGACAATCTTCCTTTGTAGGCAGACGATGTACCATAATGTCTACATCTAGTCCCGACATGTCTTCGTATGACCAGGAGAAGATCTCAACATAATCGTGAAACAGCTGAATCAGACGTTCCTTGACACTCGGCTCTAGATTGGCACCCACCTTGATTTCCTTTTTATCTTCCTCGGTACCCAAGTTGATTGTATCCAACGGTTCCTCATGAGGCTGAACATCTTTGTCTTCTTGTTGCAACAACCTGGCCAACTCTCCTGGCACTTCATAATCTTCCTCACCTTCGTCGTCGGCTTGGTAGATCGTATTTTCAAAGTCACAATTGGCCATAGCAGAACTGTTACCCCTGGGATCCTAAGTGGACGTAGATCTGCATTTTCAATATGTGAGTGTGTGTAAGAGCACAACTACCTTTGAAAGAAATAAAATGCAAGAAAGAAAAGACAAGGAAAACAAAATTTGATGTAAAAACGTCCTTGATTCATTAATGACATATGAGAATGAAGTGACAACCCTTACAGATGGACCATTGTGCCTCGGGTAAGACACAAGATTTAGAAAAAAAGTCTGAATTGTTTAATTATTACAAGCCTGAAAATATTAAAAGATAATTACTCTTGAATAAAAGTAATAGGAATGAAATCCTTCGCCTCCCAATTATTAAGCCCTCCGCCGATAGTTGGAAAAATCCATTCATTCATGTCACAACTGCCGTCACTATCTTCTAAGGCGTTGACTCCTTGATTGCTGATACGCAGAGGTGGTCCCCTTGCGCGAGAACGTCAGATAGTCTTCTGAGTCTCTGAAGTGAACCCCAAACCAAATTTTTCGGACTTGTAGGGAATATCCGGAAGCTGACCCCAGATGGTACATCCTCCCTCTTCAACTACTGCTCGAGCGTCTTTCAATGAAGCCATCTTCAGCGGAGGTCTGGTAATCTCCGGGACCTTTGGAGTAGAATTGGTTGCTGCGACCATCGCTAGAACCTCCTCAAAGTTCTGACAGGGAGTCTCTATGAATTCACCATCCATTTCAACATACCTGAAAGAGTTCAAATGGCTAACCATGTATTCCTCTTACCCGTGAACTGTGACAATCTACCCTCTGATAGGGTATTTTAGCATTTGGTATAGGGTGGAAGTGACGGCACCAGCACCATGGATCCAGGGTCGACCCAACAGACAAGAGTACGAAGGGCGGATGTCTGTCACATAGAAAATTGAGTCAAAGGTCTGAGACCCAATTTTTATGGGGATGCTAACTTCTCCATGCACTGTCCTCTTGGAACCATCAAAGGCCCTCACTATGATGTTGCTAGGTTTCAAGATGAGTCCCTCGCAATCCAACCGATCGAGGGCATTTTTAGGCAATACATTCAATGATGAACCGTGTTGTACCCTAAAATTTTCCCTCTCATTTTATCAAGATTTCCCCTCACAAGACTCTTTGGGACTCCAAACAGTATTAGGGTTTGCTCTGCTCAAGATATCTCCTTGCACTGCTGACCTGAAATTAGGGTTTGAGTTTGCACAAGGATTTTTGGATTTCCAATGCCTAATATGACTTTCATACTTCATGTTGGACTTATAAGATTGCTCATACCAAGTTTCAAGCCTTGAATCAAATTTTTGCCCAGTCAATTGGACAGTTGACCTAGAAATCAGTTGTATTGGGGGAAAAGTCAACTGTGGCCAATTTACAGTAAAACCTCATAATTTTTTATCCACATCAACATTATAGACTCATATGAACCATTTGATCAAGTTTTGAGCACAACTCCTCAAGAAATTTGATCAGATCTTCAAAAGGGCAAAATGGTCAATTTTAGGGTTTTTACTGCAGAAGGGCAATTTATGATTTTTCACCTCGCCAATGTCAAATTGGGATCAAACATCGTTTCAAGGACTCAATGGCATCATCTTGACCTAATCACAAGGTTCAAAAGATCTCAAAAGCATTAGATTGACTGATGAATTTTCCAGTCAACTGATCAAAAATCAACTGTACACTGAAAAGTCAAACTTTGACTTTTTGGTCAAAATCAAGTTCCAATGGTCATTTTTCATCAAGATATGTCAAAACATGAAACTTGTTCACCAAGAAACTCAAATTTCAAAATTAGGGTTTAAGATTGAAAATTTTCATAACTTAGAAATTTTCTAAGTTATGAAAATTTCTTATTTTTTCCCAACTTTGCCCAACTTTTTCACCATGATTAAATTGGATTCAAAGAAAACTTAAAACATGAAAGTTGTAGTCCTCCACAAAATCTACAACTTTGATTCACAAAGTTTCCCCAAAAGATGCTTGGATCTCAACTTATGATTTTGTGAACAAGGGTCCATGAAACTTTTAACTTAGTGAAATTTTGCCCTAGTTTAGGCAGGATTTTGACCTATCTTCATGGCAATTTTTCACATAGTTCCAAGTGGAATATCAAAATGAATTTCAAAGATGGATTGTAGAGCATGTTACAAGCTTTCCAAAATGTCTAAGAAATCTCCAAAATCGTTTGTGGTTAGGGAAAATCGAAGGTTTAAAATTGGCAAAATATCACTTTCATCCAAGGCATTTTTCATGTTGCTACAAGTTGCAAATTATGTCCAACCTTGCTTGTACTTGTTTACAGGTCCTTAAACCCTTCCACACTCAAAAATTTAATGCAAACACAATGGATTAAGACTTTGTTCCGAGCTTTAGAAGATTACACATTGAATTAATCCATTTTTGGCAAAAAGATAACAATGCCATTTTGATAAAGGTTGCTTTATGCAATTTTGTTTCTCTTGAGCTGTGAACCCAATCCTTTGCAGCAAACCAACTCCACAAACTTAGGCAAAAGTACACCAAATATCAGCATGCTTGGAGCTAGCTTGTACAAGCCATAGCATTGTCAAAATCACCTTTTCTTCAAAAGCAAGTCAACTTGCAAAATCACCACAACTCTTGTATCTGTTAAAACCAAAGTTTGTAAACATTTTCAAAGAAGTTTCTCACAATAAACTAAGCCAGAAACACGAGCCCTAAGTCTCTCAAACACCCTTGTACACCAAAAACCCCATTTTCTGCCAAAACAGGCCAGGTCCTGTAAATCACAAGCCAAATCAAAATCCACTTGTGCATTTTGCTTGCAACCAGTTCCAACACACTCCATACAACATACCTAAGCTATCCCAACCATTCCCAAGTCACTGTAACTCCATTTACACACTTCACCATTTTAAAATTCTGACTTTGCAGGTTGAGTTCTATAAGCATATTCAAGCTATTTCAAAGCAGGCTAAGCATTGGGAAAGCTCAAAGGAACTTCAAGCAAGCTCACAAGTATCTCAGGCCTCACTCACAACCCCTACATTGCCATACTTGAGCTTGACTGAAACAGGTAAAGTTTAAACTTCTATCTCTCTATTTAGGAATCATTAGGCTTAGGTTTGTGAATAAAAAATGCAGTCCTCATTGCCCTTGAGCTGTACATATGAATATAATTCATTTAAGTTAACTGAGCTGGGAGAATTTGAATGATGAACTTTCTGAAAAAACTAGGTTAGAAATTAGGGCCAGAGAAATTCTCTCTGGTCTTTGAGAGTTAGATTAAGCTTTTTACATGGTTAGAATTGTGTGATTACGCTCTATAACTTTCATGTTGCAAGTTTTTGTTTTTAAGCACAAATGCAGGATTTCCAGTTTTGAATACAGGGCGCGCATTTTTCTTGTCACAAGGTCAGGGATGAAGACCATCTGGGCTGGGCCTGGCTGTTCCTTCCTATTGACACCCCCTAGCTTGTTTTTCACACCCCTTGGCCCATTTCATTATTTTAATAATCTACCCCCCGAACCCAAGAAAACATCTCAAAGGTCTTTCCTGTCCTTTTGACCTTTCCTTTGGATAAATAAAAAGTCGGTGGAGACTCTTGCTAAACCGAAACATTTGCAAACGAAAAACACAAAACATCAAGTTAGTTCTCCCACTGCATCAAAGAACTGGCGACTCTGCTGGGGACCTACTTAAAAGTGGGGATACCTTAGGGTTTTTAGATCACCTTTTCATGCTTATCTTGCTTGACTTGATTTCTTTACATTTGGTTCTATTGTTTGGGTTTGAAATCCTCTACCCAGATTTGGGAAACATTCATAGGTAAATAGCAATACGTTGTGGAAACTGTGCGGGGTATACTGACATGGTTGAAGCAATAAATATATTAGTGCGACATATTTGTGGGTACCGGTAGCCTTTGAGTTAATCAAAGAGAATACGGGGCCACTGAGTGATGTCATGAAGCACTAATGGACTTTTAGAACCTTTACTTGACCAACTTGGCCTTTTTTAGGGGTAGTGAGATGACCGGCTTTGGTGCAGTCCGAAGTTGGTAGATACTCGATACTACACTCATTGGGGGTTGTTTTCTTGGAATATTTCGGTCGCCAGTAAAGTTGCTAAACTGAAACAATGAACACAGAAAATAATCCGGTGATATTGAGCTCCTTAGAACCCGGTTACTATTTATAGGACAGGTTGAGCCAACTAAACTTCAAGAGGGTACTTACCTATGAAACCCCATGCACGCCTGAAACTAGGATCTTGTGTGATTTGTTTGTACATATACTTGTGCATAACATCATAACATCATGAAGCATCATATGCATCCACTAACCATTTCAAGGATTTGGATCTTCATCTTTGTTCCTGTTTTGTAGGTAATGGATTCACTTCGCAGGAAAACAATTCAAGTCAACCTTGTAAGAATTCCTCCTCAACTCAAGGAGCTTGCTTCCAAGATTCCTGAGAATTCTCCATTCACCGAGAGGCATGGTCGTCTTCTCAACTTAGTCAACACCAACACTGAGGAAGACATGGTGAAAGTTCTCTTCCAGTTCTTTGACCCCCTACACCACTGCTTCACATTTCCTGATTACCAGCTTGTGCCTACTTTGGAGGAATTTTTTCAACTCCTGAGGATTGCTATTCTCCATCAACTACCCTACAACGGTACGGAAATAGATCCAAAGCCTGAAGATGTTGCTCAAGCCACACACTTGCAACCATATGATGTCAAAGGTCATTGGGAAACCAGAAGTGGTGTCAAGGGTTTCTTAGCAAACTTTCTGTTTGAGAAGGCCCAAAGCTGTTGGAATTCATTGGACTTACAAGCTTTTGAGGAGATTGTAGCTCTTCTCATCTATGGGTTGGTCTTGTTCCCAAACCCTGACCAGCTCATAGATGTCAGTGCTATCAAAATTTTCATGGCTCGCAACTCGGTGCCTACATTGCTTGGGGATATCCTCCACTCATTTCACACTCGAACAATGGGGAAAAGAGGTGTTATCATGTGTTGTACTCCTCTTCTAGAAAGGTGGTTTATTTCTCATCTTCCCCAATCAGTTTTGAAGAATGAGCAAGGTTTAAGGTGGTCACAACGGTTGATGACTATTACACATTCAGATGTTCATTGGTGTTCTCGATCTAGAGAAAATGTTATCATCATTGATCGTTGTGGGGAATTACCTAATATCCCTCTACTTGGCATTAGGGGAGGCATTACCTACAACCCTTGCTTGGATCTGAGACAGTTTGGGTATGCCCGAAGGGATGGCCCTCATGACATGCTGATTCTAGACTTGGTTTTTAACTTCGACAACGACGATCAAGGACTTCGGAAAAGGTTCATTCGAGCTTGGAGGATGCCCAACAAAGTGGATAGTAAGACCTTGGGACACAAAAATTCCATCCCCCTTGAGCCTTACCTCAAGTGGGTACGAACCCGCGCCCAAAGTCTTATGATGCCTTACCCCTACATTCTGCCTGTGATCAAAGAGCTTGTTATGGAAGGAGAGGTTCCATACACCCTCCTACATCCTGACATGCCAACATCACTTGAAGATTTGCAAAGGAGTTGGATACAACTCAAGGGAGAACGCGATACTTTTGAAGCCCAATTCTACGCAAGTGAGAAGAAGGTTTTGGAACTTACTCGTCAACTTCACGAAGAGCAGACTCTCAACACCTACATTTCACCGAAGAGGATGCACAACATCTTTTTACATTAGAATTTTTGTATTATTTTGCCCATGGGGAATTTGATGTACTAACAAATTCTTCTTATTAATATGACGTGTGTTCCTTTTTGTTTAAAACAAATTTGAATTTCTGAATCCTTGAATGCATTACATGAATACATCTCATTCATCATATGCATAAGCAGGTCTTCACACCAGGTTTCCTTATCTCTCTGGTGTTTATTTCAGCAAGATGGATATAGAGCAGACGGTCAAAGACTTACAAGTGCAGAATTCTCAGTTTAAACAGCTACTTCCGACCTTGGCAAAGGGGCAGAAGGAGCTCAAAACTTTGCTGGAAAAGGAAAAGGAACAGGAAAAGGAGAAAAAGAAAAAGAAGAGAGTTGGTGTGGCTACTTTGGGTAGAAGATTTGAAGGTCAAACTAGAAGAGTCCTTGATTTCCCCTCAACATCTGATGAAGGGGCAGGAAAGGGAGCTGCAGTACCATCTGAGTCTGAGGAAGAAGAAGAAGAGGATGAAGACTACTCTGAGCAGCAGTACCCACCTGCAGATGACAAGTACAAGAATCTGGAAGAGCATCTGGAAGCTATGGAGGTACAGAGAGTGCCTGGGCTGGACTTTGAAGATCTAGGGCTGGTCTCTGGAATTATCATTCCCCCCAATTTCAAGGTGCCTCTATTTGCTAAGTACGATGGTTTGTCTTGTCCAAAGATGCATCTGTGATCTTACGTCAGAAAAATTCAACCTCACTCTTCTGACAAGGATCTGTGGGTTCATTTCTTCCAGGACAGTCTTTCGGGGACGCAGTTAGATTGGTTTTACCAGCTAGAGAGATCTGATGTGCATAATTGGGAGGATTTGGCGGCTGCCTTTTACAGACAGTATCAATATAATGCGGATTTAGCACCAACCCGTACTCAATTACAGAGTATGGGCATGGTCTCAAATGAAGGTTTCAAGGAGTATGCCCAGAAATGGAGAGACTTGGCGGGACGAGTACAACCACCTCTATCTGAGAGAGCTTGTTGATATGTTCTTGGGTACACTATCAGGCCCCTTTTTCAATCATCTGATTGGAAGTTTGTCTGCGGGGTTCACCGAGTTGATTCTGACTGGTGAGAGAGTTGAAGCCGGAATCAAGAGCGGAAAAATTAAAAAGGATGCATCTGCTTCTGCTGCCATCAAAAAGACCTTTCCAGCAAAGAAAGAGGTATTAACTGTCTACTCTCAAAGAAGTCAAGGAAGAGTTGAGCACCGGCCAATGGTGGGGGCTGTAATGATTCAGAAGTCTGCAGCTGATCAACCTAGGAACAATCAACCCAGAACCAACCAAGCAAGGGTGGAAAGGCCTGCACGGCAATTCACCCGGATCAATATGACTCCCGCTCAGGTTCTCCCCCATCTTTTGAAGTTAAACCTTGCAAGTTTGAAAGAGGCGCAGAAGAATCTGAATACATCTTCTCCTTACTACCATTCAAATGCCAAGTGTGCTTATCATTCAGACAGTATAGGGCACGACACCAACAATTATTGGGCCCTCAAGAATAAAATTCAGGATTTGATAGATTCTAAAGAAGTTGAATTTGACGCCCCTGAAAAGACAAATGTGATCTCTTCTCTGATGCCAAAACATGGTCACAATGTCCATGTTGTTGAAGAGGATCTTTTTGTTGCTGCTATTGATGATTTGATGACTCCGCTACCGATAATCAAGCTGAATTTATTGAAGGCTGAGATTTTCCCAGGCTGTGAAGAAAATTGCTGCCTTTGTTCATCCTTACCAACCGACTGTCCGTTGTTGAAGTTAGGCATCCAGCGCCTAATGGATAATCAAGAAATCCTTTTTGAAAAGACTCTTGTTACTCCGACTCCTGTCAATGATGTTTCGATAATTACCATATCCGCCAATCTTTCCAAGGTCTCCAAAAGACCTGTTAAGATTACATCCGATCCGAAGATTATACCTTTGAAGATAACCATGCCAGGGCCTATCTCGTACAAGTCCAACAAATCAATACCGTGGAACTATGGGGGAGAGATCTTTTACCATGGTGTTAAACAAATTGAATCAATTAAAGAGAGTTCTGATGAAGAGACTTCCGACATTAGAAACATTGCCGAAACGAGTAAAATCACCCGTAGTGGAAGAATTTTATCTCCGGAGATTGTGCCTCCAAAGGAAATCTTCGAACCCTCATCCGCTCTTAAGGTTACTCCTGTACCGGTCAACATATCTGCAAGAACTCCAGTTATTGAAGAAGTTGTGACTCCTGTGGTGGTCCCCTCTGCTGTTGCTAATGATAGAGGGAAAGGGATCCAAGAAGAGCCTGTCATGACGAGGGCTCAGCCGATGGTCATCCCTGAAACCTCTAAAAAAGAAATGGAAGAGATTTTGAAAATAATCAAGAAGAGCGATTATAGTGTTGTAGTGAAACTAGGGTAAACCCCCTCAAAAATATCAATGTTGGTCTTACTGCATTGTTCGGAAGCTCATGCCAAAGCTTTGATCAAATTCTTGAAGACGGCCCATGTGCCCCAGGAAACCTCTGCGGACCAGTTCCAGGAATGTGTAGCTAGCTTGACAGCGGACAACGGTTTAGGATTATCTGATGTTGATCTAACATCAAAAGGTAGAAAACATAATGACGCTTTGCATGTCTTGGTGGAATACAGAGGGACTACTCTGGAACATGTTCTGGTAGACACTGGTTCTTTGCTGAATGTCTTACCGAAGAAGGCATTGGATAGGCTAGATTGTGAAGGTTTAACCTTGAAGCCCAGCAACATCATTGTCAGAGCCTTTGATGGTTCTAAAAGGATGGTCCACGGGGAGGTGGACATCCCGATTAAAGTGAGAACTGAAACCTTTAACTCCATGTTCTATGTCATGGACACCCGTCCCTCCTATTCTTGCTTGTTGGGAAGATCCTGGATTCATCATGCTGGAGCCGTTACTTCAACTCTACATCAAAAGCTCAAGTACCCTGTCCAGGGGAAAATTGTGACAGTTCATGGTGAAGAGGAATACATGATAAGCCATCTTAATTCTTTCCGCTATGTGGAATTGGATGGTGAATTCATCGAAACCCCCTTTCAGCATTTTGAGGAGGTAGTTCAGAAGATTGCTGCAACCAAGACAGTGCCTTCTACACTTGTGATTACCAGAACTCCGCCTCGGATGTCTTTTTTGAAGGATGCTAAGGCTGTGATTGAAGAAGGAGGAAGCACAATCTGGGGGCAACTTCCCGATTTTCCTTTCAAATCTGATAAATTCGGCTTGGGTTTCACTGCTTCTGCTCAAAAGGTTGTGCGTCCCTCCCGGACTGGAGGGCCACCAGTGAAGATCACTCATCATGGAGTCAGTGCTTTGGAGGATGGTGAGGAGGAGAGCAATCTTGAGGACTGGATTTTCCCCACTATGGAAGGAGGAATATGCAATTGGGAGGCAAAGGACTTTGTTCCCGTTACTTTCATCAATCAGTAATTTATCTTTCGAACATTTCTGTTGGTTTGTAATAATTCCTAAACAATTCGTACACTTTTAGCCTTGTGCCTTACCCGAGGCATATAGGTCCATTTGTAAGGGTTTGATTTTTCATCTTCATATGCCATTTTAATGAATCATGTACGTTTTCACATATAAACTTTTGTGTTCATTTTATTCCTTTTTACATTTTATTTGTTTAAAGGTGGCTATCCCTTACACACACCCACACTTACAAATGCAGGTACCCTTCCGCTCTGGATTCCATGGGTAACAATTCTGCTATGGCCTTCAGTGACTCTGAAGATCTGGTCTACCATGCCGAATATGAAGGTGATGAAGATTGTGAAGTTCCAGGAGAATTGGCTAGACTGCTACAACAGGAAGAAAGGGCCATTCTACCTCATAAAGAGTTGTTAGATACAATCAACTTGGGAACTGAGTGTTGTACCCCAAAATTTGCCCTCCCATATTCTTCAAAGTTTTGACAAGCATCATCTCAATTTGCTCAAGTCTACTCAAGGGATATTGCACAGTCAAACCATCTTCCTAAGCTAGTAAAGATTAGGGTTTTGGTTCTTGCAAGGAAGTTGAGGTTTTCAAGGGCTCAATAAAGTCCCATAGGCCTATACACATTGTCAAGCATCTACATGCCAAGTTTCAAGGTTCACAATGCCAGTTTGCACAGTCAAAAACCCTAATTGCTTCACAATCAACTACAGGGGCAAAATGGTCATTTGGCAGTCAAAAGTCAAAATTTTTGGTCAACATCTTATTTTGAGCACACAATCATCATTTGATCAAGTCTTGATCATGATTCCACAAGAATGGCTCAAAAATCATCAAGATGCAAAAGTTTCCATTTTTGGACAGTTGAAAAGTGAACTGTAAATTGACCAAGCCATAACTTTTTCATGGTTCATCAGAAAAATCCCATCTAATTCTCATTTTGAAGGGGATGACATTTCCTACAACTCATCTTCACATTCCAAGTCCAAGAAATGCTCTCACAAAAAGTTATCAATTTCAACATTATAGGTCATTTTCAAAAGTCAACAAAAAGGCATTTTAAGTCAAAGACCATAACTTGCGATTGGTAAATCAAAATGACATGGGACCAAAGGCATTGATTAGAGGACTTCAATACCTTTCCAAAATGTCTAAGAACATGTCCATATGATCAAAATTGAGCAAGATATGCATTAGAGAAGTTGGGAAATTTTTGTGAAATGGCAAAAGTCAACTATCCTTGAAACTTCAATTTTTGACAAAAGGGCCCATTTTCTTCCACTTGATTCAGCCTTGTCATGCCATACACGTGTCCCATGATTAATTTCAAGACCAAACATTTATTTTTTCATTTTTATTTAATTTTTATGGATTTAATTCATTTTAAATCCATAATAATTCAAATAAAATCTAAAAATTAATTGAATGGCATCTTTGTGGCTTGAATAACTTTTATGTGTCATATGACAGCTACCAAAATCGTGCCAGGCTATTTTGAGCATAAAATCATGGTTTTGCTTCAAGAATGGAAAGCTTTCAATGGTGGTTAAACAAGAATCTCCAAAACCTAATTCCATGGATCATTGGCCCAGCTGCTGACCTAATTCTATTCCCATACATATGCTGAACCAAAACCTAATACAATGGACGTGCAAAAGCTGCTACAGAGCCAAAAACCAATTCCAAAAAAACTCAAGAAAATTTGAAAATAGTTCTCCACATTCCAGGCCCTGTCAAACCAATTTGAGGATTCTAATACCTTGCATAAGTCCCCAGGAACACATTGCAATCCAAAACAAGCCTCAAAGCTCAAGAACACGTGCTACACAGACCCACGGTTTGTCAAATTTTTTCATAATCACATACATCGATTCATGCATATTTGACACTTTTTGTTAATTGTTTTGTGTTCATAAGGACTGTACGAAGCTTGTGGTACAATTTAATTGCATTGAGATGCCCTGAAACGCAAACCACCATGGATGAATCTTAGGGTTTTCAAGCTTTTGAATTGGGGCTTTCCCATACAGGAAAAATTAGGCTTCATAATGCCTATGGTTGAGATCGTGGCATCCAGACGAACTTAAATCCATCATCGCGAACAATTTATGTTGCACACAGAGCTAATCGTTATTTTTTTCTCATGCTATTTTGTGGGGGTTAAAAACCCCTGCTAACCATTTTTATCTTACAGGCGAAAGGAGGAAGATGATGACGTGCTGCTTTGTGTTTGGACGATTCAAAAAAATGGCGCGCGTTTTGTGCTTTACAGTTTAGCATTTTGTTATTTGTTATAATATTTTTTTCTCATTATACTTACAAACGCGCGCAGGTGGTTGGAATGGTTAAGTGTGTTGGCTATGCATCATTGGGACCTGGGTTCGATTCCCAGGTCCCCCAAAGGCTTGTTAATATTTTTTCTAATATGTTCCTATGCAGTCTTCCAAACAACAAACACCATATGCCCTCATGCATCAGCGTGCCATGTGTCCACAGCCACAAATCCAATGACCCTGTGGTGCTAACCACCATGCTACCCAGTCAATGAACGCTCAGTAAATTCTAGAAAGTCAACGTGGCTTACAATTTGATGGGCCTGAATTTCCAGAACAACACCCCCATCTGGGCCAACATACCCCCCTTGAGTTCTTTTATTTTCTTTCCTTATATTTTCTCTTTTATTTTTATTTTACTTATTACTATTTATTTTCATTATTATTATTTATAAAACTAACATAATTAATTTTTCATAATAAAAATTCAAAAAAAAACTAAAAAATGTAAATATTTTATTATTATTAATTTCACGTTTAATTATTTTGTAAATAAATATGGTTAATTAATTTAGTCTTTTTGAAATTAGGTCAACTTTAATTTTTTTCATAATAAATAAAAACAATTTAGAATTAGGTTTTTGCTAACTTTTAATTTCTTTTTATTTTCTCTTTATTTTCATTAAAAACACAAAAACACAAAAACATTTTTTTTCTTTTAATAAATTAATTAATTAGTAATTAGTTTTAATCTTAATTAATTGCAAAAAAAAAGGACAAAATTCAATTCTTTCTCAAAAGGGTCAATACCCTAAGGATGTTCCCGATTAAATTTCTATTCGCGCGTATTTATTTATTTTGATTATATTTATGTAACTGCTTCCGGAAATGTAATAGTTAATTAGGTTTATCTCTTTATTTACTATTTCTCGCATTCTTATTTTCAAAACGGGTTTTTGTTTTTGGCGATGTATAGACTCGCGCCTTGTAATAGCTAGATTTACCTTTTCCGCATTTTATTTTCCGCATTCTTAAATGTTAATATGCCTGCAAGACTGTATGATAATAAAACCAATCCGTAGCTCACAAATAACATGCAAAGACAACATAACATGAAAATAACACACAAGCACATGCCACTCCTAGGGTACGCCTCACTGGTTTCCTCGAACGTGGTCGTCAAGTATAGGGTGTCTTAGAGGTCGCCCTCCTGTCTAAGATCCAGTTGCCTCGAAACGGTTGCCTCGGATAAAAAGGATCTAGGACATTAGGGTTACTTCTAAGGTGTCCTACTATTGCTTCGGTGACCACATTGTCCCTTAATCGAATTGATCCGAATAACTCCAACGATGGTGCTACCTACCTCTCAATGGTGGGATAACACTGTCTAAAGGACTCTTACACAGCCTAATTCCTTAGAGTAGGTAGATTCTCCTGGGTACTTGCTCTCTCAAAAACAAACAAAACAACTTTTCGCACCTACACTTTCAAAAGGTTTTCAAACAGACATTTCATACACTCTTGAGGACAGATACAAGAGTTACTTAGAAATTTTTCAAACGAAACTTTTTTCAAAACCCACACACACTTGAAAAGCAAACAAAATTTGAAAACATAAGAGCAAGTACCTAAGAGCCCGTGGATAACCACGGATAGAAAGGGTGCTAACACCTTCCCTTTCTATAAATCTACCTCCCGAACCGAGAAACATTCTCGAATAAGGAATTTTGCTGTGCTTTTGTCCTTTCCATGTTGGAGAACATAAAAGACGGTGGCGACTCTTGCTTACCACGACATTTTGCGAAACCAGCTAAAAACAGTCAGTTCTATTTCCACCGATCACAGAACTGGCGACTCTGCTGGGGATACTTATAAAAGTGAGGTGTACCTTAGGATTAGACCACTCTTGTTTTCAATTTCTTGATTTGTTTGCTTTAAATATTGTGGGCCTGTCTTGGAGTTTCATAGATCCTAACCCGGATCTGGGGGATACCTTTTAGAAAGTAGCAACAAACTGTGAGGGAACTGTGCGGGGTATACCGACACGGTTGAAGCAGTTTTCTACATTGATGTGGCACTTTGGTGAGTACCGGTAACCCTTGAGTCAAGTCAAGGAGAGTACGGGGCCGCCGCGTGGTGTCGTGAAGCATCAACTGACCTTAGGAACCTTACTTGACCATCTTGGCCTCTTTAGGGTAGTGAGATGACCGACTTTGGTGCAGTCCGAAGTTGGTAGATACTCGATACTACACTCATTGAGGGTTGTTTTCTTGGAATATTTTGATCGCCAGTTCAGTGGCTAAATTAAAACAATGAATACAGAAAACAACCCAATGATATTGAGCTCCTTAGAACCCGGCTACTTTTGATAGGACAGGTTTTGAGCCCACCAACTTCAAGAGGGTAGTACCCCAAACTTCATGCTGGCCTAAACTCTAAGGGCTGTCTGGTGTGACTTGTGTGCCTTATCATGTTTGCCTTTTGTGAATACTTGTGGTGTGTTTTTATCATAACATTATAGCATCATACAACATCATATGCATTTACTAACCACTTCATGGGTTCGAATCTTCATCTTTGTTCTTGTTTTGTAGGACATGGAAACTATCCGCAGAAAGACAATTCAGGTCAATCTTGTAAGGGTCCCTCCTCAGCTTAAAGAGCTTACATCCAGGATTCCCGAGAACTCTTCCTTCAGTGAAAGGCATGGTAGAATCATCATCTTGGTCAACACCAACATTGAAGAAGATATGATAAAGGTTCTCTTCCAGTTCTTTGACCCTTTGCACCACTGTTTTACCTTCCCGGATTATCAATTGGTGCCTACTTTGGAAGAGTTTTCTCAACTTCTGAAGATTCCTATCCTTAGTCAACTACCCTACAACGGTACGGAAAAGGAGCCAAAGCTTGAAGAGGTTGCTAAAGCACTACATCTGCAACAATCTGACATCAAGGGGCATTGGGAAACCAGAAGCGGTATCAAAGGATTCTTGGCAAAGTTCCTGTTTGAGAAGGCCCAAGAATGTTGGAATTCCCTTGACCTACAAGCTTTTGAAGAAGTTGTGGCACTCCTTGTCTATGGGTTGGTATTTTTCCCGAATCCAGATCAGCTTATAGATATCAATGCTGTCAAGATCTTCATGTCCAGGAATCCTATACCTATATTGCTTGGGGACATCCTCCACTCATGTTACACTCGAACCATGAGAAAAAGAGGTGTTCTCATGTGCTGCACTCCTCTCCTGGCAAGGTGGTTTATTTCGCACCTTCCACAATCAGTTTTGAAGAACGAGCGGGGTTTGAGATGGTCACAACGGTTAATGACTCTTACACATGCTGATATACATTGGTGTTCTCGGTCCAGAGAGAATGTCACTATCATTGATCGTTGCAGAGAGTTTCCTAATGTTCCTTTACTTGGAATTAGAGGGGGCATCACTTACAACCCATGTCTGGCTTTGAGACAATTTGGTTATGCTCGGAGGGATGACCCTCATGACATGTTGATTCCTGACATTATTTTTGACTTCGACAACGATGCACAAGGACTTCGCCAGAGATTTATCAGAGCTTGGAGGATGCCCAATAGGGTAGATAGTAAGACACTGGGGCACAAGAATTCCATCCCCCTGGAGCCTTATCTCAAGTGGGTACGAGTCCGCTCCCAGAAGCTGGTAATGTCATATCCTCATGTTCTCCCTGTAATCAAAGAGCCAGTTGTGGAAGGAGAGGTGCCCTACACCATCCAACATCCTGACATGCCAACTTCTTCGGAAGAAATGCAAAAGAGCTGGATCCAACTCAAGGAAGAACGGAATTCTCTTGAAACCAGTCTACATGCCAGTGAGAAGAAGGTCTTAGAGCTCACCCGCCTACTGCACGAGGAAAAGACTCTCAACACTTACATTGCTCCAAAGAGGATGCGCAATGTCTTTTGGGATTAATCATTTTGTAATGTTTTGCCCATGAGGCCCTGATGTACTGAAAAGATTATTTCTTAATATAACGTGTGTTCCTTTTTGTCTACAACGAATTTGAACTTTCGAACCCTTGAATGCATTGCATAAATAGCATATCATGCATCATGTGCATAATAGGTACTCTTTTCCTACAGGTTGCTTAATCTTCTTCGCTGTTTATTTCAGCACTCAATCATCATGTCTTCCGAACCTACTACTGAACAAGCTATCAAGGCCCTCCAGGCCCAGAACACCCAGTTCCAGGAGCTGGTCATGAGCTTAGCCCAGGGTCAGCAGGAGTTGAAGACTCTTCTCTTGAAGGAGAAGAAGAAGAAGAAGAGGAGGATTGTGCTGTTTAACACTGGACGGAGGTTTGGGAATACACTGCAGAATGAGGCTGATCAGGCTACTTCCTCTGCAGAGAAGGATAGTCCCCAAGGGAGAGAGGTTCCTAGTCCTGTGGTCTCCGACAGCGAGACAGATTTCAATGATGAACAGTACCCTCCTGCTGAGGACAGGTACAAACAGCTGGAGGACCGGTTAAATGCTATGGAGATCCAACGCGTGCCTGGGTTGGACTTTGGAGACCTAGGTTTATCTTCTGGGGTGGTGATCCCACACAAGTTCAAGGCACCTGCCTTTGTGAAGTACGACGGGGCTTCCTGTCCTAAACTGCACCTCCGTTCTTATGTAAGGAAGATCCAACCTTACACTGCAGACAAGAACCTATGGATCCATTTCTTCCAGGAGAGTCTTTCAAGGACTCAACTCGAATGGTTCTATCAGCTGGATGGAACCAATATTCGTAACTGGGAGGACTTGGCTACTGCTTTTTATAAGCAGTATCAATACAATTCCAACCTCGCTCCTACACGTACCCAACTCCAGGGTATGTCACTAGGAACGGGTGAAGGTTTTAAGGAGTACGCGCAGAAGTGGAGAGACCTGGCTGGCAGGGTGCAACCACCGTTGACTGACCGTGAACTCGTGGACATGTTCTTGGGGACCCTGTCTGGTCCATTCTTTAACCACCTGATTGGTAATTCTTCTGCTGGGTTCACAGACCTCATCCTGACTGGCGAAAGGATAGAAGCTGGTATCAAGTTGGGGAAGATACAGAAAGGTGCCTCCTCGAGTACTGAAAAGAAGCCCTTCAAGAAGGAAGCTAGTGTTGTTTATGGTCCCAGAAGACAGAACAAACCAGAACTCCGCCAAGTTGTCAACGCGGTGGTAATTTTAAAGCCCGTTGTTGCTCCTCAGCAATATAACCAGCCAAGAGGTGAGAGGCCCAAAAGGCAGTACACTCGGCTCAGCATGACCCACTCTCAGATATTGCCGCAACTGCTGTCAACTAATCTGGTGACTGTCAAGGAAGCTCCGAAGGTAGTGAACACAACCTCTCCAAAGTACAACCCCAACGCCCGTTGCGCTTATCACTCTGATAGCCCGTGGCATAACACAGATGATTGTTGGGCTCTGAAGAAGAAGGTTCAAGACCTTATTGATGCTAAAGAGGTTCAGTTCGAGGCGCCAGAAAGGCCTAATATGGTGACAGCTCCCATGCCCAATCATGGAGTAAATGCTATTAGGGATGAAGACGAAGTGGAGGAATCCGAATTTGACAGCTGGATCTACCCAACGACCGACGGTGGACCAAGCAACTAGATTGCAAAAGACTCCGTACCTATTACTTTAGTCACTCAGTAATGAACTCCTTTGTTTTGAATTTGTAACGAACAATAATTTGGAACTTTATGGCCCGGGGCACCGTGGCTTCATTTGTGAGGGCTTTTGTGTGTCACTTCCATATATCATTAATAAAAGCATTGGACGTTTTTTACATTTCAAATCTTGCGCTCCTTTTCTTTCTTTATTATATATTGCAAAACAACTATATTTACACACACTCACCTATACAGGTTCCAATCCACTCTGGATCTCACTGGTAACGACTCTGCTACTACCAGTTATGACTTCGAAAATCCGATCAACTTAGCCGAAGACGAAGATGAAGATGATTGCGAAGTGCCTGGTGAACTTGCAAGACTGCTGCTCCAGGAAGAGAGGGCCATTCAGCCACATGAAGAGCCTGTGGAAACGGTAAATATGGGTACTGAGACAGACAGAAAGGAAGTCAAGATTGGTGCCAATCTGGAGCTCAGTGTGAAACAACGGTTGATTCAGATGCTGCATGACTATGTGGAAATCTTTTCCTGGTCCTACGAAGACATGCCTGGGTTGGATACTGACATTGTGGTCCATCACTTTCCTACCAAGGAAGAATGCCCTCCGATTAAACAGAAAGTCCGTCGTATGCGTCCAGAGATGTCCGAGAAAATCAAAGCTGAAGTTATGAAACAATTCGACGCCGGGTTTTTAGCAGTGACTTCTTACCCTCAGTGGGTTGCCAACGTGGTTCCAGTGCCAAAGAAAGATGGTAAGGTCCGAATGTGTGTTGACTACAGGGATTTGAACAGGGCGAGCCCCAAGGATGACTTCCCTCTGCCTCATATCGACGTTCTGGTTGACAATACTGCTCAGCACAAGGTGTTCTCCTTCATGGACGGTTTCTCCGGATATAACCAAATCAAGATGGCTCCCGAAGATATGGAAAAGACCACTTTTGTTACTCAGTGGGGCACCTTTTGCTACAAGGTCATGCCATTTGGGTTGAAAAATGCTGGGGCAACCTACCAACGTGCCATGGTTGCTTTATTTCATGACATGATCCATCATGAGATCGAAGTGTATGTCGACGATATGATTGCAAGGTCCCAAACTGAGGAGGAACACCTTGACCATCTACAGAAGCTATTTGACCGTCTGAAGTTGTACAAGCTGAGGTTGAACCCGAACAAGTGCACCTTTGGGGTGAGATCTGGAAAATTGCTAGGCTTCGTCGTGAGCGACAAAGGTATTCAAGTGGACCCTGCCAAAGTGAAAGCCATACAAGAGATGCCAGCTCCCAAAACAGAGAAAGAAGTCAGAGGCTTTCTAGGACGGCTGAACTATATTGCCCGATTCATCTCACATCTGACTGCTACCTGTGAACCAATCTTCAAGCTACTGAAGAAAGATCAAGTAGTACGTTGGAACAATGAATGTCAGGCCGCTTTCGACAGAATCAAAGAGTATCTCCAAGAACCACCCATTCTTATGCCACTGGTTGAAGGGATACCTCTAATACTATACTGGATAGTACTTGACAGCTCAATGGGGTGTGTGCTGGGGAAGCATGACGAGTCTGGCTGAAAAGAGCACGCTATTTATTACCTTAGCAAAAAGTTTACCGACTGTGAGACCCGATACTCACTGCTCGAGAAAACTTGCTGCGCTTTGGTATGGGCTGCTCACCGGCTGAGACGTTATATGTTGACTCACACTACTCTGTTAATATCAAGGATGGATCCAATCAAGTACATATTCGAAAAGCCCGCCTTGTCCGGAAGAATAGCAAGATGGCAAATGATCTTGACAGAATACGACATCCAGTACACAACTCAGAAAGCAATCAAGGGAAGTGTATTGGCAGACCATTTGGCACACCAGGCAGTGGACGACTACCAATCCATGAACTTTGAATTTCCAAATGAGAATATCATGGTAGTGACTGATTGTGAAGTACCTGGGCCGGATGAAGGACCTGAGGAAGGATCCCGATGGTCTATGCACTTTGACGGAGCCTCAAACGCTTTGGGTAATGGCATTGGCGCTGTGATCATCTCCCTCAAAGGCACTCATACTCCACTTACTGTCCGGCTATGTTTCAACTGCACCAACAACATGGCGGAGTATGAGGCATGCATCATGGGTCTTCAAGCTGCAATTGACTTAAGGATCAAGTTTCTGAGTGTCTTCGAAGATTCCGCTCTCGTGATCAATCAGATCAAAGGCGAGTGGGATACGAAACACCCAAATCTTATTCCTTACAAAGAGTATGTGTTGACGTTGATCCCCCATTTCGAAGAAATAACCTTTGAACACTTCCCAAGAGAAGAGAATCAGTTTGCGGACGCGTTAGCTACGATGTCTTCTATGTTCAAAGTCAAATGGGACAACGAGGCTCCCCGGATCATTATATGGAAATTAGATGAACCTGCACATTGCTGTGATCTCGAGGCTGAAGAGGTAACTGAGAAACCTTGGTATCATGAAGTGAAGAGGTACTTGGAAGCTCAAGAATACCCTGAGGGTGCATCTGTTAATGACAAGAAGTTCCTAAGAAGGTTCGCTGCAAAGTTCTTCCTCAGCAATGGCATTCTATACAAGCGAAACCATGATGCAACTTTACTGCGTTGTGTGGATAAGACGGAAGCAGAAAAGATCATGGCGGAGCTACATGAAGGTACCTTCGGAACACATTCCCGTGGGCATACCATGGCAAAGAAAATCCTTCGGGCAGGATATTTCTGGTCCACAATGGAAGCTGGCTGTTACCAACACTCTCGGACATGTCACAAATGCCAGATCTATGCTGATAAGGTGCACGTTCCTCCAGTTCCTCTGAACGTCTTGACAGCACCTTGGCCTTTTGCAATGTGGGGCATTGATATGATCGGCGAGATCAGACCTACGGCATCCAACGGGCATCGTTTCATCCTGGTAGCGATTGATTACTTTACGAAGTGGGTTGAAGCAGCTTCCTATGCTACCGTAACCAAGAACGTCGTGGCACGGTTCATTCGGCATAACCTGATATGTCGATACGGCGTACCTGAGAGGATCATTACGGACAATGGTACCAATCTCAAGAACAAGATGATCACTGAGCTCTGCGAGAAATTCAAGATACAGCACCACAACTCTTCTCCTTACCGACCGAAGATGAATGGGGCTGTAGAAGCAGCAAATAAAAACATCAAGAAGATTGTGCAGAAGATGACAGTGACCTACAAAGATTGGCACGAGATGTTACCGTTTTCTCTTCATGGGTACCGTACCTCAGCACGGACGTCAACAGGGGCAACACCCTTTTCCTTGGTCTATGGCATGGAGGCAGTCTTGCCTATCGAAGTCCAGATACCCTCTCTCCGGATAATGAAGGATGCAGGTTTGAACGAAGATGACTGGATCCAGACTCGACTTGATCAATTGAACCTAATTGACGAAAAGAGACTCACTGCTATGTGTCATGGTCAGACGTACCAAAAACGGATGATCATGGCATTTAACAAGAAATTCAGACGACAAGAGTATCAAGTCGGAGGCCTGGTAATCAAGCGCATCATCCTTCCTCAAAGTGATCTCAGGGGCAAATGGACCCCTACGTACGAAGGGCCATTTGTGGTTAAACATATCTTCTCAGGAGGAGCCATGATTCTAACCACCATGGATGGTGACGACCTTCCTCACCCCGCCAATGCAGATATAGTAAAAAGATACTACGCATGATCAAAGACCCGCTAGGTTGACACACCTAGGCAAAAATAAGGGCTTCCCGGTGAACCAAAAGGGTTCGGGCAAAAATAAGGGATGAAATGAAAAAAATCTGTACACCCGGCAAGTCGAAAACCTGAAAAGGCGGCTTGGGCAAAAATGGGTATCCCGGTGGACTGAAAACCCGAAAGGGCGGTCCAGGCAAGAATTAGGGATAAGTGTAATACTATGTCTCATTGGATCACCTTGCATCCAGAATTCGGCATCAACTATCAAGTTCAGACGACATCGATCAATCAGCTTTATCTTCAACTAAGCAGCCAAGTGATGAGACGCTTGAAGATATAAAGGCGATAGCAGAGTTGAAACCCAGTGGGATTATTCTTTGCACATAGCTGTTTTATTTTCTTTTCACAAAATTGTATAAACTCTGTTGTTCGGCGGCGTTCTCTTACTAGGACGTCAGCCTCTTGTACACAAACGCCTATTTACAGGCAAAATTCAAAATCAATACAAATATGCTTTTCCAGACAAATTGCCAATTATTTTTCCTTTTTCTGTTTTGTTTTGCGAAGAACGTCCAATGTTCATTTTTGATATATGCATTTGACACTAATTGCTAACTCATAAATATTTGCATACGAAACAAAAGATTAATTATAAGTGACATCAGAAACAGGGGCAATAATGAGTTGTCTAAACGGTCTAGTTGCTCTGTCCACCAAGGTACCAAGGTAGGTTCGGCTGAAGAACGTAACCAGAATACCTTCACTCCCCGTAGAGCAGGACAAGATGCAACAATGCTCTCCTCAAGAAGAGTTGGTTTCCCATCAGCCCCGAAAGGCACAGTATCTCCAGCAAGTCAGCGATACTCTCCCCAAGCAGAGTTAGTCTACTGTCAGCCTTAAGGAAGTTGGGTATCCCCAGAAAATCTCAATATTCCCCAGCGGAGTATACAAATGTTCCTAAACAAGCATCGCCGGCAGTCTTGATATAAGATTGTTCCCCGACGGAATATCAGACACCCCAGTGGAGCCATTTCCCCAGTGCCGTCCAAGAGTTTCCCCAGGAGAGTTGAATCAATCTCCCCAGTAGATTCTGGAAGCTTATCCCCAGTAGATTCTGGAAACTTATCACCTGCAGAGTACGAACGCTCTCCCCGGCTTTATTCAGAAGGTTATTCCCCACCAGAGCTTATAACTGGGTTATCCTCAGCTATTTACCACGGAAAGATCGTCCTCGGCGAAGTTCTTCCTATCCCCCATCGGAGTTCATCAAATTCCTCGATAAAACTTATCAACAGGAATCCCCAGCGGAGTTATCATCAAATTCTCAGCGAAGTATCTCTTCCCACAGAGTAATTCCCCGCAGAGTAATCTCTCCAACAAGTTTATTCCCCAACGGAGTCATCTTCTCCTACCGGTTTATTCTTGCAACCATCATCCCCAGCGAAAACGAAGAACTCTCCTCTTCAAACGTCAGCCCAGGAGTCAAGCTCCCGACATTCGTCAAGGATTTATTTTCCCAGACGAAAATACATTCATAGACATTTCACATTTCATACATCCTGCTTACATACATGATAAAGTGCATACGACACTATCTCATTTTTGAACATCATGACATCATGCATTTCATACATCATGACATTGCATACAACTTACGTTTTGCCTTTTCAAGAAAAGGTCAATCAAAAGTTATTACCATCAACTTTCGCAATTCTAGATTCGATTCCTGTATCTAGCCAGGGCATATCTGTGAGTAACTGATTGTAGATTCGATTCCTGTATCCAGCCAGGGCATGTCTTCATGAAGAGTTTAGAGATTCGATTCATGTATCCGGCCAGGGCATATCTGTAGACGATAAATTCCAGATTCGATTCCTGTATCTAGCCAGGGCATATCTGTGAGTAACTGATTGTAGATTCGACACCTGTATCCAGCCAGGGCATGTCTGCATGAAGAGTTTAGAGATTCGATTCTTGTATCCAGCCAGGGCATATCTGTAGACGACAAATTCCAGATTCGATTCCTGTATCTAGCCAGGGCATATCTGTGAGTAACTGATTGTAGATTCGACACCTGTATCCAGCCAGGGCATGTCTGCATGAAGAGTTTAGAGATTCGATTCCTGTATCCAGCCAGGGCACATCTGTAGACGACCAATTCCAGATTCGATTCCTGTATCTAGCCAGGGTATATCTGTGAATAACTGATTATAGATTCGACACCTGTATCTAGCCAGGGCATGTCTGCATGAAGAGTTTAGAGATTCGATTCCTGTATCCAGCCAGGGCATATCTGTAGACGACCAATTCCATATTCGATTCCTGTATGTAGCCAGGGCATATCTGTGAGTAATTGATTGTGGATTCAATACCTGTATCTAGCCAGGGCATATCTGCATGAAGAGTTTAAAGATTCGATTCCTGTATCCAGCCAGGGCATATCTGTAGACGACAAATTCCAGATTTGATTCATGTATCTAGCCAGGGCACATCTGGGAGTAATTAATTGTGGATTCGATACATGTATCTAGACAGGGCATGTCTGCATGAAGAGTTTCCAGATTCAATTCCTGTATCTAGCCAGGGCACGTCTGTAAGCAACCTTTTTGAAGTTCCGGATTCAATTCCTGTATCTAGCCAGGGCATATCTGTGAGCAATCGATTGTAGATTCGATACCTGTATCTAGCCAGGGCATATCTACATGAAGAGATTGAAGATCAACACCTGGAACAGGCCAGGAAACCATCTTCCTTTCTCATAGTACGCAAGTTCTCGCTAAAGGAATCTCTTATGCGATCGACACCCCGATGACATCTATAAGCCCATCTCCACAACTATCCATCACATTTCCAAATGGCATCTATAAGCCCATTCCCGACAAGGTTCTGTCACATCTCCATATGGCATCTATAAGCCCATCCTCTTATCCACCATCTCCAGATGGCATCTGTAAGCCCATTCCCGACATCGCATTGCTGATACTCCACTATGTGAGTGCAAATTTTTGGGCACTTTAGTGTTCAATCATCTTCCACCTTCGGATCACGAAAGGCACGCAAGCCAATCTACATCCTCAGGTCTAAGAAGATTGAACAGGGGAAACTGTTGTACCCCAAAATTTTCCCTCCCATATTCTTCAAAGTTTTGACAAGCATCATCTCAATTTGCTCAAGTCTACTCAAGGGATTGCACAGTCAAACCATCTTCCTAAGCCAGTCAAGATTAGGGTTTTGGTTCTTGCAAGGAAGTTGAGGTTTTCAAGGGCTCAATCAAGTCCCATAGGCCTATACACATTGTCAAGCATCTACATGCCAAGTTTCAAGGTTCACAATGCCAGTTTGCACAGTCAAAAACCCTAATTACTTCACAATCAACTACAGGGGCAAAATGGTCATTTGGCAGTCAAAAGTCAAAATTTTTGGTCAACATCTTATTTTGAGCACACAATCATCATTTGATCAAGTCTTGATCATGATTTCACAAGAATGGCTCAAAAATCATCAAGATGCAAAAGTTTCCATTTTTGGACAGTTGAAAAGTCAACTGTAAATTGACTAAGGCATAACTTTTTCATGGTTCATCAAAAAAATCCCATCCAATGCTCATTTTTAAGGGGATGACATTTCCTACAACTCATCTTCACATTCTAAGTCCAATAAATGCTCTCACAAAAAGTTATCAATTTCAACATTATAGGTCATTTTCAAAAGTCAACAAAAAGGCATTTTAAGTCAAAGACCATAACTTGATATTGGTAAATCAAAATGACATGGGACGAAAGGCATTGGTTAGAGAACTTCAAGACCTTTCCAAAATGTCCAAGAACATGTCCATATGATCAAAATTGAGTAAGATATGCATTGGAGAAGTTGGGAAATTTTTGTGAAATGGCAAAAGTCAACTATCCTTGAAACTTCAATTTTTGACAAAAGGGTCCACTTTCTTCCACTTGATTCAGCCTTGTCATGCCATACACGTGTCCCATGATTAATTTCAAGACCAAACATTTATTTTTTCATTTTTATTTAATTTTTATGGATTTAATTCATTTTAAATCCATAATAATTCAAATAAAATCTAAAAATTAATTAAATGGCATCTTTGTGGCTTGAATAACTTTTATGTGTCATATGACAGCTACCAAAATCGTGCCAGGCTATTTTGAGCACAAAATCATGGTTTTGCTTCAATAATGGAAAGCTTTCAATGGTGGTTAAACAAGAATCTCCAAAACTTAATTCCATGGATCATTGGCCCAGTTGCTGACCTAATTCTATTCCCATACATATGCTGAACCAAAACCTAATACAATGGACGTGCAAAAGCTGCTACAGAGCCAAAAACCAATTCCAAAAAAACTCAAGAAAATTTGAAAACAGTTCTCCACATTCCAGGCCCTGTCAAACCAATTTGAGGATTCTAATACCTTGCATAAGTCCCCAGGAACACATTGCAATCCAAAACAAGCCTCAAAGCTCAAGAACACGTGCTACACAGACCCACGGTTTGTCAAATTTTTTCATAATCACATACATCGATTCATGCATATTTGACACTTTTTGTTAATTGTTTTGTGTTCATAAGGACTGTACGAAGCTTGTGGTACAATTTAATTGCATTGAGATGCCCTGAAACGCAAACCACCATGGATGAATCTTAGGGTTTTCAAACTTTTGAATTGGGGCTTTCCCATACAGGAAAAATTAGGCTTCATAATGCCTATGGTTGAGATCGTGGCACCCAGACGAACTTAAATCCATCATCGTGAACAATTTATGTTGCACACAGAGCTAATCGTTATTTTTTTTCTCATGCTATTTTGTGGGGGTTAAAAACCCCCGTTAACCATTTTTATCTTACGGGCGAAAGGAGGAAGATGATGACGTGCTGCTTTGTGTTTGGACGATTCAAAAAAATGGCGCGCGTTTTGTGCTTTACAGTTTTGCGTTTTGTTATTTGTTATAATATTTGTTTCTCATTATACTTACAAACGCGCGCAGGTGGTTGGAATGGTTAAGTGTGTTGGCTATGCATCATTGGGACCTGGGTTCGATTCCCAGGTCCCCCAAAGGCTTGTTAATATTTTTTCTAATATGTTCCTATGCAGTCTTCCAAATAACAAACACCATATGCCCTCATGCATCAGCGTGCCATGTGTCCACAGCCACAAATCCAATGACCCTGTGGTGCTGACCACCATGCTACCCAGTCAATGAACGCTCAGCAAATTCCAGAAAGTCAACGTGGCTTACAATTTGATGGGCCTGAATTTCCAGAACAACAACCCCATCCGGGCCAGCATACCCCCCCTGAGTTCTTTTATTTTCTTTCCTTATATTTTCTCTTTTATTTTTCTTTTACTTATTACTATTTATTTTCATTATTATTATTTATAAAACTAACATAATTAATTTTTCATTATAAAAATTAAAAAAAAAACTAAAAAATGTAAATATTTTATTATTATTAATTTCACGTTTAATTATTTTGTAAATAAATATGGTTAATTAATTTAGTCTTTTTGAAATTAGGTCAACTTTAATTTTTTTCATAATAAATAAAAACAATTTAGAATTAGGTTTTTGCTAACTTTTAATTTCTTTTAATTTTCTCTTTATTTTCATTAAAAACACAAAAACACAAAAATATTTTTTTTCTTTTAATAAATTAATTAATTAGTAATTAGTTTTAATCTTAATTAATTGAAAAAAAAGGACAAAATTCAATTCTTTCTCAAAAGGGTCAATACCCTAAGGATGTTCCCGATTAAATTTCTATTCGCGCGTATTTATTTATTTTGATTATATTTATGTAACTGCTTCCGAAAATGTAATAGTTAATTAGGTTTATCTCTTTATTTACTATTTCTCGCATTCTTATTTTCAAAACGGATTTTTGTTTTTGGCGATGTATAGACCCGCGCCTTGTAAAAGCTAGATTTACCTTTTCCGCATTTTATTTTCCGCATTCTTAACTGTTAATATGCCTGCAAGACTGTATGATAATAAAACCAATCTGTAGCTCACAAATAATATGCAAAGACAACATAACATGAAAACAACACACAAGCACATGCCACTCCTAGGGTACGCCTCACTGGTTGCCTCGAACATGGTCGTCAAGTATAGGGTGTCTTAGAGGTCGCCCTCTTGTCTAAGATCCAGTTGCCTCGAAACGGTTGCCTCGGATAAAAAGGATCTAGGACATTAGGGTTACTTCTAAGGTGTCCTACTATTGCTTCGGTGACCACATTGTCCCTTAATCGAATTGATCTGAATAACTCCAACGATGGTGCTACCTACCTCTCAATGATGGGATAGCACTGTCTAAAGGACTCTTACACAGCCTAATTCCTTAGAGTAGGTAGATTCTCCTGGGTACTTGCTCTCTCAAAAACAAACAAAACAACTTTTCGCACCTACACTTTCAAAAGGTTTTCAAACAGACATTTCATACACTCTTGAGGACAGATACAAGAGTTACTTAGAAATTTTTCAAACGAAACTTTTTTCAAAACCCACACACATTTGAAAAGCAAACAAAATTTGAAAACATAAGAGCAAGTACCTAAGAGCCCGTGGATAACCACGGATAGAAAGGGTGCTAACACCTTCCCTTTCTATAAATCTACCTCCCGAACCGAGAAACATTCTCGAATAAGGAATTTTGCTTTGCTTTTGTCCTTTCCATGTTGGAGAACATAAAAGACGGTGGCGACTCTTGCTTACCGCGACATTTCACGAAACCAGCTAAAAACAGTCAGTTCTATTTCCACCGATCACACTGAGGAAGACAGAAAAGAAGTTAGAGTGGGTGCCAACCTAGAGCCAAGTGTCAAAGAGCGCTTAGTTCAGCTGTTGAATGAATATGCTGAGATCTTCGCCTGGTCCTACGAAGACATGTCGGGACTTGATGCAGATATTGTGGTTCACCGTCTCCCCACCAGAGAAGACTGTCCACCAATTAAATAGAAAGTTCGCCGCATGAGGCCCGACATGTCTGAAAAGATCAAAGCTGAAGTTATGAAGCAATTCAATGCTGGCTTTCTTGGTGTTACATCCTACAATGGGTTGCTAATATTGTGCCCGTGCCTAAGAAGGACGGCAAAGTCAGAATGTGCATGGATTACAGAGACTTAAACAGGGCTAGCCCTAAAGATGACTTTCCACTTCCGCACATTGACATCTTGGTTGACAACACAGCTCATCACAAGGTATTTTCTTTCATGGACGGATTTTCAGGGTACAACCAGATCAAAATGGCCCCTTAAGACATGGAGAAAACTACTGTTGTTACACAGTGGGGTACGTTCTGCTATAAAGTGATGCCATTCAGACTGAAGAATGCCGGGGCAACTTATCAACGTGCTATGGTAGCTTTGTTTCATGATATGATACATCATGAGATAGAGGTCTACGTTGACGACATGATAGCCCGATCACAGACGGAAGAAGAACACCTCGACCATCTGCAAAAGCTGTTTGTCAGGTTGAAAGAGTACAAGCTCAGACTGAACCCTAACAAGTGCACTTTCAGAGTCAGGTCCGGTAAACTCTTGGGTTTCATAGTCAGCAACAAAGGCATCGAGGTTGATCCTGCCAAAGTCAAAGCTATACAAGAAATTCCTGCCCCTCGCACTGAGAAGGAGGTCAGAGGTTTCTTGGGACGCCTAAACTATATTTCAAGGTTCATTTCTCACCTAACATCTACCTGTGAGCCAATCTTCAAGTTGTTGAAGAAAGATCAGGTGGTTAAATCGAATGATGACTATCAAGTTGCTTTCGATAGAATCAAGGAGTATTTGCTGGAACCTCCTATCTTGATGCCACCCGTTGAAGGAAGGCCGTTAATCATGTATCTGACTGTCCTGGAGAATTTAATGGGGTGCGTATTGGGCCAACATGACGAGTCTGGCCGAAAAGAGCATGCCATTTATTACCTTAGCAAAAAGTTTACCGACTGTGAGACCCGATACTTACTGCTCGAGAAAACTTGCTGCACTTTGGTATGGGCTGCTCGTCGGCTAAGGCAGTCTATGTTGACTCATACCACTCTACTAATCTCTAAGATGGATTCGATCAAGTACATCTTTGAGAAGCCAACTTTATCCGGAAGAATTGCTAGATGGCAGATGATCCTCACCGAGTATGATATACAGTACACGACCCAAAAAGCTATAAAGGGGAGTGTGCTAGCTGATCATCTGGCCCATCAAGCTGTCGAAGATTACCAATCCATGAGGTTCGACTTCCCCGACGAGGATATCATGACTTTGGACAACATTGAAGAGAACAGACCATATGACGGACCTGAACAAGGATCCCGATGGACCCTCTACTTTGATGGTGCTTCTAACGCACTTGGCAACAGTATCGGCGTGGTACTTATCTCTCTAGAAGGTTTCCATACACCTTTCACCGCCAGACTCTGCTTCAGCTGCACCAACCACATGGCCGAGTATGAAGCTTGAATCTTTGGTCTCAAGGCCGCTATTGACTTGGGAATCAAATCTTTGATGGTATTAGGGGATTCAGCTTTGGTTATCAGTCAAATCAAAGGAGAGTGGGATACTAAACATCCAAACCTCATCCCTTACAAAGAACATTTCTTGACATTGCTACCTCATTTCGAGCAGATTAACTTCGAGCACTTCCCGCAAGAAGAAAATCAGCTAGCAGATACTCTAGCTACAATGTCCTCCATGTTTAAACTTAACTGGGATAATGAGGCTCCCCAAATCACCATTGAACGGATGGACGAACTTGCACATTATCACGAGATTAATACCGAGGAAGTAGTGGACCGACCCTGGTTTCATGACGTCAAAAGGTATCTCGAAGCACAAGAATACCCCGAAGGAGCTTCAGTCAACGACAAAAAGTTCTTGAGGAGGTTCTCTGCCAAGTTCTTTCTGAGCAATGGTATCCTATACAAGCGCAATCATGATTGCATTCTGCTCCGTTGTGTGGACGAGGTTGAAGCTGAGAAGATCATGGCTGAACTGCACAATGGTACCTTTCACACTCATTCTAGCGGGCATACGATGGCTAAGAAGATTCTACGGGCATGCTATTACTGGTCTACCATGGAAGCTGACTGCCATCAATATTCCCGTACTTGTCACAAATGCCAAATCTATGCCGACAAGGTACATATACCTCCAGTTCCTCTCAATGTCTTAACAGCTCCTTGGCCATTCACTATGTGGGGAATCGACATGATTGGAGAGATTAAGCCTACAGCATCCAATGGACACCGCTTTATCCTAGTGGCCATTGATTACTTTACCAAGTGGGTCGAAGCAGCTTCCTTCGCCTCCGTCACAAAAAAATGTGGTTTCCCGCTTCATCAAGCAGAACCTCATTTGCCGGTATGGCATCCCCGAAAGGATTATCACTAACAACGGTACGAACCTGAACAACACTATGATCACCGCTCTGTACGAGCAGTTCCAGATTCAACATCACAATTCATCTCCCTATCGGCCGAAGATGAATGGTGCTGTCGAAGCTGCGAACACAAATATCAAGAAGATCATACAAAAGATGACAGTCACCTACAAGGACTAGCATGAGATGTTACCGTTTGCTCTGCACGGGTACCGTACCACGGCATGAACATCAACTGGGGCAACACCCTTTTCTTTGGTATACGGCATGGAAGTTGTTTTACCTATCGAGGTTCAGATTCCCTCCTTGAGAATCATGAAGGATGCTGGTTTGAGTGAAGACGATTGGATTCAGACCCGGCTTGATCAACTTAACTTGATCGATGAAAAACGACTTACTGCTGTTTTCCATGGTCAGGCGTATCAAAACGGATGATCAAGGCATTCAACAAGAAAATCAGGTGCCAGACATATCAAGTCGGGGTTCTTGTAATCAAGCGGATCATCTTGCCGCAAAGTGATCCCAGGGGCAAATGGACTCCTACCTACGAAGGACCATTTGTGGTCAAAAACATCTTTTCTGGTGAGGCAATGATCTTAACCACCATGGACGGTGATGACCCGCCGCACCCTGTGAACGCAGACATAGTCAAAAGATACTACGCACAAATGACCCGACAAGTTAAAAACCCGAAAGGGCGACTTGGGAAAAAATGGGCATCCTGGTGAATCGAAAACCCGAAAGGGAAGTTCAGGCAAAAATTAGGGATAAACAAAAAAATCTGTACACCCGGCAAGTTGAAAACCTGAAAGGGCGACTTGGGCAAAAAAGAGTTTCCCGGTGGACTGAAAATCCGAAAGGGCGGTCCAGGCAAAAGTTAGGGAATTAAAGCGTATGACTATGTCTCGTCGGATCACTTTAAGGACAATCTCTTCACCAGACAAGCTCCGGGCTTTGGATCAATCCAATCATCGTCGAACAAAGCAATGAATGGACAAGATATTCAGAGATACGAAGGCTATAGCAGAATGGGAACCCCATGGAATTTTTACACTTAACCGTCTTTCTTTGTATAAAATTTTCTCATTTTTTATGACAACATTCTCTTACTAGGATGTCTGTCTCCTTTGTACAAAATACTTACACAAACTTAATACAAAGATACTTCAAAGTGCAGAAAACTATTTGCCTTTTCTTTTTCTTTACACTTGTGATTTATTTGAAAACGTCCAATGGTTTATCAAATGAGCATATGCATTTGAATATAATCCCTGTTTGCAAATAAACGAAATGTGAAAGAATAATTACTGACAGGTTGAAAGGATAGGAAAACGTCTTTAGGCTATTCCAAGTGAAAATCCCCTGCAGTACATCATCTAGATCCCCAGCGGAGCTAAAACCTTGAAATACATATCCCCAGCGGAATTAAATTTCAAAATCCCCGTCAGAGTCCAAATCTACAAGCTCCCAATCCCCAGCGGATTTACAATTTCAAATCCTTAATTCCCACCAGAGTTAAACCTTCAAACTCCCAATCCTCAGCAGAGTAAAAACTTTGGGTCATAAATCCCCAGCAAAGTTGAAACCTTCTTCCCCAGCGAAGTCAAATTTCCAACTATCAACCTACATCGGAAACCATTCAATTTTCCCCAGATTCCCTAACAAGTTGCCTTAAAATCTGAGAATCAACCAGATAACAGTTAACTTTTATCCCCAACCTCCGGGTGATTCCCCAGTAGAGCAGAATACAACCAAAACTCTTGGATTTGTTCCAAACAGGAATAAACCTCTTCCCCCAGAGTCTTGAACTTACTTTCCAGCAGAATAGCTACTCCCCGACAGTATAGCTATTCCCCACAGAGTTTTTACTCCCCAACAGAATGAAGATTCTAATTCTTAACTCCCCAGCTTGAAATCCCCACAGAGTTCTCCATCCCCTAGCAGATTGAAGATTCTCATTCCTGATTCCCCAGTGAAGTTGCCAGAGTTTTCATTACTCCCAGCATGAATTTGTCAGAATTTTTTTAATCCCCTGCAGATCGAAGATTCTCATTCTCATTTCTCCAGTGAAACCCCCAAGGAATTCAACTTCCCCAAAAGATCGAAGTTTCTCATTCTTAATTCTCCGAAGAAGCCATCAAAGTCTTCCTTATTTTTCAGCAGATCAAGGTTTTTCCTTTGTTTGATCCCCAATAGAGACCATCAGAATTTCCTTATTCCCCGGCCGAGTAAGGATTCCTGTGGTGTAATCCCCAGCTATAGTCATCAGAAGTTCTCGGGATTCCCCAAGTAGGTTTCTCAAGCAGACTTGAAGGATCCTTATATCCACAGGAAAGTCGTGAAGGATTCTCACATCCCCACAGAAGTTATCAAAGTTTTTGATAATCCCCACAAGTTGTCAAGGATTTTCTATCCCCAACAGTGGTCCAAGGATTTCTCATCCATGACAATCAAAGATTTTGAACCTCCAGCGGCAATCATGGATTTATTTTCCCCGACAGCAGTCAAGGATTTTCATTATCTCCAACTATCAAGGATTTATTTTCCTCAGCAAGACAGCGAATCAGCTTACATGTGCATACATTACATTCATATATCATAAAACACATTTTATTGCATCATACATTTCATGCAACATAACTTTGTGTTTCAGCTAACATTTTACCCTTTTCAGGATAAGATTAAAAGCTATCTTTAACAAATATTCAAAGATTTCAGATACAGTACGGATACACTCCGAACACGGAAGTCATTCTATTACTCATTCAGATCTCTTATTCAGATACAATATGGATATACCCTTGACACGGAGGTCATTCTGTTACTCATTCAGAATTTCAAGTCAAGATACAGTCCAGATACGCTCCAGACACGGATGCCATTCTGTCACTCATTCAGACTTCAACAATCAGATACAAATTATATACACTCTAAGACATGGAAGTCATTTTGTTGCCTATCCAGATCCCAGTTACAGTTCAAATACACTCCAGACATGGAAGTCATTCTACTACTCATACAGATCTCAACTTCAGATACAGTCCAGATACGCTCCAGACACGGTAGCCATTATGTCACTCATTCAAACCTTTTCCCCAGCCCAGAGATGCTCCAGACACGGATGTCATTTTGTCGCTTATTCAGATTTCAGATTCAGATACAATACAGATACACTCCAGACGCGGCAGTCATTCTGTTATTCATTCTAGAATCAAATACAGTTACAACTAAGATACGCTCCAGACACGGACGCCATTCCCTTGCTCATACAGATCCAATCTCCAGATACAACTCAGATACGTTCCAGATACAGATACCATTCTGATGTTGATTCTCCTGATTCTCAACAAACATTCTCGGATGGCATATTTAAGCCTATTTCCTCAACCACATTTTAACGAGTGCAAATTTACGAGAACTCTAGTGTCCAATCCTCTTTTACCTTCGAGTCACGAAAGGCAAACTCGCCAATCTAACTCTTCAAGTTCAAGAATATTGAACAGGGGCAGCTGTTGTACTCCAAAATTTTCCCTCTCATTTTATCAAGATTTCCCCTCACAAGACTCTTTGGGACTCCAGACAGGATTAGGGTTTGCTCTGCTCAAGACATCTCCTTGCACTGCTGACCTGAAATTAGGGTTTGAGTTTGCACATGAATTTTTGGATTTCCAATGCCTAATATGACTTTCATACTTCATGTTGGACTTATAAGATTGCTCATACCAAGTTTCAAGCCTTGAATCAAATTTTTGCCCAGTCAATTGGACAATTGACCTAGAAATCAACTGTATTGGGGGAAAAGTCAATTGTGGCCAATTTACAGTCAAACCTCATAATATTTTATCCACATCCACATTATAGACTCATATGAACCATTTGATCAAGTTTGGACCACAACTCCTCAAGAAATTTGATCATATCTTCAAAAGGGCAAAATGGTCAATTTTAGGGTTTTTACTACAGAAGGGAAATTTCTGATTTTTCACCTAGACAATGGCAAATTGGGATCAAACATGGTTTCAAGGACTCAATGGAATCATATTGACCTAATAACAAGGTTCAAAAGATCTCAAAAGCATTGGATTGACAGATGAATTTTCCAGTCAACTGATCAAAAATCAACTATACACTGAAAAGTCAAACTTTGACTTTTTGGTCAAAATCAAGTGCCAAGGGTCATTTTTCATCAAGATATGTCAAAACATGAAACTAGTTCACCAAGAAACTCAAATTTCAAAATTAGGGTTTAAGATTGAAAATTTTCATAACTTAGAAACTTTCTAAGTTATGAAAATTTCTTATTTTTTCCCAACTTTGCCCAACTTTTTCACCATGATGCAATTGGATTCAAAGAAAACTTCCAACATGAAAGTTGTATTCCTCCACAAAATCTACAACTTTTATTCACAAAGTTTCCATAAAAGATGCTTGGATCTCAAGTTATGATTTTGTGAACAAGGGTCCATGAAACTTTTAACTTAGTGAAATTTTGCCCTAGTTTAGGCAGGATTTTGACCTATCTTCATGGCAATTTTTCACATAGTTCCAAGTGGAATCTCAAAATTAATTTCAAAGATGGATTGTAGAGCATGTTACAAGATTTCCAAAATGTCCAAGAAATCTCCAAAATCGTTTGTGGTTAGGGAAAATCGAAGGTTTGAAATTGGCAAAATATCACTTTCATCCAAGGCATTTTTCATGTTGCTACAAGTTGCAAATTCTGTCAAACCTTGCTTGTACTTGTTTACAGGTCCTTAAACCCTTCCACACTCAAAAATTGAATGCAAACACAATGGATTAAGGCTTTGTTCTGAGCTTTAGAAGATTACACATTGAATTAATCCATTTTTGGCAAAAAGATAACAATGCCATTTTGATAAAGGTTGCTTTATGCAATTTTGTTTCTCTTGAGCTGTGAACCCAATCCTTTGCAGCAAACCAACTCCACAAACTTAGGCAAAATTACACCAACTATCAGCATGCTTGGAGCTAGCTTGTACATGCCATAGCATTGTCAAAATCACCTTTTCTTCAAAAGCAAGTCAACTTGCAAAATCACCACAACTCTTGTATCTGTTAAAACCAAAGTTTGTAAACATTTTAAAAGAAGTTTCTCACAATACACTAAGCTAGAAACACGAGCCCTAAGCCTCTCAAACACCCTTGTACACCAAAAACCCCATTTTCTACCAAAATAGGGCAGGTCCTGCAAATCACAAGCCAAATCAAAATCGACTCGTGCGTTTTGCTTGCAACCAGTTCCAACACACTCCATACAACATACCTAAGCTATCCTAACCATTCCAAAGTCACTATAACTCCATTTACACACTTCACCATTTTCAAATTCTAACTTTGCAGGTTGAGTTCTACAAGCATATTCAAGCTATTTCAAAGCAGGCTAAGCATTGGGAAAGCTCAAAAGAACTTCAAGCAATCTCACAAGTATCTCAGGCCTCACTCACAACCCCTACATTGCCATACTCGAGCTTGACTGAAACAGGTAAAGTTCAAATTTCTATCTCTCTATTTAGGAATCATTAGGCTTAGGTTTGTGAATAAAAAATATAGTCCTCATTGCCCTTGAGCTATACATATGCATAGAATTCATTTAAGTTAACTGAGCTGGGAGAATTTGAATGATGAACTTTCTGGAAAAACTAGGTTAGAAATTAGGGCCAGAGAAATTCTCTCTGGTCTTTGAGAGTTAGATTAAGTTTTTTACATGGTTAGAATCGTGTGATTATACTCTATAACTTTCATGTTGCAAGTTTTTGTTTTTAAGCACAAATGCAGGATTTCCAGTTTTGAATACAGCGCGCGTGTTTTTCTTGTCACAAGGTCAGGAATGAAGACCATATGGGCTGGGCCTGGCTGTTCCTTCCTATTGACACCCCCTAGCTTGTTGTTCACACCCCCTTGGCCCATTTCATTATTTTTCCATTTTTTCCATTTCTTTATTTATTTTATGACTTTTATTATTTTTTCTAAATATAAAAAATCATCAAAAGCATTTTCTTAAATTTTCACATTTTATTTTATTATTTTTATTATTTTTTGGACATAGAAATAATTTATTAAATAATATACTTTTATTTTCTTAAATAAAAATTTGTAAATAATATAAAAAAATATCATATATTTTTATTTTTATTATTTATATACTTAAATAATATTTTCTCACACATTTTAATTTTTTAACACTTTTGTGAATATTTTATTTATTTTCTTTGTACATAAAAAATGAATAAATAAATATTTAAAATATATATTTTCTTAAACAAAAATTAGGGTTTCTACCCTTTCAAACATAATCAATAATATTTTTCTTATTTTTGATACATTAAATAATTTATTTTTATATACATAAAAATAATACAAAAAAACATTTTGCATATTTATATTTAATTGCTTATTTAAATAATTGTCCATTTATTATTTGTACAAGGAATTCAATTTGGTTGTAATAGTTGAATTAGGGTTTTATTTTCTTGCAAATATCCCCCTATTCAAACGTGTATCCCCCTCCCTATATCAATGTTGTAATAGTCGTAGATTTACTTTTACGCACTTTATTGCTTTCAAATATGCATGATAGAAAGATTAGGGTTTGTATGATAACCAAATATCAAAACAAATAGCTTGACTAAACACAAGACAAAAATGCATGAAAAATGATAACACAATGTACACAAGCACCCATAGGGTTTCATCCACTTGTTGCCTTAAAAACATGGCCATGGTATGCATGCTAGGTATCTTGGCAAACAAAAACAAAAATAAAAGATCATAGTCCCTCGATGACACTATCTTGGTTGCCTATACAAAAATGATCTAGACCCACAAAACTTGCTAAAGATACTTATCACTATTGCTATCATGGTCATACGATGACCCACGCTTGTCCTGTTTAACATCCAAACACAAGGTTGTTTACCAAATGCAACGGTAAAACAACAATGTCAAAGGGTTAAAAATGTGTAGGAAAGACTTTTGAGTAGGTAGGTAGATGCTCCTAGTTACTTGATCAAACTTGCAAACATCCTTGCTATTTTCAAAAACACACAACACAATTTCAAAACTTTTCCCAAAACAAACTTTCAAACATTGAAACATTTTTCAAAAGACAAACACCTTTGTATACATTCAAACAAGAATCATTACAAAGGTTGCCACAACGATGGCCTCTTTTCAAAATACTTTCAAAACCACACACAAAAGCACCATTTCAAACAGTTGAAAAGCAAAAGCAAGTGATCTAAAACAAGTAACTAAGATCCCATGGAAAACCATGGATGAAAAGGGTGCTAGCACCTTCCCTTTTCATAATCTACCCCCCGAACCCAAGAAAACATCTCAAAGGTCTTTCTTGTTCTTTTTGACCTTTCCTTTGGATAAATAAAAAGTTGGTGGCGACTCTTGCTAAACCAAAACATTTGCGAACGAAAAACACAAAACCTCAAGTCAGTTCTCCCACCGCATCACAAACCGATATCTACCAAAACATGGGCAAGTGTGGTACCCCTGCATTCAATGGAAATATTCAAGGCATCATTGTGCTTCCTTCCCTTAGCGGTTAAATCAGCATCGAAAAAGCCCAATCCGCTATCTGCAGTTAGACTGGCTACACAGTCTTCAAATTGGTCGATGGAGGTCTCCTGGGGCACGTGAGCGGTCTTAAGAAACTTTACCAAGGCTTTGGCGTGAGTTTCAGAGCATAAAAGCAAGGACAACAATGATATCTTCGAGGGGGTCTGCCCCAATTGTTCTACAATGTTGTAGTCACTTTTTTTTTATTATCTTCAGGATTTCTTCTATTTCTTTTCTAGAAGCTTCAAGGATGACTTCAGGACGTTCTCTTGCTTGGGCAGGCTCAACCAAAGCCTCTTTTCCCCTGGTATCGGCAGTAGGGACAACATCGGGAGTATCACTGGCGGTGTCGGTAGGAGTGGCAGTAGTGATGATCACAGGAGTAGCAACAGTCTTTGGAGAAATCTCAGGTGAGAAGACTCTTCCACTTCTTGTTATTTTGCTGGTTCTAGTGATGTTACCGATATCAGGATCAATATCTCTTGCAACTTCATTTGTGACAACCAACTGATCTTGCTTGACGCTGTAGTAGTAAACGTCAGCCTCATAATTCCAAGGAACAACTTTATTTGAGGAGTATGGTATTGGTCTTGGCCTAGAGATGATCAATGGTACAGATCTGGGAACAGGTGTAATCCTGACAGGTCTTTTGGTGGAGACCCTGGGAGGATTGTCGAAAATGGTGATTATCGAAACATCTTGATAAGAACTCTTGATAAGGGGTAACTTTTCGAAAAGGATTTCTTTATTAGTCATCAGGCGTTGGATGCCTATCTTTAGTAACAAACAACCGTTCGACAGAGATTTGCAAAGGTGGCAATTTTCATCGCAACCTGGGAACAAGCCGGCTTGCAGTAGATTTTGTTTAATAGTCAACAGAGGAGTAACCAAGTCATTCATGGAGGACACAAAATGATCATCATCAATGGCGTTGATACCTTGGCCATGTCTGGGCATTGGTTCCGTTATTACATTAGGCGTTTCTGGGGACTCAAATTCAAGCTCCTTCGCATCGATAAGGTCTTGCACCTTATTCTTTAAGGCCTAACAGTCATCTGTATCGTGCCCCGGGCTTCTAGAATGATAGGCACATCGGGCGTTCGGATTGTAGCATGGAGAAGCAGTATTGGGATTTTTGAGAGATTCTTTTAAGGTTACTAGATTAGTCTTGAGAAGGTGTGGAAAAACCTGAGACATGGTCATGTTAATCTGGGTAAATCGTCTCATGGGCGCTTCTGGTTTGCGCTGATAATTTCACTGGTGATTTGGCGCAGGATTAGAGATCATGACAGCCCCTACTGCCGGACGACGGTCGGTTTTGTTTTGATTTCTATGGTCATATGCATCACTGACCTCCTTCTTTCCAACAAAAGGTTTCTTCACCATACTTGAGGATGCATCTCTTTGAATTTTGCCGCTTTTTTTACCAGCTTCAACCCTCTCACCAGTCATGATTAATTCGGTAAACCCAGATGAAGAACTCCCAATCAGGTGATTAAAAAATGGTCCTGACAAGGTGCCAAGGAACATATCCACTAGTTCTCTGTCGAATAGAGGGGGCTGGACTCTGCCTGCGAGATCCCTCCATTTTTGAGCATAGGTTTTGAAACCCTCATTTGTTCCCATAAACATACTCTGTAACTGTGTCCTAGTCGGAGCCAAATCAGCATTATACTGATATTGTTTGTAGAAAGCGGCAGCCAACTCTTCCCAGTTATGGACATTGGACCCTTCTAATTGGTAAAACCAATCCAACTGAGTCCCTGATAAGCTCTCCTGGAAGAAATGCACCCACAAATTTTTGTCAGCCGTGTGGGGTTGAATCTTTCTGACATATGACCTCAAATGTAGTTTTGGGCAAGAGATACCATCATACTTGGCGAAGGTTGGGACCTTGAATTTCCGTGGGATGACAACCCTTGAGATGAGTCCTAATTCTTCAAAGTCTAAACCGGGTAACCTCTGAATCTCCATGGCATTCAAACGATCCTCTAGCTGTTTGTATTTATCATCAACAGAAGGATATTTATCCTCAGAGTAATCAGGCTCTTCCTCTCTTTCGGACGCTGGGTCATTGTTCACTTCTTGGGTTTGATTATCTCCCTCGCCTAATGATGTTGCAAAGTATAAGGTTCACCTGGTCTGTCCTTTAAACCTTCTTCCCATAATCACAACCCCGGTTGGTTTCTTCGTCTTCTTCTTCTTCTTCTCTTTGGCTAGCAGAGTCTTCAACTCCTCTTGACCTTTTGTCAGAGCCATGAGAATTTTTTGAAACTGGGCATTCTGCGCCTGAAGATCTTTCAAAGTTTGTTCAACATCCATCTCATTGAAATAAACAGTAGAAGGATAAGGCGACCTGTATGATGTTATGATGAATGAAGATGCAATATGCAAATGATTTCAAGGAAATTTAGAAGATTTAAATTTGTCCAAACCAAAAAGAACACACGTCATATTAAATAATACCAAGCTTGAATACATCAGGCCTCCTTGGGCTTACAAAGAAAGAAACAAAATACAGCAAAAATTCTTAAGACAAAAAGACCGAGCGCATCCTCTTTGGAGCAATGTAGGTATTCAGATTTTTCTCTTCATGAAGCAGTTTGGTGAGCTCCAGAACCTTCTTTTCACTGGCATGGTACTGGGTTTCAAAAGTGTCTCGTTCTTCCTTCAATTGAATCCAAGCTTTCTGTAGGTCTTCGAGAGAGGTAGGAATGTCAGGATGAAGAATGGTATATGGGACGTCTCCTTCAATAACAGGCTCAATGATGACAAGAAGGATGGAAGGGTAAGGTATTAAGAGACTCTAGGCATGATCCCGTACCCATTTAAGGTAAGGCTCGAGAGGGATATAGTTTTTATGTCCCAAAGTCCTACTGTCCACCTTGTTCACCATTCCCCAAGCACGTGTAAACCTCTGGCGGTAACCTTGGTCTTCTTTGTCGTAGTCGAAAAGCAGACCCTGGACGAGCATCTCATGAGGGCCGTCTCTTCGGGCATACCCAAATTTCCGAAGAGCTAAACACGGGTTGTAGGTGATACCTCCCCTAATACCAAGCAGAGGTACATTAGGGAACTCCCCACAGCGGTCAATGATAGAGATATCTTCCAAGGATCTCGAGCACCAACGAATATCAGAGTGGGTGAGAGACATCATCCTTTGAGACCAAGTCAATCTTTGCTCGTTCTTCAGTTTTGACTGAGGTAGGTGTGAAGTGAACCACTTAGCGAGTAGGGGTATACAACACAAAAGGGTACCTCTTTTCTTCATGGTACGAGTATGAAGGCAATGCAAGATGTCTCCTAGCAAGGTGGGTATAGGATTGCGAGAGAGAAAGACTTTGATGGCATTAACGTCTATGAATTGGTCCGAATTAGGAAACAGAACCAAACCATAAATGAGGAGAGCTAGCACGTCTTCGAAAGCTTGGAAATCCATGTCATCCCAGAATGAACGAGCTTTTTCCAACAAAAACTTAGCTAAAAGACCTTTAACCCCACTTCTTGTCTCCCAATTGGCTATGACGTCGGCCCTCTTCACATGTAAAGCTTTGGCGATGACTTCAGGTTTTGGAATCCCTTCTAGACCGGTGAACGGTATCTGATTAAGCACGGGCACTCCTAAGAGCAGAGAGAACTCTTCCAGTGTAGGTACCAACTGATAGTCCGGAAAAGTGAAACAATGATATACGAGATCAAAGAATTGGAATAGTACACACATCATCTCTTCTTGGAAGTTGGATGTAGCCAAACCGAGGAGTCGACCATACTTCTTGGTAAAAGGAGAATACCTGGGCACTCTTGAGGCTAGCTCTTGAAGTTGAGGATATGCTTTTACAAAGCTGATTCGGATGGTGTTTCTTCGGAGAGAATTGATATCCTACAAAACAAAAACAAAGATAAATTTCTAAATCCTTGAAATGGTTAGTGAGCATGCATATGATGTTGATGATGTTTATGATGTTTATGTACAAGCAAACATATACACATACAACAAACAGATCCCTATGTTTCAAGCTTGCATGAGTTTGTAGGTAAGTACCCTCTTGAAGTTTTAGTTGGCTCACCTGTCCTAGAAATAATGATCGGGTTCTAAAGGATCTCAATATCACCGACCTTTTCTCAATATCACAGAGCCCATGGAAAACCAATTTTCAACTTTACACCGAAACCGGCTACCTCACTACGTCCTAATGGCCATGTTTGTTCAATTAGGGTTCTAAGTTTAATTAGTGCTTCGTGACGCCACTCAGCGGCCCTGTATTCTCCTCGATTCACCACGAGGGATACCGGTACCCACAAATGTGTCACACTAACATAGCCATTGTTTCAACCATATCGGTCTATGCCGTACAGTCTCCACAATCTATTGGTATTTACCTAAAAAGGTGTCCCAAATCCGGGTGGAGGATTAAAGCAAGCCCAATACAAAGAACTAAATATAAAGCATACAAATCAAATAATGAAAGCGAGTAAAAGTGATCTATCCCTAAGGTAACCCCACTTTTTTATTAGTCCCCAGCAGAGTCGCCAGTTCTGTGATACGGTGGGAGAACTGACTTGATGTTTTGCGTTTCGATCGCATTTGTGTGGATAGCAAGAGTCGCCACCGACTTTTCTTTTATCCAAAAGGAAAGGTAAAAAAGCACAGGAAAGACCTTTCGAGATTATTTCTCGGGTCCGGGGGGTAGATTATGAAAAGGGAAGGTATTAGCACCCTTTTCATCCATGGTTTTCCTTGGGCTCTTAGTTACTCGTTTAGATCACTTGCTTTCATTTGATAGTGTGCTTGTGGTGTGGGCTTTGAAAGTATTTTGAAAAATCTCTTTGTGATGGTTCTCGTCTCTATAAGAATGCGTACTGAGTTTTGTTTCGAAAAGTGGTTCAAAGATATGTTTGTGAATCGTGTTTCGGAAAGTGTTTTGAAAAGATGTTTTGCAATGGTTCTCGTCTCTATAAGAACGTATACAAAACGTTTTATTTTTTTGAAAATGTTTTGAAATGAGAGCGTAGGTGTAAAAGTTCTTGTCGTGAGCAAGCGAGTGACTAAGAGCGAATCTATCTACTCGAAAGGTCTTAAATTGTTCTTTTCTTCCTCCTTTTAATGGTGCTATCTTACCATTGATTTGGTAAGAAGCCCCACCGTTGGATGTGAAGGGACAGGCGCGGGTCAATTTTACGATCATTGAAGGCAACTTGTGAGACGCTTTTGCAATTTTTGTAAGGGACGAGATCGTTTTAATCGAAGGCAACATCGAGGGTCATCGAGGGACTAAGATCTTTTTTATCAAAGGGTCATTTCTAAAGCGTCCCATATTCGAGGGACATGATTGCATTTCCGAGGCAACGAGCGAGGTTACCCTAGAGGTGCGCGTGTGAAAAAGTGTGTTGGTTTCAAGTTATTTTATTCTTTGATTAGGTCATCTAGCGATTTATTTTTTTGAATCTTGCCATACACGCCTAATTACTATACAGTATATGGAAAACAGTAAATTGCGGGAATTGAAATTCTACGCTATTACAAAATATTCGGGAATGGGGGTACAATTTTTTTACAAATGGGGATGAATCAAATGTGATAGGAAGGTCCAAATAACAAGCAATACAACCAAATCGAATTTTGTGTGATTTAATTAAAGCTATGATAATCCATGAAAATAAAATCAACAAAATATGGAAATGAAATGTTAAGTAATTACTTGAAAGGAGAAAAGTAAAACTTATTCTAAAAATAAAATAATTGATTAAATTATATTCTTTATTTTTGTATTTCAATTACTTAAGTAAAATCTAAAGAAAGCAAATAAACTAAATTATTATTTTTTTGGTGTTTTATTAAGTCAAATAAATTTAAAAGCAAAAATTATTAAAGAAAGAAAATGATAAAAATTATTTACAAGAAAACCTAAATCAAACTAATAAAAATAATTCAAGTTTTATTAGTATTTGCATAACAAAAAAAAAGTATGTGAGAAGAAAACAACTTAAAAAAACGCATGGGCTTAAGTGATTTTGAGAATGAGGCCCAAAAGAAAAAGTGTTATTCTTGCTGTAACAAAGAACAAACCAAGGGGGTGTATCCAGCAAAACGCATGGGCGTACAGATTAACAAAAAAAACAAGCCCAAGCTTCTTAAACTCAACTTAGTATCTGATTAGGGGAAAAACAAAATTAGGGTTTTGAACCCTTATCACTCATGGCGCCGCTCATTCATCTCCTTCGCTTATCTCTGTTCATCTTGCTGAAACCTCTAAACTACCTCACTACTCGTCCCTGTTTCCTTTCGCGAACAGAATCGCTCTCTTCATTAATATGCTACCTTTATCTCACCATGATTTGTATCTCTTTGAAACCCTAATTTCAGATTTAAACCTAAAAGCAACGAAATCGATTCGTCCTTGACCTCCCCATGACCCTCTGTTACCGGAACGCCACCAATATCGTCTCCTTAATCAAGATCTAGTGATTTTCTTTGAAAAAAGGTAAGGTTTCCGTTATGTTCAAAAAGGTTACAACTTCCTTGATTTTGTTCTATTTTGGTTGTGTTCTGTTAATTAAACTTTTGTTGTTTATAAAATGCAGAAGTTAGGTTTATGGAAATATGAGAAAAAGAGAGAGCTCATACCTGTTGGAGCTTTACAGTCCCTTGTGATTTTTTTTTTGTGAAATAGAGAGGGAGAGCCGAGAGCAAGGTTGGTGTTCCAACGGTGGTAGAGGTTGCACGAGGGAAAGAGATGAGGATGAGATCGTGATTTTTGGTAACTTTCCTCTGTTTTCTTCGAATGATGGTGATGCTGGTTATTGTTCTTCTGGTTTTGGATTGTTTTTTGTGATAGTTATATCATTGGTTTTTTTGAGATGTTTGAGGCTTGGCTACTGTCTTTTCAGTTTCAGATTTGTTGCTGGTTTTTGTGAGTTTGAAACTTGGTACAGTGGTGGTATGTTTGAGGTTTACTGATGGTTTTTTGTGTTTGATGATTTTTCTTGGACAGTTGATAGATTTTTAGGTTGTTTGGCTTGGTTACAGTGTTGAGATTTGTTGTTTTGGGTTTTGTTATAGGTTTTTGTGGTTTGATGATTAACAGTTTTTTTTCTGATGATGTTACTGGTTTTGAGTTCTTCTGGTTCAGGTTTGGGATGTTTGGCTTGGTTACTGTTTTTTTGCTTTGATGAGGGTTACTGGTTTCTCAGTTTGAGACTTGTTTCAGGTTTTGGGATGTTTTGCTTGGTTCAGGTTTGATGAGTTTGGAGATGGTGACTGGTTTTTGAGAGTTTTAATGGTTTACTGTTTCTGTTGTGATGAGGGTTCAACAGGTTTCTCAGTTTGAGACTTGTTCTCCCTTCTCTTTCTATCGCCCTCTCCTGTTATATTGACCCTGCTTCTATTATCCCTATTCAAAAATGGTGGTAAACCTAAAAATTGAATATTTTAGTATATTGTCCTTATGGCTTTTTTGTTGCAGTTTTGTTTTTTAGCAAATTCCATGCAACTTGTGACAGGCAGGGCAACAAGGCCCAGCATTCCAATAACCTAGGTGACTTCTTTCCTCTCTTCTCTCTCAATGACAATAAGAAAGCAAATTGCTCTTTTGCCTTTTTTCCAATTCTGAAAGGTTTGCATGGAAAATGATGATATATTACTTCTTGAGCAAGTTTTGCTATTTGACTTAGCTATTTATTTTGCCATACTGCTGCACTGCTGCCTGCTTTAGCTTTTGTTGCTGCTATTGTTATTTGTCTAGTTTGCGCTGCTGTTTGTTGTCTAGTTTGCGCTGCTGTTTGTGATGCTGTTTGGACAGTTTGCTTGCATTTTGTTTGGACAGTTTGCTTGCATTTTGTTTGGACAGTTTGCTTGCATTTTTTTTATTTAGTTTGCGCATTTTGTTTGGACAGCTTGTAGCATTTGTTTGGACAGCTTGTAGCATTTCTTTCTTTCTTTCTTTCTTTGTGAACCAAGAAGGATAACCTTCTTGTGATTTGCAAATAGAGGAAATAAATTGTGATGAATTAAGCAGCACTCTGATTCCACATTGCAAACCTTAATGATGAATGCCTTTTGGAAAAGTTTTTGTTCATGCCCAAATAATTTGCACTAACTATTTTTTTTCTCTTTATTTTGTTTTCATGTGAGCATAATTGGATATGACAAAGCAAGGAAGGCAAGAACTCTGTGGCAAGCATGGAAGTCTTGGAGATAAGCAAAGGAAATTGATACGACTTCAATCTTCAGACAAACTTAGGCATAAATTACTTCTCCTAGGCCAATCAAACATTTGGATTTTCTTTGTAATTTAGAGAAATCATTCTTGTATTGTATCCAATAGTTATACTAATTCATCTTTAAATACAATAAGTTGTAAAACATAGAGTATTTAAAAGAATAAATTGTTTTGTAACAACGTTTGAAATTGGAGAAAATCTTGAGTTGTAACATGAAATATTCTGGTGTCACTTGAATAACTTGAAATCCTTTATCAACAATAACTTGTAATTTCTCTTCGTATCCTAATTGATTTTTGAAATTCCCAATCAAGATATTTGAAACAAAATGCTCCAGTCTGGTAACTTAAATTCCAAGTAATCCCAATAATTCTGTAACTGCATTTCAAACAAACACGCACTGTATATTCCATTTCCTAACCAAACGAATGTTTTAAAAGACGCAAATCATCTGGTTAACCAGGATCCCACAATCATGAGTGTCCTAAATGACAGTCTTAACTTCTATTTCTTGTCCCAAATAGATTATGCTCTGAGAACAAACATTATCTTTTCAGTAAACTGTGTTTTAAGAAAATTCAAAATCAATTAAATGCCTTGCGATAATTTGATAATTTTAAAGTTTTCCAAACTCAAATTTCTTCCGATTCTTTGAAGATAAAACTGTGAGCGACATCACATCTGACCATGAACAGACAGAATCGTCTCAAAATTATATAGCTTGAAGAAATCATAAGTACAACCTTGAGGAAGCACGAGGACCTGTGAAAGCCAATTGGATCTTTGAGAACTCATTTTCTTTTGAGAATTGTAAAAAACCCTAATTGTTGGTTTACTGCCACAGAAGAGAATCTGTCTGGTCGATTTCTGAGCCAACTTGAATATCTGAGAAACCCTAGGGTTGTGTCTTCTATGAAAAATGGGAGGGCAAATTTTGGGGTACAACAGTAGGGTGATCCCCATCCAGAGTTTCAATCTTTGAAAACTTCTTCCCAACTGGGCTGGTCTCAAGAATCTTCGAAGAGTTTTGCCAAAAGAATACACCTCTCCGGTTGGTCGGTAACATGGTTTATTTCCCCAAAAAACTACAAATTCCCCAACTTGAATTTTCCTCCCAAACTATCACAAATCAAAGGACCACAACTCATTTTCCCCCAGTAGACTTTCCTACAATCCCCAGTAAGTTGCTACAAAGCCTGGAAGCCAAACCAGATAACAGTTAACTTCTTTATCCTCAACAAGTTTGTTAACTTCCTTCCTTTTCCATCAAGATATTATTCCCCAGTAGAGAAAAGGACAACTAAGAGTCCTAAACTCTTTTCCCTAAGCAGGAATCAACACTCTCCACAAAGTTTTCCTCAAGCAAAGTCAACATCCCCAGCAGAGTTCTCCTCAAAACAACAAAACAGGAATCCCCAGTGGAAACATTCTAAGCAAAGTTTGAAGACACACATACTCTTCAACAGCAGTCCAAGATTAGTGACTCCCCCAGCACTTGTCAAAGATTTATTTTCCGAGGCAAAGATACACTTCATAACATTTCACACATCCTATTTACATACATGATAAATGCATACAACATAATCTCATTTATTTTGAGAAACATCATTACGCCATGCATCTCATACATCATGGAATTGCATACAACTAACCCTTTACCTTTTTAGGAAAGATCAATCAACAGATAATTATCATCAATAATTTTCGATAAGTTCTGGATTAATACCTGTAACAAGGCAAGAAAACTATTTGTGAACGACTGACTGTGGATTAATACCTATAACAAGCCAGGAAAACTATCTATGGATGACCGACTATGGATTATCACCTGTAACAAGTCAGGAAAGCTATCTACATAACCATCCTGAAGCAATCTTACGCGGGTTCCTTCTGACTACTAGATGCAGCTTCACACGGGCTCATCATGAAGCAACCCTACCCAGGTTCCTTCTCATTTCTAGATACATTTTTAGACAGACTCATCATAAAGTAACCCTACCTAGGTTCCTTCTCAGACATTTCCATATGAAGTTTTACACGGATTCATGAAGCAACCTGTGATACGGTGGGAGAACTGACTTGGGTGTTTTGTGTTTTGTTGCAAACGTTGCAGTTAGCAAGAGTCACAACCGACTTTTTTTTATCCAAAAGGAAAGGCTGAAAACAACAGGAAAAACCTTTGAGATTATTTCTTGAGTTCGGGGGTTAGATTATGAAAAGGGAAGGTGTTAGAACCCTTTTCATCCATAGTTATCTATGGGCTCTTAATTGCTTGTTAGATCACTTGCTTTTGTTTGAAAATGTGCTTTGTGTGATTTTTGAAAGTATTTTGAAAAGGCGCCATCGTTTAGGCAAACTTTGTAATAGTTCTCGTTCGTAAGAACGTATACAAAGTATTGATCTTTTTAAAATGTTTCAAGTTTGGAAAGTGTTTTGAAAGTGTTTTTGAAAGTCTTGGTGTTTGTTTGGAAAATAAGCAAGAGTGTTTGATTTGAAATTGAGCAAGCAACTAGGAACAATCTACCTACTCAAAAGTCTTAGTTCATTTATTCCTTTCCTTTGATATTGTTATCTTACCATTGATTTTGTAAGAAGCCTTACCTTTGGATGTAAAGAGACGCACGTGGGTCATCATATAGCCATGATAGCAATATTGTGAAATATCTTAGCAATTCTCTTTGAGGGACTAAGATCATTTTGAAAGACAACTTTGATAGCCTCATCGAGGGATTATGATCTTGTATTTTTGATTTCTTTTTGCTAAGATATCCCACTTGCATAACATGGCCATTTTTTATAAGGAAACAAAGTGGAATTACCCTAAGGGTGCAAGTGTGCAAGTGTGATGATTTACATGCATTATTTTGTCTTGAATTAGGGTTCGCTAGCTTGTTAATTTTAATCTTTCCATACAAACCCTAATTTACTAGCATTTATATAAAGCGATAAATTGCGGAAATAAAAATACTAAGCTATTACATCATTAGGGGAGGGGGTATACAAATTTACAAATGGGTATTTTGCAAGAAAATTAAACTTAATTAACTATTACAACCATATTGAATAAATATGCAAGAATTAAATAAATAATAATGTACAAATGCAAAGGGAAAAGAAACATGATTTTTGTTTGATTTTTTATGAAAGGGGTTTTAATCTAAACCTAATTAAAGAAGATTAGTTAAAAAAAATTAAATAAAACTAATTAAGAAAGCATTTAAATTAAAAAGTATTTTTTAGGGTTTTTTATGAAAAAAGTTTAAAATTAAGAAAAAAAATGAAAGTTAATCAATTAAAATAGACCTAAGTTCTAAATTAATTAATTATGAAAATAGTAATATAATATAATAACTAAAACTAATTATCTAAACATTAATTATAAAAAAGAAGGTTAAATTCATTAAGAAAATATTTTTTAGTCTTTTGTTTTTTTACAAAGAATAATAAATAAATGTGAAAATAATAATAATAATAATAATAATAATAATTTTTTGGATTTTTTTATTAGTAAAGATAAAAATAATATTAATAATAATAATAAAAATAATAAAGGAAATAAAAATATAAAAGAAAGAAAATGGGCCAGGATGTATGATAATGAAACAGGGGCTCGAACCCAAGTCCCTCAGGCTACAGGCACGCGCTTTAACCACTGGGGTGGTGATACATCTGTTAACTTAAACACAACAATAAGTATATGATACAAGTTTTTCCCTGAATGTTTGAAATCACATTCTTCCTCCTTCATGCGCGCATAGACACCATGTCCACCATTGTTAACCCTGTAACTTTCTCATTTCATGACCATTTTGAAAAGTACAAACATGAAACTTGCTGGAAATTTCATCATCAATTTAACCATATAATTTAATTAAGCTAAAAATCAAAGGTTAAACATAATTTTGTTTGATACCAAAAGCATACCCTAACTGGTCAGAAGCTAAGTTATCCAAGCACAAGCAAGTAAAATGCAAACTAGGGACATGGCCAACTTGAGGGCAATAATATCTACATTTTTAATTCAGAATGTATGCACAAAGGATGCTTGTATCAAGATATTGAAGTTTGAAAACTTACCTATTGCAGCTAGATTTGAATATGGACTTTGAGCAAGTTTTGAAGAGTGAAGATGATCAGGTTAGCTTGCCTGGACCTCCGTGAATGTGTTGCAAGTCTTACTTTGCCTTGAGGATGGCTGAAGCTCCCTACTCAAGTCAAGCTGCAAGCTTGAGTTTCAAAAATGGTGGATGATAGAAATGTGATTACAGTCTTGAAACAGGGGCTGGGATAACTTCTACATGTGTATTAGAAACTTTGTGGATGGTTGGGCCAAGAAACGCACGAGGGGATTTGGAGATTGGATTCAAAAATCAGAAATGACAAGTTTTTGTGCTTGTATGGAAATTTCTGGTTTTGGGGAGTTTTAGGGAGTTTGAGAGCTTGTAAAATCATGTCTTAAGTTATATAAGAGTGTCTTGATATAAAGGAAAAGGTTTGGAGACTTGAGATGGTCAGAATCACACAAGCACAAGTTATGGGATTTTTGCTTGTTTTTGAAGCAAGCTTGAAACATCTTGTTCCAATGTGAAGTACAAAGCTTGTAGGGTGGTTGTAACCTTTAAACATGTTTGTTCCGATTGTATAGGGGATGCTTGTGCAGAAAGAACAAGTTTAATGCTCAAGACAAGTTGAATTTGTGATTAAAGCAACTTTATTATAATGGAATGGTTACTTTCTTCCCAAAATGGCAATTTGGTTTGGATAATGCTTGAATCAATTGGACAATTGATCAATCAGTTGTATAAACATTAAATTATGGATTGATTAAAAAGTTTGAGGTCTGAAAATCAAATATTGTGCAGCATGGCTATGAATTGGTCAAGTGTTCACCACAAATTCCGCCTTGTAAATCAAGAATGAAAACCTAACTTCATCTCTTCAATTCTCTTAGCTCAAGCATGATCTCAATGATTTCTTGGACTTTCTGGAAATCTTATAACATCCTCTACAACCTCTATGTTGGTCATTTTTAAAAATTCCTCTTGGAACTATGTGAAAAATTTCCATGAAGTTAGGTTAAAATCTTGCCTAAACTAGGGCAAAATTTCACCAAGTTTCCAAGTTTCATGAACATGTATTCACAAAATCATAACATGAAATCCATGAATTTCTAGGAGAATTTATGTTCTACACTGTTTTAGATCTCGTTGAGATCTACAACTTTCATGTTGAAAGTTTCCTTTGAATCATCTTGCATCATGGTGAAAAAATGGCTCAAAGTTGTTAAAAAAATATGAATTTTCAAAGACTTAGAAAAAATTCTAAGTTTAGAAAATTTGACTTTTCAAAATGAAATCTTAACTTTTTGGTTTCTTGATGAAAAATTTTAACCTTTTGACATGTTTTGATGAATTGTGATCTTTGATACTTGATTTTGACCAAAAAGTCAAAGTTTGACTTTTCAGTATATAGTTGACTTTTGATCAATTGACTGAAAATCAACTATCAATCAATTGATCTTGAGGGAAGTTTTGAGTCATTCCATTAGGTAAAAATGATTCAATTTAATTCTTGAGATCATGTCTCCAACCAATCAACCATTTGCTAGGTCAAAAATCAGAAATTGCACTTCCTCAGTCAAAACCCTAATTTTGACCATTTTGCCCTTTCGATGATCTGATCAAATTTCTTGAGGAATTGTGGTCCAAAATTGATCAAATGACATATATGAGTTCATAATGTTAATATGGATAAAAATTATGAATCTTGACTATAAATTGACCACAGTTGAATTTTTCTCCAATACAACTGATTTTTAGGTCAACTGATCAATTGGCTGAGCAAAATGTGATTTAAGACTTGAAACATGACATGAGAAATATTGAGGGTCCAAAATGATCCATGAAAGTCATATAAGGCACTAAAAGTCCATTTATCCTTGTGCAATCTCAAACCCTAATTTCTAGTCATCAGTGCTTGAGGAGGTGTGTTGAGCTGATCAACCATAATGCAGTCTTGAACCAAAGGAGATCTTGTGAGAGATTACTTGATAAATGAGAGGGCAAATTTTGGGGTACAACAACTTCCCGTGTTCAATCTTCTTAAACCTGAAGAGTTAGATTGGTGGATCCGCCATTCATGACTTGAAGATAAAAGATGATTGAACACTAGAGTGCCTAGAAATTTGCACTCAAAGATGGACTATGAATGGGCTTATAGATGCCATTTGGAGGAATGTTGATAAACATTGAAATAAGTATCATCACAAATCTCTTGTTGATTTATACTAAAACTTGATGTTTTACCTGTGAGAAAAAGAGTTAGTAAAATGCAGATGTATGCATGATGTTCACCAAATGTGGTATTACGCTAAATGCATTTTGTATGTTCATGCTATGATGTATGAATGTCAGATGTATGTTTTTGTCCAGGAAAATAAATCCCTGACTGCCGCTGAGGAAATTCTGGGCGGTTGAATCCCTGATTGCTGTTCGGTGATCGTGATTTTAGCAAGTGTACTATTTTCACCAATGTAGTTTTAAAGGGTTTTACCCCGAATATCGATCACGAGGATTGCGTAGGAAATACGAGTTATTACACAAAGTCAATTAAACAAAAGAGCATATGGTGTTGTTTCTAACAAATAACGAAATAGAATAATAACTAGGAATAAGCTGAAATTTAGACTGAACTTTTGATTTTATGAAGATAATGCTAAGGTAGGGTGTGTGCTTCAATCTCTAACTCCTCTGGATCAAGATCTCATTACCAAGTTTATAGAATTCAATTATTTATTCTCAAGAATTGTTTTCCTAAGTCCTTAGTGAAAACCCTTTGGTTTAAAAATCCTATTACCTAAGTCCTTAGAGAAATAGGAGAAAACCAATTCATTTAATTATCAAGAATTTCTAAATAACCATATTATATCCCTAATCCTAGGTGATAATCATAGAGTTCAATTGTACAAAAACCTTAACAATCGTAGGCCCACAAATTGTTAACCACACAATAATCCTTATTGATCAGATAAAGAAAGCATTATAAACATCATACAATTGAATTGAAATACTACAAACTTTTAAATTAATGAAATACCAAATCCAGAGTTGTTACAGATCAAATCAGGGACACCCCCCTAGCATTGGGGGGTTTAGCCTCTCATAATATTCAAGGAAAACAAAGATAAAAGTTTAGACATTACACAATAATGGGAGAACTCAGATCTTCAATGGTGTCCACCGTTGAATCTCTTCTTCTTCCACAACCTTGCTTCTGTCTTCTTTTTCGTTGCAATTCTCTTTTACGATCTCCAAAAAAGTCCCTTTCTCTTGCCCTAAAATTGTCTTTTTATTCTCCTTTCATTCCAGTCCAAGTGGTTTGCCAAAAATACCCTTGATGAGCCCCTTTGAGAGAGAAAATCAAAAAACACAAATTCACTGCGCGCTCATCAACACGGGCCGTGTTGATTCACACGGGTGCCCGTGTTGATCCCCTGTTTTAGGCAAAAAGCTGTGTTTCTGGGCACAATTCAACACGGGCCGTGTTGATTCACACGGGTGCCCGTGTTGATCCCCTGTTTCAGGCAAAAAGTTGATTTTCCAGCCACATTTCAACACGGGCCGTGTTGATTCACACGGGTGCCCGTGTTGATCCCCTGTTTCAGGCAAAAAGTTGATTTTCCAACCACATTTCAACACGGGCCGTGTTGATTCACACGGGTGCCCGTGTTGACCTCTAAACTTGGTTTTTTCCGGGCTTCTTTTCTCCAATATTGTGCGCCACGAGTTCATATCTTTCCATTGCCACACCTGGACCAGAAACACTACCAACCAGAGCATAAAAGGGACATTTTTATAACACTCATTCATTAAAACTATGCGACAACTAAACACAATTGAAAATAAGAAAACTTACTTTAAAACGCATGCAAATGCCACTTAATGTTACCAAGGCTATGAATTCTTGTCAGAAAAAGGTGCGAAACTTACTAGAAATGGTGACCGATCACAACCCCACACTTATCTCATTGCTTGTCCTCAAGTGATGTATTGGGACGAAACAAAGGTCACCACGAGCTTCTTTTTCTCCGCAACACAATCAGGTTATTCGCAAAACATCTTCACTTATCAATCGAGCTTATGGTATTCTTCGTCAATCTATTCACCACATTATCACTTCCGATCACTTGTTCACCTGCAAGCTTATTTCACAATCTCACAAGATCTCTCCGGGTTAATGTGTTTACACTCACAGTACCAAGGCATGCATATTACTTTTAACTTTGAAAACATTCTCGAATCACTACACACAACTATTGCACACACATTCAAGAGGACTTTGGGATAAAATATGGTTTGGGTTCAGTGTGGTCAACAAGGAATGGGATAACAAAGGGTTTAGGTGCTCGGCATTCATGTTGTTTCACAAAACTACTATTATTGGCTTGAATCGTAAAAATGGGGTTAAGACCTCCGACTTCTTGTTTTTAGCTTTTAGATTCATTTATATGGTCTTTCGGACAAGTGGGCAAGAATTTCTACAATTTTTCGTTTGTTTTTCAACCTTTCTTTATGGATTTTTCACAATTTTTCTTGTCTCTTTTTTTTTTCTTGCCCTTTTCTCAATGATTCACAACCCCATACTTAGATTCTTTCATACATTTTACGAGACTAACTTTAATGCCGAGCTATAGAATGAATGGTGAAAATGTGGGTGGTAACAAAAACAAAAATGAACAATCACAAACATTACGGCTCAAGGGGGTCTACTATGGATAGGATGCATATAGGATGGCTAAAAAGGCTCGGGGTTACAGAAAAAACAATTGCCTCAGTGTGTGCTGTCGTAGTGTGTTTGTGTTATGAGAACATATACAAAATCAAAGTGAATAGTGCCATACCTGACTGAACTCTCATGTAGATTTGTGAATTTGGCTCTGAAGTCTCACCAGGTGGGTTAAGCTTACATGCTCCGAGGTGCTCTTGGTGCCATGTGGTTTCCTTTTATCTGAAGTCTACCATAGTATTCTCTTGGTTTCGTGTTAATGCTTTGCGTCCTACCTTTTCCTCTTGATTGTGCCAACTACCGTGGTGCCTGCGAAGATCAAGTGTGGGGTGTGTTGTTCAACCACTAGCTATTCGTTTGCTCCTCTTCCGATTTCCATCAATCACCTGGTAACATCATGACAGCACTGCACCATACTACTTTAAACAAAACCACTTAAAATAAACAAACGTAAACCAAATAATCCAAACAAACTAAACTATAAATTCAAAAACACAAAGCAATAACATAAAATAAAACCTCCCCCACATCTGAACCAAACATTGTCCTCAATGTTTGAACTCACATGTGACGGAGAGTACCCGGCTCACTGATACGGTGGCGGAGGAGGAGGATTCTGTGGAAATTGCAACATCAGACGTCGCATCATGTCCTGGACATCGTCCACCACAGCTCCTTGTCGAAATAGCTCCTCGCTTTGTCTTGATTGCTCAGCACGGAGAGAAGTAATCTCAGTTTGTACCCACCCCCATTGATCAGAATTCATGGAGGACGATCCAGCATATTGCTGGCTGGACTGCTGAGGAGGTGGGATAGGTTGCTCTGCTTCTGGAGCATCATCCTCCGATTCGTCACCTGAAAAAGAATGATCATGTGGAGGACGTTCCCTGGCAGTTGTACCTGTAGCTGCATATAGCCAGTTAGCAGGATTTGCAACAGAAATCAAAGTTGGTGCGGGAAGTGCCATAATATGCTGATCATGACAAATCAGCGAGTAGTACCCCGGCTTAACCACGATCATCCTCTGATTGACAAGAGTTGTCATGTCAATCTTTTTACCTGTTAGCGAGGGCTCCTCAATCAGAAGCTGACAGTAGTTCAGATGGTCAGCCAGTTGGGTGATCATACCACCCACCGATATCTCCCCAGAAGTTGCATTCCCAACTTGTTTTAGGTGATTAGCAGCAAAGGCCGCTACATTCACACGTCCTACCTCAGTCATATTTTGCAACAAAAATAGCTCTCTTTTTGCACATACCCCAGTGCTATCTCCCCGCCCAAATAGAGTATAAGCCAAACCTTTTTGTGCATAACGGAAACAGGGGTTATGGATGCCCGAGGCTTTGGCCCTGCTAGGATTATAGCCAGAGGTACCTGTTATCGCCTCCCAAAATTCACCAGCATGAAAAGTTTCGGGTGGTTGCCCCGGTCCAGAGGAGGGTAAGTTAAGGGCCGCCCCGACCTCCGCCACAGACAAGGAATGCTGGTTACCAAACATGCAAAATTCCAGATTACCATAAAACTCCAATTCGGAGCCATTCCACCTGCGTCTTAATTTAAAGTCAACAGAACTCAAGAATTCAAAAGTTAGTCCTTCATAAGTAGGTGCTTCAAATAACATAAAGGGAAGCATCCCAATATTTTGAAACATACGAAATACCTCATCTCTAAGGCCTAACTTGTTGAGCGTATCTTCACAGATATAACGAGGGGGAAGTAATTTCCGCTTAATCAAAACATTATACCTTTCTTTGTGTTCTGGTTTCGTGAAGGTAATGCCGTGAGCATTCTCATCCGAATTCCGACTTCTCTCGGCGGCGCTACTCGGAGCTCGACGTGGTTTCTACCTGGGCTGAGATGATTCCGCGAAATCATCTCGCTTGGAGGAGCGTTGGGTTGGTCTCTTAGGAGGCATGGTATAATTCTGCACAGAAAATGAATACAAAACACAAACAACACAACAAATAGAAAAATTCGAAAATTCAAATTGCACAAAATTAAAAACTGAAACGGTGAAAGTGTAGAGGATGAGGAGTAGAGCACTTTTTATGAAAGCACGAGGGTGTTTTAGTGAGTGGGTGATGGAGAAAAAGTGAGTTTTTTAAGAGATGGAGGCTAGGTTTCTATGGAGAAAAGAGTGATGAATGAGAGAGAGAAGAGAATAAAGAAGAAGAAGTGTTACAAAACAGGTGGGGGCCACAGAATAAAAGGCATTAAAAATTAAAAACTAAAAAAAAAACTGACCAGGACGATCAACACGGCCGTGTTGATTCACACGGGCGCCCGTGTTGATGTTCTGTTAAAAACAACACGGGCCGTGTTGATTCACACGGGCGCCCGTGTTGATGCCCCTGTACGTTTTTTCAAAAAAATTTATTTTTCTTCTTGTTTCTCAAACAACACGGGCCGTGTTGATTCACACGGGTGCCCGTGTTGATGGTCCTGAATGCCCAATTTTGGATTTTCCTAGTGCGTTTCGACCACCGTTTCATCTACCGATCCACATCCTAAACACCTGAAATTGAACAAAACAAAATAAAAGAAAATGCGTTAGAAAATATGAGCGTGGGTTGCCTCCCACGAAGCGCTTCGTTTAACGTCGCCTGGCTCGACGGTCCACAACTCATCCGGCGAGACGCAAATAATCGATCACTCCTGCTCCTACTCCAGTATAGTAAGGCTTCAACCTTTGTCCATTCACTTTGAAGACGTCCCCATTGTTTGGATTCTTAATCTCTACCGCTCCGTGAGGGAATACCGTTTGTACCACAAACGGACCAGACCAGCGGGATTTCAACTTTCCAGGAAAAAGTTTAAGCCTGGAGTTAAACAGAAGCACTAACTGTCCTTCCCACAGATCCTTCTTGATGATACGTTGATCATGCCACTTCTTTGTTTGCTCTTTGTACATCTTTGCATTTTCATAAGCTTGGTCTCGAAATTCCTCTAACTCATGAAGTTGAAGAATACGAGACTCACCAGCTTTCACAATATCATAATTGAGGAATTTAGAAGCCCAAAATGCCTTGTGTTCCAGCTCGAGTGGTAGATGGCAAGCTTTACCATAAACCAACTGATAGGGTGACATGCCTATGGGTGTTTTAAATGCCGTTCTATATGCCCATAATGCATCTTCAAGCTTAAGAGCCCAATCTTTTCTTGAGGCACTTACCGTCTTTTCGAGGATCTGTTTTATCTGCCTGTTTGATACTTCGACCTGACCACTAGTCTGAGGGTGGTAAGGTGTCGCAATCTTATGCTTCACATTATACTTCTTCAGCAGATTTTCCATCAACTTATTCAGAAAATGAGTTCCTTCATCACTTATCAATGTTCTTGGTACACCGAACCTTGAAAATATGTTGTTTTTGAGGAAGTTCACTACCACCTTAGCATCATTCGTAGGAAGAGCCACAGCTTCAACCCACTTAGAGACGTAGTCCACCGCTACAAGAATGTAGTTCTTCCCAAAAGATGGTGGGAACGGACCCATGAAATCAATGCCCCACACATCAAACAATTCCACTTCAAGGATACCCTTCTGAGGCATCTGATTTCTTTTTGAAATATTCCCTGTCCTCTGACACCTATCGCATTCTTTCACGATGCTTTGAGCGTCTTTGAACAATGTAGGCTAGTATAATCCAGATTGTAAGACCTTTGCCGCTGTTCTGTCTCCACTGAAATGCCCTCCATATTCAGAGTCATGGCATGCCTTTAACACATCTCTTTGTTCCTCCTCTGGTACACATCTTCTAATCAAGCCATCAATTCCCTTCTTGTATAAGAATGGATCATCCCACAAGTAGAACCTGCAATCATGTAAAAACATTTTCTTTCTGTTATAGTCAAAATCATCAGGGATTATACCACCTACCAGATAGTTTGCATAGTCGGCAAACCAAGGCACGCCAATAACAGCGAGGATGTGTTCATCTGCGAACTCGTCCCTTATTGGGCGCTTATCTTCCGTTTCTTCAATAGGTGACATTCGAGACAAGTGATCAGCTACAGTGTTTTCAGACCCTTTCTTGTCACGAATTTCCACATCAAACTCCTGAAGGAGCAAGATCCACCTTAACAATCTTGGTTTAGAATCCTGTTTAGCAAAAAGATACTTCAAGGAAGCATGTTCAGTATAAACAATGACTCGAGAGCCCAACAGATATTGCCTGAATTTATCAAAGGCATAAACAACCGCTAACAACTCTTTCTCGGTAGTTGCATAATTCATCTGTGCAGGGTTCAACACATGACTAGCGTAGTAAATGACATGTAATAATTTTTCTCTACGCTGTCCTAGAACCGCCCCTATGGCAATATCACTTGCATCACACATGATCTCAAAAGGTAGAGACCAATCAGGGGCTACTACAATTGGTGCCGATATTAATTCTTGCTTTATTTTGTCAAAAGCTACGGCACATTCGTCATCAAAATTGAAAGTTTTGTCCTTAACTAAAAGTGTAGTTAAAGGTTTTGCTATTTTAGAGAAATCTCTTATGAACCTGCGGTAGAGACCCGCATGCCCTAAGAAAATTCGGATACCTTTTTCATTCATGGGAGGAGGCAATTTTGCTATGACTTCTATCTTGGCTTGGTCAACTTCTATTCCCTTATGAGAGATTTTGTGACCCAAAACTATACCTTCTCGCACCATGAAGTGACACTTCTCCCAGTTGAGGATTAGGTTTGTTTGTTGGCACCTTTCTAACACAAGAGCAAGGTTAGTTAAACAATTATCAAAAGACTTACCAAATACCGAGAAGTCATCCATGAAAACTTCCATATGCTTCTCAAGCATATCCGCAAAAATAGATTGCATGCATCTTTGAAATGTGGCAGGGGCGTTACATAACCCGAATGGCATTCTTCTGTAAGCAAAAATACCAAACGGGCATGTAAACGCGGTCTTTTCTTGATCTTCAGGTGCGACAGCTATCTGATTGTACCCTGAGTAACCATCGAGAAAACAATAGTACTCATGACCCGCTAACCTTTCTAACATCTGGTCAATAAAAGGAAACGGGAAGTGATCTTTTCTTGTTGCCAGATTCAGTCTACGGTAATCAATACAAACTCTCCACCCTGTAACTGTCCTCGTAGGAATAAACTCATTCTTTTCATTCTTAATCACTGTAGTCCCACCTTTCTTCGGAACCACATGAACTGGACTCACCCATGAACTGTCAGATATTGGATAAATCATCCCTGCGTCCAAAAGTTTCACCACCTCCTTTCTTACTACTTCCTTCATTGCTGGATTGAGTCGTCGTTGAGGTTGGACAACTGGTTTGTGAGCATCTTCCATTAGGATTTTGTGCATGCAAATAGTTGGACTTATTCCTTTCAAGTCTTCTATCGACCATCCGAGAGCACTCTTGTGCTTTTTAAGAACTTTGACAAGCTTATCTTCTTGAAGGAATTCAAGGTGAGAACTTATGATAGCCGGGCACTTACTCTCTGTGTCTAAAAAAACATATTTAAGGTTTTCCGGTAATTGTTTGAGTTCAGCCCCTTTCTTTGGTTCATCTTCACTTCCTTCCACTAATGGTTTCCTTAGCTCTTCCCATCGGTTGTGGCGAGAATTTGTGATAAAGGATGTTGTTTCCATCATGGCTAAAACTTCACTATCTTTTGCATCAACTATTTCCTCTTCTTTAAAGATTGATAAACTCAAAACTCTCTCCAACAGTAATTTTTGTATTGCCAAAGAGTTTCCTTCATCACAAATTTGATCGATTACCTCAATGTGCTGACTTGTGGCAATGTCGTCTTTGTACTTCATGGTGTTTCTCACATCAATCTTCAGTTCTTCATCATAAACTTTCAAGGTCATAGTACCTTCCTCTATGTCAATCAAGCATCTCCCGGTCTCTAAAAATGGTCTCCCCAATATGATTGGTATCTCCTCATCTTCGGGCATTTCTAGAATAACGAAATCTACAGGGAACACAAACTTGTCGATTTTCACCAGTACATCTTCTACTACTCCGTAAGGTCTTTTCACCGATTGATCTGCAAACTGAAGCGTCATTCGTGTATCTTGTACTTTACCTATTCCCAATCTTTTGTAGATGGATAACGGCATAAGACTCACACTTGCTCCTAAATCAATCAGAGCTTTCTTGAATGACCTATCACCGATAGTGCATGGAATAGTTACAGAACCTCGATCTGTCTTTTTAACCGGAATCTTCATACCCTGCAAAATAGCACTACATGTTTCAGTTAGAATAATAGGATCATTGGCGATGATCCGCTTCTTTGAAATAATATCCTTCATGAACTTTGCATAAGTTGGCATTTGCTCAAGTGCTTCTAAGAAGGGAATGTTCAGCTCAAGTTTCTTGAACATTTCCAAGAACTTCTCAAAATTCTTCTCATGTTGTTCTTTCTTCCTATTTCTTGTTGGAAAGGGAAGCTTGACCGCCGGTTTAGGTGTAGCTATTTTCTCTTTTACCACCCTTTCTTCCTCCTTGGTCTCTTGACTAACAACCTCATTTTCTTTTATCTCTACATCCACCTCAATCAACATATCTTCTTCATCAGAATTCTTCTCAGGTTTATCATTGGATTTACTGCTTCTGGTAGTCACGGTGTTCACATGATTATTGTCTCTTGGGTTAGTAACCGTGCTACTAGGTAGAGAACCCGGTTGTTGAGAGTTAGTCATTTGTTGTGCAATTTGACTCACTTGTATTTCCAGATTTTTGATAGAAGCCCCTGTATTCCTCATGTTGCTTCTGGTTTCTTCCTGGAATTGAGAATTTTGAGCAGCCATTTTTTCAATTGCTATTTCCCAGTCTGCCTTCTTCGGAGTTTGTTGTTGACCTTGAGGTTGGAACTGTTGTGGGTGGTGTTGAAATTGCTGTTGGTATTGTTGTTGTGGTTGTGGAGGTCTATATTGTTGTGGTTGCGCTGGAGCTTGAAACTGGTTTGGTCCTTGCTTTTGGAAGTTTCCTTGCTGATCCTTCCATGCGAAATTAGGATGATTTTTCCACCCTGGATTGTATGTATTGGCGTATGGATTATTTTGCCTCAACATATGAATCTGTTCAACCTGTTCTTGCGTTGCCACACAATGCATAGAAAAATGCGGCCCACCACATATTTCACACAATACTGAAGTGCTTGGCTCAACCTGTGCCACTTTCTGTTCACCAATATTCATATTCTTTAACCTTCTTTCCACTTCAATTGCAATCTGCTCCTCCATTTTAACCACTTGGTCTGCCAGCTTCAAATCAATTTTTCCTTCCGGTTGGCTTATTGCCCGATCATATAACTCGATGTGTTCGTTCGCGGAAATAGCTTCTATGATCCTCTTGATACCAGTGGCTGTTGAGAAATTAGTTGAGCCACCGGCTGCAGTGTCGATCAATTGTTTTGTTTTAACTCGTAGACCATTAACAAAAGTCTGCATTTGTTCGGTTGGATCCATGTTATGAGTAGGACAAGCAACCAAACACCTCTTGAATCTTTTATATGCATCTCCTATCAGTTCCCCTTCTTTCTGCTTGAAATTAATGATATCGTATCTTTTACGAATGAAAACCGAAGCTGGGAAGTACTCATTAAGAAAAGCGGTTTCCATTTGTTCCCATGTTGTGATACTTCCAGCAGGAAGTGAGTAAAACCACTCTTCTGCATCTTCGGATAACGTGAAAGGGAACATCACAAGTCTCTTTGCTTCTTCGGAATGGCCTTCTATCTTCAAGGATGTTTTTGTGGTTAGGAATCTCTGTAGATGCTTATTCGCATCTTCATTGATTCTCCCAGCAAAAGGCTTGCTTTCTAACTGTCGGATGGTGGAGGGATGCAGTTGGAAGTGTGCCACGTTAACCGGTTGATTCACTATGGTCATTCTTCCAGGCGGTGCATTTGCCCTTCCATAATCCCCCAAAAGTCTCTCTGGAGGAGGTGGATCAGCTGCCATAATTTCAGATTCGGATTCTGATTGTTCGGATGAAATCAAAAGTATTTCTTCGTCTTCTGATTCTGAGACTACTGGTGATTTTTCTTTTGCATCCAGTCTTTTCCGCTTAACTTCTTGTAGTCGTGCTTTCAAGAATCTTTCTGGTTCTGCGTCAAAAAGAAGTTCAGCTGAGGTCTTACCTCGCATACAAGATTAGACGATGATTAGTTGGGAGTAAAATAATTAAATAAAATACGCAGAATATAATTTTAATTGCAGAGCAATAAAATTTTAGTTGACTATATAATAACTTATATTTTGGAAATCCCCGGCAACGGCGCCAAAAACTTGATCGTGATTTTAGCAAGTGTACTATTTTCACCAATGTAGTTTTAAAGGGTTTTACCCCGAATATCGATCACGAGGATTGCGTAGGAAATACGAGTTATTACACAAAGTCAATTAAACAAAAGAGCATATGGTGTTGTTTCTAACAAATAACGAAATAGAATAATAACTAGGAATAAGCTGAAATTTAGACTGAACTTTTGATTTTATGAAGATAATGCTAAGGTAGGGTGTGTGCTTCAATCTCTAACTCCTCTGGATCAAGATATCATTACCAAGTTTATAGAATTCAATTATTTATTCTCAAGAATTGTTTTCCTAAGTCCTTAGTGAAAACCCTTTGGTTTAAAAATCCTATTACCTAAGTCCTTAGAGAAATAGGAGAAAACCAATTCATTTAATTATCAAGAATTTCTAAATAACCATATTATATCCCTAATCCTAGGTGATAATCATAGAGTTCAATTGTACAAAAACCTTAACAATCGTAGTCCCACAAATTGTTAACCACACAACAATCCTTATTGATCAGATAAAGAAAGCATTATAAACATCATACAATTGAATTGAAATACTACAAACTTTTAAATTAATGAAATACCAAATCCAGAGTTGTTACAGATCAAATCAGGGACACCCCCCTAGCATTGGGGGGTTTAGCCTCTCATAATATTCAAGGAAAACAAAGATAAAAGTTTAGACATTACACAATAATGGGAGAACTCAGATCTTCAATGGTGTCCACCGTTGAATCTCTTCTTCTTCCACAACCTTGCTTCTGTCTTCTTTTTCGTTGCAATTCTCTTTTACGATCTCCAAAAAAGTCCCTTTCTCTTGCCCTAAAATTGTCTTTTTATTCTCCTTTCATTCCAGTCCAAGTGGTTTGCCAAAAATACCCTTGATGAGCCCCTTTGAGAGAGAAAATCAAAAAACACAAATTCACTGCGCGCTCATCAACACGGGCCGTGTTGATTCACACGGGTGCCCGTGTTGATCCCCTGTTTCAGGCAAAAAGCTGCGTTTCTGGGCACAATTCAACACGGGCCGTGTTGATTCACACGGGTGCCCGTGTTGATCCCCTGTTTCAGGCAAAAAGTTGATTTTCCAGCCACATTTCAACACGGGCCGTGTTGATTCACACGGGTGCCCGTGTTGACCTCTAAACTTGGTTTTTTCCGGGCTTCTTTTCTCCAATATTGTGCGCCACGAGTTCATATCTTTCCATTGCCACACCTGGACCAGAAACACTACCAACCAGAGCATAAAAGGGACATTTTTATAAAACTCATTCATTAAAACTATGCGACAACTAAACACAATTGAAAATAAGAAAACTTACTTTAAAACGCATGCAAATGCCACTTAATGTTACCAAGGCTATGAATTCTTGTCAGAAAAAGGTGCGAAACTTACTAGAAATGGTGACCGATCATTGGGGATGAAGAATATACATATCTTCAAACTTTGATGAAAGGATGCTTCCGCTGGGAAATATATCTTGCATGTCAGATGTTATCTGGTCGGATCCAGGCTTCACAACTTGCTGAGAATGAGGAAGTAAACTGCTATCTGGTCGGGTCCAGGCTTCACGGTAACTTACTGGGGATAAGGCAGTTAACTGTTATCTAGTCGGATCCTGGCTTCACGGTAACTTACTGGGGATAAGGAAGTTAACTGTTATCTGGTCGAATTCCAGGCTTTGCAGAGAATTTCTTGAAATTAAATAGTTATCTGGTCGGATCCAGGCTTCACAACAACTTGTTGGGGATAAGGCAGTTCATTGTTATCTGGTCGGATCCAGGCTTTGCAGTAACTTGAAGTGGTAACTACTATTTGGTCGGGTCCAGGTTTCATGGTTTTTTGGAAAGTTGCACTATTATCTGGTCGGTTCCAGGCTTTATAATGTCTCTCTGGGGATCGCAGTTAGTTGTTATCTGGTCGGGTTCCAGACTTCATAATAACTTGCTTGAAAACTGACATTTGGTCGGGTCCAGATGTTGTACCCCATAATTTTCCCTCTCATTTCTCAAAGGATCACCTTGGACCCTCAGGTTTGTTCCCATCCAATTTCAAGCCTTGAGTTACAAATTTTCCAAGAAAGTCATTCACAAGGGCAAAACGGTCATCCGCACACTGAAAAGTAAAACTTTGACTTTTGGATCAAAATCAAGTTTCAAGAATCATATTTAATCAAGACATGTTGAAATATGAAGTTTGTTTCATCAAGAAATTCAAAAGTCAAATTTCTAAATACTTAGAATTTTTCTAAGTGTTTAAGAAATATGACAAGCTCAGAACTTCTGATCAGATTATCACCATGATGAAAGCTAATTCTGGAATAATTTCTAACACAAGAGTTGTGGATCTCAATGAGATCTCAAACATTGCAGGACAAAACTTCTCCTAGAAATGTTAGGATTTAAAGTTATACATCTTCAAAGCCACGTCCTTGAAACTTAAACACTTAGTAAATTCTGAGCATTTTCAAATTAGAAGTTGTTTACAACTTCTGAGCCAGTTTTCACATAGGTTCAGTCAGAAGTTGCAAGATTAATTCAAAAAGGGCTTACAAAGCATGTCATAAGCCTTCTGGAAAGTCTGGGAACTTACTCAGAACATGCTGGAGCAAAGGGATTCAAGGATCAGAAGTTGGATGTTTGTTCTAAGTTTCCCTGATGCTGAACTTCTGGCCCAGAATTAAGCTATGATGCACAATCTCATGGCACATGATTTTTGGTTTGATAAATCTGATCATCATTTAATGCTTACAACTACTTTTGAGTTTTTATGCAAAGGATTTCCCCAAGTGTGACATAGGAGTACATTGTTGTCCTTGAAAAAGAAAACTCTTGTACAAAGGTATGTTGGGCCCATGCTTTGTTTTTGCCTCTGAGGGTACTTTTCCTTAATTCATGCTTACAAATCCAGCTTAGGCACGGCTAAAAGATGCTAACCACCATACTTGCTTCAAGAACAAAGCAGCACCCTAGCATATGAAGGCTATGTTCAACGCTTCGGTCAGAACATCACCAAATCCCAAAACCTCATTTAAACAACCTACTGCACTGTTACAACACAGTCCTATAACCAATAGCTAATCCAATCCACGCCTATATTTTCCCAAATCCCATATTTTCACCAAACTAGCATACGAAAATTGTGTTTAAAAAGAAATGGAACAGTATGCCAAAAGTGTTTTAAAATCCCATTTATTTCCCCCCCTAAAACCACAACAAACCCGTCTATAAATAAGTTGCTCCATCACACGTTCAAGGGGTTGGTTTTTGGAGAGTGAGAATCATCAAAAGAGAGAAAAGAAAACTGTGGAACCTTCATAAATATCCAGAATTCCCAAATAGAAAATCAAACCTTTGTTCTTCCCTTTAAATCAAAGAAATTAGCATTTTCTCTTCCGTTGTTCCTACTGACTCCAGAACGCCTTAAGAAGCAGTTCAAGTTCCAAGCATACGCTCCAGATTCAAGGTAACTCTTTCTGACTTTGCATATTTTCATTCATAACATCATTAAATATGTAAATATCATAGTATTGATGTTGTCCATATCATTGCATAAATAGAAAAACTGTGGATCTGAACTTCTTGATTAAGGCTAGGCTCAGAATTATGATTAAGACTTCTATAAATTGTTGTGCTTTTATCCTTCTGATTTGCTGTTTGTTAAGAACTGAATAAATTGTTGATGTGCTAATTAATATGAGGAAAGAGTTGAAGTGAAGCACAGAACTTCTGAGTTCTATTCACTGTTTTAACACACATAACTTCTATGATTTTCTCACTGTTTTAACACACAAAACTTCTATGATTTTCTCACTGTTTAAACACACTAAACTTCTGATGTTCACTCGCTGTTAACACACACTGAACTTCTGATGTTCACTCACAGTCTTAGCACATACTAAACTTCTGAGTTCTATTCACTATTTTAATACACATAACTTCTAAGACTTTCTCACTGTTCTAACACTCAAGTTAAGCACACAACAACCCAGAACTTCTGTGTTTTCCCTCTAACGTTTCTTGCAGGACCTCATAGTGTATCAATCCAGAACTTCTGACGCTTCTTCTAAACCACAGCGCACCCAACATCAGAACTTCTGATCCCCTTTGTTTTGCTCTCAGCAGCATGCTAATTTTATCTCTCATTATTTCCCTTTTTTATCATTTTCAATATTAATACCCTTTTTATTAATATAAAAAAAAGACATAAAAATATTTTCTTTTTATTAGTTAATTTATTTCTTATTCTTAATTCATTAAGACAAAAAACTATTTTCAAAACAAGTCCTTTTTCTTTCTTGCATTGTACATTTCAATATGGTTGTAATAGTTAAATAGGATTTAAATTCTTGCAACCCACCATTCATAAATTTGTACCCCCATCCCTCAAATGATGTAATAGTGTAGGACCTTTACATTTCTGCAGTTTATTGTTTTCAAGTATAAACGCTAGTAATTAGGGTGTGTATGGAAAGACATCAAATCAACCAATAGATAACCCAAATCAAGACTAAATGCATGAAAATCAAACACACTTGCACACTAGCACCCTTAGGGTAATCCCACTTTGTTGCCTTTCAGAAAATAGTCATGTCCCTTAAATATGGGCGTTTTAGCAAAGACCCTTGATAAAAGACCGTAGTCCCTCGATGACCCTCTATGTTGCCTTCGGTAAATGATCTAGTCCCTAAAACGACATTGCTAAAATGTCTCATAGGTTGCTTTCAATGACTATACAAACTTCCTACGCCCATCCCTTCACATCCAACGATGAGGCTTCTTACCAAACAAATGGTGAGATAGCAACATCTAAAGGAGAGGGAAAATAACATCTAAGACCTTTTGAGTAGGTAGATTCGCTCCTAGTTGCTCGCTTGCTCAAAACAAAAACATTTTATACGCCAACACACTCATTTGAAACATTTTCAAAAGACAAACACTTTGTATGCGTTCTTATAGAGACGAGAACCATTACAAAGACATTTTCAAAAATACTTTCAAAAACCCCACAAAGCACATTTTCAAACAAAAGCAAGTGATCTAGAAAGTAACTAAGAGCCCATGGAAAACCATGGATGAAAAGGGTGCTAATACCTTCCCTTTTCATAATCTACCCCCCGAACTCAACAAAACATCTCTAAAGGTCTTTCCTGTTCTTTTCATCCTTTCCTTTTTGGATAAAAGAAAAGTAGGTGGCGACTCTTGCTAAACTGTAACATTTGTGATCAAACGCAAAACAACAAAGTCAGTTCTGCCACCGTGTTACAGAACTGGCGACTCTACTGGGGAATTTTTAAAAGTGGGGTTACCTTAGGGTTAGATCATATTTATTTGCTTTCATTGTTTGACTTGTATGCTTTAAATATTGGTTCTTTGTTTGGGTTTGAATCCTCTACCCGGATTTGAGATACCTTATAGGTAAGTAGCAATATGTTGTGGAAACTGTGTGGGGTATACCGACATGGTCTAAGCAATAGCTACATTAGTGTGACATATTTGTGGGCACCGGTAGCCCTTGAGTAGTCAAGGAGAATACGGGGCCGCTGATGATGTCATGAAGTACTAACAAACTTCTAGAACCTTTACTTGACCAACTTGGCCATTAGGACATAGTGAGATGTCCATTTTTGGTGCAGTACGAAGTTGGTAGATACTCGATACTACACTCATTGAGGTTAGGGTTTTTTGGGATATTTCGGTCGTCATTAAAGAGGCTTGCGCTGAAACAATGTCCAAGGAAACAAACCGGTGATATTGAGCTCCTTAGAACCCGATTACTATCGCTAGGACAAGTTTGAGCCAACTAAACTTCAAGAGGGTACTTACCTATGAGACTCCATGCAAGCCTAAACCTAAGGACTTGTTTGTTTTGTTTGTATATATTTACTTGTACATAACATCATAACATCATACTCATACTCACTAACCATTTCAAGGATCTTGGGATTTATCTTTGTTATGTTTTGTAGGACATGGATTCTATTCGCAGGAAAACCATTCAAGTCAATCTTGTAAGGATCCCTCCTCAACTTAAAGAGCTAGCATCAAGGTTTCCTGAAAATTCTCCATTTACCGAAAGACATGGTCGCCTACTAAACTTGGTGACCTCCAACACTGATGAGGACATGATGAAGGTGCTCTTCCAGTTCTTTGATCCTCTACACCATTGCTTCACATTTCCCGATTATCAACTTGTTCCAACTTTGGAAGAATTCTCCAAACTCTTGAAGATTTCCATTCTCAATCAACTACCTTTCAACAGTACAGAAAAATATCCAAAGCCAGAAGAGATTGCTCAAGCCTTACACTTGCAACCATCCAATGTCACAACTAATTGGGTAACAAGGAGTGGTGTCAAAGGTTTCTTAGCCATGTTCTTGTTTGAGAAAGCCCAAAACTGTTGGAATTCCTTAGACTTGTAAGCTTTTGAGAAAATTGTGGCTCTCCTCATCTATGGGATGGTTTTATTTCCAAATCCTGACCAACTCATAGATGTGAACACCGTCAAAATCTTCATGTCTCGTAACCCAGTGCCTACTTTTCTAGGAGACATCCTACATTTTTTTCACACTCGCACTATGAGGAAAAGAGGTATCCTTATGTGTTGTACTCCTCTCTTGGCAAGATGGTTTATTTACGTCTTCCCCAATCTGTATTGAAGAACGAGCAAGGTTCAAGGTGGTCACATAGGTTGATGATGCTCAAACATTCAGACATTCATTGGTGTTCCCGATCTATAGAGAATGTTACTATCATCGACCATTGTGGAGAATTCCTGAATGTCCCATTACTTGGCGTTAGGGGAGGTATCACCTACAACCCCTGCTTAGCCTTAAGACAGTTTGGTTACGCCCGAAGGGATGGCCCACATGAGATGCTCATTCAATGTTTGGTATTTGATTACGAGAATGACGATCAAGGTCACCGCCATAAGTTTATCTGAGCTTGGAGGATGTTGAACAAGGTAGATAGAAATACATTGGGGCACAAGAATTCCATCCCTCTTGAGCCTTACCTCAAATGGGTACGAACTCGTGCTCAAAGTCTTATGATGCCTTACCCCTCCATTCTCCCGGTCATCATAGAGCCTGTTATGGAAGGAGATGTCCCATACACTATCATTCATCCCAACATGCCCACCTCTCTCGAAGACTTGCAAAGGGATTGGATACATCTTAAAGGGGAGTGAGACACTTTCGAGGCCCAATTCTATGCCAGCGAGAAGAAAGTTATGGAACTCACCAGGCAGCTTCATGAGGAGCGGAGTATGAACGCCCACATCGCAACAAAGAGGATGCGTACAAATTTTTTATATTAGAGTTTTTGTATTTTTTGTAATCCCCAAATAGGCATGATGTACTCAAACTTTGATTTATTAATATGACATGTGTTCCTTTTTTGTCTAAAGCAAATTTAAATCTCTAATTTCCTTGAAATCATTGCACATGCATCCACATATTATGACAAGTTTCTCCCATGCAGGCCTCCTTATCTCCTGTTGTACCCCAAAATTTTCCCTCTCATTTTACTTAACACATGCCCATTGAGGTCCTCAACTTGCTCAAGGATGCCCAAGAGTTGACCAGACAAACACTCTCCTTGTACCTCGAACTAGGGTTTCCATTTTTATCAATATGTGTGAACTCCAAAGGCCCCAAATGCTTTATATGGTCCTAATGTGTCCTCAAGATCATCCATGTCAAGTCTCATGCCTTGCACAAGAAGTTTGCTCAATCAATTGCTCAGATGCCTGAAAATCAACTATACTAGGTCAAAAGTCAATTATGGCCCACATACAGTCAAACTTCAAGATTTTTGGTCACAATTAACATTTTGAAGAGATATCCATCATTTGATCAAGGGTTGATCATGATTCCTCAAGGAATGCCCCCAAAATTCATCAAAACCCAAAAGTTGCTAAATTAGGGTTTCATAGGAAAAGTCGACCAAACTTTGACCAGGCATAACTTCTTCATACTTTATCATAAATTTTCAATCCAAGGCTCATTTTGAATAGGACGCAATTCCCTACAACTCATCTTCAGCCCACAAGTTCAAAATATGCACTCGTCAAAAGATATGAATTTCTACATTATAGGTCCTTTTGAAAAGTCAACAAAAACACCTTTTGGGTCAAAGCCTCTTACCTGAACATGGAAGACCCAATTGAGATGAAACCAAAAGGGTTGTTTAGGGGACATCCTAGTATTTCTAAAAATTCCAAGAACACCTCTCTAGGGTTAAAATGGGAGGAGATATGGCTTATCAAAGTTGACCATTTTCGGAAATTTTCCAAAAGTCAAATGTGCTCAAAAGTGCATTTTTGTCAAATGGGCCTATCATTTCATGATTGTATCTTTTTTGTGACATGGTCCACGATCCAAATCAGCATCCTCACATTTATTTATTTATTTTGATTTTTTATTATTTAAAAGTTAAATTAAATTAAATAAATTGCAAAAAATATAAAAAGATTGGTTTTGATCTTATTTTTTGTAGGAATCAAATCCAATTAGGCTGGCATAGCATATCAAATCATGCAAGGGATGATTGAAGAAAAAATTGGCATGATTAGGCTATTTTGGAAAGATGTTATACAAGGAGAAAAATCAAATCAAATCTTCATGATTATCAAAGATACAAAGTGTTTTTGTTGCCCTAATTCATTCCACTACATATACTGAACATACTCAAGCCAAAAGAACAAGGATTGCAGTCGTGGAAAGCATAAAAGCAAACTCAAAATTTTGCAAAAAAGGTGTGGATCGGCTTCTACCCTAGATGGAAATTCAAACCATTCCAAAGCTACCAATCGTTACCTGGACATCCCCAGAACGTTTTCCAATTGTTTGCAAGCCTTCCCAAGCCCAGAAATAAGATATACGATTCTAACGGTTTGGTTCATCTCTTGAATCTGAGTTTGATTATTCACACATGATTAATCACTTTTAAGCATAGCATTGTTTTTGTATCATCATTTGGATTATTTTGGTTTACTTAATTTTACATTTTGATGTCTGTATGCATATTTTCCATTGCTAGGGTTTACCTTTCCGTTTTAGGGTTTTTCTATACAAGTTAAATTGGCCTAAGAAAGGGGTACCATGATGCTCGTGGCATCAAGATGAATTGATCCATGTGGTTAGAATTAATTTATCATGCTTGCTGTTGATTTTTGAAACTTGCAGTGCTATAGCCATGGAGTTTTGTCCGTAGGTAGAACTATTGTACCTAAGACGACGGACCGGGGAAGAAGAAGATATGTGGCACGACCCCATTGGCCTGTCTGAATAAAACGCGCGTTTTTTTTTATTTTTTCAGTTATCCACTTTGTTTTTATATAATATACATTGTTATTATTATATTAACAACTAAAACATGTAGCCCAGTGGTGAAGCGCGCGTTGGAAAGTAGAGAGGACCTGGGTTCGATCCCAGGTCCAGGCGTTTTGTTATTTTCCTAATATTTGATTACAGATTCCATGCTCCATGCATCAATACATCCACCATGCGCTCCAACCATCCAGCCATTGGATCATCACCATCGCCAATCTAGTGCCTCAGGATGCGTCTCCATGGTACACCTTCCAGCATAGCCCCCATTGGATCCAGCGCAAGGCAGATGTGCCAAGGAGTTTGGGCCAAACAAATTCAGTGCCACACCCCCCAGATTGCTTCTAAACAAGCCCATCTCTTTTCCTTTTTTTTATTCTTATTTTAATTATTTACTAATTATTTCCTTTTACAAAAATAAAACAAAAATTATTTCTTTTTATTTAATCAAAAAATCACAAAAAACATAAAAATCATTTTTTTTCATAACAATATTTTATTTCCTTAATTAATTAGTTTAATTATTTAGGGAAATTTAATCCTTTTTTCATGATTTAAATCAATTATAAATTAGGGTTTAATTTGTACATAACTTAATCTTTTCTCAAAAAAACTAACCTAAATCTTTTTCAATTAGATTTTTTAGGTTTTCTAATTATTCTCGTATTTAATTTGCCGCGCGCATTTTTAATTCCTTTTTCTATTATTGTAACTACTCCGAGTTTGTAATAGTAATTAGGGTTTTAAATTTCCGCATTTTATTTTCAGTCAAAATAATTATGTTTTTGCAAAAGCCCCTGTAATAGCTAGGACTTTTAACTTTCCCGCATTTTATTTCCGCAAACTATAAACTGCTTAAATGTTAATAGGATTGTATGGAAAGACAAACTGAAAATTAATACGGTAGAAAACCCTAAATTTGCAAAGATAAATTAACTGAAAATTATACTCGCACATGCTCACTCCTAGGGTTTACTCTACTCCGATTGCCTTCGGTAAATAGTCATGAAGTATAGGGTTTGTTAGTGGTTGTCCTCTGGCCCCGAAAGATCTAAAATGACCCATTCAGATGTTGCCTCGGAAAAAGATATTTAAGGCTTTAGGATGATTACTAATATTTCCTAACGTTGCTTTTTTGATCGTAATTGTCCCTTCGAATGTCCGTAAAAAACTCCAATGACGATGCTACCTATTTCTCAATAATGGGATAACATTGTCTAAAAGGAAAACGAACAGACCTTTTTCGAGTAGGTAGAAAAATCTTAAGTACTTGCTCAAATAAACAAATTCTTTTTTTTTCACCCAAACACTTTCCAAACAAAGTTTTCAAAAAACAACTTCATAACACTCTTAAGGACATAAACAAGGGTTAAAACGAAGTGTTGTACCCCAAAATTTTCCCTCCCATATTCTTCAAGATTTGCCAAGTCAATGCTTCAAAATCTCCCCAAGGGTTGCACAGTTCAAGGGCCTCCTAACAGTCAAAAACTAGGGTTTTGGTTCTGACAAAGAAAATGAAGTTTCCAAGGGTCCAATCAAGTCCCACATGCCTATAAACATGGTCAAGCATCCTCATACCAAGTTTCAAGACTTACAGCACAAAATTGAACAGTCAAAAACCCTAAATTGCCCTACAGTCAACTGCAGGGGCAAAATGGTCATTTGACAGTCAAAAGTCCAAATTTTTGGTCAACATCTTATTTTGAAGCCACAAACATCATTTGATCAATTCTTGATCATGATTCTCAAGACATGGCTCAAAATGTCTTAAGATGCAAAAGTTTCCATATTTGGACAGTTGAAAAAGTCAACTGTAACTTGACCAAGGCATAACTTCCACATGGTTTATCAGAAAAATTCCATCCAAAGCTCATTTTGAAGAGAAAGACATTTCCTACAACTCCTCTTCACACTTCAAGTCCAAGAAATGCTCTCACAAAAAGTTATCAATTTCAACATTATAGGTCATTTTCAAAAGTCAACAAAAAGGGACTTTAAGTCAAAGGCCATAACTTGCGATTGGTAAATCAAAATGACATGGTACCAAAGGCATTGGTTAGAGGACTTCAAGACCTTTCCAAAATGTCCAATAACATGATCAAAGCTTAAAAATTGAGCAAGATATGCCTTGTGGAAGTTGGGAAATTTTTGGGAATTTTGAAAAGTCAACTTTACTTCAAATGCCTCAAATTTGCTAATGGGCCACATTTTCTACCAAGATTCATCATCCAAAGCATATGCACGACCATTTGGCCCAAAGGGGATTTATCTCATCATTTTTATTCATTTATTTGAATTTTTAATTACTATTAATTCATTTAATAAAATAAAATATGACAAAAATACTAAAATAAAGTTTTCAAATCTTTTTGTGCAGAATAAACTCTCCTTAAAGGCTCAAGATTCGTGCATACCCAAAATTGGAAAGATTGGCCATGATTGGAATCAAAATCACATGGAAAAGATATGAAAAAATATGCATGAAAATCAAATATTCCATACATCAATGCAAAGGGTTTTGGATCCAAATTTCAACCCTAATCAGTTCCCATACATATACTGATGCAAACCCTAAAGCTCAAGACCTCTAAGCTGCGCCCAAAACCATAAGCAAACTTGGCACTTTTTCAAGAAAATTTCAAAACTGAAAACACGATTCCAAAGCATTTCAAGGCAAGAAAACTATCCCATTGCATTCCTGAGGCTTCAAGGAACGTTTCTGGATCAAAACCATTATCTCTAACGCAAGGAATTGGTAGAACGACCTTGTCCCGTTCATAATTTTTCTCATATTCATGTATCATAATTCATGCGTTGTTTTCAATTTTTAATGTTTGGTTTATGTTAAGTTAATCATTCTGAAGCTAACCATGTATTTTAATTGAGTTTTTGCGCATCATACACGAATTCACCATTAAAGCTTGCTAGGGTTTCATAACTTCAAATTTGGGGTTTCTCTTATACAGAAAAATTAGACCCTAAGACCAAGGCTATTGGATTCAGAAGCTTCACGTGAATCGTTCCCATAGCTCGCGATCAATTTATGATCAACAGGGTGCTAATCGCTATTTTTATGCTTGCCATTTAGTGGGGGTTTAAAACCCCCGCAATCTTGTTTTATTTTTCGGGGCAAAACGCACAAACGGAGAAGATGATGACTTGTCTCCATGTGATAGGGCAATTCAAAGTTAGCGCGCGTTTTATTTATTCAGGCCACTAATTCTTTTTTCCTTATAATAATTGCCTTCCACTAATATTACAAAGCAAGCGCCTGGCACAGATGGTTGATGTGTTGTCTCATAGGCACTGGGACCTGGGTTCGATTCCCAGGTCCCCTCACTTCCTTAATATATTTTGTTTCAATGTAATTCCATGCAGCTTCAACCCCAGGGACTCATCATACGTCCACCATTCAAGCTTGCCACATGTCTCAGCACCTCAATCCAAGGGCCCTGATCTAATGAATTCCATACACCCTGGTCAAATGTTCCACATGCTTCCTTGAAAAGTCAAAAAAGGCCTCCAATGATGGGCCAGAATTGCTGGACAATACCTCCAGATTGGGGCAGAACCCCCCTAGTGTATTGTATTTCTTTCTCTTTTCTTCCTTCTATTTTCTTTATTATTTGTTTTAATTCAATTGTTTTCTTTTAATTCATTAAAAATTAATTTCACAAAAATAATAAAAAAATCAGAAAGTCAAAATAAAAATATATTTTATTTAAATATTTTCTTTGCAAAAAATCTTATTAATTAATTTAGTCTTAATTTTAGGTTTCAATTTTAATATTTTCTTTTAATAAATTAAAAAATGTAGAATTAGGGTTTTGTACTTTTATCCTTCTTTTTTATTTTTTCACCATATTAAATATTAATTATTTTGTAAATAAAAATTGCCATGTAAATAATTAGGTTTAATTTTAGGTTCAATTTTAATATTTTCTTTTAATAAATTAAAAATAGTTAGAATTAGGTTTTAATTCCATTAATTCTCATAAAAATCCATAAATACAAAAACTCAAAAATAATTCCTTTTCTCACTTAACTTAACTTAATTTGTTAATTATAATTTAATTTCCTAAAAAGGGTCCAACGCCCTCGCATTCCCGATTTTACTTATTCTCGCATTTTTATTTTATTTCCTTTTTTTTATGTAATTCTCCCAAAGCCATGTAAATCAGACATTTATCTTTTCCGCATTCTTTATTTTGTTTCAAATCGGGTCCTGGATTAAATTTGGCGATGTGGACCCGCGCCTTTGTAATAGCGTAGGATTTTTATGTTCCCGCAACTTTTAACTGTTAACTATCGCATGAAAGAATGAATGTTAAAATAAAAACAAAAGCGTAGATCACCAATACATGACAAGACAAAATATCTGAAAACGACACACAAATCACACACCACCCCTAGGGTACGCCTCACTGTTGCCTTGCCCCTCGAAAGGTGATCGTCGAGTAGAGGATGTTTTAGTAAGTCCTCATGATCCAGGAACCTGGCATGAGGGTAGCTTCTAAGGTGTCTTCCTATTGCTCCGGTGATCACCACGTCCCGAATCTTCGAATTGACCCGAATACCTCCAATGGTGGTGCTACCTACCTCTCAATGGTGGGATGGCACTACTTTAAGGACTTTTACACAGACGAATTCCTTAGGGTAGGTAGACGACTCTAGATACTTGCTCTAATTTCAAAACAAATTCAAAAAATACTTTTCACACCGACACCTTTTCAAAAAGCTTTCGAAAGCAATTTTTCAAACACTCTTGAGGACCGATACAAGAGTCGAACTGGAATTTTCAAAGAAACTTTTTAAACCCACAGTTGAAAAGCAAACAAACCATTTTTGAAAACACAATGAGCAAGTATCTAAGAGCCCATGGATAACCATGGATAGAAAGGGTGCTAACACCTTCCCTTTCTATAATCTACCTCCCGAACCGAGAGCAATCTCTATAAGGAATTTTTCTGTGCTTTTGTCCTTTCCATTTGGAGAAAATAAAAGACGGTGGTGACTCTTGCTTCCGCGACATTTCGCGAACCAGCGTTAAACAGTCAGTTCCAGATCCACCGATCACAGAACTGACGACTCTGCTGGGGATTTCTTTTAAAGTGAGGTGTACCTTAGGATTAGTTCATAACTGTGTTTTCAATTGTATTGATTTGCTTGCTTTAAATTGTGGGAATGTCTTGGGAGTTCTATAGATCCTAACCCGGATCTGGGGATACCTTCTTAGAAAGTAGCAACAAGGCTGTGAGGGAACTGTGCGGGGTATACCGACATGGTTGAAACAGTCTGCTACGTTGATGTGGCACTTTGGTGTGTACCGGTAACCCTTGAGTTCAGTCAAGGAGAGTACGGGGCCTCCACGTGGTGTCGTGAAGCATCAACAGACCTTAGGAACCTTAATTGAACTATCTTGGCCTCTTTAGGGTAGTGAGATAACTGACTTTGGTGCAGTCCGAGGTTGGTTGATACTCGATACTACACTCAATTGAGGGTTGCTTTCCTGGAATATTTCGGTCGCCAGTTCAGTGGCTAAATCGAAACGATGAACAATGAAAGCAATCCCGTGATATTGGGACCCTTAGAACCCGGTTACTTCTAATAGGACAGGTTGAGCCCACCAACTTCAAGAGGGTAGTATCCCAAACTTCATGCTGGCCTACACTCTAAGGGCTTTCTCTTGTGTGACTTGTGTGCCTTCGTACTTGACTACTTGCATACTTGCTATCTGACACATGAACTACTTGCAGGTTTTGTTTATAGTCCTTAATTGGGACTCATAACATGGTTTACTAAGTTTCTTGCAGGTTTTGTTTATAGTCCTTAATTGGGACTCCTAACATGGTTTACTAAGTTTCTTGCAGGTTTTGTTTATAGTCCTTAATTGGGACTCATAACATGGTTTATTAAGTTCCTTGCAGGTTTTGTTTATAGTCCTTAATGGGGACTCATAACAGGGTTCACTTACATCACTCCATGCATACCATAACATCATACCATTGCATACATCTTAACCCATTTCAAGGATCTCAAGGGCTTGTGATGCAGGTCATGATGAACCAACTGTTTAACAAGGGGCAAAGGGGATTTATTTTCCTCTAGCCAAGGTTGTCAGGGGCTATGACCCACTAGATATGGTGAGCTTTTGACCCTTGAAGAAGGACTCTCAACAATATGAAGTGCCTTCAATCAAGCCACCAGTTACCAGATTCTAATAATTTTTCTTGTTTACCCCGCGAGGTCCTTGAAAACATTGCATGCATACATACATATCATTGCATAACAGGTATCCCTTGTCGCAGGTCACTTACCTTTGTCGCTGTTTATTTCAGCAATGGCTTCCCAACAAGACAACTAGGACTTCCATGCTCAAGAGACTCGGTTCGGGGAAATCCTCCTAAATTTATCCAAGGGGCAGGAGGAGCTGAGAACACTTCTCATGGGGACTTTGGTCAGGAACAGTGCTGAGGATGAACGGCTGAAACACCTGCAAGCTGAGATGGATGCAATGAAAGCCCAGATGCTGGGGCAGGTGACTGCCATTCAAGGTTTAGCTCAAAGACAAGAAGAGCTCGGAGTTCTCATCAACCAACTTCTTCGGGGTAACCAACTGGGGCAAACATCTAAGGTTGAAGGGCCAGTCATCATTCAACCATCTTTGAGGCAAGGAGATAAGGGGAGAGCTCTTCAAATGGCTCCAGTGTCACAAATTCAGCATCAACCTCACCAGCTTCAGGCAGACAAGCCCAGGAGGCAATTCACCCAGCTCAACATGTCGTTGTTTCAAGCTTTACAACGCCTGTTGAAGTTGAACCTGATCACATTAAGGGCTCATCCCCGGAACCCCAACACAGCATCTCCTATCTACGATCCCAATAAAAGGTGTGCCTACCACTCTGCCAGTCCAGGACATGATACAAATGAGTGTTGGGCTCTGAAGAACAAGATCCAGGACCTGATTGATGAAGGAGCATTGGAGTTCACACAAGATGGTCAGGCTGAGTTTTTCTATCATCCCTCCAAGGCTCACCATTTGAAGTAACAAGCCCTGAGATGAAAAGACTTTTGTTCGTTAGGATGTTCAAGTTGTAACTTTCTTTTGTTCAAACATTTGCTCATGTTAAACGTTGTTATTTCATTAATGCATCACATATGTCTGTTTTGAAGCAATATATTCGTATTCACTATATGCAAATTATTTTCATATTTTTTCTGGTGATCAATGCTCGATTAATAATTCTAAGCCTCTTGAGGGAGGATGACGAAAACGATACCACAATCTACAGTATGCTTTTGAACAGACCCCGCTGATGAGGTACAGGCATTGTTTCAAGTCCTAAACACTGGAGTTATAAGGAAGATAATCCCTCGTCAACCCCTTTTGAGCCAAAGAAGTAGGAGTTTTTCTTTTCGAAATTTAAAACCCTTAATCATAACCTGGGGCAGGGTAGTCTCTCAGTTGATCCAAGTGCATAACAAATGGCACCAAAGAGATCCTTACAAAAAAAAAGACAGTGATAGTTCCGAACAATCGTAAAGACGGGCAGTCGTTACCTTTCAAAATAAGAACCCATTAAGTCAAAACCAAGGAAGGAGACTTACAAAACTGGGGCATCCCGCTGACTGTAAATTCAAAAAGAAACAGTTCAGGCAAAATTTAGGGATAACGAAATCAAAAAAGAGGAAAGAGGTCACACAAACCCTCAATAACAAAAAGGAATGACTGCCTATTCAGAATAAATCATCAATATTTGGACCATCACTGGTATATCAGGACAAAGACTCGAACAAGGTCTGACGCACGATCAACTGAGTTTAGGTTTGAAGAACATCACGAAGAGTGGGTGGGTACAAATAATTTGAGCCTTTATCCTTTGTTTCTTAAACCGTGAACTAGGCCATGTTATAACCCTTAAAAGTCCTAGCTGAAGCATGGGTTAGTTCGAAAGCATACTGTTACGAAAGGTATCCTGACTCCTTAAGGCTTGCTATAAAATATTGAGTTGACATCACGTTTTACAAACATTCACTTGTTTTATGAAAAAGAATGCATTTTCAAAATCTTCAAGACAGACATAAGCTTTGCATTTTAACATAACTTTGTTTGCATATGACTTTTTGTTTGAACAACATAGAAATTCGCACGACGAATGCCTAATAAACAGAAGCACTTCCAATCAAGGGGCATGGCATGATCATGGTCCGTCATCTGGGGCAGTTCAGTCAAGATTCGGAGAATCTCTCAGAGGCCAAATAGCCTGGGGCAAATCGCCGCCTGAGTCACTTGGGGCATTCCAACAACGAATCTTGCCTGATCAAACGCCTTCTGGTGGCATGACAAAGCACTTCTAACAGGGACAACTCCCTACATTCTGAAAGCACAGACATAGTCGAAAAAAATACGCCTAATCAAAGACCCGCTAGGTTGACGTACCTAGGAAAAAATAAGGGTTTCCCGGCGAACCAAAAGGGTTCGGGCAAAATAAGGGATGAAAATGAAAAAATCTGTACACCCGGCAAGTCGAAAACCTGAAAAGGCGGCTTGGGCAAAAATGGGTATCCCGTTGGACTGAAAACCCGAAGGGGCGGTCCAGGAAAAAGTTAGGGATTAAAGCGTGTGACTATGTCCTATCATCCTGTCACCTGCCTACCAGAAGAAGGTTTGTCCATCAACAACTATCAGCACCTCATAGGTCTTCCTCTCCCACATTAGAAACAGGGGCAATAAAGAGTTGTCTAAGAAATCTAATTGTTCTGTCCTCCAAGGTATCAAGGTGGGTTCAGCTAAAGAATATAACCCCATATACCTCAATTCCCCAGAGAGTGAGTCAGTAAGGCAATACACTCTCCCCAAGCAGAGCTATCCAATCAGCCTTAAGGAAGTTGGGTATTCCCCGCAGATCTCAAACATTCCCCAGCACAGTATACGGATGTTCTTAACAAGCATCCCCGGCAGTCTTAGTCCAAAGGTTGTTCCCCGGCGGTACATCAAACATTCAATGGAGCTACTTCCCCAGCATATCAAATTAATTTCCCCAGGAGAGCCCAATCCAGTTTCCCCAAGAAAGTTGGAATCCATCTCCCCAAGCAGTAAGCTTATCCCCAGTAGATTCTGGAAGCTTATCCCCGTAGAGCACGAACGCGCCTCCCGGCTTTATTCAAAGAGTTATTTCCCTACCAGGATATAACTGGGTTATCCTCAGCCAAAAACCATGAGAAGATCGTCCTCGGAAAAGTCTTCTTATCCCCAGCGAAGTCTATCAGCACTTCCAACACAACAATGGTATCCCCAGCGAAGTTACCGTCAACATTTCAGTAAAGTACCTCTCTCCCCACAGAGTATTGGTCCCCAGCAAGATCACTAGAGTAATTTTCTCCCCGCAGAGTAATCTATTCACCAAGTTTATTCCCCAATGGAGTTTTCTTCTCCTACCGGTATTCTTGCAACCATCATCCCCAGCGGAAGCAAATATCCTATTCTTCAACATCAGCCCAGGAGTGACTTCCCGGCACCCGTCAAGGATTTATTTTCCTAAGACGAAAAGATACATTCATAAACATCACATTTTCATACATCATAGCATGCATATACGCATCATATCTTACAAATCTCATTCATGATTGGGAACATCATCGCTTTATTCATATCATGCCTTGCATATGACTGACCTTTGCCTTTCAGGAAAGATCCAGTCAAGTTCTCAGCTATATTTCAAGACCTAGACCGGTTCAGTTAAATCGACCCTAAGATTTTTCTGTTTCTTATCCAATCAAAGGCCTTCTCTGGTTCAGTCAGATCGACCCTAAGATCTCCCTGTTTCTTATCCAGTTGAAGATTTCAAGACTTTGTCCGGTTCAGTTAAATCGACCCTAAGATTTTCCTGTTTCTTATCCAGTCAAAGGCCTTCTCTGGTTCAGTCAGATCGACCCTAAGATCTCCCTGTTTCTTATACAGTTGAAGATTTCAAGACCTTGTCCGGTTCAGTTAAATCGACCCTAAGATTTTCCTATTTCTTATCCAGTCAAAGGCCTTCTCTGGTTCAGTCAGATCGACCCTAAGATCTCCCTGTTTCTTATCCAGTTGAAGATTTCAAGACCTAGACCGGTTCAGTTAAATCGACCCTAAGATTTTCCTATTTCTTATCCAGTCAAAGGCCTTCTCTGGTTCAGTCAGATCGACCCTAAGATCTCCCTGTTTCTTATCCAGTTGAAGATTTCAAGACCTAGACCGGTTCAGTTAAATCGACCCTAAGATTTTCCTGTTTCTTATCCAGTCAAAGGCCTTCTCTGGTTCAGTCAGATCGACCCTAAGATCTCCCTGTTTCTTATCCAGTTGAAGATTTCAAGACCTAGACCGGTTCAGTTAAATCGACCCTAAGATTTTTCTATTTCTTATCCAGTCAAAGGCCTTCTCTGGTTCAGTCAGATCGAACCTAAGATCTCCCTGTTTCTTATCCAATTGAAGATTTCAAGACCTTGACTGGTTCAGTTAAATCGACCCTAAGATTTTTCTGTTTCTTATCCAGTCAGAGGCCTTCTCTAGTCCAGTTAAATCGATCCCTAAAAGATTTTCCTGATGAAGACTCAGTAGAAGACACCCAAGATTCTCTCAGTGTTACTGTTGAGGTTGAAGTCGTCTATGATTCTCTCAGCGTTACTGTTGAGGTTGAAGTCGTCCAAGGTTCTCTCAGTCGTCCCGTTGAGGTAGTAACCATCCCTGGTTCATTCATCACCTTTTGAAGCTCCAGATTCAATTCCTGTAACCAGTCATGGCACACCTACATAAGAGTTTGAAGACTAGCTCCTGTAGCAGACCAGGTATTCATTTTCTTTTTCAGGTACGCAAGTTCTCGCTAAGGAATCTCTTACGCGATCGACGCCCAGATGGCATCTATAAGCCCATCCACCTACCCATTACCTCTCAGCATGGCATCTATAAGCCCATCATCCTATCCATCAATCCCCAAATGGCATCTATAAGCCCATTATCCTATCCATCAGTCTCCAAATGGCATCTATAAGCCCATTCCCACCATCACGCTACTATGTGAGCGCAAATTTCTGGGCACTCTAGTGTTCAATCATCTTCCACCTTCGGATTACGAAAGGCACGTCAGCCAATCTACATCCTCAGGTCTAAGAAGATTGAACAGGGGCAACTGTTGTACCCCAAAATTTGCCCTCCCATATTCTTCAAGATTTGCCAAGTCAATGCTTCAAAATCTCCCCAAGGGTTGCACAGTTCAAGGGCCTCCTAACAGTCAAAAACTAGGGTTTTGGTTCTGACAAAGAAAATGAAGTTTCCAAGGGTCCAATCAAGTCCCACATGCCTATAAACATGGTCAAGCATCCTCATACCAAGTTTCAAGACTTACAGCACAAAATTGCACAGTCAAAAACCCTAAATTGCCCTACAGTCAACTGCAGGGGCAAAATGGTCATTTGACAGTCAAAAGTCAAAATTTTTTGTCAACATCTTATTTTGAAGCCACAAACATCATTTGATCAATTCTTGATCATGATTCTCAAGACATGGCTCAAAAAGTCTCAAGATGCAAAAGTTTCCATATTTGGACAGTTGAAAAAGTCAACTGTAACTTGACCAAGGCATAACTTCCACATGGTTTATCAAAAAAATTCCATCCAAAGCTCATTTTGAATAGAAAGACATTTCCTACAACTCCTCTTCACACTTCAAGTCCAAGAAATGCTCTCACAAAAAGTTATCAATTTCAACATTATAGGTCATTTTCAAAAGTCAACAAAAAGGGACTTTAAGTCAAAGGCCATAACTTGAGATTGGTAAATCAAAATGACATGGGACCAAAGGAATTGGTTAGAGGACTTCAAGACCTTTCCAAAATGTCAATCAACATGATCAAAGCTTAAAAATTGAGCAAGATATGCCTTGTGGAAGTTGGGAAATTTTTGGGAATTTTGAAAAGTCAACTTTACTTCAAATGCCTCAAATTTGCTAATGGGCCACATTTTCTTCCAAGATTCATCATCCAAAGCATATGCACGACCATTTGGCCCAAAGGGGATTTATCTCATCATTTTTATTCATTTATTTGAATTTTTAATTACTATTAATTCATTTAATAAAATAAAATATGACAAAAATACTAAAATAAAGTTTTCAAATCTTTTTGTGCAGAATAAACTCTCCTTAAAGGCTCAAGATTCGTGCATACCTAAAATTGGAAAGATTGGCCATGATTGGAATCAAAATCACATGGAAAAGATATGAAAAAATATGCATGAAAATCAAATATTCCATACATCAATGCAAAGGGTTTTGGATCCAAATTTCAACCCTAATCAGTTCCCATACATATACTGATGCAAACCCTAAAGCTCAAGACCTCTAAGCTGCGCCCAAAACCATAAGCAAACTTGGCACTTTTTCAAGAAAATTTCAAAACTGAAAACACGATTCCAAAGCATTTCAAGGCAAGAAAACTATCCCATTGCATTCCTGAGGCTTCAAGGAACGTTTTTGGATCAAAACCATTATCTCTAACGCAAGGAATTGGTAGAACGACCTTGTCCCGTTCATAATTTTTCTCATATTCATGTATCATAATTCATGCGTTGTTTTCAATTTTTAATGTTTGGTTTATGTTAAGTTAATCATTCTGAAGCTAACCATGTATTTTAATTGAGTTTTTGCGCATCATACACGAATTCACCATTGAAGCTTGCTAGGGTTTCATAACTTCAAATTTGGGGTTTCTCTTATACAGAAAAATTAGACCCTAAGACCAAGGCTATTGGATTCAGAAGCTTCACGTGAATCATTCCCATAGCTCGCGATCAATTTATGATCAACAGGGTGCTAATCGCTATTTTTATGCTTGCCATTTAGTGGGGGTTTAAAACCCCCGCAATCTTGTTTTATTTTTCAGGGCAAAACGCACAAACGGAGAAGATGATGACTTGTCTCCATGTGATAGAGCAATTCAAAGTTAGCGCGCGTTTTATTTATTCAGGCCACTAATTCTTTTTTCCTTATAATAATTGCCTTCCACTAATATTACAAAGCAAGCGCCTGGCACAGATGGTTGATGTGTTGTCTCATAGGCACTGGGACCTGGGTTCGATTCCCAGGTCCCCTCACTTCCTTAATATATTTTGTTTCAATGTAATTCCATGCAGCTTCAACCCCAGGGACTCATCATACGTCCACCATTCAAGCTTGCCACATGTCTTAGCACCTCAATCCAAGGGCCCTGATCTAATGAATTCCATACACCCTGGTCAAACGTTCCACATGCTTCCCTGAAAAGTCAAAAAAGGCCTCCAATGATGGGCCAGAATTGCTGGACAATACCTCCAGATTGGGGCAGAACCCCCCTAGTGTATTGTATTTCTTTCTCTTTTCTTCCTTCTATTTTCTTTATTATTTGTTTTAATTCAATTGTTTTCTTTTAATTCATTAAAAATTAATTTCACAAAAATAATAAAAAAATCAGAAAGTCAAAATAAAAATATATTTTATTTAAATATTTTCTTTGCAAAAAATCTTATTAATTAATTTAGTCTTAATTTTAGGTTTCAATTTTAATATTTTCTTTTAATAAATTAAAAAATGTAGAATTAGGGTTTTGTACTTTTATCCTTCTTTTTTATTTTTTCACCATATTAAATATTAATTATTTTGTAAATAAAAATTGCCATGTAAATAATTAGGTTTAATTTTAGGTTCAATTTTAATATTTTCTTTTAATAAATTAAAAATAGTTAGAATTAGGTTTTAATTCCATTAATTCTCATAAAAATCCATAAATACAAAAACTCAAAAATAATTCCTTTTCTCACTTAACTTAACTTAATTTGTTAATTATAATTTAATTTCCTAAAAAGGGTCCAACGCCCTCGCATTCCCGATTTTACTTATTCTCGCATTTTTATTTCATTTCCTTTTTTTTATGTAATTCTCCCAAAGCCATGTAAATCAGACATTTATCTTTTCCGCATTCTTTATTTTGTTTCAAATCGGGTCCTGGATTAAATTTGGCGATGTGGACCCGCGCCTTTGTAATAGCGTAGGATTTTTATGTTCCCGCAACTTTTAACTGTTAACTATCGCATGAAAGAATGAATGTTAAAATAAAAACAAAAGCGTAGATCACCAATACATGACAAGACAAAATATCTGAAAACGACACACAAATCACACACCACCCCTAGGGTACGCCTCACTGTTGCCTTGCCCCTCGAAAGGTGATCGTCGAGTAGAGGATGTTTTAGTAAGTCCTCATGATCCAGGAACCTGGCATGAGGGTAGCTTCTAAGGTGTCTTCCTATTGCTCCGGTGATCACCACGTCCCGAATCTTCGAATTGACCCGAATACCTCCAATGGTGGTGCTACCTACCTCTCAATGGTGGGATGGCACTACTTTAAGGACTTTTACACAGACGAATTCCTTAGGGTAGGTAGACGACTCTAGATACTTGCTCTAATTTCAAAACAAATTCAAAAAATACTTTTCACACCGACACCTTTTCAAAAAGCTTTCGAAAGCAATTTTTCAAACACTCTTGAGGACCGATACAAGAGTCGAACTGGAATTTTCAAAGAAACTTTTTAAACCCACAGTTGAAAAGCAAACAAACCATTTTTGAAAACACAATGAGCAAGTATCTAAGAGCCCATGGATAACCATGGATAGAAAGGGTGCTAACACCTTCCCTTTCTATAATCTACCTCCCGAACCGAGAGCAATCTCTATAAGGAATTTTTCTGTGATTTTGTCCTTTCCATTTGGAGAAAATAAAAGACGGTGGCGACTCTTGCTTCCGCGACATTTCACGAACCAGCGTTAAACAGTCAGTTCCAGATCCACCGATCACACGAAGTAATACAAAACTTTTGAAAACAAGCACACACAAGCAGTTTTCAAAATGAGCAAGTACCTAAGAGCCCATGGAAAACCACAGATAGAAAGGGTGTTAACACCTTCCCTTTCTATAATCTACCCCCCGTACTCATAAACATCTCGAAAAAGGTTTTTTCTGTTCTTTTTCCTTTTCCTGATTGGATAAAATAAAAGTCGGTGGCGACTCTTGCTTACCGCGACATTTGTGAACAAAAAACGCAAACCAATATTAACAGTCGGTTCTGCCACCGTATCACATCTCTCTACTGTTTATTTCAGTAAGATGGATATTAAACAAACGGTGAAAGACATCCAGGCTCAAAACGCCCAACTTAATGAGATGTTCTTGAATCTGTCCAAGGGACAAGAAGAGGTGAAAGCTCTCCTCACAAGGGGCATGGTCATAGGGAATCCAGAGGGCACCAAGGATAATCAGTTGGAAAGGCTACAAACTGAAATAGCCATAATGAAGGTCCAAATGATGGGATAACTGGTAGGCCGGATGGCTCTTATTCAAAATCTAGCTCAAGGACAAGAAGAGTTGAAAGTTCTCGTCAACCGACTTCGTCAAGACGGTTGCAATCGTATGGGATAAACAACCAGGATTGGAAATCAAGTCACTGCTCAGCCTCCCATGAGACAAGAATCCGGAAGACCTTCCCAATTTGCTACTACCTCACGGGTCCAACAACAACCTCGCCAACAACAATAAAAGAATCAGCACAAGGAGGTCGCACCTAAGAGACAATTTACCAGGATTATCATGTCGCTAGATCAGGTGCTACAACACCTGTTGAAGACAAAGCTAATTACATTAAAGGCTCCTCCTGGGAATCCTAATACTGCTGCTCCTGGTTACCGTCCCAAAGAGAGGTGTGCTTACCATTCTAATGGTCCCGGGTACGACACAAACAATTGTTGGGCTCTGAAGAACAGGATTCAAGACCTAATTGACGAAGGAGTGTTGGAGTTTACATAAGACGATCAATTGAAAATTTTCTACCACCCCTCAAGGGCATCCACATGAAGCGACGATCGGGGCGAGTAAGTTTTCTGTTCATTTGAATTTTCAAGTTGTAATCTCTTTGTTATTTAAACACTTATCTATTAATGTCAAACTTTGCTTAATTAATGCATTGCGTATGTTTGTATTGAATTCATCCATTCGTTTTCACTATATTTAAACTATGTTTTTTACTCTCTTGCTAAAAGTTACAAGCCTTTAGAGGGAGGATGACGAAAACAATGCCATAATCTCATACAGTATGCTTTTGAACAGACCTTGCTGACGATGTACAAGCATTCTTTCAAATACTAAACACTAGAGTTATAAGGAAGATAATCCCTAGTCAACCCCTTCTAGCCAAAGAAGTAGAAGTTTTCTTTTTTACACAAATTGAAACCTTTAATCAAAACCTAGGGCAGGGTAGTCTCTCAATTAATTTAAATGTGTGTTCAGTTGCAAAATTTCACTTCGTAATACAACGAATGACATAAAAAAACATTCCTCTGGAATCAAAAGACAATGATGGTTCCCTACCAAATAGGCAGTCATTATCTCTCAATAGAAAGGCCCACTAAGTCAAAACCTACAAAGGAGACTTAAGAAAAACTGGGGCATCCCGCTGACCGTAATCTCAAAACAAGAACAATCATGCAAAATTAGGGATAATAAAAAAAAGAGGTCACTACAAATCCTCAACAACATGAAAAATGTTGCAAAAATTGAATGCCTTCCGATAAACTAAACTTGTCTGAACCATCACCAAAACGTCATTCCAGACTCAATTGGAGTTCGAACGCACAATTAGTTGAGTTTAGGACTGAAGAACATCACGAAGAACGGATGGGTACAAACACACTTTGAGCCTTATCCTTTGTTTCTTAAACTGTGAACCAAGCCACGCTACAACTCTTCAAAAGTCCTAATTGAATCATGGGTTAGTTCGAAGGCATACTGTTACAAAAGGTATCCTGACTCTTGTAAGGCTGTACTCTAAATCCAGAGTTTGAAATTTCTTACAAAACTTCTTTACTTGCTAAAACGCATTTTCAAAATTTCAAGACAAGCATAAACTCTGCATTATTTGAATATCGCTATGTGCATATGGCTATTTGTTTGACAACGGAGAAATTCACACAATGAATATCCAGTGAACGAAAGCTCTCTCAATGAACAAAATCACTTCAAGTGGGATGACACTTCCAATGACAAATCTCCTATCAACAAGGGGGGCATGACATGTCAATATCTAGCACACCTAGGGCAGTCAAGTCAAGATTCCCAGAAATATCTCAAGAAATGCAGAATAACCAGGTGCAAGTCTCCGTCTTAGTCACTCGGGGCATTGAACGCAAATCCCAACAAAGGGTTACATACAGTCAAACATTTCCTGGAAGTGCCACGAACACTTGCTACTAGGGGAAATGAAGAATCCCCCACAATCTCTTTTTCATAGGGTGACCCCCAGCCAGGGTTTTAATCTCTGAAAACTTCTCCCCAACTGAGTCGACCTCAAGAATCCTCGAGGATTTCTGCCAGTGAAGTCCCCGCCTCTCCAACAGACCAGCAACAAGGTTTATTTCCCCAACCAAATGGCAGGATTCCCCATTTTGAGTTTACCTCTACGACTACTACAAATCAAAGGACCACAACTCCTCTTCCCCAGTATATTACTCTACAATCCCCAACAAGTTACTGTGAAGCCTGAATTTTAACCAGATAACAGTATAAGGTGCTGCGAAGCCTGGATTTCGACCAGATGGTAGTTCACTTCTTCAACAACAAAACATGAATCCTTGTTGGAAATATTCCAAGCAAAGTTTGAAGACTCACCTACTCTTCAACAGCAGTCCGAGATTTATTGACTCCCCCAGCATTTGCAAGATTTATTTTTCCAGACAAAAATACATTCATTAACATTTTACACATGATAAGTGCATTCGACACAATCTCATTTATTTTTGAGAACATCATGACACCATGCATTTCATACATTATGATATTGCATACAACTAACTCTTTACCTTTTCAGGAAAGATCAATCAACAGACAAAGATCATCATCTTTTTGGAGTAGCAATCATATCAGATTCCTTCCCCACACATCATTATCAAAAAAGATCTCTATCGGTTCAATTTAAATCTCTCAAAAGTTTATGCTGATTCTTTCCCGCAGAGACCTTCTCTGGTTCAGTCAGATCGACACTAAGATCTCTATGATTCTTATTCTAGTTAAAGATGTCCCAAGACTTTTTTCTAATTCAGTTAAATCGATCCTAAGATTTTGTTGATTCTTATCCAGTCAAAGTTAATTCAAGACCTTCTCTGGTTTAGTCAGATCGACACTAAGATCTCTTCGATTCTTATTCCAGTTGGAGATATTCCAAGAATTTTGTCTGGTTCAGTTAAGTCGATCCTAAGATTTTTTTTATTCTTATCCAGTCAAAGTTAATTCAAGACCTTCTCTTGTTCAGTCAGATCGACACTAAGATCTCTCTGATTCTTATTCTGGTTGAAGATATTCCAAGACTTTTGTCTGGTTCAGTTAAATCGATCCTAAGGTTTTTATGATTCTTTCCAATTAAAGAAAATTCCAAAAGACCCCTTCGGGTTCAGATAAATCTCTCAACGGTTTATTCTGATTCTTTCTTGCAGACGCTTTCTCTGGTTCAGATAAATCACTCAAAGATTTACTCTTATTCTTGCCAGTTAAAGAATATTCAAGATCTCTTTTGGTTCAGTTTAAACCCCTCAACGATTTATCCTGATACTTTCCAAAAGACCCCTTCGGGTTCAGATAAATCTCTCAACTGTTTATTCCTATTCTTTCCCGCAGACGCTTTCTCTGGTTCAGATAAGTCCCTCCAAATATTTATTCTGATTCTTTTCCAGTTGAAGTCAAGTTCAGACTTGGTCCCTTTTTCTGTCAACAAGACACCTTTGGATGGCATCTACAAGCCCATCTCTGGAAAATATCCATCATTCCTCCAAATGGCATCTATAAGCCCATTCATAATTCATCTTCGAGTGCAAATTTCAGGGCACTCTAGTGTTCAATCATCTTCCACCTTCAAGTCACGAGTGGCAGATTTGCCAAACTAACTCTTCAAGTGTAAGAAGATTGAATAGGGGAAGCTGTTGTACCCCAAAATTTTCCCTCTCATTTCTTAAAGGATCACCCTGGACCCTCAGGTTTGTTCCCATCCAATTTCAAGCCTTGAGTTATAAATTTTCCAAGAAAGTCATTCACAAGGGAAAAACGGTCATTTGCATACTGAAAAGTCAAACTTTAGCTTTTAGATCAAAATCAAGTTTCAAGAATCATATTTAATCAAGACATGTTGAAATATGAAGTTTGTTTCATCAAGAAATTCAAAAGTCAAAATTACTTTGGAAAAGTCAAATTTCTAAATACTTAGAATTTTTCAAAGTGTTTAAGAAATATGACAAGCTCAGAACATCTGATCAGATTATCACCATGATGCAAGTTGATTCTGGAATAACTTCTAACACGAGAGTTGTGGATATCAATGAGATCTCAAACATTACAGGACAAAACTTCTCCTAGAAATGCTGGGATTTAAAGTTATACATCTTCAAAGCCACGTCCTTAAAACTTAAACACTTAGTAAATTCTGAGCATTTTCAAATCAGAAGTCGTTTACAACTTCTGAGCCAGTTTTCACATAGGTTCAGTCAGAAGTTGCAAGAGTAATTCAAAAAGGGCTTACAAAGCATGTCATAAGCCTTCTGGAAATTTGGGAACTTGCTCAGAACATGCTGGAGCAAAGGGATTCAAGGATCAGAAGTTAGATGTTTGTTCTAAGTTGCGCTGATGCTGAACTTCTGGCCCAGAATTAAGCTATGATGCACAATATCATGGCCCCGAATTTTTGGTTTGATAAATATCATCATCATTTAATGCTCACAACCACTTTTGAGTTTTTATCCAAAGGATTTTCCCACGTGTGACATAGGAGTACTTGTTGTCCTTGAAAAAGCAAACTCTTGTACAAAAGTATGTTGGGACCATGCTTTGCTTTTTCCTTTGAGGGTACTTTTCCTTAATTCATGCTTACAAATCCAGCTTAGGCACGGATAAAAGCTGCTAACCACCATACTTGCTTCATGAACAAGGCAGCACCCTAGCATATGAAGGCTATGTTCAACGCTTCGGTCAGAACATCACCAAATCCCAAAACCTCATTTAAACAACCTACTGCATTGTTACAACACAGTCCTATAACCAACAGCTAATCCAGTCCACGCCTGCATTTTCCCAAATCCCATATTTGCACCAAACTAGCATACAAAAACTGTGTTTAAAAAGAAATGGAACAGTATGCCAAAAGGGTTTTAAAATACCATTTGTTTTCCCCCCCAAACCACAACAAACCCGTCTATAAATAAGTTGATCTATCACACGTTCAAGGGGATGGTTTTTGGAGAGAGAGAGAGAATCATCAAAAGAGAGAAAAGAAAACTGTGAAACCTTCATAAAAATCCAGAATTACCAAACAGAAAACCAAGCCTTTATTCTTCCCTTTGAATCAAAGAAATTATCATTTTCTCTTCCGGTGTTCCTACTGACTCCAGAATGTATGAAGGCAACAGTTCAAGTTCCAAGCATACGCTCCAGATTCAAGGTAAGTCTTTCTGACTTTGCATCTTTTCATTCAGAACATCATTAGATATATAAATATCATAGTATTGATGTTATCCATATCATTGCATAAATAGAAAAACTATGGATCAAAACTTCTTGATTAAGGCTAGGCTCAGAATTAAGATTAAGACTTCTATAAACTGTTGTGCTTTTATCCTTCTGATTTGCTGTTTGTTAAGAACTGAATAAGTTGTTAATGTGCTGATTAATATGAGGAAAGAGTTGAAATGCAACACAGAACTTCTGAGTTCTATTCACTGTTTTAACACACAGAACTTCTATGATTTTCTCACTGTTTTATCACATATAACTTCTATGATTTTCTCGTTGTTTAAACACACTGAACTTCTGATGTTCACTCGCTGTTAACACACACTGAACTTTAGATGTTCACTCACTGTCTTAGCACATATTGAACTTCTGAGTTCTATTCATTGTTTTAATACACATAACTTCTAAGACTTTCTCATTGTTCTAACAGTTAGAAGTTCAGCACATAACAACCTAGAACTTCTGTGTTTTCCCTCTAACGTTTCTTGCAGGACCTCAGAGTGTATCAACCCAGAACTTCTGACGCTTTTTCTGAACCACAGCGCACCCGACATCAGAACTTCTGATCCCCTTTGTTTTTCTCTCAGCAACATGCTAGTTCTATATCTCATCATTTCCCTTTTTATAATTTTCAATGTTAATACCCTTTTTATTAATATAAAAAAAAGACATAAAAATATTTTCTTTTTATTAATTAATTAATTAATTTTTATTAATTCATTAAGACAAAAAACCATTTTCAAAACAAGTCTTTTTTATTTCTTGCATTATAAATTTCAATATGGTTGTAATAGTTAAATAGGATTTAAATTCTTGCAACCCCCCATTCATAAATTTGTACCCCATCCCTTAAATGATGTAATCGTGTAGGACCTTTACATTTCCTCAGTTTATTATTTTCAAGTATAAATGCTAGTAATTAGGGTGTGTATGACAAGACATGAAATCAACTAATAGATAACCCTAATCAAGACTAAATGCATGCAAATCAAACACACTTGCACACTAGCACCCTTAGGGTAATCCCACTTTGTTGCCTTTCAGAAAATAGTCATGTCCCTCGAATATGTAAGTTTTAGCAAAGACCCTCGATAAAAGATCGTAGTCCCTCGATGACCCTCAATGTTGCCTTCGGTAAACGATCTAGTCCCTAAAACGACATTGCTAAAACGTCCCATAGGTTGCTTTCAATGACTATACAAACGTCCTACGCCTGTCCATTCACATCCAACGATGGGGGTTATTACCAAATCAATGGTGAGATAGCAACATCTAAAGGAGAGGGAAAAAAACATCTAAGACCTTTTGAGTAGGTAGATTTGCTCCTAGTTACTCGCTTGCTCACAACAAAAACATTTTATACACCAACACACTCATTTGAAACATTTTCAAAAGACAAACACTTTGTATGCGTTCTTATAGAGACGAGAAACATTACAAAGACATTTTCAAAAATACTTTCAAAAACCACACAAAGCACATTTTCAAACAAAAGCAAGTGATCTAGCAAGTAACTAAGAGCCCATGGAAAACCATGGATGAAAAGGGTGCTAATACCTTCCCTTTTATAATCTACCCCCTGAACTCAAGAAAACATCTCTAAAGGTCTTTCCTGTTCTTTTCAGCCTTTCCTTTTTGGATAAAAGAAAATTCAGTGGTGACTCTTGCTAAACTGCAACATTTGCAATCAAACGCAAAACAACAAAGTCAGTTCTCCCACCATGTTACACCAGGCTTTGCAGATTTTTGAGGTTGATGAGATTAATTGTTATCTTGTCGGGTCCAGGTTTCACAATAAACTGTTTAGGGATTTAGTTATTATCTGGTCGGGTTCTAGGTTTCACAACGAATTTCTGAGGGTAATTGCTATCTGGTTGGATCCAGGCTTCACAATAACTTGTTGGGGTAGAGGCAAGGGGAAAATAAGTTGAACCTTGGTCTGGTTGAGTCCAGGTTCTTATATACTTTGAAGAGTTTAACTATTATCTGGTTGGGTCCAGACTTTAGTAACTTAAAATTGAGATTAACTGTTATCTGGCCGGGTCCAGGTATCAGAAACTCAAACTGTTATCTGGTCGGGTCCAGGTTTCAGCAATTGATAAAGTCAAACTATTATCTGGTCGGGTCTAGGCTTTATAGTAGTTTGAAAGTTTACACTATTATCAGGTCAGATCCAGGCTCTACAGTGACTTGAGAAGTTGGCTATTATCTGGTCAAGTCCAGGCTTCATAGTAGCTTGAAAATTATGCTAATATCTGGTCGGGTCCAGGTTTCATAGTATATTTTGGAGATAGTAAAGGTTTTGTTGACAACTTTACTAAGGATCAGGGGTTATGGCCCTATGATTTGTAATAATCTGAAAGGTAAACTTAAACTGGAGAGTGTAGACTCAGTCGAGAAGGATAGACTCAGCTTGGGGAGGTATACTCAGTTGGGGGTAACAGGCTCAGCTGCAGAAGATAGACTAAAGCTGGGGAATTTTGTACTTGGCTGGCGAGTTATGCTACTCGTTGTTTGTTGGGGAAATAAACCCTGTTGGGGAAATAAACCCTGTTGATAAACTACTGAAGAGGTGAATTCTTTGAGGAAGAGATCCACGAGGCTTCTACTTGTAAGATTCAACTTAGCTGGAGAGAGAGCTACCAAGAGATTGAGACTCTGGTTGGAGATTATCCTATGCAAATAGACTTTGTGAGTAACTTTGTTGAGGAGGATGTTAATGAAGTAACTCTAGGGATATTCCATATTCATTAAAGAGGTGCTTGTTACTGCTTAGGTCATATGTGCCAAACAGTTTTAATTATGTGTATATGCATATGTTCATTCAGTTTTAGTCATTTGACAAGTTTTCATTCAAAACAAAGATATGAAGTTTGCACTTCAAAGTATATTTGTATTGATATTTTGCCCATGAATAGGCATTTTTTTGTACAAAGAGATGGAGATCCTAGTAAGAGGAAATCGTCAAAAGGGAAACAAAATTGAAAACAAAAACAAATATCCATGTGAAATGATCTCATTGCCTTCCAACTCTACTATTTCCCCAATGTCTTCGAATGCCCCTTGCCGTTGACAGAAGCTGATTGGATTGATCTTGGACCGTTTGAACTCAGACCTTGGTGATATAGTTGACTGTGGTGATTCCACGAGATATAGTCATACGCTTTTAATCCTTAACTTTTTCTTGGACCATCCTTTCGGGTTTTCAGCCCACCAGGATACCCATTTTTGCCCAAGTCGCCCTTTCGGGTTTTCAACTTGTCGAGTGTACAATCTTTTGCATATATCCCTAATTTTTGCCCAAACCTTTTGGTTTGCCGGGATGCCCTTATTTTTCCTAGGTGTGTCAACCTAGTGGGTCTCTTATGCATAGTATTTTTTAACTATATCCGTGTTTATAGGATGTGGGAAGTCTTCACCATCCATGGTAGTCAGTATCATGGCACCGCCAGTGAATACTCTCTTGACAATAAATGACCCTTCATAGGTGGGAGTCCATTTGCCTCTGGGGTCTCCTTGTGGTAGAATAATGCGTTTTATCACCAAGTCACCAGCTTGATATACTCGAGGCTTGATCTTTTTGTTAAAAGCCTTGATCATCCGTTTTTGGTACGTCTGACCATGACAAACAACAACCAATCGCTTCTCATCGATCAAGTTTAGCTTATCCAATCTCGTTTGAATCCACTCGTTTTCGCCTAAGCCTGCCTCATTCATAATCCTCAGCGAGGGAATCTGAACTTCCACTGGAAAAACAGCTTCCATGCCATAGACTAGAGAAAAGGGAGTTGCCTCAGTTGATGTCCTAGCTGAAGTTCGATAGCCATGTAGAGAAAACGGTAACATCTCATTCCAGTCCTTATAGGTTACTACCATCTTCTGCACAATCTTCTTAATGTTTTTGTTGGCCGCTTCGAGTGCACCATTCATTTTAGGTCTATAAGGTGAAGAATTGTGATGCTTAATCTTAAACTGAGTGCAAAGCTCAGTAATCATGGCATTGTTGAGGTTAGTCCCATTGTCGGTGATGATCCTTTCGGGGATACCATAGCGGCATATGAGGTTGTGTCTGATGAATCTGGCTACCATATTCTTGGTGACTGAAGCAAAAGAGGAGGCTTTGACCCACTTAGTGAAATAATCGATAGCGACAAGAATGAAGCGATGTCCGTTGGAAGCGGTGGGCTTGATTTCTCCAATCATATCAATGCCCCACATTGCAAATGGCCACGGAGCGGTCATGAAATTCAGAGGGATAGGAGGCACATGGACTTTGTCAGCATAGATTTGGCATTTGTGACAAGTTCTTGAATGTTAATAGCAATCAGTCTCCATTGTTGACCAATAGTAGCCAAATCTTAAGGTTTTCTTAGCCATCGTATGTCCACTTGAGTGAGTACCAAAGAGACCAGCGTGCATGTCTTCCATGATTTCCTCTGCCTCCTTCTTGTCTATACATTGGAGTAGAGTAGAGTCATGGTTGCGCTTGTACAATATTCTGTTGCTTAGGAAGAATTTGGCTGCAAATATTTGTAAGAATTTTCTGTCATTGATGGATGCTCCCTCTGGATACTCTTGTGCTTCAAGATATCTCATCACCTCATGGTACCATGGCTTTTCCGCGTCAGTGTCAAGCTCACAGCAATATGCAGGTTCGTCGAATCTTTCAATCGTAATCATAGGGGCCTCGTTATCCCATATGACCTTAAACATTGAAGACATGGTTTCCAAAGTGTCAGCCAACTGATTTTCTTCCCTAGGGAAATGCTCAAATGTAATCTCTTCGAAGTAGGGAATTGTGATCGGTGGATCTGGAACTGACTGTTTAACGCTGGTTCGCGAAATGTCGCGGAAGCAAGAGTCGCCACCGTCTTTTATTTTCTCCAAATGGAAAGGACAAAAGCACAGAAAAATTCCTTAAAGAGATTGCTCTCGGTTCGGGAGGTAGGTTATAGAAAGGGAAGGTGTTAGCACCCTTTCTATCCATGGTTATCCATGGGCTCTTAGATACTTGCTCATTTGTGTTTTCAAAATGGTTTGTTTGCTTTTCAACTGTGGGTTTTAAAAATTTTCTTTGAAAATTCCAGTTCGACTCTTGTATCGGTCCTCAAGAGTGTTTGAAAAATTGCTTTCGAAAGCTTTTGAAAAGGTGTCGGTGTGAAAAGTATTTTTGATTTGTTTTGAAATTTAGAGCAAGTATCTAGAGTCGTCTACCTACCCTGAGGAATTCGTCTGTGTAGATGTCCTTTAAAGTAGTGCCATCCCACCATTGAGAGGTAAGTAGCACCACCGTTGGAGGTGTTCGGGTCAATTCGAGGTTCGGGACATGGTGATCACCAGAGCAATGGGAAGATACCTTAGAAGCTACCCTCATGCCAGGTTCCCGGATCATGAGAACTTACTAAGACATCCTCTACTCGACGATCACCTTTCGAGAGGCAAGGCAACAATGAGGCGTACCCTAGGGGTGGTGTGTGATTCGTGTGTCGTTTTCATTTATTTTTGTCTTATTCATGTCATGGGTGATCTACACGTTTGTTTTTATTTTATCATTCATTCTTGCATGCCATTATTAACAGTTAAAAGAGTGGAAAGGTAAAATTCCTAAACTATTACAAAGGCGCGGGTCCACATCGCCAAAATTTCTAGGACCCGATTTGACAGAAAAATAAAGAATTAAAGTAAAGTGCGAGAAATTAAGTTTACACGGCTTTGGGAGAGGTACATAAATAATTAAAAGAAACGAGGTAAATGTGCGAATTGAATTAAGATTGGAAACGAGGGCGTTGGACCCTTTTTAATGAAATTAAATTATTATTTACAAATTAATTAAAATTAAAATAAAAGGAGAAATTATTTTTGAGGTTTTCGTATTTATGGTTTTTTAATGAGAATTAAATGAAGTTAAAAGATTAACCCTAATTCTAATTGTTTTTAATTTATTTAAGAAAACATATTAAAATTTAAACCTAAAATTAAATTAATTATTTACATGCAATTTGATTTATAAAAATAAGTAATATTTAATTATTGGTGAAAAGAAAAGGAAAAGGATAAAAATTAATTAAAACCCTAATTCTACAAATTTTAGGTTTTTATTGAAAAAAAATATTAAGATGAATCCTAGATTTAAAAACTAAAATCATTTAATGAAATTTATTTACAAAAATATTAGTTAAATAAAAATATTTATTTTTTTTTCTTTTTCTGATTTTTAGATTGTTTTTATGTTTTTTATGAAAATATTAAATTAAAGAAATTAATTAAAAAGGGAAATAATTGAATCAAATAAAAAAATAATGAAAAGAATATTGCAAACCTAGGGGGGTCTGTCCCCAAATTGAGAGGTATAATGGTAGCAGTTTAAGCCCAATGACTCTTTGGCCTGGTTGACTTCTTGGCTGGCATGTGGGTGCATTCTTTGGCCATTGGATTGGGTTTCATGGCCATTTGTGTTCTGGCTGTTGGCCATTTATGTTCTGGCCTCAACGTTCCTTAATCTTCTAGGATGTCTGTTTCGTCATGTATTAGTGTCATGCATAAGTTTTTCTACTTTGGCCATTTGGCTTTTGGCTTTTGGCCTCAATGTTCCTTAATGAACCTGCATGGGATCCTGTCTAAATCTGCAGTGTTGAATCTCACGAACACATTAAATAAAATCATAAAATGCAAATAAAGCCAATCAATATATGAAGAAATTTAATGTTTAGGCACAATATGGCATGTATGAATGATTATACCCTTTTGATCATGGAGATCAAATTAACCTTACCCTTACTGGAAAAGTAGTGACATGAATGCTTTTATGCCCTTTGGATCATGGAGATCAAGCCAGCCTTACCCTTACTGAAGAAGTAATAAGATGTTGGTTTGTAACTGAGATGACTTGTTTGTAGTGAGAGAGGGATTTGTAATAAGGATTTCAAGGTTTTAGGGTTCTTGAAAGAATTTGATATTCTAACAGTGTTGTTGCAAGGGTTTTTTCTCTCTTTTCCTCCTCTCTTGTTTGTGTGAAAAGAAGGTGATTATATAATGGAAATTAGGGTAAAGAAAATGGGCTTTGAATGTGCAATTGGTCCTCCAATGTTCACTTGAGTTCGTCACTTTCCAGGCTAAATCGCAGGGACTTAAGTGCAATTTTTGAAGTTGAAATGTGAAAACATAATGTAGCCGACATCGATAACTAACTCCTGTCCGAAAGTCGGCTCAATCGGATAAATGGTGAATTAGTTATGAATTTTTGAAGTTTCAGCTCAGACAAACTTATTTTGGGCTCCAGTGTCGACTCTGACACGTTCTTCAATAAAAAACTGGTATTGATCGGTGCATAATTTGGTCTCGACTTTTGAAGCAAAGTTGTAGATCTATGAGTCAGTGACCTTGTGTAAAAATATGAGTCCAATCCGATAAAAATTGACCGAGTTATGAATTTTCGAAGTTTCGGCCCAGATGAAATAATATTCAACACTCATGATTTTCGGCGTGTCATACACTCTGAGCAAAAAATGAAGGCCTTTTGAACACCGTTCGAACTCGATACCTCCTGTGAAAATGTAGCCAACTCAATTTGTGAAATTTTGGCGCCGGAACCAGCTCGATACGATGAAAATCGACCAAGTTATGATTTTCTGAACATGACGCAAATAAACTTCTGTCACAAATTTTCTGTATGAAAATACTTGATAAATCCACATTTTTGAAGACCTTCTGATCGAAACTGGCTTCCAGCCGTGAGAGATGAAAACGTAGATAATGTCAAGACGGAATTTTGGCCACCAGAACGGGTTCAAAATGAGTCACAATCTTCAAGTTATGAATTTTTTAGCGCGTAAAAACTGCACTTTCAGCACACTTTTTCACCATATTTCTTCGAGAAAACTCACACATTCGGATACCTTCTTTAAAGAATTGACTCTTGAGCCGAACCTGAATTTGAGAATACGTTATCAGAGATATCTTGGCGAAAGAATACCTGAATATGACGCGCCGGGTTGGACTTGTGAATTTTTCTTGAAATATTTTGAGAAATATGGGAGGGCAAATTTTGGGGTACAACAGTTGCCCCTGTTCAATCTTCTTAAACCTGAGGATGTAGATTGGCTTGCGTGCCTTTCGTGATCCGAAGGTGGAAGATGATTGAACACTAAAGTGCCCAGAAATTTGCACTCGCATGGTGTAGTATTAGCAATGTGATGTATGGGGAATGGGCTTATAGATGTCATTTGGAAGTGATGGATGGGGGATGGGCTTATAGATGCCATCTGGAGCTGTGACGGAGCTTTGTTGGGAATGGGCTTATGGATGCCATTTCTGGAGCTGTGACAGAGCTTTGTCGGGAATGGGCTTATGGATGCCATTTCTGGAGCTGTGACGGAGCTTTGTCGGGAATGGGCTTATGGATGCCATTTGGAGACTGTTGGTATGTGGATGGGCTTATAGATGCCATTGAGAGGTTGTCGATCCCGTAAGAGATTCCTTAGCGAGAACTTGCATATCTGAGAAAGAAAGATAATTACCTGGCCTGTTATAGGGGTTGATCTTCAAACTCTTCGTGTAGATGTGCCCTGGCTGGATACAGGTATCGAATCTTTAAACTCTTCAGACGTGCCCTGGCAAGATACAGGAATCGAGTCCGGAGAATAGTCGTCAACAGATACACCCTGGCAAGATACAGGAGTCGGATCTTCAAACTCTTCAGACGTGCCCTCAACGGGACGATGAGAGAACCTTGAACGATTTCTACCTCAACGGGATGATGAGAGAACCTTGGACGATTACTACCTCAACGGGACGATGAGAGAACCTTTGGGCGATTTCTACCTCAACGGGACGATGAGAGAACCTTGGGCGATTACTACCTCAATGGGACGATGAGAGAACCTTGGGCGATTACTACCTCAACGGGACGATGAGAGAACCTTGGGCGATTACTACCTCAACGGAACGATGAGAGAACCTTGGGCGATTACTACCTCAACGGGACGATGAGAGAACCTTTGGGCGATTTCTACCTCAACGGGACGATGAGAGAACCTTGGGCGATTACTACCTCAACGGGACGATGAGAGAACCTTGGGCGATTACTACCTCAACGGGACGATGAGAGAACCTTGGGCGATTACTACCTCAATGGGACGATGAGAGAACCTTGGATGATTACTACCTCAACGGGACGATGAGAGAACCTTGGGCGATTACTACCTCAACGGGACGATGAGAGAACCTTGGGCGATTACTACCTCAACGAGACGATGAGAGAACCTTTGGGCGATTTCAACCTCAGCAGAATGATGAGAGAATCTTAGGCGACTTCAACCTCAACAGAATGATGAGAGAATCTTAGGCGACTTCAACCTCAACAGAATGATGAGAGGAATCTTAGGCGACTACAACCTCACCAGAATGATGAAGGAATCTTGGACGTCTTCTACTTCAAAAGGTAAAGACTTTTATCTGTTGATCGTTCTTTCCTGAAAAAGTAACGAGTTAGTTGTATGCAATGTCATAATGTATGACATGCATGATGTCATGATGTTCTCAAAAATAAATGAGATTGGGGTGATATGATTCGTGTATGCATGTATCATAATGTATGACAATGTGATGTTTATGAATGTATTTTCGTCTAGGAAAATAAATCCTTGACGAATGCCGGGAGCTGAATCCTGAGCTGATGTTGAAGAGAGTTCTTCGTTTTCGCTGGGGATGATGGTTGCAAGAATACCGGTAGGAGAAGATGACTCCGTTGGGGAATAAACTTGGCGAATAGAATACTCTGCGGGGAATGCTCTGTGGGAAGAGATGTACTTTGCTGAGGTTTGATGATAACTCCGCTGGGGATACCATTGTTGAGCTTTGTTGGAAGATTGGATGAACTCTGCTGGGGATAGGAAGACTTCGCCGGGGACGATCTTTCCGTGGCAATTGGCTGAGGGTAACCCAGTTATATCCTGGTGGGGAAATAACCTTTGAATAAAGTCGGGGGAGAGCGTTCGTACTCTGCAGGTGATAAGTTTCTAGAATCTACTGGGGATAAGCTTCCTACTGGGGAGATTGATTCAACTTTCCTGGGGAAGCTTTTGAGACTGTATTGGGGAAGTGGATCAACTGGATGTGCGGTATTCCGCTGGGGAACAATCTTAGATCAAGATTGCTGGGGACGCTTGTTAGGAATGTTTGTATATTGCGCTGGGGAATGTTGAGATCTGCTGGGGAAACCCAACTTCCTTAAGGCTGACAGTAGACTAACCCTGCTTGGGGAGAGTATCGTTGACTTGCTGGCTCACTCTCTGGGGAATTAAGATATCTTGGTTACATTCTTCAGCCGAACTTACCTTGGTACCTTGGTGGACATAGCAATTAGATCGCTTTAGACAACTCATTATTGCCCCTGTTTCTGATGTGGGAGAAGATACCTGTGGAGGCGCTGATAATTGCCGATTGACAAATCTCTTTCTGGTAGGTAAGTGACGAGATGACGGGACATAGTCGTACGCTTTGATCCCTAATTTTTGCCTGGACCGCCCTTTCGGGTTTTCAGTCCACCGGGATACCCTTTTTTGCCCAAGCCGCCCTTTCAGGTTTTCGACTTGCCGGGTGTAGAAATTTTTTTTATTTTCATCCCTTATTTTTGCCCGAACCCTTTTGGTTCGCCGGGAAGCCCTTATTTTTGCCTAGGCGTGTCAACCTAGCGGGTCTTTGATTTTGCGTAGTATTTTTTCGACTATGTCCACGCTCTCAGAATGTAGGGAGATGCCCCTGTCAGTAGTATTGCGTTGCCGTACCACTAGAAGATGTCTGATCAGGCAAGATTCGTTGTCGGAATGCCCCAGGTGATCCAGATGGAGATTTGCCCCCAAGCTGGTTGGCCTTTTGAGAGATTCTCCGAATCTTGACTTAACTGCCCCAGATGATGGACGATGATCATGCCTGCCCCTTTGATTGGAAGTGCTTTTGTTCACTAGATATTCGTCGTGCGAATTTCTATGTTGTTCAAACAAATAGTCACATGCAAGCAATGTTATATTAAAAATGCAAAACTTATGCCTGTCTTGAAGTTTTTGAAAATGCAGTTTCAGTAAAACAAGCAAATTTTGTAAAATGCGATGTCAACTCGTTATTTTACCGCAAGCCTAAAGGAGTCAGGATACCTTTCGTAACAGTATGCTTTCGAACTAACCCATGCTTCAGCTAGGACTTTTAAGGGTTATAACGTGGCCTGGTTCACGGTTCAAGAAACAAAGGATAAAGGCTCAAATTTATTTGTACCCACCCGTTCTTCGTGATGTTCTTTAATCTTAAACTCAGCTAATCGTGCGTTAGACCTTGTTGAGTCTTTGCTTTGATATACCAGTGATGGTTCGGATACTGACGATTTATTTTGATTAGGCAACCATTTCCTTTTTTGTTGAGGGTTTGTAGGACCTCTTTCTTTTTGATTTCGTTATCCCTATTTTTTGCCTGAACTGTTCTTTTGTGATTACAGTCAGCGGGATGCCCCAGTTTTGTAAGTCTCCTTCATAGGTTTTGACTTATTGGGCTTTAGTTCTTTTTTGTTTGTAAAGACTGCCTGTCTTTATGATTATCTGGAACCATCACTTTGTTTCGTAAGGACTTTTGGTGCCATTTGTTATGCACTTGGGTCAACTGGGAAAAATACCCTGCCCCAGGTTATGATTAAGGGTTTCAATTTTCGAAAAGAAAAACTCCTACTTCTTTGGCTCAGAGGGGTTGACGAGGGATTATCATCCTTATAACTCCAGTGTTTGGGAATTGAAACAATGCCTGTACCTCATCAGCAGGGTCTATTCAAAAGCATACTGTAGATTGTGGTATTCGTTTTTGTCATCCTCCCTCAAGAGGCTTAGAATTATTAATCGAGAGTTGACATCAAAAAATGAAAGCAGTTTGAATATAGCGAATGCGAATATATTGATTCAAAACAGACATATGCGATGCATTAATGAGATAACAACGTTTGACATGAATAAATGTTTAAACAATCAAAGAAAAATACAACTTGAACATTCGAATGAACAAAAGTTTTCTAGTCTCAGGATTTGTCACTTGCAGGGATAGTAGAAGAACTCTGCCTGACCATCTTGGGTGAATTCCACTGCTCCTTCGTTAATCAGGTCTTGGATCTTATTCTTCAGAGCCCAGCAGTCATCGGTATCATGTCCTGGACTATCAGAGTGGTATGCACATCTTTCCTCAGGATTGTACCTTAGGGAGGTTGTGTTGAGATTCTTAGGAGGGTCCCTTAACGACACCAGATTCAACCTCAACAATTATTGTAAAGCTTGAGACGATGACACGTTGAGCTTGGTGAATTGCCTCCTGGGCTTACTCTGATCAACCCGTTGCTCTGGGCGAGGTTGTTGTTGGACCTGTGAGGTAGCAGCACCTTGAAGAGGCCTATTCTTCACCATACCAAACTCTTGTCCTCTTGAAAGCTGATCCATGACCTGGTCCCTGATTTTGACTGGTTGCTTCATGTTGTATCTGTCTTGATGAAGCTGACTGATCATGGTCCTCAGCTCCTCTTGCTCCCGAGCTAAGCCTTGGATAAGGGCTATCTGCCCCAGCATCTGATTTCTCAGTGCATCCACCTCAGCTTGCAGATGTTTCAGTCGTTCGTCTTTGTCATCTTCGGGACTTTTCTTGGCCAAATTCCCCACGAGGAGTGCCCTCAGCTCTTCCTGCCCCTTGGATAGGCTTAGGAAGATTTCCCTGAACTGAGTCTCTTGAGCATGAAGACCCTGGTTATCTTGTTGGGAAGCCATTGCTGAAATAAACAGCGAAGAGGGTAAGTGACCTGTAAAGAAGGGATACCAGTAATGCAATGATATGTATGTATGCATGCAATGTTTCCAAGGATCTCGCGGGGTAAATAAGAAAATTGTTAGAGTTGGGATCCGATAGCTTGATTAAAGGAACTACATGTTGTTGAGAGTCCTTCTTCAAGGGTCAAGGCTCACCATATCGAGTGGGTCATAGCCTCTGACTCAAGTCATTAACCTTGGCTAGAGGAAAATAAATCCCCTTTGCCCCTTGCTAGACATTTGATTCATCATGACCTGCATCACAGACCCTTGAGATCCTTGAAATGGGTTAGTCCTTATGCAGGATGTATGCAATGGTATGATTTTATGCTATGCATGGGGGTAATGTAGGTAAACCCTGTTATGAGTCCCAACTAAGGACTGTAAACAAAACCTGCAAGAAACTTAGTAACCCTGTTATGAGTCCCAATTAAGGACTATAAACAAAACCTGCAAGAAACTTAGTACACTCTTGTTATGAGTCCCAATTAAGGACTATAAACAAAACCTGCAAGAAACTTAGTAAACCCTGTTATGAGTCCCAATTAAGGACTATAAACAAAACCTGCAAGAAACTTAGTAAACCCTGTTATGAGTCCCAATTAAGGACTATAAACAAAACCTGCAAGTAGTTCATGTGTCAGATAACAAGCATGCAAGTAGTCAAGTACGAAGGCACACAAGTCACACAAGAGAAGCCCTTAGAGTTTAGGCCAGCATGAGGTCTAGGTATTACCCTCTTGAAGTTGGTGGGCTCAACCTGTCCTATTAGAAGTAACCGGGTTCTAAGGGTCCCAATATCACGGGATTGCTTTCATTGTTCATCGTTTCGATTTAGCCACTGAACTGGCGACCGAAATATTCCAGGAAAGCAACCCTCAATTGAGTGTAGTATCGAGTATCAACCAACCCCGGACTGCACCAAAGTCAGTTATCTCACTACCCTAAAGAGGCCAAGATAGTTCAATTAAGGTTCCTAAGGTCCGTTGATGCTTCACAACACCACGCGGAGGCCCCGTACTCTCCTTGACTGAACTCAAGGGTTACCGGTACACACCAAAGTGCCACATCAACATAGCAGACTGTTTCAACCATGTCGGTATACCCCGCACAATTCCCTCACAGCCTTGTTGCTACTTTCTAAGAAGGTATCCCCAGATCCGGGTTAGGATCTATAGAACTCCCAAGACAGTCCCACAATTTAAAGAAAGCAAAGAAAGCAATTGAAAACACAGTGATCTTAGTCCTAAGGTACACCTCACTTTATAAAGATATCCCCAGCAGAGTCGCCAGTTCTGTGATCGGTGGATCTGGAACTGACTGTTTAACGCTGGTTTGCGAAATTTCGCGGAAGCAAGAGTCGCCACCGTCTTTTATTTTCTCCAAATGGAAAGGACAAAAGCACAGAAAAATTCCTTAAAGAGATTGCTCTCGGTTCGGGAGGTAGGTTATAGAAAGGGAAGGTGTTAGCACCCTTTCTATCCATGGTTATCCATGGGCTCTTAGATACTTGCTCATTTGTGTTTTCAAAATGGTTTGTTTGCTTTTCAATTGTGGGTTTTAAAAAGTTTCTTTGAAAATTCCAGTTCGACTCTTGTATCGGTCCTCAAGAGTGTTTGAAAAATTGCTTTCGAAAGCTTTTGAAAAGGTGTCGGTGTGAAAAGTATTTTTGATTTGTTTTGAAATTTAGAGCAAGTATCTAGAGTCGTCTACCTACCCTGAGGAATTCGTCTGTGTAGATGTCCTTTAAAGTAGTGCCATCCCACCATTGAGAGGTAAGTAGCACCACCGTTGGAGGTGTTCGGGTCAATTCGAGGTTCGGGACATGGTGATCACCAGAGCAATGGGAAGATACCTTAGAAGCTACCCTCATGCCAGGTTCCCGGATCATGAGGACTTACTAAGACATCCTCTACTCGACGATCACCTTTCGAGAGGCAAGGCAACAGTGAGGTGTACCATAGGGGTGGTGTGTGATTCGTGTGTCGTTTTCATTTATTTTTGTCTTATTCATGTCATGGGTGATCTACACGTTTGTTTTTATTTTATCATTCATTCTTGCATGCCATTATTAACAGTTAAAAGAGTGGAAAGGTAAAATTCCTAAACTATTACAAAGGCGCGGGTCCACATCGCCAAAATTTCCAGGACCCGATTTGACAGAAAAATAAAGAATTAAAGTAAAGTGCGAGAAATTAAGTTTACACGGCTTTGGGAGAGGTACATAAATAATTAAAAGAAACGAGGTAAATGTGCGAATTGAATTAAGATTGGAAACGAGGGCGTTGGACCCTTTTTAATGAAATTAAATTATTATTTACAAATTAATTAAAATTAAAATAAAAGGAGAAATTATTTTTGAGATTTTCGTATTTATGGTTTTTTAATGAGAATTAAATGAAGTTAAAAGATTAACCTTAATTCTAATTGTTTTTAATTTATTTAAGAAAACATATTAAAATTTAAACCTAAAATTAAATTAATTATTTACATGCAATTTGATTTATAAAAATAAGTAATATTTAATTATTGGTGAAAAGAAAAGGAAAAGGATAAAAATTAATTAAAACCCTAATTCTACAAATTTTAGGTTTTTATTGAAAAAAAATATTAAGATGAATCCTAGATTTAAAAACTAAAATCATTTAATGAAATTTATTTACAAAAATATTAGTTAAATAAAAATATTTATTTTTTTGTCTTTTTCTGATTTTTAGATTGTTTTTATGTTTTTTATGAAAATATTAAATTAAAGAAATTAATTAAAAAGGGAAATAATTGAATCAAATAAAAAAATAATGAAAAGAATATTGCAAACCTAGGGGGGTCTGTCCCCAAATTGAGAGGTATAATGGTAGCAGTTTAAGCCCAATGACTCTTTGGCCTGGTTGACTTCTTGGCTGGCATGTGGGTGCATTCTTTGGCCATTGGATTGGGTTTCATGGCCATTTGTGTTCTGGCTGTTGGCCATTTATGTTCTGGCCTCAACGTTCCTTAATCTTCTAGGATGTCTGTTTCGCCATGTATTAGTGTCATGCATAAGTTTTTCTACTTTAGCCATTTGGCTTTTGGCTTTTGGCCATTTGGCTTTTGGCCTCAACGTTCCTTAATGAACCTGCATGGAATCCTGTCTAAATCTGCAGTGTTGAATCTCACGAACACATTAAATAAAATCATAAAATGCAAATAAAGCCAATCAATAAATGAAGAAATTTAATGTTTAGGCACAATATGGCATGTATGAATGATTATACCCTTTTGATCATGGAGATCAAATCAACCTTACCCTTACTGGAAAAGTAGTGACATGAATGCTTTTATGCCCTTTGGATCATGGAGATCAAGCCAGCCTTACCCTTACTGAAGAAGTAATAAGATGTTGGTTTGTAACTGAGATGACTTGTTTGTAGTGAGAGAGGGATTTGTAATAAGGATTTCAAGGTTTTAGGATTCTTGAAAGAATTTGATATTTTAACAGTGTTGTGGCAAGGTTTTTTTCTCTCTTTTCCTCCTCTCTTGTTTGTGTGAAAAGAAGGTGATTATATAATGGAAATTAGGGTAAAGAAAATGGGCTTTGAATGTGCAATTGGGCCTCCAATGTTCACTTGAGTTCGTCACTTTCCAGGCTAAATTGCAGGGACTTAAGTGCAATTTTTGAAGTTGAAATATGAAAACATAATGTAGCCGACATCGATAACTAACTCCTGTCCGAAAGTCGGCTCAATCGGATAAACGGTGAATTAGTTATGAATTTTTGAAGTTTCAGCTCAGACAAACTTATTTTGGGCTCCAGTGTCGACTCTGACACGTTCTTCAATAAAAAACTGGTATTGATCGGTGCATAATTTGGTCTCGACTTTTGAAGCAAAGTTGTAGATCTATGAGTCAGTGACCTTGTGTAAAAATATGAGTCCAATCCGATAAAAATTGACCGAGTTATGAATTTTCGAAGTTTCGGCCCAGATGAAATAATATTCAGCATTCATGATTTTCGGCGTGTCACACACTCTGAGCAAAAAATGAAGGCCTTTTGAACACCGTTCGAACTCGATACCTCCTGTGAAAATGTAGCCAACTCAATTTGTGAAATTTTGGCGCCGGAACCAGCTCGATATGATGAAAATCGACCAAATTATGATTTTCTGAACATGACGCAAATAAACTTCTGTCACAAATTTTCTGTATGAAAATACTTGATAAATCCACATTTTTGAAGACCTTCTGATCGAAATTGGCTTCCAGCCGTGAGAGATGAAAACGTAGATAATGTCAAGACGGAATTTTGGCCACCGGAAAGGGTTCAAAACGAGTCACGATCTTCAAGTTATGAATTTTTTAGCGCGTAAAAACTGCACTTTTAGCACACTTTTTCACCATATTTCTTCGAGAAAACTCACACATTCGGATACCTTCTTTAAAGAATTGACTCTTGAGCCGAACCTGAATTTGAGAATACGTTATCAGAGATATCTTGGCGAAAGAATACCTGAATATGACGCGCCGGGTTGGACTTGTGAATTTTTCTTGAAATATTTTGAGAAATATGGGAGGGCAAATTTTGGGGTACAACAGGAATCATGGATAGCACCAATTCCTTGTAAGGGATGAGGGTATTTAGTGTCCCAATATCCTTTTACTTGGCTGATCACTAGAGCGGAATCCCCAAACACATTCAAATGCTTGATCCTCAAGTCAATGGCAGCTTTCAGACCCAAAATGCACGCTTCGTACTCGGCCATATTGTTCGTGTAATCGAAGCATAGTCTGGCAGTGAATGGAGTGTGGCAAACTTCAGGAGAGATGATCACAACGCCAATTCCGTTACCCAAGGAGTTGGAAGCCCCATCAAAGACCATAGTCCATTGGGATCCTTGTTCAGGTCTGTCATACGATCTAGGTTTTGCACAGTCGGTTACCAACATGATGTTCTCATCAGGGAAGTTGAAGTTCATTGACTGATAATCATCCACAGCTTGATGGGCCAAATGATCTGCTCGTATGCTTCCTTTGATGTCCTTTTGCATAGTGTATTGAATGTCGTGCTCAGTAAAGATCATTTGCCATCTGGCTATTCGTCCGGAAAGGGCGGGTTTCTCGAAGATGTACTTGATTGGGTCCATCTTAGAAATCAACAAAGTGGTATGAGTCAACATATACTATCTTAGCCAGCGAGCAGCCCATGCCAGAGCACAGCAAGTTTTCTCGAGTAGTGAATATCTAGTTTCATAGTCGGTAAACTTTTTGCTCAGGTAATAAATAGCATGCTCTTTTCAGCCAGACTCGTCATATTGGCCCAAAACACACCCCATAGAGTTCTCTAGTACTGTCAAGTACATGATCAAGGGTCTTCCTTCAACTGGAGGCATGAGAATAGGAGGCTCTTGTAGATATTATTTGATTTTATCAAAGGAAGCTTGGCATTCATCATTCAATATGACTATCTGATCTTTCTTCAAGAGTTTGAAGATTGGTTCACAAGTAGCAGTCAAGTGTGATATGAAGCGAGCAATGTAATTGAGACGCCCCAAGAATCCTCTAACTTCCTTTTTAGAATGAGGTACTGGAATTTCTTGGATGGCCTTTACCTTGGTAGGATCAACTTCAATGCCTTTATTGCTGACAACAAAACCTAGAAGCTTTCCAGATTGTACTCAAAACGTGCACTTGTTAGGGTTTAACCTCAGCTTGTACTTTTTCAGCCTTTCGAATAGTTTATACAGGTGATCGAGATGTTCTTCTTCAGTTTGTTATCTGGAAATCATATAATCCGCATATACCTCTATTTCATGATGTATCATGTCATGAAACAAAGCTACCATAGCCCTTTGATACGTTGCCCCTGCATTCTTCAGTCCGAATGGCACGACCTTGTAGCAAAAGGTTCCCCATTGCGTAACTAACATAGTCTTCTCCATGTCTTAGGGAGCCATCCTTATCTGATTATAGCCAGAGAAATCATCCATAAAAGAGAAGACTTTATGCTGAGCAGTATTATCGACCAAGACGTCAATGTATGTTAGAGGGAAGTCATCCTTGGGGCTTGCCCTATTCATATCCCTATAGTCTACGCACATGCAAACTTTCCCATCCTTCTTTGGCACTGGCACCACATTGGCAACCCGTTGGGGATAGGATGTCACAGCTAGGAACCCTACATCAAATTGTTTCATCATCTCAGCTTTGATCTTTTCAGACATATCAGGCCTCATATGATGAACCTTTTGTTTGACCGGGGGACAATCTTCCTTTGTCGGCAGACGATGAACTACGATGTCGGTATCCAACCCGAGCATATCTTTATAAGACCAAGCAAATACTTCCACATAATCATGCAACATCTGAACCAACCTTCTCTTAACACTGCTTTCCAAGTTAGCGCCGATCTTGATTTCCTTCTTATCTGCCTCAGTACCCAGATTGATGACTTCAACTGACTCTTCGTACGGCTAAATAGCTTTTTCCTCTTGTAATAGATGTCTGGCTAGTTCTCATGGTATTTCACAATCTTCCTCGCCTTCGTATTTTTCTTGGTTTATTGGACATTCAAAGTCATATTCAGCAATAGTAGAGTCATTGGCAATAGGATCCAGAGTGGATGAGGACCTGCAAGAATGTGTGTGTATGTGTGTGTGTGTGTGTGTGTGTGTGTGTGTGTGTGTGTGTGTGTGTGTGTGTGTGTGTGTGTGTGCATGTAAGATACATGACTTCTTTTTTTTAAATGTATTTGAAAGAAAAGAAAGACAATGAACACAAATATTTGAATGCAAAAGAGTCCAATGTACTGAATGATCATATGATTAGATGAACATAAATAAAACCCTTGACAAATGGACCAAAGTGCCCTGGGCCAGGCACATGGCTTAAAAGTCATTGTTAAATATTACAGATAAAATGTCTTGAATTAAAAGAAAAGCAATAACAAGTAGATTACTCCTAAATGAAGGAGATGGGCACAAAGTCCTTTGCATGCCAATTTTTCAGCCCTGTTGTAGTGGGATACACCTAATCTTCAAATGCAGCTTCTGTTAGAACATAGTTTGATTCTACAACCCTCAGTTAGAGTTTTGATGATAACAAAATACAAGATTAAATGAATTATGAGTTTTACATATGACATAGATGCTACTTAAAATTATGTTGTGTATTTACAGGAAACTCTGATGAAATCAGCATCAGAACATCAGAATATCAACATCAGCATCAGAAGATGTGTCACATCAGAAGATCATACATGTGCTACGCTGAAGTCCGATGAACAGAATCTGCGCTTAACATACTCTGACTCTGATCAAGATCTTAACAATGTCATCAACACTCAAAAGCAATCAGAATAAGCTAAAGCCAACACATTGTGATCTTAATCAAGCAGAACATTCTGAAGTGTTAACGTTACTGCATTCAAGGCAGATTAATTACCAACGGCTTTATTCCAAGACAAAGATCTTCTCAAAATGGAAAGAACGTAATGAGCATTGAAATGGAATTATTGGCATCAGCGTATATTTTCCAAGAAGTATTTAAACAAATCAGTGAGAAGTGAAATGGCTAATGCTCTACAATACTCTACACGCCTAAAGTCAATCATCACTAAACTCGTTCTCACTTTTTCTAAAAGCTTTCAACCGCTTACTCTATAGCTCTAGCAAAATAGTTTCTTAAGCTTCATTTTGTGTATTATCACAGTTGTGATATATAGTTTTTGTAGAAAACATCAAACACACATAATAGTTCATTTATCTGTAAGAAAGAATTTCCTTGAGAAACCGGTCTATGGTTTAGACTCAAGAAGGCTTTAGCAGTTGTTAAAGCAGTTTTGTATTCAGTTGAATATAGTGGATTAAGACCTCGTTGGAGAGAGGCGAAATCACCTTGACGGGTGGACTGGAGTAGTTTGAGGTCAAACGAACCAGGATAAAAATAACGTGTTGTCTGCATTTGATTTCAAGTTTTAACAATTCAACCCCCCTTCTTGTGTTTTTCACATCTTCAATTGGCATTAGAGCGCCTGGTTCCGAGTTCATAACACTTAACCGTGTCAGTACAAGATCCAGCGTTGAAAAACACTATGGCAGGACAACATCAAAACATCAGCAATGACCACAACGAAGAAAGAGACAGATTCAGTGGCAAACCTCCAGTCTTTGATGGAGAGAACTTTGATTACTGGAAAGACAGAATTGAAAGCTTCTTTCTAGCCCATGATGCTGATCTGTGGGATATGGTGACAGATGGATACACGCACCCAGTGAATGCAAATGGTCAGAAGATTGACAGGAAAGCAATATCTGATCAACAGAAGCGTGATTTCAAGAATCATCACAAGGCCAGAACTATTCTTCTTAGTGCTATCTCTTACTCTGAATATGAAAAAATATCAAACAGAGACACTGCTAAGAACATGTTTGATTCTCTCAGAATGACGCATGAAGGCAACCTTCAAGTTAAAGAAACTAAAGCTCTTGCGCTCATCCAGAAGTATGAGGCATTCAAGATGGAAGAAAGTGAATCTATTGAAACAATGTTCTCAAGATTTCAGATTCTGGTTGCTGGTCTCAAAGTTCTGGACAAAGGGTATTCTACTGCTGATCATGTCAAGAAGATCATCAGAAGCTTGCCAAAATAGTGGAGGCCAATGGTCATAGCGCTGAAGCTAGCTAAGGATCTCAATACAATCTCTCTGGAGGAACTTGTCAGCTCCCTCAGAAGTCACGAGATAGAGCTAGAAGCTGATGAACCTCAAAAGCAAGGTAAGCCATTAGCTTTAAAATCTAACAGAAAATCTGACTCCAAGGTTTTGCAGGTTGTTGAAGAAACCTCTGATGGGTCCTCATCAGAAGAAGATGAACTGTCTCTCCTCTCCAGAAGGGTGAACCAATTGTGGAATCAGAGGCAAAGAAAGTTCAGGAATCCCAGAAGATCTGAGAACCAGAACGAACCCTCCTCCAGATACAGAAGGTCAGAATCCTCCTCTGGACACAGAAGATCTGAAGGCTCTTCAGGAAGTAGAAAGCCAAATAACAAGGACATCATCTGCTATGAATGCAATGAGCAAGGACACTACAAGAGTGACTGCCCAAAGCTTCAGAAGGAAAAGCCCAGAAGAAAGTTTGGCAAGGAAAAGAAGAAAAGTCCCATGGCCACATGGGATGACTCTGACACATCTGAAGCTGACTCAGAATCAGATGATGAGAGAGCAAACATAGCTCTCATGGTAAACATATCAGAAGACAGTGAAGCTTCTAAATCAGACTCTAAATCAGACACAGAAGAGGTATTTCCTGACTTTGCTATTAATTTTACTAAGGCTGAACTAGCTGAAAGCCTTAATGAGATTCTGGAACGATATCAGCAGATCAGAGTCAAATTCAGAAACCTGAAAAAGGATCTTGCTTCTGACTCTGATAAAAGTGAGAGTTTCAAATTGGAAAATTCTGAGTTGAAAAATAAAATTTCAAAATTAGAAAATCTTTTACAAAACTCTTAGAAGGAAACAATTCCTGAAACTCCCAGTAGTGCTGATGAGATCATCAAGGAGTATGATCACAGCTTTCAGAAGTTTCTAGCTAAAAGCATAGATAGAAGCAAGATGGCTTCAATGATCTATGGAGTTAGCAGAAATGGCAGAAAAGGAATAGGATACCAAGGTAAGGTACCTACACCAAAGAATGCCATGGATTTAGTTATTAAACGAACTCCACTTAAGTCACACTTTGTATATGGGCACACACACGACATCAAATATACTAGTAGCAATTATTTTGTCAAACCAAAATTCAACCAGAGTTTTGGTAAAACTAACAAATCAGGACCCAAGAAAATATGGGTACCTAAGGATAAAATAATACATGTTGCAGATATCTTTAGCAGCAAAGCAGAAACACCAGTCATGGTACCTGGACTCTGGCTGCTCACGACACATGACGGGAAGAAGGCATATGTTCCAAAGCCTGGAACTTAAGCCTGGAGGCCATGTAGGCTTTGGAGGCAATCAGAGGGGAAAGATCATTGGCTCTGGAACAGTAGGTAATGGAAATCTTCCCTCTATCAATAATGTCTTATTAGTAGATGGATTAATGCATAACCTGTTATCCATAAGTCAATTAAGTGATAACGGTTATGATATAATCTTTAATCAAAATTCATGTAAAGCTGTTAGTCAAAAAGATGGGATTATCCTGTTTAATGGAAAGAGGAGAAACAACATTTACAAAATCAAACTTTCTAAACTAAAAAGTCAGAATGTAAAGTGTCTTCTGTCTGTTAACAACGAGCAACGGATCTGGCACAGAAGATTGGGGCATGTTAGTATGAGAAGAATATCTCAGATTAACAAACTCAATCTTGTCAGAGGACTTCCTAATCTGAAGTTCAATTCAGATGCTCTGTGTGAAGCATGTCAGAAAGGAAAGTTTGCAAAACCTGCTTTTAAATCTAAAAACGTTGTTTCCACCTCTAAGCCATTAGAACTTCTGCACATTGACTTATTTGGACCAGTTAAAACTGCTTCAGTCAGTGGCAAGAAGTATGGGTTAGTAATCGTATATGACTATAGCAGATGGACATGGGTAAAGTTCTTAAGACACAAGGACGAGTCACACTCTGTGTTTGTTACCTTCTGTAACCAAGTTCAGAATGAAAAGGATCTTAGAATCGTCAAAGTCAGAAGTGATCATGGTGGAGAGTTTGAAAACAAAGATTTTGAATCATTTTTTAATGACAAAGGCATTCTGCATGATTTCTCTTGTCCTAGAACTCCCCAGCAAAATGGAGTTGTAGAACGAAAGAACAGAACATTGCAAGAAATGGCCAGAACCATGATCAACGAGACTAATGTTGCTAAGATCTTCTGGGCAGAGGCGATAAACACAGTGTGCTACATTCAGAATAGAATCTCCATAAGACCTATTCTGGAAAAGACTCCATATGAATTGTGGAAGAACAGAAAGCCCAACATTTCATATTTTCATCCATTTGGATGTACTTGCTTTATTTTAAATACTAAAAATTATTTGAACAAGTTTGACTCTAAAGCACAGAAGTGTATTATGTTAGGATACTCTGAACGCTCAAGAGGGTACAGAGTATACAATACAGAAACACAGATTGTGGAAGAATCAATCAGTGTTCGTTTTGATGATAAGCTTGACTCTCAAAAGTCAAAGCAGAATGAATTACTTGCAGGTATGGAAGTTGAATTCATAGGTACTGAAGACAAGTCATCAGAAGCTCTTAACAGAGACACTCCCTCAACATCAGAAAGAGGCACTGCAAGCAATCCAACATCTTCTGTTGATCAACCTCAGAAAAGACCATCCAGAAGCATCATGGATCACCCTGAAGAAAAAATCTTAGGAAGAAAGGAAGATCCAATCAGAACAAGAGCCAGCTTCAGAAACTCTGAAGAATCCCTCATGGGACTTGTCTCTCTGATTGAACCATCTTCAATTGATGAAGCACTTCTGGACAATGACTGGATTCTAGCAATGCAAGAGGAGCTGAATCAATTCACAAGAAATGACGTATGGGATCTAGTTCCTAAACCAAAAGGATTCAACGTCATTGGAACAAAATGGGTGTTCAGAAACAAGCTGAATGAACAAGGTGAAGTCATCAGAAACAAGGCACGATTGGTAGCACAAGGTTATAGTCAGCAAGAGGGGATAGACTATACAGAAACCTTTGCTCCAGTCGCCAGGTTAGAATCTATCAGACTTTTAATTTCTTTTGTAGTTAATAAAGGCATCACTCTGTATCAGATGGATGTCAAGAGTGCATTCTTAAAGGGCAATATATAAGAAGAGGTATATGTGCACCAACCCCCTGGTTTTGAAAGTTCAAAAAATCCAGAATATGTTTTCAAACTAAAGAAGTCACTGTATGGTCTGAAACAAGCTCCCAGAGCTTGGTATGAAAGACTAAGTAACTTCCTGTTAGAAAAGGAATTCACCAGAGGGAAGGTGGACACAACCTTATTCTGTAAGACAGTTAAGAATTACATCTTAGTCTGCCAGATTTATGTTGATGATATAATATTTGGATCTACTAATCCTTCTCTGGGAAGAAAATTTGCTAAGTATATGCAGGAAGAATTTGAGATGAGCCTAATGGGAGAATTGAAATTCTTTCTGGGAATTCAGATCAATCAAACCCCAGAAGAGACTTACATTCATCAGAGCAAATATGTCAGAGAACTTCTGAAGAAATTTGATCTCTCAGAATGTAAGCCATCAAAGATTCCAATGCATTCTGGAAAGAGAAGAGGTAAGCAAAAAGGTAGAACAGAAGGTCTACAGAGGTATGATTGGTTCTCTTCTTTATCTTACAGCTTCAAGACCTGATATTTTATTCAGTGTATGCATTTGTGAAAGATTCCAATCAGATCCTAGAGAATCTCACTTAACAACTGTTAAGCGAATTTTCAAGTATCTGAAAGGTACTACTAATCTGGGTTTGTTTTATGGAAAATCTAGTGATTACAACTTAGTAGGTTACTGTGATGCTGACTTTGCTGGAGACAGAGTTGAACGTAAAAGCACTTCTGGAAGCTTCCAATTTCTGGGAGAAAATCTGATCTCGTGGTCCAGCAAAAGACAATCCACCATTGCTCTATCAACAGCAGAAGCTGAATACATAGCAGCAGCTGGATGCAGCACACAAATGCTCTGGATGAAAAGTCAACTTGAGGACTTCCAGATTTATGAGAGTAACATTCCTATACTCTGTGATAATACTTCTGCCATTTGCTTAAGTAGAAATCCAATTTTTCATTCTAGGGCTAAGCATATAGAAATAAAACATCATTTTATTAGGGACTATATTCATAAAGGAATTTTAAACTTCAAATTTATTGATACAGACCATCAATGGGCTGATATCTTCACAAAACCACTTTCTGAAGATAGGTTCAACTTCATTCTGAATCATCTCAGCATGAAGCTCTGTCCAGAATAAAACTGTTTTAATTTTATATATTAACCTTCAGAATTATGTTTATTTCTCTGTGAACTTCTGATCAATCTTCTTTCAGAATTTTTAGAAATGCAGATTGTATCAGAATCTATCCATGAAGCTCTGAGCTCTTCAGTTCAAGGATAGAAGTGATGTTCACTCAAAGCAAACAAGTGTCATCCAGTCATCAGTTGTTTCCTGAGGCAGAACACGCGTTCACGCTTCTGAAAAGACAAAGCGCTGATTGGATGCATTGAGACACATGTCACTGGTAACCGTTTAAGTATCTTTCTGAAATCCCCCAAAATCAGCCATCATTAAATGCTATTAATCATGATTTATTTCTCTCTCTTAAGCGTTTATGTTTTTAGAAAACTTTTTCAAAACCTATTTAAACACCATTTACACCATTCACAACGTTTACCCTTACTTTCGTTTTCAATCAATTTTTTTCTGATATCTGTGTTTGTGTTCTTCCTGCTCAAGAAAACCCTTTCAATTTTTTTCTCTCAAGAACTCGTGTGAACATGGCTTCTAGCAGCAATCTCTCTTCAGGTTCCCAGAAAGATGCATCAGCTGAGCAATATGAGGTTCCTCTCAGAATGCTACTCACTCCAGTCAAGAACCTTGAAGTTCTGTTAGAGATTATAGTGGATTTCAACAGTTTGAAGGAAAATGGTTTTGATTTATCAGAAGAGATTCAAGCTCAAGGATGGGAAAGGTATTTTGACAGGTTGGTGGGTCCAACTTTTCCTATCTTGTTTAAGGAATTCTGGATTCACGCCTCTTCCTCAAATCACCAAGTCACTTCTTACATAATGGGGAAGAAAATTGTGATTACTGAAGACCTAATTGCAAAACTGATTGGGTACAATGGTGGTGGTATTTGCTGTATAGACATGGCTGAAAGGTGCTCAGATGTTGCTGTTGTAGCAAGGGAAATTTTCACGCTGGGGCTTCCCTCCAGCAAGATAAGGGATCTGAAAGATAAGCACAGAATTTGGGCAAAGATTATTCTGGGCTGTTTCAACCACAGGAAGCCTACAAGCTCTCCTGATTACATAAACATAGATCAACAGTTTCTGATCTATTTTATTTCTCAGAGGGTAAAGATTAATCTAGCTCATCTTCTGTTCAACCATCTGAGAACAAGCATCAAGGAGACAAGAGAAGATGAACGCACTAAAAGGGATTGGATACCCTTGGGCAGATTGATATCAGATATTCTGATTGAGAATAGGCTGATTGAACACTTGACAGAGGCACAAGAGATCAGCACCCTGGAACCTTCAGTTGGCAAGCAGCTGAATGCCAAGAATCTAAAGAAGATGAAGCTGATAGAGAACATTAAGAAGGAGCCCAACATCACTCCTTTTGCTGACATCTCCAGCAGAAGAGTCCCTCTGGACGACTTCCCCATGTTCTCAGAGATTGACTTCAAGCCTCAGATCATTCTGAGATATTTGGACGCTTGTAAAGCTGATGGTACATCACCCAATCTAAACATTCAAGATCTTCAGCAGAAGGCACCAGAGGTTGTTCTGAAGAAGACTAAGAAGAGAAAAGTTGCTCCAGAAGGATCATCATAACAGACTCCAAAGAAAAGAGGTAATCCTGTTTCTGTATCTATTTTAAATTCAACTGCTGGTTCCTCATCTATTCCTACTCCCATTCCAACACCAGCTAATATCCCAACACCACAAACCTTTGAAGATTTTGACACTGACTTTGACCCTTCTGAGTCATTAACCCTCAGAAGATCCCGCTCCAAACCACAAAATCCAAACACTACAACCATACCAGAACCAGAACTTGCACAAGTTTTGTCTGATATAGACCAACATACTTCTGCTCCCCAAACAGATAATCCAAATCCACAACCAAAAATTCCCATTTCTTCACAACCTGAAATTCCACTTTCACCAATACTAGAAACTCCTCTCTCTTCAATACCAGAACCAGAAATTCCACAACCTTCCTCTCCTCAACCAGAAATCAATCCACCCTCTCCTCAACATGAACAATCCCCACAGCCTGAGACTCAAAACTCTGAGGCTCAAACCTCTGACTCCCATGAACCACAACCCTTGGCCATTCAATTGCCGTGTGGTACAACCGTTAATATGGCTCAACTTCCCTCGTCACCAGAAACAACTCCACCAAATACTCCACATAGTCCAATCGTTATTTATGATTCTCTTACTCCCTCACCTAAGAAAAATACAGAAGACCACAACAAGACTGTCATTGATCTTACAATCCTTGAACGCCTTGCTGCAATAAACCAGAAAACTGCCATCCCTAAACCGAAACAACCAGATGTTGGTTCCAGCATTTTGAACTTTGAATCAGATATGCAGAAGTGGATCACTTCTTTGAAACAAGCAAGTCTGGAAGTGGTTGATCCTGCTGTATCAGATCATCTCTGGACTCAATTCAGAAGATGGGTATGCGCTGAAACCTTCAAGCTGCAAGACCAGAGCTATGGACAGGATCAACAGAACTTCAGCAAACTGCTGAGGGAAATGGAAGGTCCAGTTCTGAGCAAGCTGCTGAAGGAAGAAGTTCTCCATCTGGACAGTGAGCCTTGGTCTGAAAAGTGTCCAGCATCTAAAGTTCAACCTGCAGAAGAACAAACTATTCAAGCTGAAGACTTGGGTCAAGCAGAAGAAGCTACAGAAAGCTCTGAGAAGCATCCTGTATCTGAAGATCCTCAAGCTTCCTCTCTTGACAGGCAAGCTCTAGAGGATTTGAAGAGATCAGATATGCTGATGAATGAACGGATGGACAAGCAGGATATCAAGATTGAATCTATAGCAAGCATGGTATCCAAGCAAAACGAAACCAGCGAACAAATCAAGAGCATGTTGGAAGCTCTGTTCACACGACTTCCTCCTTCTTCTTAGTTTTTTCTTATGTTTTCCTGTTTTCTTTACATGGTTGTCTGTAATATTTTTACTTGTTCTAAACTATCATTGCTTTTGTTTTAATACAAATGTGTTTTTACTCTAATCTGTTTAACTCTGATTATATATGCTTTTTGATCGCTGACAAAAAGGGGGAGAAAGAATGATATTTTTCAATAACGGTTTACTGAGACAAAAGTCTCAAACATTCTAACATTCATAATATTTGCTGTTCTGAAAAGCTTACAGGTACAAGAATCTGAAGAACTGATAAAGCAAAATTATGATGCTCAAAGAAAGGTTCAATAAAGTTCTGATACTCAAGGACTCAAGGAATCAAAGGGAAATAATCAACTCAGGGGGAGTTTTTCTCATCATTACTCTGATACTGTTTATTCCTTACCCTCTTAGCTCTGATACTTTTTACTCATTATCTGATTATCTCTGATACCGTTTCCTTTCTATCCTTAAACTCTGATACTTTCATCATTTTATTTTAATTGAAAAAATCTAGTTTTGTCATCATCAAAAAGGGGGAGATTGTTAGAACATAGTTTGATTCTACAACCCTCAGTTAGAGTTTTGATGATAACAAAATACAAGATTAAATGAATTATGAGTTTTATATATGACATAGATGCTACTTAAAATTATGTTGTGTATTTACAGGAAACTCTGATGAAATCAGCATCAGAACATCAGAATATCAACATCAGCATCAGAAGATGTGTCACATCAGAAGATCATACATGTGCTACGCTGAAGTCTGATGAACAGAATCTGCACTTAACATACTCTGACTCTGATCAAGATCTTAACAATGTCATCAACAATCAAAAGCAATCAGAATAAGCTAAAGCCAACACACTATGATCTTAATCAAGCAGAACATTCTGAAGTGTTAACGTTACTGCATTCAAGGCAGATTAATTACCAACAGCTTTATTCCAAGACAAAGATCTTCTCAAAATGGAAAGAACGTAATGAGCATTGAAATGAAATTATTGGCATCAACGTATCTTTTCCAAGAAGTATTTAAACAAATCAGTGAGAAGTGAAATGGCTAATGCTCTACAATACTCTACACGCCTAAAGTCAATCATCACTAAACTCGTTCTCACTTTTGCTAAAAGCTTTCAACCGCTTACTCTATAGCTCTAGAAAAATAGTTTCTTAAGCTTCATTTTGTGTATTATCACAGTTGTGATATATAGTTTTTGTATAAAACATCAAACACACATAATAGTTCATTTATCTGTAAGAAAGAATTTCCTTGAGAAACCGGTCTGTGGTTTAGACTCAAGAAGGCTTTAGCAGTTGTTAAAGCAGTTTTGTATTCAGTTGAATATAGTGGATTAAGACCTCGTTGGAGAGAGGCGAAATCACCTTGACGGGTGGACTGGAGTAGTTTGAGATCAAACGAACCAGGATAAAAATAATGTGTTGTCTGCATTTGATTTCAAGTTTTAACAATTCAACCCCCCTTCTTGTGTTTTTCACATCTTCAGCTTCTTCATCAGAATCACCTACAACACTGACTTCATTGACATCCTTACCATGCTTTGGCATTAGAGCGGTGATTACATTCGGAGTTGGAGGAGGATGAAACTCAATAGTTTTGTTATCAATCAAATCCTGAATTTTGTTCTTCAAGGCCCAGCACTGGTCAGTCTCATGCCCGGGGCTGCTTGAGTGGTAAGCACATTTAGCATTCGGATTATACTTTGGTGAAGAGGTATCAGGGTTGGCAGGAGGATCGCGCAATGTCACCAAATTAGCCTTGAGTAAGTGTTGAAGGGCTTGAGATAATGACATACCTAACCTCGTAAATTGTCTTCTCGGAGTTTCAAAATATTGATGATTTGAAGATGGTCTTTAAGTAGGAGTTGGATTGGAGATTTAGACGGCATTGACAGACGAATGATCGTTCTTCTTGGTACGGGCCCTTTCCCCGTACACAATATTGACTTCCTTTTTTGCAGCAAAAGGTTTCTGGATAGGATTGGAAGTGGAGGTAGATGCCACATAGATCTTCCCACTTTTAATGCCGCTTTCAACTCTTTCACCAGTTAAGATTAATTTAGTGAAACCAGAAGAAGAGCAGTCGACCAATAGATTAAAGAAGGGACCAAATAAAGTGCCTGTGAACATGTCAATGTGCTCCCTATCAGTTAAGGGTGGTTGAACCCTACTAGCAAGGTCTCTCCACTTTTATGCATATTCCTTAAATCCTTCAGTCTTTCCCATAGTCATATCTTGTAATTGAACCCTCGTTGGAGCCAAGTCGGTGTTATATTGATACTGATGGTAGAAGGCGGTAGCTAAATTCTCCCAAGTATTGATACGAGAACCATCTAACTGATAAAACCATTCAAGTTGGGTTCCAGACATACTCTCTTGGAAAAAGTGAACCCAGGGCTTCTTATCAGTAGTGTGTAGCTGTATCTTGCGCACATAAGATTTCAAATGGATTTTTGGACAAGAAACCCCATTGTACTTTGCAAAGACTGGTATTTTGAATTTTTGAGGAATGACTATCCCAGAGATCAAACCTAAATCATCAAAATCTAAACCGGGAACGACTTGGATTTCAACAGCTTTCAACCTGTCTTCTAACTGCTTGTACTTGATATCGGCGGATGGATACTACTCGTCAAAATAATCATCATCAGATACTTGATCATTAACACAATCAGCCTGAGTACTCTTGACCTCACCAATCTGGTTCTCTTCTTCTTCGGATGAATCTTCTCCTACTGGGATCTGACGGACTGTCTCCTTGAACCTTCTACCCATGTTGAGTAGAGCTTTCTTCTTGGGCTTCTTATTAAATGCCAGCAATTCCATCATATCTTGCTTCCCCTTGGCTAGGGCCAGTAAAGTCTCTTGGAATTGATAGTTTTGTGTCTGGAGATCCTTCATAGTTTTCTCTAGATCCATCTTACTGAAATAAACAGCAGAAAGATAAGGAAACCTGTTATGCGAAAACCTGGCATGTTATGATGCATGGAATATGTATATGCAAATGATTTCAAGGATTAATGAGATTTAAATTTATATAGACAAAAGAATGAACAAACGTCAATTTTCATTAAACAATTCAAGAAAGATTATATCATGCCTCTTGGGCTTACAAAATAACTTTCTAAGATAAAAAGACTGAACGCATCCTCTTCGGTGCGAGATAGGCATTCACACATTGCTCTTATTGTACTTGCTTCGGAAGCTCCAAGACCCTCTTCTCACTAGCATAGAATTGAGATTCAAAAGTATCTCGTTCTTCCTTCAGCTGAATCCAACCCTTTTGCAAGTCTTCGAGAGAGTTAGGCATGTCGGGATGGAGGATAGTGTAGGGAACATCTCCTTCAACCACAGGTTCCATGATGACTGGTAAGATGGAAGGATAAGGAATTACAAGTTTCTGAGCACGAGCTCATACCCACTTAAGGTAAGGCTCAAGGGGAATGGAATTATTGTGTCCTAGTGTCTTGCTATCCACCTTGTTCAACATCCTCCAAGCTCGGATAAACCTCTGACGGTAACCTTGATCGTTATTCTTGTAGTCGAATACCACTCCTTGGATCAGCATCTCATGTGGACCATTCCTTTAGGCGTAACAAAACTGTTGTAAGGCTAAGCAGGGGTTGCAAGTGATACCTCCTCTAATGCCAAGCAAGGGGACATTATGGGATTCTCCATAACGGTCAACGATTGTAACATTCTCCAATGATTGGGAACACCAATGAATATCTGAATGTCTGAGCGTCCTCATCCTATGGGACCACCTTGAACCTTTCTCATTCTTCAATACAGATTGGGGAAGATTTGAAATAAACTATATTTCCAAGAGAGGAGTGCAACACATGAGGATACCTCTCTTCCTCATAGTGCGAGAGTGAAAAGAATGTAGGATGTCTCCTAACAAAGTAGGCACCGGGTTACGAGACATGAAGATTTTGACGGTGCTTACATCTATGAGTTGGTTAGGATTTGGAAACAAAACTATCCCATATATGAGAAGAGCCATAATTTCTTCAAAAGCTTGTAAGTCCAAGGAGTTACAACAATCTTGAGCTTTCTCAAAGAAGAACTTGGCCAAGAAACCTTTGACACCACTCCTTGTTTCCCAATTAGTTGTGATATCAGATTGTTGCAAGTGTAATGCTTGGGCAATCTCTTCAGGTTTTGGATCTCTTTTCGTACCATTGAAGGGTATTCGATTGAGAATGGGAATCCTTAAGAGTTGGGATAATTCTTCTAAAGTTGGCACAAGTTGATAATCGAGAAAAGTGAAGCAATGGTGTAGAGGATCAAAGAATTGGAAGAGAACCTTCATCATATCTTCATAAGTGTTGGAGGTAACCAAGTTTAGGAGGCGACCATGTCTTTCGGTGAATGGAGAATTCTCAGGAACCCTTGATGCTAACTCTTTGAGTTAAGGAGGAATCCTTACGAGATTGACTTGAATGGTTTTCATGCGAATAGAAGCCATGTCCTACAAAACAAAACAAAGATAAATCCCAAAAATAGTTGAAATAGTTAGTGAGTATGAGTATGATGTTATGATGTTTATGATGTTATGTACAAGTAAATATATACAAATAAGACAAACAAGTCCTTAGGTTTAGGCTTGTATGGAGTCTCATAGGTAAGTAACCTCTTTAAGTTTAGTTGGCTCAAACCTGTCCTAGAAATAGTAACTAGGTTCTAAAGGAGCTCAATATCACTTGTTTGTCTTCTCGGGCATTATTTCAGCGCAAGCCTCTTTCACGGCGACCTAAATATCCCAAAAAGCCAAACCTCAATGAGTGTAGTATCGAGTATCTACCAACTTCAGACTGCACCAAATCCGATCGTCTCACTACGTCCTAATGACCAAGTTGGTCAAGTAAAGGTTCTAAAGTCAGTTAGCATTTCATGACATTACTCAGCGGCCCCGTATTCTCTTTGACCACTCAAGGGCTACCGGTACCCACAAATATGTCACGCTAAAGTAGCTATTTCTTAGACCATGTTGGTATACCCCGCACAGTTTCCACAATGTATTGCTACTTACTTATAAGGTATCACAAATCTGGGTAGAGGATTTAAGCCCAAACAAAGAACCAAAATGTAAAGCAAACAAATCAAACAATGAAAGCAAGTAAAGGTTATCTAGCCCTAAGGTAACTCCACTTTTATGTAATCCCCAACAAAGACGCCAGTTCTGTGATATGGTGGGAGAACTGACTTGGGTGTTTTGCATTTTATTGAAAATGTTGCAGTTAGCAAGAGTCATCACTGAATTTTCTTTTATCCAAAAGGAAAGGCTGAAAAGAACAGGAAAGACCTTTGATATTATTCCTTGAGTTCAAGGGGTAGATTATGAAAAGGGAAGGTGTTAGCACCCTTTTCATCCATAGTCATCTATGGGCTCTTAGTTGCTTGCTAGATCACTTGCTTTTGTTTGAAAATATGCTTTGTGTGGCTTTTGAAAGTATTTTGAAAAGACGCCATCATTTAGGCAAACTTTGTAATAGTTCTCGTTCGTAAGAACGTATACAAAGTGTTGATCTTTTGAAAAATGTTTCAAGTTTGGAAAGTGTTTTTGAAAGTGTTGGTGTCTGTTTGGAAAATAAACAAGAGTCTTTGATTTGAAATTGAGCAAGCAACTAAGAACAATCTACCTACTCAAAAGTCTTAGTTCATTTCTTCTTTTCCTTTGATATTACTATCTTACCATTTATTTGGTAAGAATCCTTATCTTTGGATGTAAAGGGACGGGCGTGGGTCATCGTATAGCCATGATAACAATATTGTGAAATATCTTAGCAATTCTCTTTGAGGGAGTAAGATCATTTTAAAAGGCAACTTTGATAGCGTCATCGAGGGACTATGATCTTGTATTTTTGATTGCTTTTTGCTAAGATATCCCACATGCATGACATGGCCATTTTTTATAAGGAAAAAAGTGGAATTACCCTAAGGGTGCAAGTGTGTTGATTTACATGCATTATTTTATCTTGAATTAGGGTTTGCTAGCTTGTTAATTTTAATCTTTCCATACAAACCCTGATTTACTAGCATTTATATAAAGCGATAAATTGAGGAAAATAGAAATACTAAACTATTACATCATTAGGGGAGGGGGTATACAAATTTACAAATGAGGATTTTGCAAGAAAATTAAACTTAATTAACTATTATAACCATATTGAATAAATGTACAAGAATTAAATAAATAATAATGTACAAATGCAAAGGGAAAAGAAATATGATTTTTGTTTGATTTTTTATGAAAGGGGTTTTAATCTAAACCTAACTAAAGAAGATTAGTTAAAAAAATTAAATAAAACTAATTAAGAAAGCATTTAAATTAAGAAGTATTTTTTTATGGTTTTTTATGGAAAAAAGTTTTAAATTAAGAAAAAAAAAGTTAATCAATTAAAATAGACCTAAGTTCTAAATTAATTAATTATAAAAATAGTAATATAATATAATAACTAAACATAATTATCTAAACATTAATTATAAAAAAGAAGGTTAAATTCATTAAGAAAATATTTTTTAGTCTTTTGTTTTTTTAGAAGAAAAATAAATAAATGTGAAAATAATAATAATAATATTTTTTTGGATTTTTTTATTAGTAAAGATAAAAATAATAGTAATAATAATAATAATAATAATAATAATAATAATAAAATTAAAAAAAAATAAAGGAAATAAAAATATAAAAGAAAGAAAATGGGTCAGGATGTATGAAAATGAAATAGGGAGTATGAAATGAGTAAAATACGAGGCCCAACAAAGGGGAGCCCAGCGCCTGCCTTCAAACAAGAAAAATGAGAGAAATTATTAAAAAAAGAACCAAAAGGGTACCACTGGGGCTCGAACCCAAGTCCCTCAGGTTACAAGCGCGCGCTTTAACCACCAGGGTGGCGATACATCCGTTAACTTAAACATAACAATAAGTATATGATACAAGTCTTGCCCTGGCTGTTTTTAAATCATCTTCTTCCTCCTTCATTTGCGCGCAGACACCATGTCCACCATATAATTTCATCATCAATTTAACCATATAATTTAATTAAGCTAAAAACCAAAGGTTAAACATAATTTTGTTTGATACCAAATGCGTGCCCTAACTGGTCAGAAGCGAAATTATCCAAGCACAAGCAAGTAAAATGTAAACTAGGGACATGGTCAGCTTGAGGGAAATAATGTGATACAGTGGGAGAATTGACTTGAGTGTTTTGCGTTTGTGTTTGCAAATGTTGCGGTTTAGCAAGAGTCGCCACCAACTTTTCTTTTATCCAATATTGAAAGGTGAAAAAGCACAGGAAAGACCTTTAGAGATGTTTTCTTGAGTTCGGGGGGTAGATTATGAAAAGGGAAGGTATTATCACCCTTTTGATCCATGGTTTTCCATGGGCTCTTAGTTACTCTCTAGATCACTTGCTTTTGTTTGAATTTGTGCTTGTGATGTGGGTTTTGAAAGTATATTGAAAATGTGACTTTGTAATGGCTCTCGTTTCTATAAGAACGCATACAAAGTGTTTGTTTCGAAAATAGTACAAAGATGTGTTTGTGAGATGTGTTTTTGAAAGTGATTTTGAAAAGGTGTATTCCTTGTAATGGTTCTCATTTCTATAAGAACGCGTAAAAAGTGTTTGTCTTTTGAAAATGTTTCAAAGTGAGAGTGTTGGTGCATAAAATGTTTTTGTTGTGAGCAAGCGAGTAACTGAGAGCAAACCTACCTACTCAAAAGGTCTCAAATATGCTTTTCCTCCTCCATTAGATGTTGCTATCTTACCATTGATTTGATAAGAAGCCCCATCGTTGGATGTGAAGGGACGGGCGTTGGGTCATCGTATGACCATGATAGCAATGTAGTGAGATGACTTAGAACTTTTCTTTAGGGACTAAGATCATTTCGAAAGGAAACTTTGATAGCGCCATTGAGGGACTATGATCTTATATTTTTGTTTGTGCTAAGACATCCCACATGCATAACATGGCCATTTTTAGGCAGCAAGTGGAGTTAACCTTAAGGGTGCTAGTGTGCAAGTGTGTTTGATTACATGCATTTTAGTCTTGCTTAGGGTGATCTATTTGTCAATTTCATGTCTTGCCATACACACCCTAATTACTAGCATTAACATTCAAAAGCGATAAATTGCAGAAATGTAAAGTCCTACGCTATTACAATATTTTAGGGATGGGGGTACATATTTACGAATGGGGATTACAAGTAAAAATAAGTCCTAAGTTACTATTACAACCATATTGAAATGTATAACATAAGAAAGAAATAGACTTGTTTAGAAAATGTTTTTTGTCTTAAGGAAATAAATTAAAAGGAAAATATTTTTATGTTTTTTTATGTTAATAAAAAAAGAGTTAATATTAAAAATGATGAAAAAGAAAATAAATGAAAGATAGAAACAGTGTGCTGCTGCAAGAAAAACAACAAGGATCAGAAGTTCTGAAGCCAGGCGCGCTGTGACTCAGCAGGAAACGTCAGTGGGAATCAGAAGTTCTAAGTTGGTACACTCTGAGATCCTGCAAGACACGTTAGAGAAAAACACAGAAGTTCGGGATTGCTATGTGCTGAACTTCTGAATGTTAGAACAGCGAGAAAACCTCAGAAGCTCTGTGCGTGTCAAAATAGTAGGAAGGACTCAGAAGTTCTGTATGGTACTAAGACAGTGAATGAACAATCAGCAGTTCAACATGTTATCAGCGTATGAAAATCAGAAGTTCAATGTATTTGACATGTTAGGAGAACTCAGAAGTTCTGTGTTGTGTTAGAACAGTGAGTGAATCATAGAAGTTCTGTGTGTGTTAACAGCGTATGAAAATCAGAAGTTCTGTGTGTGTCAACAGTGAGAAAATCATAGAAGTTCTGTGTGTTAAAACAGTGAAGAGAACTCAAAAGTTTTGCGTGCTTAAACAGTGAGAAAATCCTAGAAGTTCTGTGTATTAAAACAATGAGTAAACAATCAACAGTTCAGCATGTTATCAGCGTATGGAAATCAGAAGTTCTATGCCATATTTCAACTCTTAATCAGCACATCAGCAATTTATTCAGTTCTTAATAAACAATAAATCATAAGGATAATAGCACAACAGTTTATAGAAGTTCTAATCCTAAATCTGAGTCTATCCCTAATCAAGAAGTTCTGATCCACAGTTTTTCTACTTATGCAATGATATGTACAACATTAATACTATGATATTTACATATTAATGATGTTCTGAATGAAAAAAATGCAAAGTCAGAAAGACTTGCCTTGAATCTGGAGCGTGCTTGGAGCTTTGAGTTGCTGCCTTTGGATGTTCTGGAATCAGCGAGAGTGACAGAACAGTGGTTGTGTTCTTTGATTCAAAGGGAAGGAACAAAAGGTTTTGTTTTGGATTTGCGAAGGTTTTCCCTGTTTCCTCTTCTCTCTTTTGGCCAATCTCTCTCCAAAAGCCAGCCTCTTGAACATATGGTGGAGAAACTTATTTATAGGTGAATTTGTTATGATTTAGGGTGGAAAACAAATGGGATTTTAAATCAATTTGGCATCCTGCTCCATTGCTTTTTCATCACTGTTTTCGTATGCTAGTTTGGTGCAATTATGGGTTGCAGGCGTAGGATGAACTAGTTGTTAGTTATAGGTCTGCAGCAGGTTGTATAAACAAGGTTTTGGAATTTGGTCAAGTTCTGACCAAAGCGTTGAATATAACCTTCATATGCTGAAGCACTGCCTTATTCTTGAAGCAAGCATGGTGGTTGTCAGCAGGAATTAAGGAAAAGCAAAAAGCAAAGCATGGGCCTAGTATCAAAGTTTGCTATCCCAAGACAATAGAGGTACACGTGGTGAAAATCCTTTGGATAAAGACTCAAAAAGTGGTTGTGAGCATTAAATGAGCATTTAATGATGATGAGACTTATCACAACCAGAAATCCTGCCATGTGAAACTCTGCATCATTTCTTAGTTCTGGATCAGAAGTTCAGCTTCAGTGTAACATCCAACCTCTGATCTTTATATCTTCTGGCTTCAGCATGTTCTGAAGGAGAACATTGCTTCCACATGTTCTGATTAAAACATCATGCTCTAAATCAGAGAACATCGCTTCCATATATTCTGATTGAAGCATCATGTTTTGAACCATGTTTGTAACCTCTGACTGAAGCTTTTTGTGAAAACTTGCCCAGAAGTTTTGACCAAACTCTGCCTTGAGAGTGTCCAGAATTTGTTGAGTGTTATGGTGATAATCTGGTCAGAAGTTCTGAAATTTAAACACTTAGAAAAATTTCTAAGCATTTAGAATTTGACTTCTCCAAAGTAAAATTTGACTTTTAAATTTCTTGATGAAACAAAACTTCATATTCCAACATGTCTTGATGAAATATGATTTTTGAGATTTGATTTTGATTCAAAAGTTAAAGTTTGACTTTTCAGTGTGCAAATGACCATTTTGCCCTTATGGATGATCTCCTTAAAAAATGAGAGGGTAAATTTTGTGGTACAACAGCTGCCCATGTTTAATCTTCTTACACCTAAAGAGTTAGATTGGTAAATCTTCCATTCGTGACTTGAAGGTGGAAGATGATTGAACACTAGAGTGCCCAGAAAATTTGCACTCGAAGATGTGTTAGTTGATTATGTAGGGAATGGGCTTAAAGATGCCATTTGGAGCGATAATGGATAGTTGTTGGATATGGGCTTAAAGATGCCATCCAAAAGTGATTGCTGGTCTGTATCTGTAAGCTGGGTAGGGTTGCTTCAATGATGAGTCTGTGTGAAACTGCATCTGGAAAGGAAGAAGGAACCTGTGTAGGATTGTTTTATGATGAGTTCGTGTAAAACTTCATCTGAAAAGGAGGAACCTGTGTAGGGTTTCCTGATGACGAGTCCATGTAAAATTGCATCTGGAAAGGGAAGGAACCTGTGTAGGGTTTCCCGATGATGAGTCAGTGTAAAACTGCATCTGGAAGGGAGGAACCAGTGTAGGGTTGCCTGATGATGAGTCCGTGTAAAACTTCATCTGAAATTTCCTGAGAAGGAACCTGTGTAGGGTTACTTCATGATGAGTCCGTGTAAAACTGCATCTTGGAAAGAGAAGGAACCTGTGTAGGGTTTCCTGATGATGAGTCCGTGTAAAACTGCATCTGAAATTTCCGGAGAAGGAACCTGTGTAGGGTTACTTCATGATAAGTCTGTGTAAAACTGCATCTTGGAAATGGAAGGAACCGGTGTAGGGTTGCCTGATGATGAGTCCGTGTAAAACTGCATCTGAAATTTCTTGAGAAGGAACCTGTGTAGGGTTACTTCATGATGAGTCAGTGTAAAACTGCATCTTGGAAATGGAAGGAACCTGTGTAGGGTTTCCTGATGATGAGTCTATGTAAAACTGCATCTGAAATTTCCTGAGAAGGAACCTGTGTAGGGTTACTTCATGATGAGTCCGTCTAAAATTGCATCTTGGAAATGGAAGGAACCAGTGTAGGGTTGCCCGATGATGAGTCCGTGTAAAACTGCATCTTGGAAAGAAGGAACCTGTGTAGGGTTGCTTCATGATGAGTCCGTATAAAACTTCATCTGGAATTTCCTGAGAAGGAACCTATGTAGGGTTTCTTCATGATGAGTCTGTGTAAAACTGCATCTTGGAAATAGAGGAACCTGTGTAAGGTTACCTGATGATGAGTCCTTGTAAAACTTCATCTGAAATTTCCTGAGAAGGAACCTGTGTAGGGTTGCTTCATGATGAGTCCGTGTAAAACTGCATCTTGGAAAGAGAAGGAACCGGTGTAGGGTTTTGTTGTACCCCAAAATTTTCCCTCCCATATTTCTCAATACATTTCAAGAGAGGTCCTCAAATTGCTCAAGGAAGTCCAAGGGTTGACCAGACAAACTCTCTCCTAAGGCAGTCTACCTCAAATTAGGGTTTCATGTTGCATCAAGATGTTCGAGTACAAGGGATCCAAAATGCTCACCATTGTCCTAATATGTTCTCAAGATCATCCATGTCCAGTTTCAAGCCTTGCAGAGGAAATTTGCTCAGTCAATTGCTCAAAAGCCTAAAAATCGAATGTGTTAGGGCAAAAGTCAACTGTGGCCCACATACAGTCAAACTTCAAGATTTTGAGTCAACATTATCATTTTGAAGTATTATTCATCATTTGATCAAGGATTGATCATGATTCCTCAAGGATTGCTCACAATTCATCAAAACCCAAAAGTTGCTAAATTAGCGTTTTGTAGGAAAAGTCAACTCAACTTTGACCAAGCATAACTTTCTCATACTTTATCAAGAATGACCCATCCAAAGCTCATTTTTAAGAGGATGCAATTCCCTAAAATTCATCTTCATCTCCCAAGTTCAAAATATGCACTCATAAGAAGTTATGAATTTGGACATTATAGGTCATTTTGAAAAGTCAACAAAAAACCTTTTTTGTCAAAGCTTCACATATGAACATGGAAGACTCAATTGAGATGATACCAAAAGGGTTGCTTAAAGGATATATTGAGCTTTCTAAAAGGTCCAATAACACCTTTATGGAGTCAAAATTGAAGAAGTTATGCATTGGTGAAGTTGACCTTTTTTGCAAAATTGTCAAAAGTCAAAAGTGCCTCAAATTGAAATTTTTGTCAAATGGGCCCAACTTTTTGCACTTGTTTTGAGTTTGTAACATGGTACATGAGCCCTAACTCTTCCCACTTGCCTTTATTTTATTTTCACCATTTATTTTGATTTTTTATTTCAATTAAATCAAATTAAATCAAAATAAATCATGGAAATATCCAAATCATTCAAACCTTAAGATTTTGTGCATATTTCAGGTATCTTATACAGCTAGCAAGAGAATCAAATCGTGTAAGGCATGGTTGTGCATAAAAAGATTGATTTTTGGCCTATTTTGGAAGGATTTTCATGAAGATCAAATCAAGATCAAAAACCATAATTGATAAAGATTGAGAGCACATTTGTAACCCTAATTCAATCAGTGGTATATAGTGGACAAGTGCAGACAAAAAACACAAGGTTTGGAGGCGTGGAGAGGTAGAACAAAACTTGAAAAAACTCAAGAAAAGGTGATGATCTGATTTTGTACTTCCAGGCATTTTTAAGACTCCCAGGCCATCTCTTTCGTTTCCTGGGCACTCAAGGAAGCCATAGCAATCAAAAACAAGCCTTCCCGTGCTACTCATTGTAAGTGGTTTATGGATTGGACATGTTCTTGAAATCGAATACCATTGTTTAAGCATTTACAGCATGAATCATGTATATATTCTGAATCCTGGAAGTATTTTCAAGCTATTCCTAACAATTAATTGCATTTTTGCTAACCCTATAGAGAAACACCATTGCTAGGGTTTTCTGTTACGTTTTGGGATCTTTTTATATAGGCAAAATTGGTCCACAAGAAGGGCACCATGATGCTCACCAGACCAAGACGAATTGGTCCACAACATTAGATTTCGTTTATCGTGCCTGTATGTGATTTTGAAATATGTAGGAGTTGTAGGTACAGACTTTTGTCCGTAGGTAAAAGTCCACAACTTTTACCAACAGAGGGAGGTTAGAGACGATGGCATGGCAACCCCTGATTGCTTCGTTTGAATTTGCGCGTGGATAATGTTTGTTTTGAGTGTTTTCCATATTATTAATTATTATTATTTGACATACAACAAAAGCGCGTGTCTCAGTTGGTATTGAGACAGATGAAAAGGCCTTAGGACCTGGGTTCGAATCCCAGGTCCCCCCATGTATTTCATGTTATTTTTTATTGCATGATCAGGCATATGCACAGGCGTGAAGTCCACTATACATCCTCAATGCACAACGAACCAGATGTCCACAGGCCAGATCTAGCACCCATCATTTAGAGGACCATGATGCACCCCAGTCAACATGCAACACTGGATCATGGAAGTCAACGTGGATTAGTTTTTTTTGGGCCCAGAAGTTGCTAATGGCACCCCCTCAATTGCTGATTTTCAGGCCCATTTTCTTTTTCTTTTCTTTTATATTTTCTTTATTTAATTATTTTCCTAACACAAATTAATTCTTCTTTTTATCAAAAAATCATAAAAAATAATTTTTCATCAAATTAGATTTTAGGTTTTATTTTTATCAAAAATTAAATTAATTAGTTAATTTAATTTTTTAGGATAACTTTAATTTGTTTTTGTAAATAAATTAAAATAAATTATAAACTAGGGTTTTTGTTTAATTTAATTTCTATTTTCTTTTCTTAAAAATAACCAAAATATAAAAATAGGTCAAATGTAATTAATTTTCTTAATTTAAATTAATTAGCAATTAGGTTTGTACATATTTAATTTAAGACCTTATTATTTTCTTAAATAAAATAATCAAAACAACCAAAATATATTTTTCTTTAGGTTAGACGGGGTCAAAACCCTAATTTCTCTCGTTCTCGTTCCATCGTGCGCGTTTATTTATTTTTTACAATATTGATGTAATTGCTCATGGGATGTAATAGATTAATTAGGACTTTTTTCGTTTATTTATCGTTTTGCGGGTTTTTTTGGCTATGTAATTAATCCCGAAGCCTTGTAATAGCGTAGCTTTATTTTCCGCATTTTAATTTCTGCAAAATATTAACTGTTAGATGTATGATATTAGGGTTGCATGACAAGAATGAAGGTAAATTTAAAATGGTTAGCAAACCCTAAATGTGCAAAGATAATAACTTGAAATTGAAACACCCGCACATGCGCACTCCTAGGTATACTCTCACTTCGGTTGCCTTCGGTAAACGATCATTAAGTATAGGGTATTTTAGTTGTCGCTCTCTTGCCTAAACAAAAGATCAAAGTCCCATTCGAAAATGTTGCCTCGGAAAGGTTGCCTCGGAAATGTTGCCTCGAATATTGATCTTAAGACATTAGGGTTATTACTAAGACGTCCTAACATTGCTTTAGTGATTATACGTCCCTTTCGAATTGACCCTTAAAACTCCAACGACAGTGCTACCTACTCACTAATAGTGGGATAGCGTTGTCTAGAGGAAACAAGAACGGAAACATTCTTTTTTTGAGTAGGTAGATGCTAGTAGGTACTTGCTCAAAACGAACTTTTGTACACCATACACTTTCAAACAAACTTTTCAAACTAAAGTTTTCAAAACGACTTCGTAACACTCTTGAAGACAGAAGCAAGGGTTAAATCGAAGTAAAACAAAAACTTTTCAAAAACACACAAACACGGAAGAAATTTTGAAAATGATGAGCAAGTACCTAAGAGCCCGTAGAAAACTACGGATAGAAAGGGTGCTAATACCTTCCCTTTCTATAATCTGCCCCCCGTACTCAAAATCTCGAAAAAGAAATTTTTCTGTGCTTTTTTCCTTTCCAGTTGGATAAAATAAAAGTAGGTGGCGACTCTTGCTTACCGTGACATTTTGCGAATACAAACGCAAAACGCAAACCAGCATTTTCCTAAAAAACAGTCCGGTTCTGCCACCGTATCACAGGTTTCTTCATGATGGTTAAGTAGATAGTTGTCCTGTCTGGTTTCAGGTATTAATATTTGACCTGAGAAAGAAAGATAGTTTTCTTGGCTTGTTACAGGTGTTAATCTTCAATCTCTTCATGTAGATAGTTTTCCTGGCTTGTTACAGGTATCAATCTACAATCAGTCGTCCACAAATAGTTTTCCTGGCTTGTTACAGGTATTAATCTAGAACTTGAAAAGGTTGATGGTAGCCATTTGTTGGTTGACCTTTTCCTGAAAAAGGTAAAACGTTAGCTGTATGCAATGTCATGATGTATGAAATGCATGATGTCATGATCTTCTAAAAAATAAATGAGATTGTGTTGTATGCACTTATCATGTATGTAAATAGGATGTATGAAATGTGAAATGTTTAATGAATGTATTTTTTTTCTGGGAAAATAAATCCTTGACAAATGTCGGGGAGTCGTTAAATCCTGGCCTACTGTTGAAGAATTGGTGTGTCTTCAAACTTTGCTTAGAATATTTCCACCGGGGATTCCTGTTTTATTGTTTGAAGAGAACTCCGTTGGGGAATTTTGAAAACTCTGTGGAGAGTGTTGATTCTTGCTTGGGAAAAGAGTTCTAGAGTCTCGGTTGTCCGTTGCTCTACTGGGGTTGAAGTTGAACTGATATCTGGTCGGGTCCAGGTTTCACAGTAACTTGTTGAGGATTGTAGAGTAGTCTACTGGGGAAGAGGAGTTGTGGTCCTTTGATTTGTAGTAGTCGGAGAGGTCACCTCAAGCTGGGGATTCCTGCCATTTGTTGGGGAAATAAACCTTGTTGCTTAATCTGTTGAAGAGGCGGCAACTTTGTTGGGGGAAAGTCCTCGAGGATTCTTGAAGTCGACTCAGTTGGGGAGAGGTTTTCAGAGATAGAAAATCTGGTTGGGGAATCATCCTATGAGAAGGATTATGGGGAAACTTGTCATTGCCCCTAGCAGCAAATGTTTGTGGTATTTCCAAAAAATGTTTGATTATACATAACCCTTTGCTGAGATTGACGTTCAATGCCCCAAGTGACGGAGATGGAGACCTGCCCTTGGTTATTCTGTACTTCTTGAGATATTTCTTGGAATCCTGACTGTACTGCCCCAGGTGTACTGGATAGTGACATATCATGCCCCCTTGTTGATAGGAGATTTGTCAATGGAAGTGTCATCCTTCTTGAATTGATTTTGTTCACTGAGAGAGCTCTCGTTCACTGGATATTTGTTGTGTGAATTTATCTGCTGTCAAACAAATAGTCATATGCAAACAGTGATATTTAAGTAATGCAAAGTTTATGTTTGTCTTGAAGTTTTTTTTTGAAAATGTGTTTTAACGAGTAAAGAAATTTTGATAAGAAAATTCAAACTCAGTATTTAGAGCAAAGCCTTACAGAAGTCAGGATACCTTTTGTAACAGCATGCTTTCGAACTAACCCATGCTTCAATTAGAACTTTTGAAGGGTTGTAACGTGGCTTGGTTCACGGTTTAAGAAACAAAGGATAAAGCCTCAAAGTATATTTGTACCCACCCGCTCTTCGTGATGTTCTCCAGTCCTAAACTCAATTAATTGTATGTTCGAACTCCAATTGGGTCTGGAATGACATATTATTGATGGTTCGGACAAGTTAAGTTTGTCGAAAGGTAGTCATTTCTGCAACATTTTTTTTCATCTTGCTGAGGATTTGTAATGACCTCTTTCTTTTGATTTGTTATCCCTGATTTTTGCCTAACTGTTCTTGTTTTGAGATTACAGTCAGCGGGATGCCCCGGTTTTCTTAAGTCTCCTTTGTATGTTTTGACTTAGTGGGCTTTACTTTTTTGAGAAATAGTGACTGCCTATGTGATAGGGAACCATCACCATCTTTTGATTTCAGAGGAATGTTTTTGATGTCATTCGTTGTATCACGAGATGAGAGTTTGCGGCTTAACGCGCGTTTGAATTAACTGAGAGACTACCCTGCCCCAGGTTTTGATTAAAGGTTTCAATTTGTGTTAAAAAAGAAAACTTCTACTTCTTTGGCTCGAAGGGGTTGACTAGGGATTATCTTCCTTATAACTCCAGTGTTTAGGATTTGAAAGAATGCCTGTACATCATCAGCAAGGTCTGTTCAAAAGCATACCGTATGAGATTATGGCATTGTTTTCGTCATCCTCCCTCTAAAGGCTTGTAGCTTTTAGAAAGAGTTGAATGTCATAAAATGAGTAAAAAGCATAATTTAAATGTAATGAAAATGAGTGGATCAAATCAAGACAAACATATGCAATGCATTATTGAAAAAAAGTTTGACATTAATAGATAATTGTTTGAACAACAAAAGAAATTACAATTGAAAATTCAAAATGAACAAAAGCCTTCTTGTCTGAACTTGTCACTTTAGGTGGTGAGCCTTTGAGGAACGGCAGAAGAACTCAGTCTGGCCATCTTGTGTGAACTCCAGCACTCCTCTGTCAATCAAGTCTTGGATCTTATTTTTCAAAGCCCAACAGTCATTCGTATCATGCCCAGCATTATTGGAGTGGTATGCACATAATGCATTGGGATGATAGCTAGGAGCAGAGGTATTGGGATTCCGAGGAAGATCCCTTAATGTGATCAGCCCTGCCTTCAACATGTGTTATAGCGCTTGAGACAGTGGTATGTTGATCTTGGTAAACTGTCTTTTGGGCTTGCTTTGCCTTTTCTGATTTTCCGATTGATGTTGATGAAGTCGTTGTTAGGCTCGTGAGGTAGTTCCAAATTGAGGAGGTCTTCCCGCTTCTTGTCTCATGGGAGGCTGAGCAGTGAGTTGATTTCCAATCCTGATTGTTTTCCCCATACGATTGCAATTGTCTTGACGAAGTTGGTTGACAAGAACTTTCATCTCATCTTGTCCTTGAGCCAGATTTTGGATAAGAGCCATCTGGCCCACCAGCTGTCCCATCATTTGGACCCTCATTATGGCTATTTCAGTTTGTAGCCTTTCCAACTGATCATCCTTGGCATCCTCCAGATTCCACATGACCATGCCCCTTGTGAGGAGAGCCTTCACCTCTTCTTGCCCCTTGGATAGGTTCAAGAACATCTCTTGAAGTTGAGCATTTTGAGCCTGGATGTCCTTGATAGTCTGCTCTAGAGCCACCTCTACTGAAATAAACAGTAGAAAGATAAGGAGACCCGTGTGGGAAAAACCTGTCATGATATGATGCATGATATGTGGATGCATATTTTCAAGGATCTCGTGGGGTAAACAAGAAAATGTCAGAAGTTGAGATTTGATCAACAACTTTATTTGGAGAACTTTGTATCAGTGGATGTCCTTCCACGAGAATCAAGCTCACCATGTCAAGTGGGTCACAGCCCTTGACTCAAATTGTTGTACTTGATCTTTGACGGTGTTTGGTTAGAGGAAAATAATTCCTCTTTCCCCTTGGTAGACGCCTGGTTCAACGTGACCCTGTATCAAAGACCCTTGAGATCCTTGAAACGACTATTGAAAATGCTATGGTATGATGTTATGATGTTATGTACAGATATGTGAGGTAAGAAAGTTTATATACAAATAACCATATTCATACAAAGCAGACAAGTCCTTAGGTTTAGGCTTGCATGGAGTTTGTAGGTAAGTACCCTCTTGAAGTTTAGTTGGCTCAACCTGTCCTAGTTAATAGTAACCGGGTTCTAAGGGATCTCAATATCACTGACCTTTCTTTTAGGCATTGTCTCAGCTCAATCAATCTTTTCTTGCGGCCGAGATATCCCAAAAGTCCGGTCTCAATGAGTGTAGCATCGAGTATCAACCAATTTTCAGCTCTACACCGAAACCGGTTATCTCACTACTTCCTAATGGCCAAGTTGGTCAAGTAAAGGTTCTAAGGTCAGTTGATGCTTCACGACACCACGCGGAGGCCTCGTACTCTCCTTGATTCGACTCAAGGGTTACCGGTACCAACCAAAGTGCCACATCAATGTAGCTACTGCTTCAACCGTGTCGGTATACGCCACACAGTTCCCTCACAGTTTATTGCTACTTACCTAAAATGTGTCCCCAAATCCGGGTGTAGAATTTAAAACAAACCTAAACAAGGAACCATAATTTAAAGCAAACAAATCAAACAATGTAAGCAAGTAAATATGATCTAACCCTAAGGTAACCCCACTTTTAAGTATTCCCCAACAGAGTCGCCAGTTCTGTGATACGGTGGAAGAACTGACTTGAGTGTTTTGCGTTTGTGTTCGCAAATGTTGCGGTTTAGCAAGAGTCTCCACCGACTTTTCTTTTATCCAATAAGGAAAGGTGACAAAGCACAGGAAAGACCTTTAGAGATATTTTCTTGAGTTCGGGGGGTAGATTATGAAAAGGGAAGGTATTAACACCCTTTTCATCCATGGTTTTCCATGGGCTCTTAGTTACTCACTAGATCACTAGCTTTTGTTTGAATGTGTGCTTGTGATGTGGGTTTTGAAAGTATTTTGAAAATGTTACTTTGTAATGGCTCTCGTTTCTATAAGAACTCATATAAAGTGTTTGTTTCGAAAATAGTTCAAAGATGTGTTTGTGAGGTGTGTTTTTGAAAGCGATTTTGAAAAGGTGTATTCTTTGTAATGGTTCTCGTTTCTATAAGAACGCGTACAAAGTGTTTGTCTTTTGAAAATGTTTCAAAGTGAGAGTGTTGGTGCATAAAATGTTTTTGTTGTGAGCAAGCGAGTAACTGAGAGCGAACCTACCTACTCAAAAGGTCTCAAATGTGCTTTTCCTCCTCCTTTAGATGTTTCTATCTTACCATTGATTTGGTAAAAAGCCCCATCGTTAGATGTGAAGGGACGGGCGTTGGGTCATCGTATGACCATGATAGAAATGTTGTGAGATGACTTAGCACTTTTCTTTAGGGACTAAGATCATTTCGAAAGGAAACTTTGATAGCACCATTGAGGGACTATGATCTTATATTTTCGTTTGTGCTAAGACATCCCACATGCATAACATGGCTATTTTTAGGCAACAAGTGGAGTTAACCTTAAGGGTGCTAGTGTGCAAGTGTGTTTGATTACATGCATTTTAGTCTTGCTTAGGGTGATCTATTTGTCAATTTCATGTCTTGCCATACACACCCTAATTACTAGCATTTACATTCAAAAGCGATAAATTGCAGAAATGTAAAGTCCTACGCTATTACAATATTTTAGGGATGGGGGTACATATTTACGAATGGGGATTGCAAGTAAAAATAAGTCCTAAGTTACTATTACAACCATATTGAAATGTACAACATAAGAAAGAAATGGACTTGTTTAGAAAATGTTTTTTGTCTTAAGGAAATAAATTAAAAGAAAAATATTTTTATGTTTTTTTATGTTAATAAAATAAAGAGTTAATATTAAAAATGATGAAAAAGAAAATAAATGAAAGATAAAAACAGCGTGCTGCTGCAAGAAAAACAACAAGGATCAGAAGTTCTGAAGCCAGGCACGCTATGACTCAGCAGGAAACGTCAGTGGGTATCAAAAGTTCTGAGTTGGTACACTCTGAGGTCCTGCAAGACACGTTAGAGAAAAACACAGAAGTTTTGGATTGCAATATGCTGAACTTCTGAATGTTAGAACAGTGAGATAACCTTAGAAGCTCTGTGCGTGTCAAAACAGTAGGAAGAACTCAGAAGTTCTGTATGGTGCTAAGACAGTGAACGAACAATCAGCAGTTTAACATGTTATCAGCGCATGAAAATCAGAAGTTCAGTGTATTTGACATGTTAGGAGAACTCAGAAGTTCTGTGCTGTGTTAGAACAGTGAGTGAATCATAGAAGTTTTGTGTGTGTTAACAGCGTATGAAAATCAAAAGTTCAGTGTGTGTCAACAGTGAGAAAAATCATAGAAGTTATGTGTGTTAAAACAGTGAAGAGAACTCAGAAGTTCTGCGTGCTTAAACAGTGATAAAATCCAAGAAGTTCTGTGTATTAAAACCGTGAGTGAACAATCAACAGTTAAGCATGTTATCAGTGTATGGAAATCAGAAGTTCTATGCCATATTTCAACTCTTAATCAGCACATCAGCAATTTATTCAGTTCTTAATAAACAACAAATCAGAAGGATAATAGCACAACTGTTTATAGAAGTTCTAATCCTAAATCTGAGTCTAGCCCTAATCAAGAAGTTCTGATCCACAGTTTTTCTACTTATGCAATGATATGTACAACATTAATACTATGATATTTACATATTAATGATGTTCTGAATGAAAAAATGCAAAGTCAGAAAGACTTACCTTGAATCTGGAGCGTGCTTGGAGCTTTGAGTTGCTGCCTTTGGATGTTCTGGAATCAGCGAGAGTGACGGAACAATGGTTTTGTTCTTTGATTCAAAGGGGAGGAACACAATATTTTGTTTTGGATTTGCGAAGGTTTTCCCTGTTTCCTCTTCTCTCTTTTGTACAATCTCTCTCCAAAAGCCAGCCTCTTGAACGTATGATGGAGCAACTTTATTTATAGGTGAATTTGTTGTGATTTTGGGGGGAAAACAAATGGGATTTTAAATCAATTTGGCATCCTGCTCCCTTGCTTTTTCATCACTGTTTTTTTATGCTAGTTTGGTGCAATTATGGGTTGCAGGCGTAGGCTGAACTAGCTGTTGGTTATAGGTTTGCAGCAGGTTGTATAAACAAGGTTTTGGGATTTGGTCAAGTTCTGACCAAAGCGTTGAATATAAGCTTCATATGCTGAAGCACTGCCTTGTTCTTGAAGAAAACATGGTGGTTGTCAGCAGGAATTAAGGAAAAGCAAAAAGCAAAGCATGGGCCTATTATCAAAGTTTTCTATCCCAAGACAATAGAGGTACACGTGGTGAAAATCCTTTGGATAAAGACTCAGAAAGTGGTTGTGAGCATTAAATGATGATGAGACTTATCACAACCAGAAATCCTGCCATGTGAAACTCTGTATCATTGCTTAGTTCTAGATCAAAAGTTTAGCTTTAGCATAACATCCAACCTCTGATCTTTGTATCTTCTAGCTCCAACATGTTCTGAAGGAGAACATTGCTTCCACATGTTCTGATGAAAGAGTCATGTTCTAAACCGGAGAACATCGCTTCCATATATTCTGATTGAAGCATCATGTTTTGAACCATGTTTCCAACCTATGACTGAAGCTTTTTGTGAAAACTTGCCCAGAAGTTCTGACCAAACTCTGCCTTGAGAGTGTCTAGAATTTGCTGAGTGTTATGGTGATAATCTGGTCAGAAGTTCTGAAATTTAAACACTTAGAAAATTTTCTAAGCATTTAGAATTTGACTTCTCCAAAGTAAAATTTGACTTTTAAATTTCTTGATGAAACAAAACTTCATATTCCAACATGTCTTGATGAAATGAGAGGGAAAATTTTGGGGTACAACAAATAATATCTACACTTTTACTTCAGAATGTATGCACAAAGAATGCTTATATCAAGATATTGAAGTTTGAAAACTTACCTCTTGCAGCTGGATTTGAATATGGAATTTGAGAAAGTTTTGAAGAGTGAAGATGACCATGTTATCTTGCCTGGACCTCCCTGAATGTGTTGCAAGTCTTACTTTGCCTTGAGGATGGCTAAAGCTCCCTACTCAAGTCAAGCTGCAAGCTTGAGTTTCAAAAATGGTGGATGATGGAAATGTGATTACAATCTTGAAACAATGACTGGGATAACTTCTATATCTGTATTAGAAACCTTTTTGGATGGTTGGGCCAAGAAACGCACGAGGGGATTTGGAGATTGGATTCAAAAATCAGAAATGACAAGTTTTTGTGCTTGTATGGCAATTTATGGTTTTAGGGAGTTTTAGGGAGTTTGAGAGCTTGTAAAATCGTGTCTTAAATTGTATAAGAGTGTCTTGATATAAAGGAAAAGGTTTTGAGACTTGAGACGGTCAGAATCACACAAGCACAAGTTATGGGAGTTTTGATTGTTTTTTAAGCAAGCTTGAAACATCTTGTTCCAATGTGAAGTACAAAGCTTGTAGGGTGCTTGTAACTTTTAAACATGCTTGTTCTGATTGTGTAGGGGATGCTTGTTGTACCCCAAAATTTTCCCTCTCATTTCTCAAAGAATCACCATGAACCCTCAGGTTTGCTTCCAGCCAATTTCAAGTCTAGATTTACAAATTTTCCAAGAAAGTCACTTACGAGGGTAAAATGGTCATTTGCATATTGAAGAGTCAAACTTTGACTTTTGGATCAAAAATCAAGCTTCAAGAATCATATTTCAGCAAGACATATTAAAATATGGAGTTTGTTTCATCAAGAAATTCAAAAGTCAAAATTCTAAATACTTAGAATTTTTCTAAGTGTTTAAGAAATATGGCAAGCTCAGAACTTTTGATTAGATTATCACCATGATGTAAGCTGATTCTGTAAGAACTTCTGGCACAAAAGTTATAGATTTCAATAAGATCTAAAACTTTGCAGAACAGAACTTCCCCTGAAAATGCTGGACTCTCAAGTTATAAATGTTCAAAGATATGTCCGTGAAACTAAAGCACTCAGCAAATTCTGGTCATTTTCAAGACAGAATTGGGTCAGAACTTCTGGGCCAGTTTTCATAAAGGTTCAGTCATAGTTTGCAAGGGGAAATTCAAAGAAGGTTACAAAGCATACTGCAAGCTTCCTGGAAAATATGAGAGTTCCTTCAGAACATGCTGGAACCAGGAGATAAAGGATCAGAAGATTGATGTCTATTGTAAGATATGCTGAAGCTGAACTTCTGATCCAGAAATAAACAAATGAGGCAGAGTTTCATATGGCAGGATTTCTGATTTGATAAATCTCATCATCATTTAATACTCATTTAATGCTCACAACCACTTTTGAGTCTTTATCCAAAGGATTTCCCCACGTGTGGCATAAAAGTACCATTGCTGTCTTGGAAAAGCAAACCCTTGTACAAGAGTATGCTAGGCCCATGCGTTACTTTTGCTTTGGAAGTTACTTTTCCTTAATTCCTGCTTACAAATCCAGCATAGGCACGGCTAAAAGTTGTTAACCACCTTACTTTGTGCCTTGAACCATACTTGTTTGAACTTGCTGCAAGAACACGTCAACGCCTAGCATGTGATGGCTATATTTTTGATTTCTCCAAGCTACAAGATTTTTGCCTATAAATTGAGAGCCATTGGCAACGGTAAAGGGGCCAGAAAATTGAGAAAGAAAAGCCCTGAACCCCTGCTAAAATTCCAAGAGTCCAAAAACTGTAAACACAACATACGAAACCTGTTAACTTTTGATTCCTTGCGTTCAAACTTCATTTGTTCCCAAGTGTTTCTTGAGTATAACCATCCACACAGTTTCTGATTCATGTATTAGAAGATATCCTAACTTCTGTATCCATACTGCAATACACCCTCCATCCACCTTCACCTCAAAGAAGTCAGAACATCACCCCTTGGCTGTTCCAGAAATTGAAAACTTCCAACCTGTTGGGTACGTGGAGAAGTTGCTCAGAACATCACCAGAGTTCAGGACCAACCTCCAATTCACAGAATATTTTCCAGCTGCAAGGTGAGATTCTGCTAACTCTCATCATATTACTTAGGCATTGTCATATTTTGCATGTTTAAAATACAATGTAGATATTATGATTCTGATGATGTACATATTCTGAGATTTCATGCATCTGCCTACCTAAGTAGAGGGAATTCCAGTTCAGAAGCTTCATGAAAAAATTAGGACTCAGAATTAGGATTAGCAAATTCACGTTTGCTTATGATCTATATTGCTGATATTACTTGCTTCTGAAACATTATGAAACTTGTCATGACTGTTAAATGTGTAATTTCTGTTCTGTTAAGAAATGACTAAGTTGCAGACGTTCTGACTAGCATGGAGAGGGAGACGAAGTTCTGCCAGTGGCATCAGAACTTCTAAAAACTTCTTTATTCCCAGCGGATCCAAAACTTATGACCTTCCTTATTTCTATTAACGCTGTTTTTGTTTGTGCAGTACGTCAAAGTCAGAACTTCTGACCTCTCCTATTTCAGCATTTGGCGCTGATCCTGCCTTCCTTCTCTTTGTTATTTTTTACCATCACCTTTATTTTTCATTAATCAAAAACACCAAAAAACATTTTACATTTTACATGCTTTATTTTATTTCTTAAAACAAAAGGATCAAAAATATTTTCTTAAACAAAACTTATTTCTTTTCTTAAACAAAACAAGTCCATTTCACATTTTCTTGTACATTCTTATCCATTCAATATGGTAGTAATAGTATCTTGGGACTTAATTTTATTTGCAATCCCCATTTGTAAATTTGTACACCCCACCCCCCAATGATTGTAATAGCGTAGAATCTTTATTTTTTGAACTTTTATTTCTTTCATATAATGCTAGTAATTAGGGTGTGTATGGAAAGACGTGAAATTGACAAATAGATCACCCTAATCAAGACTAAAATGCATGCAATCAAACACACTTGCACACTAGCACCCCTAGGGTTATCCCACTTGGTTTCTTTATACAAAATGGCCATGTTACGCATGTAAAAAAGTGTCTTAGCAAAAACAAATTAAAAAAAAAACAAGATCATAGTCCCTCGATGACGCTATTCAAAGTTACCTTAAAAAAAAGATCTTAGTCCCTCAAAATGCTAAGATACTTTTCAACATTGTTAATCATGGCTATACGATGACCCATGCCCGTCCCCTTGCTATTTTCAAAACAATCACATACACTTTCAAACATATTACAAAATTGTAAACATTTTCAAAAGATCAAACATCTTTGTATACATTCTTACGAACGAGAATCATTACAAAGATTTCCTAAACGATGGCCTCTTTACAAAATACTTTCAAAAACCACACAAAACACAATTTCAAACAAAAGCAAGTGATCTAGCAAGTAACTAAGAGCCCATGGAAACCATGGATGAAAAGGGTGCTAATACCTTCCCTTTTCATAATCTACCCCCCGAACTCAAGAAACATCTCTAAAGTTCTTTCCTGTGCTTTTTAACCTTTCCTTATTGGATAAAAGAAAAGTCGGTGGCGACTCTTGCTAACCGAAACATTTGCAATCAAACGCAAAACCTTCAAGTCAATTCTCCCATCGTATCACAGAACTGGCGACTCTGTTGGGGATTTAAATCTAAAAGTGGGGTTATCTTAGGGATTAGATCACATTTACTTGCTTACATTGCTTGATTTGTATGCTTTACATTATGGTTCTATGTTTGGGTTTGAATCCTCTACCCGGATTTGGGATACATTATAAGTAAGTAGCAATACGTTGTGGAAACCGTGCGGGGTATACTGACATGGTCTAAGTAATAGCTACGTTAGTGCGACATATTTGTAAGTACCAGTAGACTTTGAGTTAATCAAAGAGAATACAGGGCCGCTGAGTGATGTCATGAAGCACTAATGAACTTCTAGAACCTTTACTTGACCAACTTGGCCTTTTAGGATGTAGTGAGATGACCGGCTTTGGTGCAGTTCAAAGTTGGTAGATACTCGATACTACACTCATTGAGGTTTGGTTTCTTGGGATATTTTGGTCGCCATTAAAGAGGCTTGAGCTGAAGAAATAACCAAGGAAACAATCCAGTGATATTGAGCTTCTTAGAAACCGGTTACTGTTACTAGGACAAGTTTAAGCCAACTAAACTTCAAGAGGGTACTTACCTATAAAACTCCATGCAAGCCTAAACTAAGGACTTGTTTGCTTTGTTTGTATATGCATACTTGTACATAACATCATGGACATCATGAACATCATATACATCCACTAACCATTTCAAGGATTTTGGGATTCATCTTTGTTCTTGTTTTGTAGGAAATGGATTCACTTCACAGGAAAACTATTCAAGTCAACCTTGTGAGGATCCTCCCATAGCTTAAGGAGCTAGCTTCAAGGATTCCTAAGAACTCTCCATTCACCGAGAGACATGGTCGTCTACTCAACTTGGTCACCTCTAACACAAATGAGGATATGATGAAGGTTCTCTTTCAATTCTTTGATCCTTTGCACCATTGCTTCACATTTCCCGACTATCAACTTGTCCCTACTTTGGAAGAATTCTCCCAACTCTTAAGGATTCCCATTCTCAATCAACTACCTTTCAACGGTACAGAAAGAGATCCAAATCCAGAAGATATTGCTCAAGCTCTACACTTGCACTCATCTGATGTCACAACTCATTGGGAAATGAGGAGTGGTGTCAAAGGTTTTCTAGCAAAGTTCCTGTTTGAGAAAGCCCAAAGCTGCTGGAATTCCTTGGACTTGCAAGCCTTTGAGGAAATTGTGGCTCTCCTCATCTATGGGATGGCTTTGTTTCCAAATCCTGACCAACTATAGATATCAACACCGTCAAAATCTTCATATCCTGCAACCTGGTACCTACATTGCTAGGAGATATCCTACACTCTTTTCACACTCGCACAATGAGGAAAAGAGGTGTTCTTATGTGTTTCACTCCTCTCTTGGAAAAATGGTTTATTTCTCATCTTCCACAATCAGTCTTAAGGAATGAGAAAGGTTCAAGGTGGTCACAAAGGTTGATGATGCTCAAACATTCAGACATTCATTGGTGCTCTCAATCTAAAGAAAATGTCATCATTGTCGACCGTTGTGGAGAATTCCCTAATGTCCCTTTACTTGGCATTAGGGGAGGTATCACCTACAACCCTTGTTTGGCATTAAAATAGTTTGGTTATTCCCGAAGGGATGGCCCGCATGAGATGCTGATCCAAGGTTTGGTATTCAACTACGACAACGACGATCAAGGTCTTCGCCAGAGATTTATCCGAGCTTAGAGGATGCTAAAAAAGGTGGATAGAAAGACTTTGGGACACAAGAATTACATCCCTCGTGAGCCTTACCTCAAATAGGTACTAACTTACGCTCAGAGTCTTATGATGCCTTACCCCTCCATTCTCCCGGTAATCATTGAGCCTGTTAAGGAAGGAAGTGTTCCATACATTGTCCTACATCCTGACATGCCCACATCTCTTGAAGACCTCAAAAGGGATTGGATACAACTCAAAGGAGAGCGAGATACTTTCGAAGCCCAATTCTACGCAAGCGAGAAGAAGGTTTTGGAGCTCACTAAGCTACTTCATGAGGAGCAGACTCTGAATACCTACATTGCACCAAAGAGGATGCACACTACTTTTCTATCTTAGAGTTTTGTATTATTTTTCCCAGGGGGCATTGATGTACTCAAACTTTATCTTATTAATATAGCATGTGTTTCCTTTTTTGTCTAAATCAAATTTGAATCTTTGAAATCCCTGAAAATATTGCATATGCATATATCATTCATCATAACATAAATAGGTCTTTTGCGACACGTCTCCTCATCTCTCTACTGTTTATTTCAGCAAGATGGATCTCGAGCAAACAATGAAAGATCTCCAAGCTCAGAATATGCAGTTTCAGCAGTTGCTCATGACCCTAGCCAAGGGGAAAGAAGAGTTAAAGACTCTGCTGGCAGAAGAGAGAAAAAAGAAAACCAAGAAGGTAACCGGAGTCTTAAACATGGGAAGAAGATTTCATGGACAGACAAGGAGGACCTTGGACTTTGCAACAACATCCGGTGAAGGAGGGGGAAAGGCAAGGAAACAGTTGTCCCATCAAAATCGGAAGAAGAGGAAGGAGAAGAGGACTACTCCGAGGAACAATACCCTCCAGCTGATGATAAGTATAACCATATCGAAGAACGATTGAGCGCGATGGAAATCCAAAAGGTACCAGGCTTGGACTTCGAGGAATTGGGTTTGGTGTCGGGGATTGTGATTCCTTCGAAATTCAAAGCACCAGTATTTTCCAAATATGATGGAGTGTCATGCCCTAAAATACATCTTCGGTCATACGTGAGAAAAATCCAACCCCATACCGCTGACAAAAACTTATGGGTGCACTTCTTCCAAGATAGTCTGTCTGGGACTCAACTTGACTGGTTTTACCTATTAGAAAGAGCCAACGTTCGTAATTGGGAAGATCTTGCCGCAGCTTTCTACAAGCAATACCAGTACAATACTGATTTGGCACCTACCCGTACTCAACTCCAGAGTATGTCCATGGTGTCCAATGAAGGTTTCAAGGACTATGCACAAAAATGGAGAGATTTAGCTGGAAGAGTTCATCCCCCTCTATCTGAGAGAGAATTGGTGGACATGTTCTTGGGCACCTTGTCTGGTCCCTTCTTCAATCATTTAATTGGAAGTTCATCTGCAGGTTTTACTGAACTAATACTGACCGGAGAGAGGGTAGAAGTCGGCATAAAAAGTGGGAAGATTCAGAAAGATACATCTTCTTCTACAGCAGTAAGGAAGCCTTTCATCGGGACCAAAGAGGTAGATGTTGCATATCCGTAAAGAAACTAAGGTAGGGCCGGACGCCGACCAATGGTGGGAACTATTATGATTCCTAATCCTACATCTGATCAGCAAAGAAATAATCAACCAAGGATGGAAAGGCCAGTCAGGCAGTTCACCAGAATCAACATGACCCCGTCTCAAGTATTACCGCATCTTCTGAGATCCAACTTGGCAACCTTGAAAGAAGCTCCAAAAACCCCAATACAACGTCTCCTCATTATCATCCCAATGCCTGTTGTGCATATCACTCTGAAAGTCCTGGTCACGATACTAATAATTGTTGGGCCTCGAAGAAAAAAATATAAGACCTCATCGAAGCTAAAGAAATTGAGTTCGATGCGCCCGAGAAGCCAAATGTCATTTCTGATCCTATGCCCAGACATAGTCACAATACTAATGCCATTGAAGAAGATTTGTTTGTTACCTCCGTTGATGAACTCATGAACCCACTTCTGACTGTTAAAATGAACTTGTTGAAAGCTGGTGTGTTCCCGGGCTGTAATGAAGTTTGTCATCTCTGCTTATCCTCACCAAAGGGTTGTCCTTTGTTGAAAGTAGGCGTTCAGTGCTTGATAGATAACAAAGAGATTTTGTTTGAAAAGACTCATGTTACACCTGTTTATTTTGAAGATGTTTCTATCATTACCATTTCCGCCAATTCTTCCAGGGTCTCCACCAAAAGACCCATTAGAATTACATCAGTTCCGAAAACAGCTCCTTTAATAATCACAATGCCTGGGCCAGTCCCATATGAATAAGACAAAATTGTGTCGTGGAATTACGGAGGGGACATTTACTACCATGGCATCAAACAAGGCTGGCCGACCACCGAAGAGATAAACTCCGAAGAAGAAGATTCTGACATCAACAATATTGCCAGAACTAGTAAAATTACCCGAAGCGGTAGGATCTTTTCTCCAGAAATTGCTCCCCCCAAAAGCAGTTTCTGGATCCGTGATCATCCCTGTGGCTGCTCCAAAGGTTACTACCGTACCCATAATCATCTCTGCCAATGCTCCTATTGATGAAGCCGTCACAACTCCTGTTATCATTCCTACCAACACTCCTGCTGTTGAGACTCGAGGAAAGAGTATTCAAGTGGAGCCTGTCCGGACGAAGGCTCAACCACTGGCTATCCCTGAGACCTTCAAGAAAGAAATGGAGGAGATCCTAAAAATTATAAAGAGGATCGATTATGATGTAGTTGAATAATTGGGGCAAACTCCCTCTAAAATCTCCATGCTGGCATTGCTATTATGTTCCGAGGCACATGCAAAAGCCTTGGTGAAGTTCCTAAAAACAGCCCATGTGCCTCAAGAGACGTCTGCTGATCAATTTCAAGACTGCCTGGCCAGCCTAACTATGAATAATGGTTTAGGTTTTTTAGACGCTGATCTGACGCCGAGGGGAAGAAAGCATAATGAGGCGTTGCATGTCTCAGTGGAATGTAGCGGCACCACTCTGGCCCATGTCTTGGTGGACACTGGCTCATCTTTGAATTTATTACCGAAAAAAGCTCTTGACATACTTGACTGCGAGGGACTGACGTTAAATCTAAGTAACATAGTAGTAAGAGCTTTTGACGGCTCGAAGAGGATGGTGTATGGGGAGGTAGACATTCCCATAAAGGTTGGGACTCAAACTTTCAATTCAACCTTTATGTAATGGATACCCTCCCTTCTTACTCGTACTTGCTAGGCCAGCCATGGATCCATAATGCTGACGCTGTTACCTCTACATTACATCAGATGCTAAAATATTCGGTTCAAGGGAAGATTATCACCGTTCATGGAGAGGAAGAATACATGATCAACCATCTCAATTCCTTCAGATATGTGGATTGGACGGCGAATTCATTGAAACTCCATTTCAACACTTTGAAGAGGTCCCCCAAGAGGTGGCAGTGAGCAAGGCTGTATCCCAGATTCCCAAGATTACAAGACCTCCACTCCAGATGTCATCACTAAAGGACACCAAAGCAGTGGTAGAGGAAGGTGGATGCACCATCTGGGGAAAACTTCCGGATATCCCGTATAAGTCTGACAAGTTTGGCCTAGGTTTCACTTCAAGTTCTCAAAAGGCTGTACACCATGCTCGTGCTGGAGGGCCACTCTTGAAGATTAGAAACCGTGAGGTCAACACAATAGAAGATGGTGAAGATGATTGCAACCTGGAGGATTGGATCTTTCCGACTGTCAATGGAGGACTCAGCAATTGGGAGGCTAGAGACTTCGTCCCAATCACTTTTATCCCATAGTAATTTATCTTTACATTTTGTCGAATCTGTAATATTCAAAAACAATTTGCACTCTTAAAACCTTGTGTATTACCCGAGGCACAATGGTCCATTTGTAAGGGTTATTATTTCATCTTCATATGACATCAATGAATCATGGACGTTTTCGCATACAAACTTTTGTGCTCATTGTTTTTCTTTTACATTTTATTTTCTTTCAAAGATAGCTATATCCTTACACACACCCACACTCACAATGCAGGTATACATCTATTCCGGGTCCCATGGGTGACGATACTGCTATGGCCTTTTGTGACTCTGAGAAACTGATCTACCAAGCCGAAGACGAAGGTGAGGAAGATTGTGAAGTACCAACGGAACTGGCCAGGCTGCTACAACAAGAAGAAAGAACCATTCAGCCTCACGAGGAACCCGTGGATACAATCAACCTGGGCACTGAAGAAGATAAAAAAGAGGTCAAAGTGGGTTCCAATCTGGAACCCAGTATTAAGAAGCGTCTGATTCAGCTGTTGCATGATTATGTTGAAGTCTTTTCCTGGTCGTATAAAGACATGCCAGGACTTGATGAAGATATTGTGGTACATCGTCTACCTACAAGAGAGGATTATCCGCCAATAAAGCAAAAAGTTCACCGCATGAGACCAGATATGTAAGAAAAGATTAAAGAAGAGGTCATGAAGCAATTCGACGCTGGATTCTTGGTTGTCACCTCTTACCCCCAATGGGTTGCCAACGTTGTTCCGGTGCCCAAAAAAGACGACAAAGTGCGAATGTGTGTGGACTACAAAGATCTGAATAGGGCAAGCCCTAAGGATGATCTTCCACTCCCCCACATTGATATCGTAATTGACAATACGACACAACACAAAGTGTTTTCCTTCATGGACGAATTCTCAGGATACGACCAAATCAAAATGGCACTTGAGGACATGGAGAAAACAACCTTTGTCACACAATGAGGCACATTCTGCTACAAGGTAATGCCATTCGGATTGAAGAATGTTAGGGAAACCTATCAGCGCACCATGGTAGCTTTATTTCATGACATGATACATCATGAAATAGAGGTCTACATAGACGATATGATAGCCAGATCGCAAACAGAAGAAGAGCATCTTGATCACTTACAAAAGCTGTTTGAGAGTCTGAAGAAGTACAAGCTGAGGTTGAATCCAAACAAGTGCACATTTGGGGTACGGACCGGTAAACTCCTAGGCTTTGTCGTTAGTAACAGAGGTATTGAAGTAGATCCTGCTAAAGTTAAAGTAATACAAGAGATGCCTGCTCCTCGTACTAAGAAGGAAGTCAGAGGATTCTTGGGACGTTTGAACTATATCGCCAGATTCATTTCTCACCTGACAGCTACTTGTGAGCCAATCTTCAAACTATTGAAGAAAGATCAAGTAGTCAAATGGAATGATGAATGCCAAGTTGCTTTTGACAAAATAAAAGAATACTTACAAGAGCCTCCTGTGTTGATGCCACCAGTCGAGGGAAGACCGTTGATCATGTATCTGATTGTTTTAGAAAATTCAATGGGGTGTGTATTGGGGCAGCATGACGAGTCTGGCCGAAAAGAGCACGCTATTTACTACCTGAGCAAAAATTTTACCGACTGTGAAACCAGATATTCACTACTCGAGAAAACTTGCTACGCTCTGGCATGGGCTACTCGCCGGCTAAGACAGTATATGCCAGCTCATACTACCTTGTTGATATTTAATATGGATTCGATAAAATACATCTTCGAGAAGCCTGCTCTTTCTGGAAGAATAGCGAGGTGGCAGATGATCCTAACAGAATATGACATACAATATACTACCCAGAAAGCTATAAAGGACAGTGTACTAGCCGATCACCTTGCTCACCAAGTTGTAGAAGACTACCAGCCCATGAAATTCGAATTTCCGGATGAAGACATCATATAATTAGATAACTGTGAAGAATCCAGGCCATATGACGGACCTGAACAAGGATCCCAATGGACCCTGTTCTTTGATGGAGCATCCAATGCACTTGGAAATGGTATCAGTGCTGTACTCATATCTCCAGAAGGGTGTCATACTCCCTTTACTGCCAGACTTTGGTTCAATTGTACAAAAAACATGGTGGAATACGAAGCGTGCATCTTTGGTCTCAGAGCTTCCATAGACTTGGGAATCAAATACTTATATGTGTTTGGAGATTCAGACTTGGTCATCAGTCAGATCAAAGGGGAATGGGACACCAAACACCCAAACCTTATCCCTTACAAAGAACATGTTTTGACATTGCTACCACATTTTGAGAAGATTACCTTCGAGCATTTACGCGAGAAGAAAATCAGCTAGCAGACGCTCTAGCCACAATGTCATCTATGTTTAAACTTAATTGGGATAACGAGACTCCCCAGATCACCATCGAACGAATGGATAAACCAGCACACTGTCACAAGATTAATACTGAAGAAGTAGTGGACCAACCTTGGTTTCACGAAGTCAAGAGGTATCTCGAGGCTCAAGAATATCCAGAAGGAGCTTCAATCAATGATAAGAAGTTCTTGATGAGATTTTATGCTAAGTTCTTCCTTAGTCATGGTGTGATACGGTGGGAGAACTGACTAGTGTTTTGCGTTCGTATTCGCACTTGTGCGGTTGAGCAAGAGTCGCCACCGACTTTTTATTTTATCCTAAAGGAAAGGTTAAAAAAGCACAGCAAAAACCTTTTGAGATATTTCGCGGGTTCGGGGGATAGATTATGAAAAGGGAAGGTATTAGCACCCTTTTCATCCATGGTTATCCATGGGATCTTAGTTACTTGGTTTTTTAGATCACTTGCCTTGATTTTCGATTGCTTGAAAATGGTGTGTGTGTGAGTGCTTTTGAAAATATTTTGGAAGAAGATGCCTTGTCTTAGGCTAACCTTGTAACAATTCTTTACTCGAATGTTTTACAAAGGCGTGTATCTTTTCGAAAAGATGTTTCAAAATGTTTTGAGAGTTTGTTTGAAAGTGTCGTGGATTGTGGTTTTTGAAAAGAAGGCAAGTGTTTTTGCAAGTTGATCTCAAGTAACTAAGAGTTTTGTCTACCCTATTGTACTCAAAGGTTTTTTGTTATGTTTTAACCCCTTTTAATAATTTTGTTCCACCATTGAATTTGGTGGACAATCTTGCATTTAGGAAGTTTATTCGGGACAGGCGTGGGTCGTCGTATGGACCACGAATGCAATGATGCCAAGTGTCTTTGGCAATTTGCTTTGAGGGGACTATGATCATTCCGTTTAGGCAACATTTTGAGGGACTTATGATCATTTTGATTTGGTTTTGCCAAAGATACTCGACGTGCAAGCATGGCCCATTTTGGAAGGCAACATGTGGGATTACCCTAGAGGGTGCAAGTGTGATTGTGTGTTGATTTCATGTATTTGTCTTATATTAGATTGTCTAGCGTTTGATTTTATGTACATGCAAACTCTAGGTCTAATCATGGCATAATTGAAAGCGGTAAATTGCGAAAATGTAAAATCTACGCTATTACAAAATAGTATCCGTGAGTGGGGGTACAAATTTATGAATGGGGATGAGACTTAGGATCGTAGTGTCCAATAAATTAACCAAATCGAACCAATCAAGTATAAATGAGTATCAACATAAGCAAATGTATAATGCGAGTACATTGTGTAAGTGTACGTGCATATGTGGGTTTACATATGTAATTATTTACATGTGCAACAAGGTGAAATTAATGTGTATTAGGTATTGTTTAACTTAAAGAAAAATTAAATGTCTATTTAATTAATTAGTCTTATAATCTTGTATTTTCATATGTATAAAAAGAAAGTTTTAATGAAAAGAAAATGTTTTCAATTACATTATGTATCAAAATGTATCTTTATCTATTATAAAAAGTATATTTAAATAAATATCAGGAAACAAAGTGGAAAAAAGTATTTTTGTTTATTAGTAAGAATATTTGAATTTAAAAGAAAAAAAAGTGTTTTCAATTTTAATTATGTGATGTAAAAAATGTATTTTTGTCATTATATACAAAAAAGTATTAAATGTCAAGAATTGAATTAAAAAAAAGCGTATTTTTATATTGTTATGTACAAAAGGAACATTTAAAAAAAAGGTATTTTCACTTTTTACTATATTGTATAAAAAATGGTTCTATTAAATTTATTAGAGTTATGTATATATAGAAATATGTTTTTAAGTATTTTTTGTATTAAAGTATTATTATCATATTTTGTATTTTTAATTATGTTTGTATAAAAAATATTGTTAGTGTAATAATAGAATGCAATTAGTATTAAGTAACAAAAGGGGGTTAATTAATATGAATGGGCTTGGTGTTTGGTTATGCTGGCCCAAGTGAAACAAACGTTTTTTAGGGTTTGAAGCTTTTTGTTCAGTTGAGTATTGCTTTAGGGTTTGCAGCGGCGGCGGCGTCTTGGGGTTTCGTCTTCTTCGCGCTTCTTGCTTCTTGGTCATGGCTACTGAACCTCGTCTTCTCGCTTGAGCCACCACGCTACCATCATCTCCTCCTCTTCTTTGGTCCAACGAGGCTGTAAGGTGACATTTTTCTTCAACGTGTTTTAGGTTAATAATCTGTCTTGCATGTTTAATTTGTATCCTGATTTCGATTACGCTCGTTAATGATTCTAACCATTCATGTCCTTTTTGTTCGAGGTGTGAAGAGAAGGAAAAGAGAGATTACCTTCGCTTGGAGGAGATGATTAGGAAGCGTTTGGAGGGCTCGGCGGCGGAGCGGACACGATTGTGAAGCTAGCTTGCTCTTTGGTATTTCTGTATTTTGTTACCGTCTTTAAGGTTTTGTGATGCGTTCTGAACTGAAAACCTTCTATCTTCTTTCTTCTTCTCTTCTACTGCATGTTGCCTTGAACGTCCCTCTCTTCTTCTGACTTGTTGTCTCTTTGTGTTGGTTGAAATGTGATGCTTGCTTATGTTGCCCTATGATGAACTCTGAGTTCTGAGGGCCTTGTACACGTGCTTCTGAATGCCTTGGTATCAGTATGTTTTTGAATGCTTTGGTTGTTTTATGAACGTCCCTGTGATGAACTTTTCGAGTTCTGAGGGATTTGAAGCTTGAATCCTATATTTGCACCCTTCCTGATTTTTGGTAAGGTTGGCTTGAGGCTTTGTGAGGTTTCTACTTCTCAGTTTTTGCTTCTAGGCTTCAGGCAGGTATGCTTACAGGTTATGCTTCTTGTATCTGTTCTTGACAGTAGGCAGGCTTTTGGTGTTAGGCTTGAGGTTCGAATGATTGGGCTTGACAGGTTTATGCAGTATGGGCTAATGCAGGTTGTGGCCCTTTGAGGTTTCACAGGTTTAAGCTTGTGAGGTCTCAGGCAGTTTAAGGCTAATGCAGGTTTTTAGGTGTCTTGTGTCCAGGTTTGGGTGCTGACAGTAGGTAAGGGTTTAGACAGGGGTTGAGCTTCAGGCTTGAACTTGGTTTATCAGGCCATTGTTTGGCTTGCTTCAGGCCAGGACTTGGTAGCAGGTTTTTTGTTTATGCAGTATGCTATGTATGTTTGTATGTTGAGGGCCTTAGCAGGTTATGCTGTGGGATTTTGTATCAGTTCTGGCTTTGGGCTTTCAGGCCATTTGCAGGTTAACTGGCTTTTTGGCTTCTTGCTTCAAGCTCGTTTTGATGCTTATCAGGTTTGAAGGTTTAAAGGTACAGGCTTAGCAGGTTTATGCTTGCTTAGCAGGTTTGGTGTTTTGTATTTTGGTGATATTGGTATTATGGCTCAATCAGGTTTTTGAAGCTCAGTATTCTCTCTTTTTTGTTGTTGTTGCAATTTTATATTTGTTTCTTTTGTCTTCCAGCCTCTTGGTCTTTTGGCGCCTAAGACTTGTTCAAACTTTGGCATCTCTTCTTGAACCAAGTTACTGGGCAGACTTGCAAGGTTTTTGGCATTTTTCTGTTTTAGTGATTGACTCTGCTGTGTACTTCTGCCTAATTTGAGTAACACTGAAATAATGCTTCTTTTAGCCTCCTACTTTATTGTCTTATTGCAGTTTTATTTTTCTGTGTTTTCCTTATGCCTAAAGCTAAACCGTAAGCCCACACTTCTCCTCTTTTCTTTCTCTCTCTTTGGTACACTTCAAAGAATATTAAATTGTTTTCCTTGTGTACTTTCTGAAAAGGCTACTTGTTGGGAAATGATGAAAGAAAATTTTGACTTGCATAAAGACTTCCTCTGCATATTTTATCTTTTCTTTGACAGCTTTGTGCAATAACCTGTACCTTTTGGCATTTGGCAGCAGGTTTGGCACTTTTCATTTTGACATAAAGTTGCAAATTGGATTTTCTTTTCGGTTGGGTTTGAACTGTGCAGTTTGCTTGAGATTTTGGCACTTTGCATTTTTTTCTCAACTTTGCATTCATGATCAAATAAAATTCTTCCCTCTTTGTGAACCGGGAGAAATCCCGTGATTTGCAGAGAGGGTCAACTGATCCCAATCAGTGGCCTTTAATGATGACTGCAATTTATCTGTCTTTATTTATTTTATCTGCTTTTTGACTTTTCTCTTTTTCTTTTGCAGGTAAAAAATGGAGCACCGGAGCGAAGTGAAGAATGAAGAATTAGGGACTTAGAAAATATTTAGAAAAAATAGGATAGTTTTTATTTTCAATTTAATTATTGTAAACCATTATTATTTTAAATACTTCGTAAATAAATACTTGTATTTAAATAATAATTGTAACGAATATTAAATGTGAAATAAAAATTCTATTGGTTCATTTAATTCTTTTCAATTCCTTTTCAATTATTTACTTGTTATTTATAGTTCCTTAAATTAAATAAAATGAAAATTAAATTTCAAATACTTAATTCTTAGAACCATAAATAATCAACTAAACATTGATTCTTCATCGATCAAGAATAAATGAACTTGACGTCTCCATCATCCAAAGCAACGCACAGTCGAACGCAATAACCGGTCAGACGCAATCCCTTCTTGCTGATTTTTTACCAAGCACTGTAAATCCAAACTGCATATTTCTTTTGACTGGCTCAAACAAAACAACGTGAATTCAAACCACTCTCTCTTTTACTGATTAAATCAAAACAATGCGAATTCACCCGAATCTCGGAATAACTTGCAAAGTGCTGTGGAATTTTAGATCCTTTTGAGAATATGCCCATAAAACCTTAACTCCCGATTAAATGCCAACGAACATTCGCCTGATCATAATTGAGCCAGAATCAACCAAAACCCTAAGCCAACTGTGTGAAACAAATCCAGAGCCCTAAAAATCAATAAAACCCTAATTTTTGTTCTGACTGACGAGAAAAGTTCGTTTGTCCGATTCTTGAGCCAGTTTGAGAAGTCAGGAAATGCCTGAAGCTGAGATTTCTTGTGGAAAAATGCGAGGGCAAATTTTAGGGTACAACAGTTGCCCCTGTTCAATCTTCTTGGACCTGAAGGGTTAGATTGGCAAGTTTGCCCTTCGCGACTTGAAGGTAAAAGAAGATTGGACACTAAAGTGCCCAGAAAATTTGCACTCGGCGATATGATGGTAGAGGTGAATGGGCTTAAAGATTCCATTTGGTGATGGGCTTAAAGATGCCATCTGGTGCGATAGAATTTTGTCGGGGAATGGGCTTAAAGATGCCATCTGGAATGAGTATCAGGAGGATGTCCACGCTTGGGATCATCTCTGAACCGGGGGTCCGAATAAGCAATAGATTGACGTCCGTTGTTGGGAGGAATCCGTGAGCTGTTTTCAAAAAATCTTGAGAAGAAAACTGAACAAGTGATAGGTTAACATCCGTTACTTGGAGAACCCGTGAACTGTTTTCAGAAGTCTTGAAGTTGAATAAGCAATAGAGCGGCATCCGTTGTTGGGAAGCATCCGTAAACTGTTTTCAAAAAATCTTGAGAAGAAAACTGAACAAGTGATAGGTTAACATCCGTTACTTGGAGAACCCGTGAACTGTTTTCAGAAGTCTTGAAGTTGAATAAGCAATAGAGCGGCATCCGTTGTTGGGAAGCGTCCGTAAACTGTTTTCAAAAAATCTTGAGAAGAAAACTGAACAAGTGATAGGTTAACATCCGTTACTTGGAGAACCCGTGAACTGTTTTCAGAAGTCTTTAAGTTGAATAAGCAATAGAGCGGCATCCGTTGTTGGGAAGCGTCCGTAAACTGTTTTCAAAGGTTGCATCTGAACAAGTTGGTAGATTAACATCCGTTGTTGGGAAGAAATCCATAAACTGTTTTCAGAGGTCTTGAGAAGAATCTGAACAAGCAATAGGTTAACATCCGTTACTTGGAGAACCCGTGAACTATTTTCAGAGGTCTTGAGAAGAATCTGAACAAGCGACAGGTTAACATCCGTTACTTGGAGAACCCGTAAACTGTTTTCAGAGGTTGCATCTGAACAAGTTGGTAGATTAACATCCATTGTTGGGAAGAATCCATAAACTGTTTTCAGAAGTCTTGAAAGATAACGATTTTAGTCTGTCGACTGATCTTACCTGAAAAGGTAGAGAGTTAGTTACATGCAATGCCATGATGCATGATACAATATATGTTATATGATATGAATGTGAATGGGTGCGCATGTAAGCTGGAGAGCTATCTTGCGAAGAATATATGAATCCGGGATGGCTGAAGATAAAAAAAATATCTTGACTGCTGCTGGGAAGGATAATTCCTGGTTGTTGCTGGAGAATAAAGAGCTTGGGTTGCATACCAATCTTCTGGGGAAGTCTTGGCGACTTCTACTGGGGATACCAATCTAGTAGACTCATGCTGGGGAGGTAAGATTGAGAATCTTCGGCTTGGAGGGAAGTACCTCTAACGAATTCACTGGGGAACTCAAGATTTTCCTTCCTAAAACTCTGTGGGGAAAAGGTTCATTAGTCTGGTTCCGCTGGGGATACTGAAACTTAAACTCTGAGGGGAATTGAATTCCGAAGGATTCTCTGGTTGGGGATAGTATTGGTAAGTTATGCTGGGGAACTCTGATGAACTTCGCTGGGGATGGGAAGAATTTTGGCGAGTGCGATTTTCCGTGGCAATAAGCTGAGGATAACCTAGTTATAAGCCCTTGTGAGGAATAACTTTGAGTAAAACTCGGGAGAGACGTCCGTACTCTGCAGGGGATAAGCTTCCAAAATCTACTGGGGATAAGCTTCAAGACTTGCTGGGGATATGGATTCCAAATCTCCTGGGGGTTTCCTTTGAAAGGGTACCAAGATATCCAACTGTACCTTCAACCTATCAGTAATCCTCTTTCTCGATTCATAAGGAAATGATTATGTACAAATGCATATGTCTATTTAACAAAACATTGGACGTTTCTCAAAATAAAACAATCAGTGCAAGAGAAAGAAAAAAAAATGACACAAATTTCTAGGAAGAGTATTTGTATTAACTTTCTCTGAGTATATTTGTACAAAAGAGACAATCATCCTAGTAAGAGGATTCTGTCGTAAACATTGAAAGATTTATACAAAATAAAGAATGGCTATGTGAAATAGTTCCATGGGATTCCATTCTGCTATAGCTTTCCCAACTCTGAATATCTGTCCATTCAATGCTTCGTTTGCCGATGACTGGATTGATCAGAAGCCTGGAGCTGATTGATGAAGAGATTGTTTTTTGAAGTGATCTGACGAGACATAGTCATACGCTTTAATTCCCTAACTTTTGCCTGAACCGCCCTTTCGGGTTTTCGATCCACGGGGAAACCCCTTTTTGCCCAAGCCGCCCTTTCGGGTTTTCGACTTGCCGGGTGTACAGATTTTTTTGTTTTTATCCCTAATTTTTGCCTGAACCGCCCTTTCGGGTTTTCGATCCACCGGGATGCCCATTTTTGCCTAAGCCGCCCTTTCGGGTTTTCGACTTGTCGGGTTATCTTATGCGTAGTATTTTTTGACTATGTCTGCGTTTGCAGGGTGCGGCAAATCGTCGCCGTCCATGGTGGTCAGAATCATTGCACCACCAGAAAATATGCTCTTGATCACAAATGGTCCTTCATATGTAGGAGTCCATTTGCCCCTGGGATCACTTTGCGGTAAGATAATCCGTTTGACTACGAGATCTCCGACTTGATACACTTGACGTCTGACTTTCTTATTGAAGGCCTTGATCATTCGTTTTTGATACGTCTGACCATGGCATATAGCAGCAAGTCGTTTTTCGTCGATCAGATTGAGTTGATCAAGTCGGGTCTGCATCCAATCATCTTCATTCAAACCTGCATCCTTCATAATCCTTAAGGAAGGAATCTGAACTTCCATAGGTAGGACAACTTCCATGCCGTAAGCCAAAGAAAATGGGGTTGCCCCTGTTGAAGTACGTACCGTCGTACGGTATCCATGCAGAGCAAACGGTAACATCTCATGCCAGTCTTTGTAAGTGACTGTCATTTTCTGAATGATCTTCTTAATGTTTTTGTTCGCAGCTTCAACAGCACCGTTCATCTTCGGCCGATAGGGAGATGAATTGTGATGATAAATCTTGAACTGTTCGCACAACGCGGTGATCATTGTGTTATTCAGATTTGTACCGTTGTCTGTGATGATCCTATCTGGAACACCATACCGACATATGAGATTTTGCTTAATGAAGCGGGCAACCACATTCTTAGTGACAGAGGCGAAGGAAGTTGCTTCGACCCATTTAGTGAAGTAATCAATGGCGACCAGGATGAAGCGATGTCCGTTGGAAGCCATGGGCTTGATCTCTCCAATCATATCAATGCCCCACATTGCAAAGGGCCACGGAGCAGTCAGGACGTTGAGGGGAACCGGAGGAATATGAACTTTGTCAGCATAGACTTGACACTTGTGGCAAGTACGGGAATGTTGATGGCAGTCGGCTTCCATAGTAGACCAGTAATAGCCTGCCCTTAGGATCTTCTTAGCCATTGTATGCCCGCTCAAGTGAGTGCCAAATGTGCCGCTGTGTATATCAGTCATGATCAATTCTGCTTCAGCTTTATCTACGCATCGGAGTAATACACAATCATGGCTTCGTTTGTAAAGGATGCCGTTGCTCAGGAAGAACTTAGCAGCGAATTTCCTTAAGAACTTCTTGTCATTTACGGAAGCTCCTTCAGGATAATCTCTAGTCTCGAGATACCTTTTGATTTCATGGAACCAGGGTTGTTCCACCACTTCTTCGGTATTAATCTCGTAACAATGCGCAGGTTCATCCATTCGCTCGATGGTGATTTGGGGAGCCTCGTTATCCCAGTTGAGTTTAAACATGGAGGACATTGCGGCTAGAGCATCTGCTAGCTGATTCTCTTCTCGCGGGAAATGCTCGAAGGTAATTTGCTCGAAATACGGCAACAATGTCAGGACATGTTCTTTGTATGGGACGAGATTAGGATGTTTGGTATCCCATTCTCCTTTGATTTGACTGATAACCAAAGCTGAGTCCCCAAATACGATCAAAGATTTGATCCCCAAGTCTATAGCAGCCTTGAGACCAAAGATGCAAGCTTCATATTCGGCCATGTTGTTTGTGCAGCTGAAGCAAAGTCGGGCCGTGAAAGGTGTGTGACAACCTTCCGGAGAAATGAGTATTGCGCCAATACCATTTCCAAGTGCATTTGAAGCACCATCAAAGTACAGGGTCCATCGGGATCCCTTTTCGGGTCCGTCATACGGCCCGTTACTTTCAATGCTGTCTAAATTCATGATGTCCTCGTCTGGGAAGTCAAATCTCATGGGTTGGTAATCTTCGATAGCCTGATGAGCCAGATGGTCAGCTAATACACTCCCTTTTATAGCTTTTTGGGTGGTGTATTGGATGTCATACTCGGTTAAGATCATTTGCCATCTAGCTATCCTTCCAGATAAAGCGGGCTTCTCGAAGATATACTTGATAGGGTCCATTTTGGATATCAACAAGGTAGTATGAGTCAGCATATACTGTCTTAGTCGGCGAGCAACCCATACCAGAGCGCAGCAAGTTTTCTCGAGCAGTGAGTAGCGAGTCTCACAGTCGGTAAACTTTTTGCTAAGGTAATAAATAGCATGCTCTTTTCGACCAGACTCGTCATGCTGGCCCAAAACACACCCCATTGAGTTATCCAAGACGATCAAATACATGATCAATGGTCTTCCTTCGACGGGTGGCATCAGAATAGGAGGTTCTAGCAAATATTCCTTGATTCTATTGAAAGCAACTTGGCAATCGTCGTTCCATCTTACTACCTGATCTTTTTTCAAGAGTTTGAAAATTGGCTCACAGGTAGAAGTCAGATGTGAGATGAATCTGGCAATATAGTTTAAGCGCCCCAAGAATCCTCTAACCTCCTTTTCAGTATGGGGAGCAGGCATCTCTTGTATTGCTTTCACTTTTGCCGGATCGACTTCAATGCCTTTGTTGCTTACAATGAATCCCAGGAGTTTACCAGACCTAACTCCAAAAGTGCATTTACTTGGATTCAGCCTGAGCTTGTATTCTTTTAACCTGGCAAACAGCTTCTCCAAATGCTCAAGGTGTTCTTCCTCCGTTTGTGACCGAGCTATCATATTGTCTACGTAAACTTCAATCTCATGATGTATCATGTCATGAAATAAAGCTACCATGGCGCATTGATAAGTTGCCCCTGCGTTCTTTAGTCCGAACGGCATCACTTTGTAACAGAAGGTGCCCCATTGTGTGACAAAAGTTGTTTTCTCCATATCCTCGGGGGCCATTTTGATTTGATTGTAGCCCGAGAATCCGTCCATGAAGGAAAACACTTTATGCTGAGCTGTATTGTCGATCAAGATGTCAATATGAGGTAGCAGGAAATCATCTTTAGGGCTGGCCCTATTCAAATCCCGGTAGTCCACACACATTCTGACTTTGCCATCTTTCTTCGGTACTGGCACAATGTTAGCGACCCATTGAGGATAGGACGTAACAGCCAGAAAGCCAGCATCGAATTGTTTCATTACTTCCGCTTTGATCTTTTCGGACATGTCAGGCCTCATTCGGCGAACTTTTTGCTTGATTGGTGGACAATCCTCTCTTGTGGGGAGACGGTGAACCACGATGTCTGTGTCTAAACCCGGCATGTCTTCATAAGACCAAGCGAAGATCTCAACATACTCATTCAACAACTGTACTAGGCACTCCTTGACTCTTGGTTCCAGATTGGCACCCACTTGCACCTCCTTCCGGTCTTCCTCGGTCCCCAAATTGATAGTTTCTAATGGCTCTTCATGCGGTAGGATGGCCTTTTCCTCTTGTTGCAGAAGTCTGGCTAGTTCCCCGGGTACTTCACAACCTTCGTCATCTTCATACTCGGCTAGATTGACCAGATCTTCAGAGTTATTGAAAGATACAGCAGAATGGTCACCCATGGAATCCGGAGTGGATGGGTACCTGCATTGGTGAGTGTGGGTGTGGTGTAAGGGATAGCCATCCTTAAACAAAAAATGCAAAAGGAAAGAAAATGAACATAAGCAGTTTATCAAATGAAAAACGTCCAATGAATCATTAAACATGGCATATGAATATGAAAAATAATCAAAACCCTTACAAATGGACCTACATGCCCCGGGCAAGGCACGAGGTGAAAATATAGTGTATGGATTGTTTGAAAGTAAAATATTACAGACCAAATAAGAAATGTTTAACAGATAAATTACTGATGAATAAAAGTGATGGGGACAAAGTCCTTTGCCTCCCAATTGCTCAATCCTCCTGTGACAGTTGGATAAATCCACTCTTCAATGTTGCCCTCCTTGTCTTCATCTTCCAAGGCGTTAATTCCGTAGGGAGAAATTTTGACCGGCGCCCTCTCAATCTTTGACCGGCGCATAGCTTTCTGGCCAGCAGCTGTGAACCCTAATCCAAACTTGTCAGTCTTATGCGGAAAGTCGGGTAACTGCCCCCATGCTGAATTCTTCCCTTCTTTTATTGCGGCCCTTGCATCCTCCAGAGATGCCATCCTGGCCATCTGTCTCGGTGTCTCAGCTGCCAACTTTGCTACTGCTATTTCAGGAAGGGCTTCTTCGAAATGTTGAAACGGTGTCTCAATGAACTCTCATTCTACCTCCACATACCGAAAAGAATTTAAGTGGCTAATCATGTACTCTTCTTCGCCATGGACAGTGATGATCTTTCCCTTGACAGGGTACTTCAGCATCTGATGCAAGGAGGAGGTGACTGCCCCAGCATGGTGTATCCAAGGCCTACCCAGCAGGCAAGAGTATGATGGACGGATGTCCATTACATAGAAAGTGGATTTAAACACCTCAGTACCTATCTTGATGGGAATTTCAACCTCTCCATGGACCATTCTCTTCGAACCATCGAAAGCTCTGACCACAATATCACTCGGCTTCAAATTCCAACCCTTCGCAATCTAGTCGGTCCAAGGCCTTCTTAGGCAAAACATTCAGCGACGAACCGGTATCAACCAAAACATGTGCAAGGGTGGTTCCGCGACACTCGACTGAAATATGCAAGGCATCATTGTGGTTTCTGCCTTTAGGGGTTAGGTCGGCATCAGAAAAACCTAGTCCATTGTCCGCGGTCAGGCTAGCCACGCAATTTTGAAATTGATCCGCAGAAGTTTCCTGGGGCACATGAGCTGCCTTCAGAAACTTAATCAAAGCTTTAGCGTGCGCTTCTGAGCAAAGTAATAGGGCCAGCATGGAGATCTTGGAGGGGGTTTGCCCCAGCTGTTCCACCACATCGTAATCACTTCTCTTGATTATCTTCAAAATCTCGTCCATTTCCTTCTTGGAGGTTTCCGGAATTACTAAGGGTTGGGCCCTCGTCCTGACGGGCTCATCTTGCATTCCCTTCCCTTTATCAGCAATGGTAGGAGAGACAACACTAGGAACAACAACTTCTTCAATCAAAGGAGTTCTAGCAGAGAGTTTTATTGGTGCAGGGATGACCTTTATAGATGAGGGTCCAAAGATTGCTCTTGGAGGGGCAATCTCTGGAGAAAAAATCCTCCCGCTCCTGGTGATTTTGCTGGTGCCCGCAATGTTACTAATGTTGGCTTCTTCATCATCCGAACTTTCTTCAATTACCTCGATTTGCTTGATACCATGGTAGTAGATGTCACCGCCATAGTTCCAAGGTATCGACTTCTCAGAAACATAGGGAACAGGCCCTGGCATTGTTATCTTCAAAGGAACAGATTTCGCAGCTGGCGTAATCTTAACAGGCTTTTTGACGGCCTTGGAAAGATTGGCGTGAATGGTTATGATTGAGACATCTTCAACATGAACTGGAACAGCAGAAACTTTTTCTAACAAAATTTGTCGGCTATCCATAAGGCCCTAGATGCCTTTCTTTAGTAGCGGACAATCAAACGGCAGAGAGTAGCAACAATAGCAGTATTCTTTACATCCCGGGAAGATCCCGGCCCTTAACAGATTCAACTTAATGGTTAACAAAGGAGTTATCAGATCATTGACATCAGCGACATACAAATCTTCTTCAATGGCATTGACATTTCGGCCGTGCTTCGGCATGGGTGCAGATATCACATTAGGCGTCTCCGGAGCGTCAAACTCTACTTCCTTCGCTTCTATCAGGTCTTGGATCTTATGCTTGAGTGCCCAACAATCATTGGTGTCGTGTCCAACACTGTCTGAATGGTAGGCGCATTTAGCATTAGCATGATAATGAGGAGAGGACGTGTTCACATTCTTTGGTGCCTCCTTGATGGTGGCAAGATTCAACTTCAACAGATGGGGAAGCACTTGCGCTGGAGTCATATTAATACGGGTGAACTGTCGTTGTGGCCGTTCCACCCGTTGTTGATTTGGTCTAGACTGGTTATAGCGAGGCTGCTCACTCGGAGTGTTTTGAATCATTACGGCCCCCACGGTCAGTCGACGCTCCATCTTCCCTGCTCTTCTCTGAGAATATACCATAGTTGTCTCCTTCTTAAAAGGTTTCTTCTCAACACTTGCAGCAACGCCCTTCTGAATCTTTCCTGACTTGATGCCAGCTTCTATTCTTTCGCCTGTTAAGATCAAATCGGTAAACCCCGCGGAAGAGTTACCAATTAGATGATTGAAAAACGGCCCAGATAGGGTCCCAAGAAACATATCAACGAGCTCACGATCGGTTAAAGGAGGCCGCACCCTGCCAGCCAAATCCCTCCATTTTTGTGCATATTCTTTGAATCCCTCACTTGTCCCTAGTGACATACCCTGAAGTTGGGTACGAGTAGGAGCAAGATCAGAATTATACTGGTATTGTTTGTAAAAAGCGGTGGCCAAATCTTCCCAATTTCTGACACTGGTTCCTTCTAGCTGATAAAACCACTCCAACTGAGCTCCCGAAAGGCTGTCTTGAAAGAAATGAATCCAGAGGTTTTTATCTGCCGTATAGGGTTGAATCTTCCTCACGTAGGACCTGAGATGCATTTTGGGACAGGACAGCCCATCATACCTCACAAATACTGGCACTTTGAATTTTGGGGGAATCACAATCCCGGCAACCAAACCCAAGTCTTCAAAATCCAAACCCGGTACTCTTTGTAATTCCATGGCGGCCAATCTGTCTTCTAGACCCTTGTATTTGTCATCAGCTGGAGGGTATTGTTGATCAGAATAATCTTCATCCTCTTCGACCTCTTCTTCTTCCACATCGGATTCGGAAGGTACCGCAGCCCCATCTCTTTTACTAGTCCCTTCATCAGAAGTAGGAGGAAACTCAAGCACTCTCTGAGCTTCTCTGTCAAATCTTCTCCCCAAGGTAGCCACCCCAATCCTCTTTTTCTTCTTTTTCACTGGGTCTTTATTCCCCAGCAAGGTCTTGAGATCCTCCTGACCTTTAGCCAAGGTCGTCAGGAGTTGTTGGAACTGCGCATTCTGAGCTTGTAGGTCTTTGACTGTTTGCTCGAGATCCATCTTACTGAAATAAACAGCAGACAGATAAGGAAACCTGGAGTGAGACCTGCTTATGCACATGATGAATGGTATGCTTATGCAAATGCATTCAAGGGTTTAGAACATTCAAAATTGTTTCAGACAAAGAAGAACGCACGTCATATTAATAAGAAGAAATTAGTTAGTACATAAATGCCCCATGGGCCAAATATTACAAAATAAACTTCTTAAGGCAGAAAGACATTGCGCATCCTCTTTGGTGCGATGTAGGCGTTGAGGGCCTCTTGCTCGTGGAGTCGGCGTGTAAGCTCTAGAACCTTCTTTTCATTGGCGTAATAGCTAGCTTCAAAAGTGTTCCGTTCCTCCTTGAGCTGAATCCAACTTTTCTGCATTTCCTCCCATGATGTAGGCATGTCTGGATGCAGGATGGTGTAGGGAACCTCTCCTTCATTGACGGGCTCTTTAATCACTGGGAGTACATGAGGATAAGGCATCATTAGACTTTGGGCTCGGGCTCGTACCCACTTGAGATAGGGCTCAAGAGGGATGGAGTTCTTGTGTCCCAAAGTCTTGCTATCAACCTTGTTGAGTTTTCCCCAAGCTCTGATGAATCTTTGGAGAAGTCCTTGCGCATCGTTGTCGAAGTCAAAAACTAGGTTAGGGATCAACATGTCATGAGGTCCATCCCTCCGTGCATATCTAAACTGCCTCAAAGCTAGGCAAGGGTTGTAGGTGATACCTCCCCTGATTCCAAGTAAAGGAACATTAGGAAATTCTCCGCAACGGTCGACGATGATGACATTTTCTCTGGACCGAGAACACCAATGCACATCAGAATGAGTGAGAGTCATCAACCGTTGGGACCACCTTGTACCTTGGTCATTCTTCAAGACAGATTGCGGAAGGTGCGAAATAAACCACCTTGCAAGGATAGGAGTACAGCACATGAGAACACCCCTCTTTCTCATTGTTCGTGTGTAAAATGAATGAAGGATGTCCCCAAGCAATGTTGGTATCGGATTTCTGGACAAGAAGATTTTGACGGTGTTGACATCTACCAATTGGTCAGGATTTGGGAACAAGACCAACCCATAGATAAGGAGTGCCACGATCTCTTCAAAGGCTTGTAGATCCAATGAGTTCCAACATTCTTGTGCCTTCTCAAACAAGAACCTTGCTAAGAATCCTTTGACGCCGCTTCTGGTTTCCCAATGCCCCTTGATGTCGGAGGGTTGTAGATGTAATGCTCGAGCAACATCTTCCGGCTTTGGTTCCTTTTCCGTACCGTTGAATGGTAGTTGATTAAGGATAGGGATTCTTAGGAGTTGAGAAAACTCCTCCAAAGTGGGCACCAACTGGTAATCAGGGAAAGTGAAACATTGGTGAAGAGGGTCAAAGAACTGGAATAGCACCTTCATCATATCTTCTTCAATGTTGGTGTTGACTAGGCTGAGCAGTCTACCATGTCTTTCACTGAAGGATGAACTTTCCGGAATTCTTGAAGTGATCTCTTTGAGTTGAGGAGAGATCCTCACAAGGTTGACTTGGATGGTATTTCTGCGAGGAATTTCCATGTCCTACAAAACAAGAACAAAGATGAAGATCTAAAACCCTTGAAATGGTTAGTGAATGCATATGATGCTTTATGATGTTCATGATGTATGCACAAAACTTATGTACAAGCAAATCACACCAAACCCTAGTTTCAGGCTTGCATGGGGTTTCATAGGTAAGTACCCTCTTGAGTGTAGTTGGCTTAAAAACCTGTCCTATAAATAGTAACCGGGTTCTAAGGAGCTCAATATCACGGGATTGTTTTCATTGTTCATTATTTTGGTTTAGCCACTTAACTAGCGACCAAAATATTCCAAGAAAACAACCCTCAATGAGTGTAGTATCGAGTATCTACCAACTTCGGACTACACCAAAGCCGGTCATCTCACTACCCCTAATAAAAGGCCAAGATGGTCAAGTAAGGTTCTAGGTCATTAGTGCTTAGTGACATCACTCAGCGGCCCCGTACTCTCCTTGATTGAACTCAAGGGTTACCGGTACTCACAAATATGTCGCACTAATATAGCTATTGCTTCGACCGTGTCAGTATACCCCGCACAGTTTCCACAACGTATTGCTATCTATGAATGTTTCCCAAATCCGGGTATAGGATTTCAAGCCCAAACAAGAGAACCATAAAAGGTAAAGCAAGCAAAGCAAACAAAATAATCATGCAATAAGGTGATCTAAAAACCCTAAGGTAACCCCACTTTTAAAATTTTCCCCAGCAGAGTCGCCAGTTCTGTGATACGGTGGGAGAACTGACTAGTGTTTTGCGTTCGTATTCGCACTTGTGCGGTTGAGCAAGAGTCGCCACCGACTTTTTATTTTATCCTAAAGGAAAGGTTAAAAAAGCACAGCAAAAACCTTTTGAGATATTTCGCGGGTTCGGGGGGTAGATTATGAAAAGGGAAGGTATTAGCACCCTTTTCATCCATGGTTATCCATGGGCTCTTAGTTACTTGGTTTTTTAGATCACTTGCCTTGATTTTCGATTGCTTGAAAATGGTGTGTGTGTGAGTGCTTTTGAAAATATTTTGGAAGAAGATGCCTTGTCTTAGGCTAACCTTGTAACAATTCTTTACTCGAATGTTTTACAAAGGCGTGTATCTTTTCGAAAAGATGTTTCAAAATGTTTTAAGAGTTTGTTTGAAAGTGTCGTGGATTGTGGTTTTTGAAAAGAAGGCAAGTGTTTTTGCAAGTTGATCTCAAGTAACTAAGAGTTTTGTCTACCCTATTGTACTCAAAGGTTTTTTGTTATGTTTTAACCCCTTTTAACAATTTTGTTCCACCATTGAATTTGGTGGACAATCTTGCGTTTAGGAAGTTTATTCGGGACAGGCGCGGGTCGTCGCATGGACCACGAATGCAATGATGCCAAGTGTCTTTGGCAATTTTCTTTGAGGGGACTATGATCATTCCGTTTAGGCAACATTTTGAGGGACTTATGATCATTTTGATTTGGTTTTGCCAAAGATACTCGACGTGCAAGCATGGCCCATTTTGGAAGGTAACATGTGGGATTACCCTAGAGGGTGCAAGTGTGATTGTGTGTTGATTTCATGTATTTGTCTTGTATTAGGTTGTCTAGCGTTTGATTTTATGTACATGCAAACCCTAGGTCTAATCATGGCATAATTGAAAGCGGTAAATTGCGAAAATGTAAAATCTACGCTATTACAAAATAGTATCCGGGAGTGGGGGTACAAATTTATGAATGGGGATGAGACTTAGGATCGTAGTGTCCAATAAATTAACCAAATCGAACCAATCAAGTATAAATGAGTATCAACATAAGCAAATGTATAATGCGAGTACATTGTGTAAGTGTACGTGCATATGTGGGTTTACATATGTAATTATTTACATGTGCGACAAGGTGAAATTAATGTGTATTAGGTATTGTTTAACTTAAAGAAAAATTAAATGTCTATTTAATTAATTAGTCTTATAATCTTGTATTTTGATATGTATAAAAAGAAAGTTTTAATGAAAAGAAAATGTTTTCAATTACATTATGTATCAAAATGTATCTTTATCTATTATAAAAAGTATATTTAAATAAATATCAGGAAACAAAGTGGAAAAAAGTATTTTTGTTTATTAGTAAGAATATTTGAATTTAAAAGAAAAAAAAGTGTTTTCAATTTTAATTATGTGATGTAAAAAATGTATTTTTGTCATTATATACAAAAAAGTATTAAATGTCAAGAATTGAATTAAAAAAAAAGCGTATTTTTATATTGTTATGTACAAAAGGAACATTTAAAAAAAAGGTATTTTCACTTTTTACTATATTGTATAAAAAATGGTTCTATTAAATTTATTAGAGTTATGTATATATAGAAATATGTTTTTAAGTATTTTTTGTATTAAAGTATTATTATCATATTTTGTATTTTTAATTATGTTTGTATAAAAAATATTGTTAGTGTAATAATAGAATGCAATTAGTATTAAGTAACAAAAGGGGGTTAATTAATATGAATGGGCTTGGTGTTTGGTTATGCTGGCCCAAGTGAAACAAACGTTTTTTAGGGTTTGAAGCTTTTTGTTCAGTTGAGTATTGCTTTAGGGTTTGCAGCGGCGGCGGCGTCTTGGGGTTTCGTCTTCTTCGCGCTTCTTGCTTCTTGGTCATGGCTACTGAACCTCATCTTCTCGCTTGAGCCACCACGCTACCATCATCTCCTCCTCTTCTTTGGTCCAACGAGGCTGTAAGGTGACATTTTTCTTCAACGTGTTTTAGGTTAATAATCTGTCTTGCATGTTTAATTTGTATCCTGATTTCGATTACGCTCGTTAATGATTCTAACCATTCATGTCCTTTTTGTTCGAGGTGTGAAGAGAAGGAAAAGAGAGATTACCTTCGCTTGGAGGAGATGATTAGGAAGCGTTTGGAGGGCTCGGCGGCGGAGAGGACACGATTGTGAAGCTAGCTTGCTCTTTGGTATTTCTGTATTTTGTTACCGTCTTTAAGGTTTTGTGATGCGTTCTGAACTGAAAACCTTCTATCTTCTTTCTTCTTCTCTTCTACTGCATGTTGCCTTGAACGTCCCTCTCTTCTTCTGACTTGTTGTCTCTTTGTATTGGTTGAAATGTGATGCTTGCTTATGTTGCCCTATGATGAACTCTGAGTTCTGAGGGCCTTGTACACGTGCTTCTGAATGCCTTGGTATCAGTATGTTTTTGAATGCTTTGGTTGTTTTATGAACGTCCCTGTGATGAACTTTTCGAGTTCTGAGGGATATGAAGCTTGAATTCTATATTTGCACCCTTCCTGATTTTTGGTAAGGTTGGCTTGAGGCTTTGTGAGGTTTCTACTTCTCAGTTTTTGCTTCTAGGCTTCAGGCAGGTATGCTTACAGGTTATGCTTCTTGTATCTGTTCTTGACAGTAGGCATGCTTTTGGTGTTAGGCTTAAGGTTCGAATGCTTGGGCTTGACAGGTTTATGCAGTATGGGCTAATGCAGGTTGTGGCCCTTTGAGGTTTCACAGGTTTAAGCTTGTGATGTCTCAGGCAGTTTAAGGCTAATGCAGGTTTTTAGGTGTCTTGTGTCCAAGTTTGGGTGCTGACAGTAGGTAAGGGTTTAGACAGGGGTTGAGCTTCAGGCTTGAACTTGGTTTATCAGGCCATTGTTTGGCTTGCTTCAGGCCAGGACTTGGTAGCAGGTTTTTTGTTTATGCAGTATGCTATGTATGTTTGTATGTTGAGGGCCTTAGCAGGTTATGCTGTGGGATTTTGTATCAGTTCTGGCTTTGGGCTTTCAGGCCATTTGCAGGTTAACTGGCTTTTTGGCTTCTTGCTTCAAGCTCGTTTTGATGCTTATCAGGTTTGAAGGTTTAAAGGTACAGGCTTAGCAGGTTTATGCTTGCTTAGCAGGTTTGGTGTTTTGTATTTTGGTGATATTGGTATTATGGCTCAATCAGGTTTTTGAAGCTCAGTATTCTCTCTTTTTTGTTGTTGTTGCAATTTTATATTTGTTTCTTTTGTCTTCCAGCCTCTTGGTCTTTTGGCGCCTAAGACTTGTTCAAACTTTGGCATCTCTTCTTGAACCAAGTTACTGGGCAGACTTGCAAGGTTTTTGGCATTTTTCTGTTTTAGTGATTGACTCTGCTGTGTACTTCTGCCTAATTTGAGTAACACTGAATAATGCTTCTTTTAGCCTCCTACTTTATTGTCTTATTGCAGTTTTATTTTTCTGTGTTTTCCTTATGCCTAAAGCTAAACCGTAAGCCCACACTTCTCCTCTTTTCTTTCTCTCTCTTTGGTACACTTCAAAGAATATTAAACTGTTTTCCTTGTGTACTTTCTGAAAAGGCTACTTGTTGGGAAATGATGAAAGAAAATTTTGACTTGCATAAAGACTTCCTCTGCATATTTTATCTTTTCTTTGACAGCTTTGTGCAATAACCTGTACCTTTTGGCATTTGGCAGCAGGTTTGGCACTTTTCATTTTGACATAAAGTTGCAAATTGGATTTTCTTTTCGGTTGGGTTTGAACTGTGCAGTTTGCTTGAGATTTTGGCACTTTGCATTTTTTCTCAACTTTGCATTCATGATCAAATAAAATTCTTCCCTCTTTGTGAACCGGGAGAAATCCCGTGATTTGCAGAGAGGGTCAACTGATCCCAATCAGTGGCCTTTAATGATGACTGCAATTTATCTGTCTTTATTTATTTTATCTGCTTTTTGACTTTTCTCTTTTTCTTTTGCATGTAAAAAATGGAGCACCGGAGCAAAGTGAAGAATGAAGAATTAGGGACTTAGAAAATATTTAGAAAAAATAGGATAGTTTTTATTTTCAATTTAATTATTGTAAACCATTATTATTTTAAATACTTCGTAAATAAATACTTGTATTTAAATAATAATTGTAACGAATATTAAATGTGAAATAAAAATTCTATTGGTTCATTTAATTCTTTTCAATTCCTTTTCAATTATTTACTTGTTATTTATAGTTCCTTAAATTAAATAAAATGAAAATTAAATTTCAAATACTTAATTCTTAGAACCATAAATAATCAACTAAACATTGATTCTTCGTCGATCAAGAATAAATGAACTTGACGTCTCCATCATCCAAAGCAACGCACAGTCGAACGCAATAACCGGTCAGACGCAATCCCTTCTTGCTGATTTTTTACCAAGCACTGTAAATCCAAACTGCATATTTCTTTTGACTGGCTCAAACAAAACAACATGAATTCAAACCACTCTCTCTTTTACTGATTAAATCAAAACAATGCGAATTCACCCGAATCTCGTAATAACTTGCAAAGTGCTGTGGAATTTTAGATCCTTTTGAGAATATGCCCATAAAACCTTAACTCCCGATTAAATGCCAACGAACATTCGCCTGATCACAATTGAGCCAGAATCAACCAAAACCCTAAGCCAACTGTGTGAAACAAATCCAGAGCCCTAAAAATCAATAAAACCCTAATTTTTGTTCTGACTGACGAGAAAAGTTCGTTTATCCGATTCTTGAGCCAGTTTGAGAAGTCAGGAAATGCCTGAAGCTGAGATTTCTTGTGGAAAAATGTGAGGGCAAATTTTAGGGTACAACACATGGCATCCTGTACAAATGCAATCATGACTCTGTGTTACTTCGGTGCATATATAAGGTTGAAGCTGAAAGGATCATGGCTGAATTGCATGAAGGCAATTTTGGTACCTGTTGTACCCCAAAATTTTCCCTCCCATATTTCTCAACAAATGTCATGTGAGGTCCCCAAATTGCTCAAGGAAGTTCAAGGGTTGACCAGACAAACTCTCTCCTAAGGCGGTCTACCTCAAATTAGGGTTTCATTTTTCATCAGGATATATGAACCACAAAGGACTCAAATGCTCAACATTGTCCTAATATGTTCTCAAGATCATCCATGTCAAGTTTCAATCCTTGTAGAAGAAGTTTGCTCAGTCAATTGCTCAAAGGCCTGAAAATCGACTGTGCTAGGTCCAAAGTCAACTGTGGCCCACATACAGTCAAACCTCAAGATTTTTGGTCAACATCCTTATTTTGAAGTATAATTCATCATTTTATCAAGGTTTGATCATGATTCATCAAGGATTGCTCACAATTCATCAAAACCCAAAAGTTGATAAATTAGGGTTTTGTAGGAAAAGTCAACTCAACCTTGACCAAGCATAACCTTTTCATACTTTATCAGAAATGACCCATCCAAAGCTCATTTTGAAGAGGATGCAATTCCCTATAATGAATCTTCATCTCCCAAGTTCAGAATATGCACTCACAAAAAGATATGAATTTTAACATTATAGGTCATTTTGAAAAGTCAACAAAAACACCTTTTGGGTCAAAGCACCATACATAAACATGGAAGACTCAATTGAGATGAGACCAAAAGGGTTGCTTAGAGGACATCCTAATATTTCTAAAAATTCCAAGAACACCTCTCTAGGGTCAAAATGGAGAGAGTTATGCATTGGCCAAGTTGACCATTTTTGTAAAATTGCCAAAAGTCAAATGTGCTCAAATTTGAATTTTTTGCTAAATGGGCCCAACTTTTTATGCTTGCACCTCAAATATACCATGGCCCATGACCAAATTGTCTATTCACATGTTATTTGCTTCATTATTTATTTTATTTCGATTTTTTATTTATTAAAAATTGAATTAAATCAAATAATTGGTAAATAATAGCAAAGATTTGTTTTGATTGGATTTGTGGACATAATCATGAGCTCATAGTGTTAGCGTATCAGAATCAAATCATATAAATGGAAATTGGTACAAGAAAGGCATGATTGGCATGAGAATGGAAGGAAATCATATGCCATGAAAGACAAAATCGAATCTTCATGATGAGCAAGATTGAGGTTGTTTTTTTGACCTAATAAATTGTATTACATATACAGAAGCAAGGCAGGGCATGAAAAGAGGTTGAACAGTCGTGCAGAGCAAGAGAAAAACTCAAAAAATTCAAGAAAAAGTGGAGATCCAAATTTTGGAATAGAGGACCTTGGAGAACAATTCAAGACTAGAAATCAATTCCTTAACATTTCAGGAAGCATTCCCAATCACTTGCAGGCGTCAGAACATCCAGAATCTCCTCCTATCATTCTCACGGTTTGCAAAATTATCCACCTTCAATTGTTGTAATTCTTGCATATTCAGCATGTTTTAATTGCGTATTTGTATTCATCATCATGTTTGCAATGTTTCTGGATAGTTTGATTTGAGTTACAGTGCAGGAATAAGCTTTTGCCATTGTTAGGGTTTCATGCTCCAATTTGGGGTTTTGGTTTTCAAGCGAAATTAGACAGGATAATGGGTACCATGACGATCAGAATTTTAAACCCAGCTGATCCATGGTCCCCAATTGAATTTATATTGCATATGCTTGATTCTTGAATGACACAGGTTTCAGCAACAGACTTGCGTCTGTAGGTAAGGTTCATAGTCTAAAACGATGGTTCCAGGGAAGAAGACAACAACGTGTCACAACCTGATTGGTTGATTCAAATTCTGGCGCATTATTCTGGCCAGAAACTTGTTGTTCTGATATATTATTTATTTTTATTATATTAACAAGTTAACATCCAGCGCAGTTGGTCAGAAGAAGGAAGTCAAAAGCTTATTGTTCTGGGTTCGATCCCAGGCATGAGCTTTTGGTATTTTCTCCTTTGTTTTCACCAGATCCAGTACGTGCATCTTCTGAGGAGCAGCATCTTCTGATCCATTAGCCAGGACCAGATCCAGTGCATTATCTTCTGGATCCACCAGCAGGGACCAGACCCAACGCCTCCTCTTCTGGATCCACCAGCAGGGACCAGACCCAACACCTCATCTTCTGGATCCATCAGCCAGAATCAAATCCAGTGCACCTCATTTTCTGAAGAGCAGTATCTTCTGATCCACCAGCCAGGATCAGATCCAGCGCCCCCTATCTTCTGAGGGTCACCATCTTCTGGACCCATCAGCCAGAACCATATCTGCTGACAGCAGACCCACTCGGTTATTTCCATTATTTTTCTTTAATTTCTTTTCTTTAATTATTCTGTTTTTTTATCAACACCAAAATTATTTCTAAAATTAACCAACCAAAAATCACAAAAAAAGACTTATTTTCTTAATAAATGTTTTTTTTTCTATTAATTAGTTTAATTAATATAGGGCAACTTTAATTTCCTTCACAATTAAAATTCAATTAGAAAATTAGGTTAATTTTTTATTTAATTTTATTTTGCTCTTTTTCTCAAATAAATAAAAATACAAAAAAAAAGGTTTTAGAAAATTAATTTATTTTTCTTAATTTAAGATTAATTAGAATTAGGATTTTCTTTTTAAGGTAACAATTTATCTATTTTCTTAGATAAACAAAACAAAACAAAAGCATTTTCTTTAACTAATCGTAATTAGGTTTAGGCAAGGGTCAAAACCCTAGTTGCTCTGTGTGGTACGGTGGCAGAACCGACTGTTTTGGAAAATGTTGGTTTGCGTTTGTGTTCGCAAAATGTCACGCTAAGCAAGAGTCGCCACCGACTTTTATTTTATCCAACTGGGAAGGAAAAAAGCACATAAAAATTCCCTTTTCGAGATTTTGAGTAAGGGGGGTAGATTATAGAAAGGGAAGGTATTATCACCCTTTCTATCTGTAGTTTTCTACGGGCTCTTAGGTACTTGCTCATCATTTTAAAAATTGCTTCTGTGTTTGTGTGTTTTGAAAAGTTTTTGTTTTACTTCGTTTTAACCCTTGTATCAGTCCTCAAGAGTGTTACGAAGTTGTCTTTGAAAACTTTGTTTAAAAAGTGTTTGGTGTGAAAAAGTTTGATTTGAGCAAGTACCTACTAGCATCTACCTACTCGAAAAAGGATTGTTTCTGTTCTCGTTTCCTTTAGACAACGCTATCCTACTATTGAGAAATAGGTAGCATCGTCGTTGGAGTTGTAAGGGTCAATTCGAAAGGGACGTACGATCACTAAAGCAATGCTAGGACATCTTAGTAATAACCCTAATGTCTTAAGATCATCTTCGAGGCAACATTTCCGAGGCAACCTTTCCGAGGCAACATTTCCGAACAGCACATTTGATCTTTGTTTAGACAGAAGGGCGGCCACTAAAACATCCTATACTTAATGGTCGTTTACCGAAGGCAACCGAAGTGAGAGTATACCCTAGGAGTGCGCATGTGCGAGTGATTTGATTTCAGTTATTATCTTTGCACATTAGGGTTTTCTAGCCATTTTAAATTAACATACAGTCTTGTCATACAATCCTATTAACATACATCTAACAGTTAATATTTGCGAGAATTTAAAATGCAAGAAATAAAAACTACGCTATTACAAGGCTTCGGGAAGAGGGATTAATATTGTAAAAATAATAAATGCGCCCGATGAATCGAGAACGCGAGAAATTAGGGTTTTGACCCTGCTTAAACCTAATTAAAAGAAAAATCAATTTTTGTTGTTTTTTTGATTATTTTTTTTGAGCAAAATAGGATTTAATTGAATAAATAAAAAAACATAATTACTAATTAATTGAAATTAAGAAAAATAATTTAGTTAACCTATTTTTGTATTTTTTTTGTTTTATTGAGAAAAGAAATAAAAATTAAATCACATGATAACCCTAATTTTTTTCTAATTTATTTTAAATATATGAAAAAAGTTAGAATTAACCAAATTAAATTTAAACTAATATTAAATTAAATTTGATAAAATAAAATAAAAACTAATTCTAAATTTGTGAAATTGATTTTATGATTTTTTGGGAAAAAAGAATTAATTTTGGTTAGAAAAACCATTAAATTAATTAAATCAAAAGAAATAAAATAAATAAAAAGAAAGAAAGATGGGCCTGGTTGTTTCAGCAAAAAGGGGGGTGTTGATGGCAAATCTGGGCCCAATAGCGTCTGGCCCGTTTGACTTTTCCTGATCTCATGCATGCACTTGACTGGGGTGTATTATGGACTTCCATGTGAGAGGCCTTGGATCTGGCATGCTAGGGATCTGGTGGTTGAAGGCTGATGGCGCATGGTGGTCTTGTGGGATGCCTGTGTACATAATTATGCAAAGCAAAATAATATTGAACAATATGGGGACCTGGGGATCGAACCCAGGCCCTTAGACATTCTACCCATGCGCGCTTGCCAGCTGAGCTGGCTTAGTTAGTTGTACAAAGAACAATAAACAAGCATTATATGGAAAAAACAAAATGGTATTTACAAAACGCCCAAATTTTTGAATGGGCAAGTTAGGGAGTGCCGTGTTACCCTTCTTCTTCCTCCCACCGTTGCTAAAGGTTCCTTGACTTTTACCTACGGCCAAATGGGCGTAGGTACAACCCTGTGTTTCTCCAAAATCCTATACAAACATGATAAATGAAAAACAATGGTACCAATCAACTCGTGGCAACCTCGCGAGCATCATGGTACCCTTATCCATGGCCAATTGTACCTGTACACAAAAACCCTAAAAACGAAGAGAAAACCCTAACCATGGCACTTTGCTGTACAGTTAATGAAAACACAATTAAATATGACCATAAGCTTGCAAACATCATAAGGATTAAGAATATGTCAATTATTCATGCTAAAGATGCCAGAATTAGTGGATTCGAAATCAAGAAAAGTGAGAAACCGTGTAGTACTTACAACACATTTCAAGGCTTGAGGAAGCTGGCTAAGGGTTACAATGTGATCCAGGGATATCCAGCAATCAATTGGGATGCTTAGAATGGCTTGACATAACTTGAGTCCTGAAAATTGATTTGCAACTTTTCTTGAATTTTTGCAAGTTTGCTTTCTGTTTCTCACGCCTCTCATCTCCTTGTTTTTTATCTGAACATGTTCCTTATGTACCCTAGAATGAATTAGGGTTTCAATTTGGTTTCAAATCTTCTCCAATTATGATCATTGATTCAAGATTTGATCCTTTGTGCAAATCTTTCCAAATCAAGAAATCCAATCTTTTTGTGTCCATTTGAAGCTTGCACGATTTGATTCCATCTCCAGCTGTATAATAGACCTAAACATGCACAAAATCTCAAGCTTTGATTAGTTTTTGATATTTTCATGATATTATTTTGATTTTATTTGATTTAATTGAAATAAAATCAAAATAAATGATAAAAATAAAAGAATGACAAATGGGAAGGATCATGGGTCGTGGGTCATGTTACAAACTCAATGCAAGCATAAAAAGTTGGGCCCATTTGACAAAAATTGCAATTTTGGCCACATTTGACTTTTGGCAATTTTACAAAAAAGGTCAACTTTGCCAATGCATAACTTCCTCAATTTTGACCCTAGAGATGTGTTTTATGACTTTTTAGAAAGCTTAAGATGTCCTCTAAGCAACCCTTTTGGTCTCATCTCAATTTAGTCTTCCATGTTCATGTATGAAGCTTTGACCCAAAAGGTTTTTTTGTTGACTTTTCAAAATGACCTATAATGTCCAAATTCATATCTTCTTGTGAGTGCATATTTTGAACTTGGGAGCTGAAGATGAATTGTAGGGAATTTCATCCTCTTAAAAATGAGATTTGGATGGGTCATTTTTGATAAAGTATGAGAAAGTTATGCTTGGTCAAAGTTGAGTTGACTTTTCCTACAAAACCCTAATTTAGCAACTTTTGGGTTTTGATGAATTGTGAGCAATCCTTGAGGAATCATGATCAACCCTTGATCAAATGATGAATAATACTTCACAATGATGATATTGACCAAAAATCTTGAAGTTTAATTGTATGTGGGCCACAGTTGACTTTTGCCCTAGGACAGTCGATTTTCAGGCTTTTGAGCAATTGACTGAGCAAACTTCCTCTGCAAGGCTTGAAACTTGACATGAATGATCTTGTGAACATATTAGGGCAATGGTGAGAATTTGGGATCCTTTGGACGCAAACATCTTGATGCAAACTGAAACCCTAATTTGAGGTAGACTGCCTTAGGAGAGAGTTTGTCTGGTCAACCCTTGGACTTCCTTGGGCAATTTGAAGACCTCATTTGAAATGTATTGACAAATATGGGAGGGAAAATTTTGGGGTACAACATCTGCCCCTGTTCAATCTTCTTAGACCTGAGGATGTAGATTGGCTTGTCTGCCTTTCGTGATCCGAAGGTAGAAGATGATTGAACACTAGAGTGCCCAGAAATTTGCACTCGCATGAAGTGATATTTGTCTTGTGATGTCAGGAATGGGCTTATAGATGCCATTTGGAAGTGAATGACAGAAGATGGGCTTAAAGATTCCATCAGAAGAAGCTTCGATCGCATAAGAGATTCCTTTGTGAGAGTCCGTATACTTGTTGTCGAGGAGGACTATGCTGAGGAATGTTGGTCTCTATCTTGGGAGAAATAGAATTTTAAGAGCTTCAGTTGTCCGTTATTCTACTGGGGAACCATCTCTTAGTCGAGGAGGTGAAAATGAACTGCTATCTGGTCGTGCTCCAGGCTTCACAGTGATTTGTTTAGGAAAATAAGTCTGACTGCTATCTGGTCGTGTTCAAGGCTTCAGAAGGAATCAAGTTATTATCCAGTCGCATTAGGGCTTCAACTTGAATTTAAGGCAATACTAATATCCGGTCGATTCCGGGCTTCTTAGTAATTGGCCAGGTAAACTGCTATTTGGTCGTGATCCAAGCTTCACAATATCTTACACTGTTATCTGGTCGTATCCCAGGCTTCAGTGTCTTTTGCCGCTATCTGGTCGTGATCCAGGCTTCACAGCGTCTTATACCATTATCTAGTCGATTTCAGGCTTCATGGTATCTTGTATTGCTATCTGGTCGATTTCCAAGCTTCACAATAACTTGTTAAGGGATTAAGCTATTTTCTGGTTGATTCCCGGGCTTCATAGCTTGCATTTAAGAGATACCACTATCTGATTGATTCTAGGCTTCGTAGTATTTTGGAGAAATCAAGATATTATTCGGTCAAATCCGGGCTTCATAGCTTGAATTTAAGAGATACCACTATCTGGTCGATTCCAGGCTTCATAGTATTTTGGAGAAGTCAAGATATTATCCGGTCGAATTCGGGCTTCATAGCTTGAACTGGAATAGAAATCTTAATATCGATTTAACTGAACCAGAGAATACTTGTGAGAATTAGATTGTATCTTTACCTGAAAGGTAAAGAGTTAGTTATATGTAATGTCACGATGTATGACATGTATTGAGTAATGATGTTCTCAAAATAAATGAGATTGTGTTGTATGATGCATATGCGTATGCCATGATGTATGGATATGCAATGTTCTAGTGACATTCTCTAGCTGGGGAAAATGAATCCTGGATTGTTGTTGGAGAGTTTAAGGAGTTGAGTTCTCCGTTCTTTCTAGGGATAGTGACCGAAGATGATTAGCCGGAGACTTGCGTCCGCTCTGCTTGAGAATATCCGTCGGGAGAGACTCTGCTTGAGAATAAACTGTGGGAGAATGACTCTATGGGGAAGAGAGATACTATGCTGGACGATCTGCTGATTTGGAGAAATAACTCCTCTGGGGCTGAATTACCGTTGCTGGTGATAATGAACCTTGTCGAGGATTGAATTTCTGCCCGTGGAAGAAATAAACTCCACTGATGGTGAACTTCTATTGTTGGTGGTAGATAAACTCTGCTTGGGGAGAATTTTGCCGACTTATTCGTGATTATGAACCTCGGCCGTAGAGAGTTGATACCACTGTCTTTGGGTACCTCTTACTCTGCGGGGAGTGTATGTACCTTTAGTCATATTCTTAAACTGGCTCTATCCCTGTACCTGGTGGGTAGAACAACTGTAAGGTTTGGACACTTATGTTTGCCCCTGTTCCTGGAATTACGAGTAATTGTCTTTTGTTTCTTATGTAAATATTTATGAACAATGATTATTTTCAAATGTATATATCAAAAACGAATCATTGGACATTCTCGCAAAACAAAATAGAAAAAGAAAAAATAAGTTGAAATTTCTTTATGAAAACGAATTGTATTGATTTTTGAAGTTAGCCTGTAATAGGCATTTTGTACAAGAGGCTGAAGTCCTAGTAAGAGAACACCGCCGAGGGAATTATACATTTTGTGAAAAAGAAATAAAAATAGCTATGTGAAATAACCCCACTGGGTTCCAACTCTACTGTTGCCTTTATATCTTCAAGCGTCTCATCACTTTGCTACTTGGTTGCAGATAGATCAGATTGATTGGCGCCGTTTAAGCTTGATAGTTGATACCGGAGTCTGGTCGCAAGATGATCCAATGAGACATAGTGTTACGCTTTGATCCCTAATTTTTTCCTGGACCACCCTCTCGGGTTTTCAGTCCACCGGGATACCCTTTTTTGCCCAAGTCGCCTTTTCAGGTTTTCGACTTGTCGGGTGTACAGTTTTTTTCATTTTCATCCCTTACTTTTGCCAGAACCCTTTTGGTTCGTCGGGAAGCCCTTATTTTTGCCTAGGCCAGTCAACCTAGCGGGTCTTTGATTATGCGTAGTATTTTTTCACTATGTCTACATTGATGGGGTGAGGAAGGTCGTCACCATACATGGTGGCTAGAATCATAGCTCCTCCCGAGAAAATGTTCTTAACCACAAATGACCCTTCGTATGTGGGGGTCCATTTTCCCCTGGGATCACCTTGCGACAGTATGATGCATTTGATCACTAGATCCCTGACTTGATACTCTTGTCGTCTGACTTTCTTGTTAAAAGCCTTGATCATTTGCTTTTGATACATTTGACCATGACAAATAGAAGTAAGTCTCTTTTCATTAATTAGATTCAGTTGGTCAAGTCGGGTCTGGATCCAATCGTCCTTGCTCAAACCTGCATCCTTCATGATCCAGAGAGAGGGTATTTGGACTTCAATGGGTAAGACTGCCTCCATGCCATACACCAAGGAATAGGGTGTTTCCCCTATCGATGTCCGTGCTGAGGTATGGTACCCATGAAGAGCGAATGGTAACATCTCATGCCAGTCTTTGTACGTCACCGTCATCTTCTGCACAATCTTCTTGATGTTCTTGTTAGCCGCCTCAACAGCCCCATTCATCTTCGGCCGGTAAGGAGAAGAGTTGTGATGCTGTATCTTAAACTATTTGCAGAGCTCGGTGATCATTGTGTTGTTGAGATTTGTACCATTGTAAGTAATGATCCTCTCGGGTACACCATATCGACATATCAAATTGTGTCGGATAAACTGCGCCACGACATTCTTGGTTATTGAAGCAAAGAAAGCTGCCTCGACCCACTTCGTGAAATAATCAATAGCTACCAGAATGAAACGATGTCCGTTGGACGCAGTAGGTATGATCTCGCCGATCATATCGATGCCCCACATTGCAAAAGGCCAAGGAGCTGTCAAAACATTCAGGGGGACTGGAGGTACATGCACCTTATCAGCATAGACTTGGCACTTGTGACAGGTCCAAGAGTGCTGATAACAATCGGCTTCCATAGTGGACCAATAATATCCTGCTCGTAGGATTTTCTTTGCCATGGTATGTCCACTGGAATGGGTTCCGAAGGTACCTTCATATAACTTTTCCATGATCCTTTATGCCTCGCTTTTGTCCACACATCGCAGTAAGGTTGAATCATGGTTACGCTTATAAAGGACACCATTACTGATGAAGAACTTCGCAGCGAACCTTCTCAAGAACTTCTTATCATTAACAGATGCACCCTCGGGGTACTCTTGAGCCTCAAAATACCTCTTTACCCCGTGGAACTAGGGTTTATCTGCTACCTCTTCAGTCTCAATGTCACATCAATGCACGGGTTCGTCCAACCTCTCAATGGTAATCTGGGGAGCTTCATTGTCCCACCTGACCTTCAACATAGAAGACATGGTAGCTAGCGCGTCCGCCATCTGATTCTCCTCTCTTGGGAAGTGTTCAAAGGTTATCTCCTCAAAGTGTGGGAGCAATGTTAGTACATATTCTTTGTAAGGAATAAGATTTGGGTGCTTCGTATCCCACTCGCCTTTGATCTGACTGATCACTAGAGCAGAATCTCCGAATACACTCAAGAACTTAATCCTCAGGTCGATAGCAGCTCGAAGACCCAGGATACATGCTTCATACTCCGCCATATTGTTGGTGCAGTTAAAACATAATCGGGCAGTGAATGGAGTATGAAAGCCCTCAGGAGATATGATCATAGCGCCAATGCCATTACTTAACGCATTTGAGGCTCCGTCAAAATACATAGACCATCAGGATCCTTCCTCAGGTCCTTCATCCGGTTCAGGTTCTTCACAGTCGGTCACCAACATGATGTTCTCATCCGGGAATTCAAAATTCATGGATTGGTAGTCATCTACGGCCTGATGCGCCAAATGATCCGCCAATACACTCCCATTGATTGCTTTTTGGGTGGTGTATTGGATGTCATACTCAGTTAAGATCATCTGCCATCTTGCTATTCTTCCGGACAAGGCAGGCTTTTCGAAGATATACTTGATTGGATCCATCTTTGAGATCAATAAGGTGGTGTGAGTCAACATATATTGTCTCAGCCGGCGAGCAGCCCATGCCAAAGCGCAGCAAGTTTTCTCGAGCAATGAGTATCGGGTCTCACAGTCGGTAAACTTTTTTCTAAGGTAGTAAATAGCATGCTCTTTTTGGCCAAACTCATCATGCTGCCCCAACACGCACCCCATTGAATTATCCAGCACTGTCAAGTATAGAATCAAAGGCCTTCCTTCAACTAGAGGCATCATAATTGGTGGCTCTTGAAGATATTCTTTGATTCTCTCGAAAGAGGTCTGACATTCATCATTCCATTTTACTACTTGATCTTTCTTCAGTAGCTTGAAGATCGGCTCACAAGTAGCAGTCAGATGTGAAATGAATCGGGCGATGTAGTTCAGACGTCCCAAAAAGCCTCTAATTTCCTTTTCTGTGCGGGGAGCCGACATCTCCTGTATAGCCTTTACCTTGGCAGGGTCCACTTGAATACCCTTATCACTGACGACGAAACCCAGCAGCTTACCATACCTTACCTCGAAGGTGCACTTGTTCGGGTTCAACCTCAGCTTATACATCTTCAACCTGTCGAACAGTTTCTGGAGATGGTCAAGGTGTTCTTCCTCAGTCTAGGATCGGATGATCATGTCATCAACATCAACCCCAATCTCATGGTGAATCATGTCGTGGAACAAACCAACCATGGCACGATGATAAGTTGCCCCGACATTCTTCAACCCGAAAGGCATTACCTTGTAACAAAAGGTTCCCTACTGTGTAACGAAGGTTGTCTTCTCCATGTTCTCAGGAGCCATCTTAATCTGATTGTAACCAGAAAAACCATCCATGAAGGAGAAGATCTTATGTTGCGCGGTGTTGTCGACCAGAACATCGATGTGAGAAAGTGGGAAGTCATCCTTGGGGCTTGCCCTGTTCAGATCTCTATAGTCCACACACATCCGTACTTTACCATCCTTCTTAGGCACTGGAACCACGTTGGCAAGCCACTGCGGGTAAGAAGTGACAGCTAGAAATCCAGCGTCAAATTGTTTCATGACCTCAACTTTGATTCTCTCAGACATCTCATGGCGCATACGGCAAATCTTCTGCTTTACTGGAGGAAAGTCTTCTTTAGTTGGCAGGCAGTGAACCACAATATCAGTATCCAAACCAGGCATGTCTTCATAAGACCCGGAAAAGATCTCAACATAGTCGTGTAGCATCTATATCAACCGTTTCTTGAAACTAGGCTCCAGATTCGCATCTATCTTTACCTCTTTCTTGTCTTTCTCTGTACCCAAATTCACTAATTTGATTGGCTCTTCATGAGGCTGTATGACCCTTTCTTCCTGCAGTAACAGTCTAGCAAGTTCTCCAGGCACCTCACAATCATCCTCACCTTCATTCTCGGCTTGGTTGATCGGATTTTCAAATTCATAACTGGCAGTAGCAAAGTTGTTATCAATGGGATCCAGAGTGGATATGGATCTGCATTATGATACGTGAGTGTGTGTAAGAGAATAGCTGTTTTGATAAAGTGAGAGAAAGAAAAAGAAAAACAAGGAGCGCAAAATTTGTAATGCAAGAAACGCCCAATGCTTTATTGATGATATATGAAAATGACAAATAATAAGCCCTCACAAGCAAAGCCAAGGTGCGTCGGGAAAGGCACCAGGCCATAAAGTTTCAAACTGTCTATTACAACTCTTAAAACAAAAGTCAATTACTGTGGAATAAAAGAAACAGGTATGAAGTCCTTCGTTGTCCAGTTGTTCAATCCACCGTTGGTTGTAGGGTAGATCCAGTTGTCGATATCTGAATCTTCTTCACTGTCCTCAATTTCATTCACTCCCTGATTACTGATGTGCAGAGGAGGTCTTCCAATCAGCGCGCGCCTAACAGCCCTTTGAGCCCCTGTAGTAAAGCCCAGACAAAATTTGCCAGTTTTGTGGGTGAAATCAGGGAGCTGACCCCAATTTGCACACCCACCTTTTTCAATTACAGCCCTGGCATCCTTGGGGGAAGCCATCTTCATCGGAGGTTTGTCAGTAGCAACTTCAGTTGACGCCAAAGTCTGAGGGACCTCTTCAAAGTTCTGACAAGGGGTTTCAATGAACTCCCCATCCATCTCCATGTAGCAAAATGAATTAAGATGACTCACCATATACTCCTCTTCACCTTATACCGTGACAATCTTCCCCTTTACTGGATATTTCAGCATTTGATGGAGCGTAGAAGTCACTGCCCCAGCCTTATGAATCCAAGGGCGACCCAGCAAGCAAGAATATGATGGTCGGATATCCATCACATAAAAGGTGGATGCAAAAGTCTGAGAGCCAACTTTAACAGGGACGTCCACCTCCCCGTGCACCATCCTTTTTGACCCGTCGAAAGCCCTGACCACAATATTACTCGGCTTTAGAATCAAACCTTCACAGTCCAGACGGTCTAATGCTTCCTTTGGAAGAACATTCAATGAGGACCCGGTATCCACCAGTACATGGGCCATAGTATTGCCCCTGCACTCGATCGATACGTGCAGAGCGTCATTATGATTTCTTCCTTTAGCAGTCAGATCTGCATCTGAGAAACCCAACCCATTGTCAGCAGTCAAACTAGCTACGCAGTCTTTGAATTGATCGGCTGAAGTTTCCTGCGGTACATGTGCAGTCTTGAGGAAAGCAATTAAAGCCTTTGCATGGGCTTCAGAACACAATAACAAGGACAACATGGATATTTTTGACGGGGTCTTCCCCAGCTGCTCGACTACGTTGTAGTCGCTTTTCTTGATAATCTTCAGAATTTCTTCTATCTCCTGCTTAGGGGTTTCTACAATGATCTTCTTAGGTGCCTCCGTCCGGGAAGGCTCACCTGTGATTTCTTTGCCCCGAGTGCCAGATGGCTCGGCGACAGGGGTGATAACCGGGATAGGAACTGGGATAGCAGCTGATGTACTAGCAGATGGAATGACAATAGGTTTGTGAACAGTCGGAGGGGAAATCTCGGGAGAAAAGAGTCTTCTGCTTCTGGTGACCTTGCTAGACCTGCCAATATTGCTAATATCAGCATCAACTTCTTCACTCTTTATGTCTTGCTTAACTCCATGGTAATACACATCAGCCTCATAAGGCCATGGGACAGCCTTATCCGAAGTGTATGGGATAGGACCAGGGACAGTAATTATTAACGGAGCAATTCTTGGGACGGATGTAATCCTAATAGGCTTTCTCGAGGAAGCCTTGGAAGGATTGGTGGAAATGGTTATGATGGCAACATCTTGAAATGGAACCAACGAAATCATAGACTTCTCGAACAGGATCTCTTTGTTATCCATCAGGAGCTGAACACTTGATTTCAATAAATGGCAACCAGCAGGCAGAGCTGAACACATGTGGAAACCTTCGCCACAACCCAGAAATAAACCGGCCAACAATAGATTCTTCTTAACTGTCATCAAAGGAGTAGAAATTTCTTCCATGGAGGTCACAAATAAATCATCGTTCACAGCATTCACTCCGTGACCATGCTTGGGCATGGGAGCAGTTATGACGTTGGGCTTCTCCAGAGCGTCAAACTCAATCTCTTTGGCTTCGATCAAATCTTATACATTGTTTTTGAAAGCCCAACAGTTTTTTGTATCATGACCTGGACTTTCGGAGTGATAGGCGCAACGGGCATTCGGGTTATATTGAGGAGAAGTGGTGTTGGGGTTCTTCGGGGCCTCCTTCAGAGTTACCAGATTGGTTTTCAATAATTGTGGTAGAATTTGGGACAAGGTCATATTGAGCTGAGTGTACTGTCTCTGTGGTCTTTCCACCCTTTGTTGATTGTTGCATTGTGGAGCAACTGTGGGTCTTGATATTACTACCGCATTTACTGCTTGATGGTGTTCAGGCCTGCTTTGGCCCCTCAGGCCGTAAACTGCACTAGCTTCCTTCTTACCGGTGAAAGGCTTCTTCACTGCACTTGATGAAGTATCCTTCTATATCTTACCACTTCAAATACCAGCTTCTACTCTCTCTCCAGTCAAAATCAACTCAGTAAACCCAGCTAACGAACTTTCGATCAGATGATTGAAGAATGGACCAGATAGCGTCCCTAGAAACATGTCAACCAACTCCCTATCAGACAAAGGGGGTTGGACTCTTCCAGCTAAGTCTCTCCACTTTTGAGCATAGTCCTTAAAACCTTCACTTGCACCCATAGACATACCTTGGAGCTGAGTACGAGTGGGAGCAAGGTCGGCGTTATACTGATACTGCCTGTAGAAAGCAGCAGCAAGGTCCTCCCAGTTTCAGACATTATATCCTTCCAATTGATAAAACCATTCAAGCTGAGTCCCTGATAGACTATCTCGAAATAAATGCACCCACAAGTTTCTATCAGCAGTGTGAGGTTGGATTTTTCTGACATACGAGCAGAGATGGAGTTTTGGACAGGATACTCCGTCATACTTGGCAAAAATCGGAGCTTTGAACTTATGAGGGATCACCACTCCCGATACCAATCCCAGTTCTCCGAAATCCAAACCAGGGATCTTTTGAATCTCCATTGCACTCATAAGGTCTTCCAACTGCTTGTACCTATCCGCAGCAGGAGGATATTGCTCCTCATCATAATCAGTATCATCATCAGAGATTACAAGGCTGGGGCCCTTTTCTTCCTCTTGATTCTCCCCTTCCGTGGATGAAGAGGTCAGATCAACTTGTTGTTTCAACCTATCCCTAAACCTTTTGCCCATATTCAAAAGAACGACCTTCTTCTTCTTCTTCTTCTTCTTCTCTTTCTCTTTCAGAATGCGAGCTTTCAAATCCTGTTGTCCTTTAGCCAAACTTAAGAACATCTGTTGGAATTGGGTGTTTTGTGCCTGAAGATCTTTGATAGCTTGATCGGAAGACATAACTGCTTAAATAAACAGCGAAGAAGATGAGAAACCTGTAATGGTACCTGTAATGGTGTGCATGATAATGGGATGCGTATGTAATGATTTCAAAACTTTGGGAGATTTAAATTTGCGAACCAAGAAATAAACAAACTTTATTAGATTAACTTGTAAAAAGGTTCAACAATGCCTTTAAGGCGTTTACAAAGAAGTAAATGGAAAACAAATCTAAACTAGGAAAGGCAAAAATAAAAAATCCCATGGACGCTTCCCCTTTGTGCTGACGTAGTCATTGATCGTTCTTTCATTCTCGAGTTGCCTGGTGAGCTTCAAAATCTTCCTTTCTTGCTCATGGTACTTCTCCCGGTAAGTATCCCTCTCCTCTTTCAGCTGAATCCAAGACCTCTGCAATTCCCCAGGATCAGTGGGCATGTAAGGATAAAGAATTGTATAAGGAATGCCTTCTTCATTGGTGGGCTCCATAATCACTGGCAAAACAACTTCATATGGCATCCCAAGCTTTTGAGCACGAGCTCGGACCCACTGGAGATAAGGCTGCATAAAGAGGGAAGTCCTTGGTTCCAACTCTTGTGGGTCAGATCTGTTCACCATGCCCCAAGCTCTTATAAACCTCCGGCGATGCCCGTCAACGTCTTTCTTGTAGTCAAATACAATATCCATAAGAAGTAGCTCATGAGGACCGTCTCTCCGAGCACGACCAAATTATCGCAGAGCTAGACAAGGATTGTAGGTTATCCCTCCTCTGATTCCAAGCAATGGGGCATTAGGGTATCCCCCACATCGATCAATGACAGCAGTTCTTTCCATAGCCTTGGAACTCCAAAGAATGTCTGTATGGGCAAGTGACATTATCCTGTAAGACCATCCCAAACCTTCTTCATTCTTCAACACAGACTTAGGGAGGTGCGAAATAAACCACCTCGACAGCAATGACATACAACACATAAGAGTTCCTCTTCTACGCACAGTACGAGTGTAGAGGGCATGCAAGATATCACCCAGTAGAGTAGGCACAGGATTACGAGACAGGAAGATCTTAACCGCATTCACATCTATAAAGGAATCTGGATTTGGGAAGAGAACCAAAGTGTAGATAAGGAGAGCCAATATATCTTCGAAAGCCTGAAAATCCAAGTTATCCCAGAATAGTTGAGCCTGATCTATCAGAAACTTGGCTAAGAAACCTTCAACCCCGCTTCGTGTTTCCCAATTGGATACTACATCAGCCTGTTTCAGATGTAGAGCCGAGGCAATGTCCTCTGGTCTAGGAGTCTCTTCCATGCCTGTGAAGGGCATCTGCTCAAGGATGGATATGCCCAATAAGTGAGAAAACTCTTCCAAAGTGGGAACCAACTGGTAATCTGGAAAAGTGAAACAATGATGCACAGGATCGAAGAACTGGAAAAGCACACTCAACATCTTCTCATCAAACTCTGAGGTAACTAGGCTAAGAAGCTGACCATGTCTCTTGATGAACGAAGAAGTCTCAGAAACTTTTGAGGCTAACTCTTTGATTATAGCAGGTATTTTCACAAAGTTAACTCGGATGGTGTTTCTACGCACGGAAGCCATAATCTGCAAAACAGAACAAAGATAAATCCCCTCGGTCTTTGAAATGGTTAGTATAACGAAGTATGCATGCTATGTTATGATGCATGATGTCATGATAAAAAGCAACAAGTAGAGCAGACAACAGACATTGAAAAGGCAAACAAGTCACACAAAAGCCCTTAAGTTTAAGGCTTGCATGGGGTCAAAAGTATTACCCTCTTGAAGTTCAGTTGGTTTCAACCTGTCCTAGCAATAGTAACCGAGTTTTAGAGATTCTCAATATCACTGACCATCCTCCATCGGTCATGGTTTTAGCTCACGCAATCTTTTCTTGCGGCTAGAACTATCTCGAGAGTATGGTCTCAATGAGTGTAGCATTGAGTATCAACCAGTTCTCAGCTTTACACCAAGGTCGGCTATCTCACTACTTCCTAATGGCCAAGTTGGTCGATTAAAGGTTCTAAGGTCAGTTGATGCTTAACGACACACATAGCAGCCCCGTATTCTCCTTGTTTCTCCACAAGGGATACTGGTACCAACCAATGTGCCACATCAATGTAGCTACTGCTTCAACCGTATCGGTCTACGTCGTACAGTTCCCTCACAGTTTATTGCTACTTACCTAAAAGGTGTCCCCAGATCCGGGTTAGGATCTATAGTAACTCCCATACAAAACCCTTAAAAGTAAAGCAACCAAAACAAACAAGAGTCGCCACTTATTTATCCCCAGCAGAGTCGCCAGTTCTGTGGTACGGTGGCAGAACCGACTGTTTTGGAAAATGCGGGTTTGCGTTTTGCATTTGTGTTCGCAAAATGTTGCGGTAAGCAAGAGTCGCCACCGACTTTTATTTTATCCAACTGGAAAGGAAAAAAGTACAGAAAAATTCCTTTTTCGAGATTTTGAGTACGGGGGGTAGATTATAGAAAGGGAAGGTATTAGCACCCTTTCTATCCGTAGTTTTCTACAGGCTCTTAGGTACTTGCTCATCATTTTAAAAATTGCTTCCGTGTTTGTGTGTTTTGAAAATTTTTTGTTTTACTTTGTTTTAACCCTTGTATCATTCCTCAAGAGTGTTACGAAGTTGTCTTTGAAAACTTTGTTTGAAAAGTGTTTGGTGTGAAAAAGTTTGATTTGAGCAAGTACCTACTAGCATCTACCTACTCGAAAAAGGATTGTTTATGTTCTCGTTTCCTTTAGACAATGCTATCCTACTATTGAGAAATAGGTAGCACCGTCGTTGGAGTTGTAAGGGTTAATTGGAAAGGGACGTACGATCACTAAAGCAATGCTAGGACATCTTAGTAATAACCCTAATGTCTTAAGATCATCTTCGAGGCAACATTTCCGAGGCAACCTTTCCGAGGCAACATTTCTGAACGGGACATTTGATTTTTGTTTAGACAGAAGGGCGACCACTAAAACATCCTATACTTAATGATCGTTTACCGAAGGCAACCGAAGTGAGAGTATACCCTAGGAGTGCGCATGTGCGAGTGATTTGATTTCAGTTATTATCTTTGCACATTAGGGTTTTCTAGCCATTTCAAATTAACATACAGTCTTGTCATACAATCCTATTAACATACATCTAACAATTAATATTTGCGAGAATTTAAAATGCGAGAAATAAAAACTACGCTATTACAAGGCTTCGGGGAGAGGGATTAATTACATAGCAAAAAAAAAAACCGTAAAACGATGAATAAAGAAAATCCTAATTTAAACTATTACATACCATGAGCAGTTACATTAATATTGTAAAAATAATAAATGCGCGCGATAAATCGAGAACGAGAGAAATTAGGGTTTTGACCCCGCCTAAACCTAATTAAAAGAAAAATCAATTTTTGTTGTTTTTTTGATTATTTTTTTGAGCAAAATAGGATTTAATTGAATAAATAAAAAAACCTAATTACTAATTAATTGAAATTAAGAAAAATAATTTAGTTAACCTATTTTTGTATTTTTTGTTTTATTGAGAAAAGAAATAAAAATTAAATCACATGATAACCCTAATTTTTTCTAATTTATTTTAAATATATAAAAAAAGTTAGAATTAACCTAAATTAAATTTAAACTAATATTAAATTAAATTTGATAAAATAAAATAAAAAACCTAATTCTAAATTTTTGAAATTGATTTTATGATTTTTTGGGAAAAAAGAATTAATTTTGGTTAGAAAAACAATTAAATTAATTAAATCAAAAGAAATAAAATAAATAAAAAGAAAGAAATATGGGCCTGGTTGTTTCAGCAAAAAGGGGGGGTGTTGATGGCAAATCTGGGCCCAATAGAGCCTGGCCCGTTTGACTTTTCCTGATCTCATGCATGCACTTGACTGGGGTGTATTGTGGACTTCCATGTGAGAGGCCTTGGATCTGGCATACTAGGGATCTGGTGGTTGAAGGATGGTGGCGCATGGTGGTCTTGTGGGACGCCTGTGTACCTAATTATGCAAAGAAAAATAATATTGAACAATATGGGGACCTGGGGATCGAACCCAGGCCCTTAGACATTCTACCCCTGCGCGCTTGCCAGCTGAGCTGGCTTAGTTAGTTGTACAAAGAACAATAAACAAGCATTATATGGAAAAAACAAAATGGTATTTACAAAACGCGCGAATTTTTGAATGGGCAAGTCAGGTAGTGCCACATTACCCTTCTTCTTCCTCCCACCGTTGCCAAAGATTCCTTGACGTTTACCTATGGACAAATGGGCGTAGGTACAACCCTGTGTTTCTCCAAAATCCTATACAAACATGATAAATGCAAAACAATGGTACCAATCAACTCGTGGCAACCTCACGAGCATCATGGTACCCTTATCCATGGCCAATTGTACATGTACACAAAACCCCTAAAAACAAAGAGAAAACCCTAACCATGGCACTTTGCTGTACAGTTAATGAAAATGCAATTAAATATGACCATAAGCTTGCAAACATCTTAAGGATCGAGAATATGTTAATTATTCATGCTAAATATGCCAGAATTAATGGATTTGAAATCAAGAAAAGTGAGAAACTGTATGGCACTTACAACGTGTGTCAAGGCTTGAGGAAGCTGGCTAAGGGTTGCAATGTGATCCAGGGATATCCAGCAATCAATTGGGATGCTTAGAATGGCTTGAGATAGCCTGAGTCCTGAAAATTGATTTGTAACTTTTCTTGAATTTTTGCAAGTTTTCTTTCTGTTTCTCACGCCTCTCATCTCCTTGTTTTTGATCTGAACATGTTCCTTATGTACCCTAGAATGAATTAGGGTTGCAATTTGGTTTCAAATCTTCTCCAATTATGATCATTGATTCAAGATTTGATCCTTTGAGCAAATATTTCCAAATCAAGCAAATCCAATCTTTTTGTGTCCATTTGAAGCTTGCACGATTTGATTCCATCTCCAGCTGTATAATAGACCTAAACATGCACAAAATCTCAAGCTTTGATTAGTTTTTGATATTTTCATGATTTTATTTGATTTAATTGAAATAAAATCAAAATAAATGATAAAAATAAAATAATGACAAATGGGAAGGATCATGGGTCGTGGGTCATGTTACAAACTCAATGCAAGCATAAAAAGTTGGGCCACTTGACAAAAATTGCAATTATGGCCACATTTGACTTTTGGCAATTTTACAAAAAAGGTCAACTTTTCCAATGCATAACTTCCTCAATTTTGACCCTAGAGAGGTGTTTTTGGACTTTTTAGAAAGCTTAAGATGTCCTCTAAGCAACCCCTTTGGTCTCATCTCAATTGAGTCTTCCATGTTCAAGTATGAAGCTTTGACCCAAAAGGAGTTTTTGTTGACTTTTAAAAATGACCTATAATGTCCAAATTCATATCTTCTTGTGAGTGCATATTTTTAACTTGGGAGCTGAAGATGAATTGTAGGGAATTACATCCTCATAAAAATTAGATTTGGATGGGTCATTTTTGATAAAGTATGAGAAAGTTTTGATTGGTCAAAGTTGAGTTGACTTTTCCTACAAAACCCTAATTTAGCAACTTTTGGGTTTTGATTAATTGTGAGCAATCCTTGAGGAATCATGATAAAACCTTGATCAAATGATGAATAATACTTCACAATGAGGATGTTGACCAAAAATCTTGAAGTTTGACTGTATGTGGGCCACAGTTGACTTTTGCCCTAGCACAGTCGATTTTCAGCCTTTTGAGCAATTGACTGAGCAAACTTCCTCTGCAAGGCTTGAAACTTGACATGAATGATCTTGTGAACATATTAGGGCAATGGTGAGAATTTGGGATCCTTTGGACTCAAACATCTTGATGCAAACTGAAACCCTAATTTGAGGTAGACTGCCTTAGGAGAGAGTTTGTCTGGTCAACCCTCGGAATTCCTTGGGCAATTTGAAGACCTCATTTGAAATGTATTGACAAATATGGAAGGGAAATTTTTTGGGTATAACAGTCCGCATTCGATTCATTACGCGCGTATTATTATTTTTACCGATATTTCCATAAATGCTCATGGTTTGTAATAGTTTAATCTAGGGCTTTTTGTTTATCACTTTTTCCGGGTTTTTGGCTATGTAATTAATCCCCCTCCCAGAAGCCTTGTAATAGCGTAGATTTACTTTATCGCATTTTCAATTCCCGCAAATATTTAACTGTCTAGATGTATGCTAATACGATTGTATGGCAAGAATGCATGACAAATTAATACGGTTAGAAAACCCTAATGTGCAAAGATTAAATAACTGAAAACAAATCACTCGCACATATCACTCTTAGGGTATACTCTCACTTCGGTTGCCTTCAATAAACGACCATCAAGCATAGGGTGTCTTAGTGGTTGCCCTCCAGTCCAAAAAAGATCAAAACGTCCCATTCTAATGTTGCCTCGGAAATGTTGCTTCGAATATGATCTTAAGACTCTAGGGTTATTACTAGGGTATCCTAACATTGCTTTAGTGGTCGTACATCCCTTTAGAATTGACCCTTACTACTCCAACGATGGTGCTACCTATTTCTCAATAGTAGGATAGTGTTTTCTAAAGGAAACAAGAATAGAAACGATTTTTTTTTCGAGTAAGTAGATGCTAGTAGGTACTTGCTCAAATAAAAAAATTTCACACTTACACTTTTTCAAAACAAACTTTCAAAATAACTTCGTCACACCTTTGAGGACTGATACAAGGGTTATCACGAAGTCAAACTTTTCAAAAACAAAGCACACACACAAGCAATTTAAAAATGAGCAAGTACCTAAGAGCCCATAGAAAACCATGGATAGAAAGGGTGCTGACACCTTCCCTTTCTATAATCTACCCCACGTACTCAGAGTATCTCAAAAAAGGATTTTTTCTGTACTTTTTTCTTTTCCTAATTGGATAAAATAAAAGTCGGTGGCGACTCTTGCTTACCGCGACATTTTGCGAACACAAAATACAAAACCGCAAACCAGCATTCAAACAGTCGGTTCTGCCACCGTATCACAGAACTGGCGAATCTGCTGAGGATTTACTTATAAGTGGGGTATACCTTAGGATCTAGTTCATTATAATTGCTTCTCTTGATTGCTTTGATTTCTTTACTTTTAAGGGTTTTGTTTGGGAGTTACTATAGATCCTAACCCGGATCTGGGGATACCTTTTAGGTAAGTAGCAATTGACTGTGAGGGAACTGTACAGCATAGACCGATACGGTTGAAGCAGTAGCTACGTTGATGTGGCATATTGGTTGGTACCGTTATCCCTTATGGAGAAACGAGGAGAATACGGGGCCGCTGCGTGGTGTCGTTAAGCATCAACTGACCTTAGAACCTTTAATCGCCCAACTTGGACATTAGAAAGTAGTGAGATAGTCGGCCTCGATGTAAAGCTGAGAACTGGTTGATACTCGATGCTACACTCATTGAGACCATAATCTCGAGATAGTTCCTGGCGCAAGAAAATATTGCGTGAGCTGAAACCATGACCGATGGAGGATGGTCAGTGATATTGAGATCCTCTAGAACCTGATTACTTTTTGCTAGGACAGGTTGAATCCAACTTAAACTTCAAGAGGGTACTACCTTTGACCTCATGCAAGCCTTAAACCTAAGGGCTTTGTGTGATTTGACTGTGTTTGCAATATCTGTGTTTGCTATACCTGTGATTTATCATGGCATCATGCATCATAACATGGCATTCATGCTTCATTACACTAACCATTTCAAAGACCAACAAAATTTATCTTTGTTCTGTTTTGTAGATCATGTCTTCCGTGCGTAGAAATACCATCTGAGTCAACTTTGTGCAGATACCTACCTAACTTAAAGAGCTAGCCTCAAGAATTTCCGAGACTTCTATGTTCATTAAGAGACACGGTCAACTTCTCAGCCTGGTTACTTTAAATCTTGATGAGCAGATGATGAGCGTACTATTTCAGTACTTTGATCCCGTGCATCATTGCTTCACCTTTCCAGATTACCAGTTGGTACCCACCTTGGAAGAGTTCTCTCATTTATTGGGCATATCCATCCTTGAACAGGTACCCTTCACAGGTATGGAAGAAGTTCCTAGACCAGAAGACATTGCCTCAGCTCCGCACTTGAAAGGGGCTGATGTAGTATCCAATTGGGAAACACGAAGCGGGGTCGAAGGTTTTCTAGCCAAATTTATGATAGACCAGGCTCAACTATTCTGGGATGATTTGGATTTTTAGGCTTTTGAAGATATCTTGGCTCTCCTTATCTATGGTTTGGTTCTCTTCCCGAATCCGGATTCCTTTGTAGATGTGAATGCTGTAAAGATTTTCCTTTCTCACAACCCTGTGCCTACCTTGCTTGGAGATATCTTGCATGCCCTCTATACTCGTACCATGAGGAGAAGAGGGACTCTTATGTGTTGCATGCTGTTGCTGTCGAGGTGGTTTATTTCTCACCTTCCTAAGTCTGTGATGAAGAACGAAGAAGGTTTGGGTTGGTCCTACAAAATATTGTCACTTGCTCATACAGATATTCTTTGGTGTTCCCGGGCTATGGAAGACACTGTTGTTATCGATCGTTGCGGGGGATACCCTAATGTCCCATTGCTTGGAATTAGGGGAGGTATAACTTACAATCCTTGTCTGGCTTTGCGACAATTTGGTCATGCTCGGAGAGATGGTCCCCATGAGCTACTTCTTGAGGACATTGTATTTGACTACAAGGAGGACGTTAAGGAGCACCGCTGAAGGTTTATACGAGCTTGGGGCATGGTGAACAGATCTGACCCCCAAGAGTTAGGACCAAAGACTTCTCTTCATATGCAGCCTTACCTCCAATGGGTCTGAGCTCGTGCCCAGAAGCTTGGGATGCCCTATGAGGCCGTATTTCCAGTGATTATGGAGCCCACTAATTAAGAGAGCATTCCTTACACGGTTCTCTATCCTTAAATGCCCACTGATCCTGGGGAGTTCTAGAGGTCTTAGATTCAGCTGAAGAATGAGCGGGATACTTACCGGGAATAGTACCATGAGCAAGAAAGGTAGATTTTGAAGCTCACCAGGCAGCTCGAGGAAGAAAGAGTGATCAATTACTACATCAACACAAAGAGGAAGTGACCATGGGACTTTTGATTTTGCTTTTTCTAGTTTTAGATTTTTTTTTATTTACTTCTTTGTAACGCCTTAAAAGGCATTGTTGAACCTTTCAAAGTTTAAGCTAATAAAGTTTTGTTTGTTTTTTGGTTTACAAATTTAAATATCCCAAAGTCTTTGAAATCATTACATGCACATACCATTATCGTGCACATCATTACAGGTACCCTTACAGGTTTCTCATCTTCTTCGCTATTTATTTCAGCAGAAATGTCTTCCGATCAAGCCATCAAAGATCTGCAGGCACAGAACGCCCAATTCCAACAGATGTTCATAAGTCTGGCTAAAAGGAAAGAGGATCTGAAGACCCTTATTCTAAAAGAGAAGAAAAAGAAGAAGAAGGTTGGTATTCTGAACATGGGTAGAAGATTCGGAGAAAGGTTGAGACAACCAGCTGATCTGACCTTCTCATCCAAGGACGGGGAGAACCAAGAGAGAGCAAAGGACCCTAGTCCTGCAGTTTCTGATAACGATACAGATTACGATGATGAGAAATATCCTCCTGCTAAGGATAGGTACAAGCAGCTAGAAGACCGTCTGAGTGCTGTGGAGATTCAGAAAATCCCTGGTTTGGACTTCGAAGAATTGGGACTGGTATCGGGAGTGGTCATCCCTCATAAGTTCAAAGCTCCGGTTTTTGCTAAGTACGATGGAGCATCCTGTCCAAAACTCCATCTCCGCTCGTATGTCAGAAAGATCCAACCCCACACTGCTGATAGAAATTTGTGGGTACATTTCTTTAAAGATAGTCTGTCAGGGACTCAGCTTGAATTGTTCTATCAGTTGGAGGGGGCCAGTGTTCGAAACTGGGAAGATCTTGCTGCTGCTTTCTACAAGCAGTATTAGTATAACGCCGACCTTGCTCCCACTTGTACTCAGCTCCAGGGTATGTCCATGGGTGCGGGTGAAGGTTTTAAGGACTATGCTCAAAAGTGGAGAGACTTGGCTGAAAGAGTCCAACCCCCTCTGTCTGATAGGGAGTTGGTTGACATGTTTCTAGGGACGCTATCTGGTCCATTTTTCAATCACTTGATCAGAAGCTCGTCATCTTGGTTTATTGAGTTGATTTTGACTGGAGAAAAAGTAGAAGCTGGTATCCGAAGTGGTAAGATATAGAAGGATGCTTCGTCAAGTTCAGCAAAGAAGCCTTTCACCGGTAAGAAGGAAGCTAGTGCAGTCTATGGCCCGGGGGGCCAAAGCATATCTGAACATCGTCAAATGGTGAATGTTATAGTGATACCAAGACCCATGGTTTCTCCACAGCGCAACAATCAAAAAAGGATGGAAAGACCACAACGGCAGTTTACCCGCATCAACATAACTTTGGCTAAAATTCCGCCTCATCTATTAAAGTCCAACTTGGCAACCTTGAGAGAGACTCCCAAGAATCCTAACACTGCTTCTCCCAGATACAATCCTAACGCGCGGTGTGCCTACCCTTCCGAGAGTCCGGGCCATGATACAAACGATTGCTGGGCTCTGAGAAACAAATTGCAAGATTTGATGGAAGCTAAGGAGATTGAGTTTGATGCTCCAGAAAAGCCCAACGTTATAACTGCTCCCATGCCCAAACATGGTCGTGGAGTCAATGTTGTGGACACCAATTTGTTTGTGACCTCTGTCGATGAAGTTTCTACCCTTATGATGACGGTTAAGAGGAATTTGCTGTTAGCCGGTTTATTTCTGGGCTGTGGTGAAGGTTGCCACGTGTGCTCAATTCTGCCTTCCGGTTGCCGTTTGTTGAAGTCAGGTGTTCAGCGCCTGATGGATAATAAAGAGATTTTGTTCGAGAAGACTATGTTTCCATTTGTTCCAAATGAAGACGTTGCCATTATCACCATTTCCGCCAATCCTTCCAAGGTTTCCTCGAGAAAACCTGTTAGGGTTACACCTGTTCCAAGAATTGCTCCGTTAATAATCATTGTTCCTGGTCCCATCCCATACACTTCGGATAAGGCTGTCCCTTGGCACTATGGCACTGATGTGTATTACCATGGTGTTAAACAAGACTTGAAGAATAAAGAAGCTGATACTGATATCATTAATATTGTCGGGACCAATAAGGTTACCCGAAGTGGAAGACTCTTTTCTCCCGAGATTTCCCCTCCGATTGTCTACAAACCTGTTGTCATTCCATCTGCTAGTACATCAAATACCGTTCCAGTTCTCAATCTAGTTATCACCCCTGTCGCTGAGCCATCTGGGACTCGGGTCAAAGAAATTAGAGGTGAACCTGCCCGGACGGAGGCACCTAAGAAAATCATTATAGAAACCTCTAAACAAGAAATAGAGGAAACATTGAAAATTGTCAAGAAGAGCGACTACAACGTAGTCGAGCAGCTGGGGTAGACCCCATCAAAGATCTCCATGTTGTCCCTGTTGTTATGTTCTGAAGCCCATGCGAAGGCTTTAATTGCATTTCTCAAGACTGCGCATGTGCCGCAGGAAACTTCAATCAATCAGTTCAAAGATTGCATGGCCAGTCTGACTGCTGACAATGGGCTAGGTTTTTTAGATGCGGACCTGACCCCTAAGGGGAGAAATCATAATGATGCTCTGCACGTCTCGATCGAGTGCATGGGCACCACTATGGCCCATGTGCTGGTAGATACTGGATCCTCATTGAATGTTCTGCCAAAGAAAGCATTAGACCGTCTGGATTGTGAAGACTTGATTCTAAAGCCAAGTAACATTTTGGTAAGGGCTTTTGATGGATCAAAGAGAATGGTGCATGGGGAGGTGGACATACCTGTCAAAGTGGGTTCTCAGACTTTTGGGTCCACCTTCTACATGATGGATATCAGACCATCGTATTCTTGTTTGTTGGGTCATTCTTGGATCCATAAGGCTGGGGCAGTCACTTCCACACTCCATCAAATGCTGAAGTATCCTGTAAAGGGGAAGATTGTCACAGTATGAGGTGAAGAAGAGTATATGGTGAGTCATCTCAATTCCTTCCGCTATGTAGAGATGGACGGGGAATTCATAGAAACACCTTGTCAAAACTTTGAAGAGGTCCCTCAGACTTTGGCGTTAACTGAAGTTACTACCAACAAACCTCCGCTGAAGATGGCTTCTCTCAAGGATGCCAGGTCTGTAGTTGAAGAAGGTGGGTGTACCAATTGGGGTCAGCTCCCTGATTTCACTCACAAAACTGACAAATTTGGTTTGGGCTTTACTACAAGGGCTCAAAGGGTTGTTAGGCGTGCACGGATTGGAAGACCTCCTCTCCACATCAGTAATCGGGGAGTTAACACAATTGAGGACAGTGAAGAAGATTCAGACATCGACAGCTGGATCTGCCCAACAACCAATGGTGGACTGAATAACTGGACGGTGAAGGACTTCCTACATGTTTATTTTATTCTGCAGTAATTAACTTTTGTTTTAAGATTTGTAATAAACAGTTTAGAACTTTGTGGCCCGGTGCCTTGCCCGAGGCACCTTGGCTTTGCTTGTGAGGGCTTATTACTTGTCATTTTCATATATCATTAATAAAACATTGGACGTTTATTGCATTACAAATTTTGCGCTCTTTGTTTTTCTTCTCTGTCTCTAACTTTATCAAAACAGCTATTCTCTTACACACATTCACGTATAATACTACAGATCCATATCCACTCTGGATCCCATTGATAACACCTCTGCTACAGCTAGTTATGACTTCAAAAGTCCAATCAACCAAGCCGAGGACGAAGGTGAGGATGATTGTGAGGTGCCTAGAGAACTTGCTAGACTATTACAACAAGAAGAAAGGACCATACAGCCTCATGAAGAGCCAGTTGAGTCGGTGAATTTGGGTACAGAGGAAGACAGAAAAGAGGTCAAGATAGGTGCGAATCTGGAACCTAGTGTCAAAAAACAGTTAATACAGATGTTATGCAACTATGTTGAGATCTTCGCCTGGTCCTATGAAGACATGCCTGGTTTGGACACTGATATTGTGGTACATCGCCTGCCGACTAAAGAAGACTGCCCTCCGGTAAAACAGAAGGTCCGCCGTATGCGCCCTGAAATGTCAGAGAAAATCAAGGCAGAGGTCATGAAATAATTCGACACAGGGTTCTTAGCTGTCACTTCTTATCCGCAGTGGGTTGCCAACGTTGTTCCAGTACCTAAGAAGGACGGTAAGGTACGGATGTGTATGGACTATAGAGATCTGAGTAGGGCAAGCCCTAAGGATGACTTCCCACTTTCTCACATTGATGTTCTAATCGACAACACCACACAACATAAGATCTTATCCTTCATGGATGGTTTTTCTGGCTAAAACCAGATCAAGATGGCTCCTAAGGACATGTAGAAGACAACCTTCATTACACAGTGGGGCACCTTCTGTTACAAGGTAATGCCTTTTGGATTGAAGAATGCAGGGGCAAATTATCAGCGTGCCATGGTCGCTTTGTTCCATGATATGATTCACCACAAGATTGAGGTTTATGTTGATGATATGATAGCCAAGTCTCAGACTAAGGAAGAGCACCTTGATTATCTTCAAAAACTGTTTGACAGGTTAAAGACATACAAGCTGAGGTTGAATCCGAACAAGTGTACCTTCGGGGTAAGGTCTGGTAAGCTGCTGAGTTTTGTTGTCAGTGACAAAGGCATTCAGGTGGACACTACAAAGGTAAAAGCCATACAAGAGATGCCAGCTCCCCGCACAGAAAAAGAAGTTAGAGGTTTCTTGGGACGTCTGAACTACATCGTCAGGTTCATTTCACATCTGACTGCTACTTGTGAGCCAATCTTCAAGCTGCTGAAGAAAGATTAAGTGGTAAAGTGGAATGATGAATGCCAGACCGCTTTCGAAAGAATGAAGGAATACCTTCAAGAACCATCAATTTTGATGCCTCCAGTTGAAGGAAGACCTTTGATATTATACTTGACAGTGTTGGACAATTCAATGGGATGTGTACTAGGGCAGCATGACGAGTCTGGCCGAAAAGAGCATGCCATTTATTACCTTAGCAAAAAGTTTACCGACTGTGAGACCCGATACTTATTGCTCGCGAAAACTTGCTATACTTTGGAATGGGCTGCTCGCCGGCTGAGACAGTATATGCTGACTCACACCACCTTGTTGATATCAAAGATGGATCTAATCAAGTATATCTTCGAGAAGCCTGCTCTCTTCGGAAGGATAGAAAGATGACAGATGATCTTGACCGAATACGACATCCAATACACAACCCAAAAAGCAATCAAGAGGAGTGTATTGGCGGATCATTTGGTGCATCAAGCCGTGGACGACTACCAGTCCATGAATTTCGAGTTCCCGGATGAGAATATCATGTTGGTGACCGACTACGAAGAACCTGGACCGAATGAAGGACCCGAGGAGGGATCCTGATGGTCTATGTATTTTGATGGAGCATCAAACGCTTTGGGTAACGGCATTGGCGCTGTAATTATATCTCCTGAGGGTTGTCATACTGCGTTCACCGCCCGATTATGTTTCAACTGCACCAACAATATGGTGGAGTATGAAGCGTGTATCTTAGGTCTTCGAGCTGCTATTGACCTGAGGATTAAGTTCTTGAGTGTATTCATAGATTCAGCTCTGGTGATAAGTCAGATCAAAGGCGAGTGGGATACGAAGCACCTGAATCTTATTCCTTACAAAGAATATGTACTGACATTGCTCCCACACTTTGAGGAGGTAACCTTTGAACATTTCCCAAGAGAGGAGAATCAGTTAGCGGACGCGCTAGCTACCATGTCTTCTATGTTCAAATTCAGGTGGGATAATGAAGCTCCCCAGATTACCATTGAGAGGTTGGACGAACCCGCACATTACTGTGACATTGAGACCGAAGAAGTGGCAGAGAAACCCTAATTTCACGAGGTAAAGAGGTATCTTGAGGCTCAAGAATACCCCGAGGGGGCATCTGTTAATGATGAGAAGTTTCTGAGAAGATTCGCTGCGAAGATCTTCATCAGTAATGGTATCCTCTATAAGCGTAACCATGATTCAACCTTACTGCGGTGCATAGACAAGAGCGAGGCAGAAAGGATCATGGCAGAATTACATGAAGGTACCTTCGGAACTCATTCAAGTGGACATACCATGGGGAAGAAAATCCTACGAGCAGGATATTACTGGTCCACTATGGAAGCCGATTGTTACCAGTACTCTCGAACCTGTCATAAGTGCCAAGTCTATGCTGATAAAGTGCATGTACCTCCGGTTCCCCTAAATTTTTTGACAACTCCCTGGCCCTTTGTGATGTGGGGTATCGACATGATTTGAGAGATCAGACCTACTGCGTCCAATGGGCATCGCTTCATTCTGGTAGCCATTGATTATTTCACAAAGTGGATTGAGGCAGCTTCCTTTTCTACAGTAACCAAGAACATTGTGGCACAGTTTATCCGACACAATCTGATCTGTCGATATGGTGTCCCAGAGAGAATTATTACTGACAATGGTACAAATCTCAATAACACAATGATCACCGAGCTCTGTAAACAGTTCAAGATACATCATCATAACTCTTCTCCCTACCGGCCGAAGATGAATGGGGTTGTTGAAGCAGCTAGCAAGAACATCAAAAAGATTATGCAGAAGATGACAGTGACATACAAAGACTGGCATGAGATGTTACCATTCGCCCTTAATGGGTACCGTACCCCAGCACAGACGTCGACAGGGGAAACACCCTACTCTCTGGTATATGGCATGGAGGCAGTCCTACCCATTGAAGTCCAGATACCCTCTCTCAGGATTATGAAGGATGCGGGTTTGAACGAAGACGACTAGATCCAAACTCGACTTGATCAGTTGAATCTAATCGATGAAAAGAGACTTACTGCTATTTGTCATGGTTAGACGTATCAAAAACGAATGATCGAGGCTTTTAATAAGAAAGTTAGACGTCAAGAATATCATGTCAGGGATCTAGTGATCAAACGCATCATACTACTGCAAGGTGATCCCAGGGGCAAATGGACCCCCACATACGAAGGGCCATTTGTGGTTAAGAACATTTTATCGAGAGGAGCTATGATTCTAACCACCATGGATGGTGACGACCTTCCTCACCCCGTCAATGCAGACATAGTGAAAAGATACTACGCATAATCGAAGACCTGCTAGGTTGACTGGCCTAGGCAAAAATAAGGGCTTCTCGGCGAACCAAAAGGGTTCGGGCAAAAGTAAGGGATGAAAATGGAAAAAACTGTACACCCGACAAGTCGAAAACCTGAAAAGACGACTTGGGCAAAAATGGGTATCCTGGTGGACTGAAAACCCGAAAGGGCGGTCCAGGCAAAAGTTAGGGATTGAAGCGTAACAATATGTCTCATCGGATCATCTTGCAACCAGACTTCAATATCGACTATCAAGCTCAGACGGCGCCAATCAATCTGATCCACCTTCGGACAAGCAGCAAAGTGATGAGACGCTTGAAGATATAGAGGCAATAGTAGAGTTGGAAGCCAATGGGGTCATTTCACATAGTTGTTTTTCTCTTTCTTTTATACAAATTATAATTTCTATCTTTCGGCGGCGTTCTCTTACTAGGACGTCAGCCTCTTTGTGCAAAACGCCTATTATAGGCCAACTTCAAAAATCAATACAATTCATTTTCACAAGAAATTTCAAGTTGTTTTTCTTTTTCTGTTTTGTTTCGCAAGAGCGTCCAATGATTCATTTTTTATATATGCATTTGAAAATAATGGCTTGCTGTTGTACCCCAAAATTTGCTCTCTCATTTATCAAGACTTTTCTCACAAGATCTCTTTGACTCAAGACTGGATTAGGGTTTGGTCAGCTCAAGACATCTCATCTTACACTGTTGACCCAAAACTAGTGTTTGAGTTTGCATAAAAAATTTTGAACTATCAATGCTTCATATGACTTTCAAACATCATTATGAACCCCTAAGATTACTCATGACAAGTTTCAAGCCTTTAACCACATTTTTGATCAGTCAATTGGACAGTTGACCTAAGAATCAACTGTATTGAGGAAAAAGTCAACCATAGCCAATTTACAGTCAAACTCCATAATTTTTTATCCACATCAACATTTTAAACTTATATGTATCATTTGATCAAGTTTGGATTACAATTTCTCAAGAAATTTGATCAAATCATCAAAAGGGCAAAATGGTCAAAATTAGGGTTTTGACTGAGGAAGGGCAATTTCTGATTTTTGACCTAGCAAATGACCAATTGAGTTAAAGCATGATTCCCAGGATTCAATTGCATCATCTTGACCTAATTACATGGTTCAAAACATTTCAATTTCATTGGATAGACAGATGAAATTTGCAGTCAACTGATCAAAAGTCAACTGTATACTAAAAAGTTAAACTTTGACTTTTTGGTCAAAATCAAGTGCCAAGGGTCACAATTCATCAAAACATGTAAAAATGTGAAACTTGTTCATCAAGAAATCAAGGATTGAAGATTAGGTTTTTAAAATTGGAAATTTCTTAACTTAGAATTTTTTCTAAGTATAGAAAATTTCTTATTTTTTTTCAACTTTAAGCCATTTTTTCACTATGATACAAGATGATTCAAGGAAAGTTCCCAACATGAAAGTTGTAGACCTCCATTAAATCTACAACTTTTCTTCACACACTTTTCCCTAAAGATTCTTGGATCTCAAGATATAATTTTATGAATACATGCTCATGAACTAGATAACTTAGTGGAATTTTGCCCTAATTTAGGCAGGTTTTGGACCCAACTTCATGGCAATTTTTAACCTAGTTCCAAGAGGAGTCTTAAAATAAATTTCAAAAATAAGTTATATATCACATTTCAAGCTTTCCAAAATGTCCAAGAACTCCTCAAGATCATTTTTGAGTAGGGAGAATCGAAGAGATGAAGTTGGCAATTTCTCACTTTGAATTCAAGCCATTTCATGAAGAACAAAATTCAAATTTGAACCTATGCTGCCTAATTCATGCTTTACAGGTCCCTAACTTGTTTCTCACTTCATAATTTAATTCTTACTCAGTTGACAAAGTCTTAATTCAAGTCCAAAGGTCTTTGTCCAAGCATTATTTCCATAAATGGCACAAAGTGGCCATTGCCATTTTGAAAAAAGCTTCACTTTTGCAACTTTCCAATTCTTGAGCATTAGACCTGTCTTCTCTGCACACACAAGTCCTATAGGCCTAAATCAAATTGTACAAAGCTTATACCAACCCCAAGCAGGCCAGTATAAGCATGTGAAGACTTATCTCTTCACTTTGCTTCAAAAGCAAGAAAGTGTGCCAAAAGGCTAGAACTGATAAATCTATTGGGAAGCTGACTTGAAACCTTTTCCATACTAATATACAAACACATTACACTTGAGAACACGATTAAAACAGGCCTGAAACATTCAAACACTCCATATCACCAAAAAACTGTCAAAACTTGCAGTTTTTGCATAAGCATAGCAATCCATCATTTGGCTCGTGCGTTTCAAGTTTTAATCATCAAAACACCTTACCTACTTCATATCTAAGAGATCCAGACCATCACCCCTGTACTATAACTCCTCTTTCTTCATCTGCCATTTTTGTTTTCAAAGCTTGCAGGTTGACTTGGATAGAGAGTTCCAGGCACTTCCAAGGCAAGGCAATGATTGGAATACACTCAGGGAGGTTCAAGCAAGCTCAAGCGATCATCGGGCCTTCATAAATCTCACTCAAACTCCATTCAAGATTTCAACTGAAAGAGGTAAGAATCTCAACTTCTAACTCTTCATACAGGCATCCATTGCCCACGGTTTTTGAATAAACAATGTAGACCTCATTGCTACGAAGTTGTACATATATATAACTTGCATTTATTTGGCCTGAGTTGAGAGAATTTTGAACTTGAAGTTCCTGGAAAAATTAGGTTTAAATTTAGGGCTTTTAAAATTCGTTTTGATCTTTGATTGTTAGCTTACATGATTTACATGGTTAGAATCGTGAGACAAAATGCTACAACATTCATGTTATCAATTTCCATTTTTATTGAGAGATGAGAAAGTTACAGAGCTTCTGGCCAACTTGAGGAAGAAGATGAAGTACAGGGCAAGGGCATTGTTTGTGTTATCTTTTTGTTGTTTCATATAAATCAACGGATGTATAGCCACCCCAGTGGAAAGGTAGCGCGCTGGTGAGGCCCAGGTCAGGGGTTCGAACCTTGGCGCTACCTTTTGTTTTTCATACTTTTCCAGTTTTTTCATTTTTGCTGTTTTGCAGGTTTGGGCCTCAACACTGGGCCTTATGTTTTTTTTCTAACATCCACCACCTGATTACTCAGGATACCCCTGGCCCATTTATTTTCAATTATTTATTTTATTTTGTTTTACTTCATAAAATATTCTTTTCTTAAATACTATAAAATAATAAATAAAAAAAATTGATAAACATTATATTTTGTTTATTTAATTTTTATTTTCTCATAAAAAATATTTTCATTTAGTTATATATTAACTATTTTTCTTAATAAACTTGTAAATATAATAGATTTATTTTAACTATTTTTATTCCTTTTTTTTATACTTGTAAATATTTATTTTGACATATAAAAACTAAATATTTTCATAAGATATTATTGAATATTTTTAATACAAAAAATACTTAGAGAACTTTATTTTTCTTTTAATAAATTAGAATTAGGGTTAATGAATTTCTAAGAAATAATTTCTTTTTTTTTTTAATTTATTAGGTTTAGGTTAAAACTTTTTCATATAAAAAACAAAACAAAAAAATCTTTTTCTTGCATATACATACCATTGCACATTTAATTTATATTGTATCTTATTTATTTAAATATTTGTACAAATTCGATTTGGTTGTAATAGCTTAATTAGATTTACATTCTTGAAAATCCCCATTTATAATTTGTATTCCCCCCTCCCATAAAAATGTTGTAATAGCGTAATTATCTTTAAATTACGTAATTTACCACTTTTATATACCATGCTAGTAATTAGGGTTTGTATGGCAAGATCAAAATAAAGCAAATAGAAAACCCTAATCCAAGATAAACAAAACATGAAAATAACACACATGCACACAAGCACCCTTAGGGTTTCTCCACTTGGTTTCCTTATACAAAAAATGGTCATATTACGCATGCGAAGTATCTTGGCAAAACAAACAAATATAAGATCGTAGTCCCTCGATGACGCTATTCAAAGTTGCCTTACAAAATGATCTTAGTCCCTCAAAAAATGCTAAGATACTTTGAAATATTGCTAATCATGGTTATACGATGACCCACGCCCGTCCCGTTTACATCCAAAGATAGGGTTGCTTACAAAATCAATGGTAAGACAACAATGTCAAAGGAATAGAAAATGCATAAGAAAGACATTTGAGTAGGTAGATTACTTCTAGTTACTTCCTCTATTTCCAAACAATTATCCTTGCTATTCTCAAAACAAACACACACATTTTCAAACATTTTACAAACATTGAAAACATTTTCAAAAAGACAAACATCTTTGTATACATTCTTACGAACGAGAATCATTACAAAGATTGCCTAAACGAATGGCCTCTTTTACAAAATACTTTCAAAACCACACCAAACACATTTCCAAACAACAAAAGCAAGTGATCTAGCAAGTAACTAAGAGCCCATGGAAAACCATGGATGAAAAGGGTGCTAATACCTTCCCTTTTCATAATCTACCCCCCAAACTCAAGAAACAATCTCAAAGATCTTTCCTGTGCTTTTTTACCTTTCCTTTTGGATAAAATAAAAGTAGGTGGCGACTCTTGCTAACTGCAACATTTGCGATAAAACGCAAAACCCTCAAGTCAGTTCTCCCACCGTACCACAGAACTGACGACTCTGCCGGGGAATTTAATGAAAGTGGGGTTACCTTAGGGCTAGATCACATTTATTTGCTTACATTGTTTGACTTGTTTGCTTTACATTATGGTTCATTGTTTGGTTGTGAATCCTCCACCCGGATTTGGGAAACATTATAGGTAAATAGCAATATGTTGTGGAAACTATGCGGGGTATACCGGCATGGTCTAAGCAATAACTATGTTAGTGTGACATATTTGTGGGTACCAATAGCCTTTGAGTCAATAAAAGAGAATACGGGGCCACTGAGTGATGTTATGAAGCACTAATGAACTTCTAGAACCCTTTACTTGACCAACTTGGCCTTTAGGATGTAGTGAGATGACCGGCTTTGGTGCAGTCCGAAGTTGGTAGATACTCGATACTACACTCATTGAGGGTTGGTTTCTTGGGATATTTCGGTCACCATTAAAGAGGCTTGAGCTAAAACAGTGACCAAGGAAACAATCCGGTGATATTGAGCTCCTTAGAACCCGATTACTATTACTAGGACAGGTTTAAGCCAACTAAACTCCAAGAGGGTACTTACCTATAAAACCCCATGCAAGCCTAAACTAAGAACTTGTTTGTTTTGCTTGTACATACATATGTGTGCATAACATCATGGACATCATGAACATCATATACATAACTTACCATTTCAAGGATTTTGGAGATTCATCTTTGTTCTTGTTTTATAGGATATGGATTCACTCCACAGGAAAACTATCCAAGTCAACCTTATAAGAATTCCTCCACAACTTAAGGAGCTAACTTCAAGGATCCCTGAGAACTCTCCATTCACCGAGAGGCATGGTCGTCTACTCAACTTGGTCACCTCCAACACAGAGGAGGATAGGATGAAGGTGCTTTTCCAGTTCTTTGATCCTTTGCACCATTGCTTCACATTTCCCGACTATCAGCTTGTGCCTACTTTGGAAGAATTATCTCAACTCTTAAGGATTCCCATTCTCAATCAACTACCTTTCAACGGTACGGAAAGAGACCCAAATCCAGAAGAGATTGCTCAAGCTCTGCACTTGCACTCATCTGATATCACAACTCATTGGGAAACTAGAAGTGGTGTCAAAGGCTTCTTAGCCAAGTACCTGTTTGAGAAAGCCCAAAGTTGTTGGAATTCCTTAGACTTGCAAGAATTTGAGGAAATTGTGGCTCTTCTTATCTATGGGATGGTCTTGTTCCCCAATCCTGACCAACTCATAGATGTGAGTGCTGTCAAAATCATTATGTCACGCAATCCGGTGCCTACATTGCTAGGGGATATCCTACACTCTTTTCACACTCGCACAATAAGGAAAAGAGGTGTCCTTAGGTGTTGCACTCCTCTCCTGGCAAGATGGTTTATTTCTCATCTTCCCCAATCAGTCTTAAAGAATGAGCAAGTATTAAGGTGGTCGCAAAGGTTAATGAGGCTCAAACATTCAGATATTCATTGGTGCTCTCGATCCAAAGAGAATGTTATCATTGTTGACCGTTGTGGGGAATTCCCTAATGTACCTCTACTTGGCATTAGGGGAGGCATCACCTACAACCCATGCTTAGCTCTAAGACAGTTTGGTTATGCCCGAAGGGATGGCCCGCACGAGATATTGATTCAAGGCTTGGTATTCGACTACGACAACGACGATCAAGGTCTCCGCCAGAGATTCATCCGAGCTTGGAGGATGCTAAACAAGGTAGATAATAAGACTTTGGGACACAAGAATTCCATCCCTCTTGAGCCTTACCTCAAGTGGGTACGAACCCGCGCTTAAAGTCTTATGATGCCTTATCCTTCCATCCTTCCGGTGATCATTGAGCCTGTTAAGGAGGGAGATGTTCCATACACTATCCTACATCCTGACATGCCCACATCTCTTGAAGACCTACAAAGGGATTAGATACAGCTCAAAGGAGAGCGGTATACTTTCGAAGCCCAATTCTACGCAAGCGAGAAGAAGGTTTTGGAACTCACTAGGCTACTTCATGAGGAGCAGACTCTAAATGCCTACATTGCACCAAAGAGGATGCGCACTACTTTTTTTTATCTTAGAGTGGTGTATTATTTTTCCCAAGGGGCATTGATGTACTCAAACTCTATCTTATTAATATAACGTGTGTTTCTTTTTGTCTAAAACGAACTTGAATCTTTTAAAATCCTTGAAAACATTACATATGCACATATCATTCATCATAACATAAACAGGTCTTTTGAAACGAGTTTCCTCATCTCTCTACAGTTTATTTCAGTAAGATGGATCTCGAACAGACAGTCAAAGATCTTCAAGTTCAAAACACGCAATTTCAACAGTTACTCGTGACCCTAGCCAAGGGGCAAGAAGAATTGAAGACTCTGTTAGCTGAAGAAAGAAAGAAGAAAACAAAGAAGGCCACTAGGGTTTTGAACATGGGGAGAAGGTTTCAGGGACAGACTAGAAGAACCTTGAATTTTGCAACCACTTCCGAGGAAGGAGAAGGGAAAGGAAAAGAAACAGCGGTTCTGTCAGAATCTGAAGAGGAGGAAGAAGAGGAAGACTACTCCGCGGAATAGTATCCTCCAGCGGATGATAAGTACATACATCTTGAAGAGCGTTTGAGGGCTATGGAAATACAAAAGGTGTCAGGTCTAGACTTCGAAGAATTGGGACTAGTATCAGGAATTATGATCCCGCCAAAGTTCAAAGTGTCGTTGTTTGCAAAATATGATGGGGTGTCATGTACTAAGATGCACCTCCGATCATATATGAGAAAGATTTAGCCGCACTCCGCCGATAAAGACCTGTGGGTGCATTTTTTCCAAGACAGCCTATCTGGAACACAACTCGATTGGTTTTACCAATTGGAAAGGGCCAACGTCCACAACTGGGAAGACCTTGCCGCAACTTTCTATAAGCAATACCAGTATAATGAAGATTTGGCGCCTACCCGTACTCAACTTCAGAGTATGGCTATGGTTTCAAATGAGGGTTTCAAGGATTACGCGCAGAAATGGAGAGATCTAGCTGGGAGAGTACAACCCCCTCTGTCTGAAAGGGATTTGGTGGATATGTTCTTAGGCACTATCGGGCCCTTTCTTCAACCATCTGATTGGAAGCTCATCCACAGGGTTTACTGAGTTAATACTAACCGGAGAGAGGGTGGAAGTTGGCATAAAAAGTGGAAAGATTCAGAAGGATTCATCTGCCTCTACAGCTGTGAGAAAGCCTTTCACTGGGAAGAAGGAGGTATATGTTGTTTATCCACAAAGGAACCAAGGGAGAGCTGAACACCGACCAATGGTAGGAGCTATTATGATCCCAAAGCCTACATCTGATCAACCAAGAAGTAATCAACCGAGAGTGGCAAGGCCAGTCCGGAAATTCACCATAATTTATATGACTCTATCCCAGGTTTTACCGCACCTTCTGAAATCCAATTTGGTAATTTTAAAAGAAGCTCCAAAGAACCCCAACACGACGTCCCCTAATTATCACCCAAATGCCAGATGCGCATATCATTCCGAAAGTCCGGGTCACGATACTAATAACTATTGGGCCCTGAAAAACAAAATTCAAGACCTTATAGATGCAAAAGAGATTGAGTTTGATGCACCCGAGAAGCCAAACGTCATTTTTTCTCCTATGCCTAGGCATGGTCACAACACCAATGCAATTGAAGAAGATTTGTTTGTTACCACAGTTGATGAACTCTTGACTCCACTCCCAATCATTAAAATAAACTTGTTGAAAGCCGGTGTATTCCCGGGTTGTAATGAAGACTGCCATCTTTGCTTATCCTTACCAACTGTTTGCCCTTTGTTGAAAATAGGCATTCAACGCTTGATAGACAACAAAGATATTATGTTTGAAAGTACTCATGTTTTACCTGTTCCTGTTGAAGACGTTTCAATCATCACCATCTCCGACAATTCTTCCAGGGTCCCCAAAAGACCCGTTAGGATTACATCTGTTCCAAAAACTACTCCTCTTATAATCATAATGCCTGGGCCAGTCCCGTATGAATCAGACAAAATTGTGTCGTGGAATTACGGTGGAGACATCTACTACCATGGTATAAAACAAGATGGGCTGGCCACCAAAGAGATGAGCTCCGAAGAAGAAGACTTCGACATTAGCAATATTGTCGGAACCAGTAAGATTACCCGTAGCGGTTGAATCTTCTCTCCAGAAATTGCCCTCCTAAAGGCAATTTTTGGACCCGTGGCTGCTCCGAAGGTTACCTCCGTACCAATAATCATATCTGCAAGTGCTCCTGTTAACAAAGACGACACAACCCCTGCTGTTATCCCTACCAACACTTCTACTACTGAAACTCGAGGGAAAAGTATTCAAGAAGAGCTTGTCCGAACAAAGGCTCAACCACTGACTATCCCCGAAACCTCCAAGAAGGAAATGGAGGAGATCCTGAGAATAATAAAGAAGATCGACTACGACGTAGTTGAACAATTGGGGAAAACTCCCTCCCAAATTTCTATGTTGGCATTGTCACTGTGCTCTGAGGCACTTGCGAAAGCTCTGTTGAAGTTTCTGAAGATAGCCCATGTGCCTCAAGAGACGTCTGTTGACCAATTTTAAGATTGTGTGGCCAGTTTGACGGTGGATAACGGCCTAGGCTTCTCGGATGCTGATCTGACACCAAGGGGAAGGAAGCACAATGAGGCATTACATGTCTCTGTGGAATGTAGAGGAACAACTCTGGCCCATGTCTTGGTGGACACTGGTTCATCTTTGAATGTTTTACCGAAGAAAGCTCTCGACAGACTAGATTGCAAAGGACTGACGTTGAAACCCAGTAACATAGTCGTGAGGGCATTTGATGGCTCAAAGAGGATGGTGGACGGGGAGGTGGATATCCCCATAAAGTTTGGGACTCAAACTTTCGACTCAACCTTCTATGTAATGGACATTTTCCCCTCTTACTCCTGTCTGCTAGGACGGCCATGGATCCATAATGCCGGTGCTGTCACCCCCACACTGCACCAGATGCTGAAATACCCGGTCCATGGAAATATTATCACTGTCCATGGAGAGGAAGAGTATATGATTATCCACCTCAATTCCTTCCGGTATGTGGAATTGGAAGGCGAGTTCATTGAAACTCTTTTTCAACATTTCGAAGAAGTCTCTCAAGAGGTAGCAGTAACCAAGACGATGTCCCAAATCCCCAAGATCACAAGGCCTCCACTCCGGATGTCATCTCTGAAGGACGCCAAGGCATTAGTAGAGGAGGGTAGATGCACCATTTAGGGGCAACTTCCGGATATTCCGTACAAATCGGACAAGTTTGGCTTAGGGTTTACTTCAAGTGCTCAGAAGGATGTGCGCCGTGCCCGTGCTGGGGGGCCACCCTTAAAGATTAACAATCGAGAGGTCAACACAATGGAAGATGGTGAAGAGGATTGCAGCTTGGAGGATTGGATCTTTCCTACTGTCAACGGAGGACTTCGCAATTGGGAAGCCAGATACTTTGTCCCAATAACTTTCATCCCTCAGTAATTTATCTTTTAAATTTTTGTTGGACTTGTAATATTCACAAACAATTCGCACATTTAAAACCTTGTGTCTTGCCCGAGGCACAATGGTCCATTTGTAAGGGTTTTTTATTTCATCTTCATATGACATTCAATGAATCATGGACGTTTTTCACATACAAACTTTTTGTGTTCATTGTTTTTCTTTTACATTTTATTTTTAAAGATGGATATACCCTTACACACACCCACACTTACAAAATGCAGGTACCCCTCCATTCTGGATCCCATGGGTAACGATACTGCTATGGCCTTTAGTGACTCTGAGGATCTAATCTACCAAGCTGAAGACGAAGGTGAGGAAGATTGTGAAGTACCAGGGGAATTGGCCAGACTCTTACAATAAGAGGAAAGAGCTATTCAGCCTCATGAGGAACCGGTGGATACAATCAACTTGGGTACCGAGGAGGATAAAAAAGAAATCAAGGTAGGTTCCAATTTGGAGCCTAGTGTTAAGGAGCGTCTGATTCAGCTGTTGCATGATTATGTTGAGATCTTTGCCTGGTCATATGAGGATATGCTAGGACTTGATGCAGACATCGTGGTACATCGTCTGCCAACAAGAGAAGATTTTCCACCAGTAAAACAAAAAGTCCGCCGCATGAGACCTAACATGTCAGAGAAGATCAAAGCGGAAGTCATGAAACAATTCAATGATGGATTCTTGGTTGTCACTTCCTATCCCCAATGGGTTGCCAACATTGTTCCCGTGCCTAAAAAGGACGGAAAAGTACAAATGTGTGTGGACTATAGAGATTTAAATAGGGCCAGCCCTAAAGATGATTTTCCACTTCCCCACATTGATATCCTGGTTGATAATATGGCGCAACACAAAGTGTTTTCCTTCATGGACGGATTCTCAGGTTATAACCAAATCAAAATGGCACCTGAGGACATGGAGAAAACAACATTTGTCATACAGTGGGGCACATTTTGCTACAAAGTGATGCCATTCGGGCTGAAGAATGCTGGGGCAACCTATCAACGCGCCATGGTAGTTTTGTTTCATGACATGATACATCATGAAATAGAGGTCTACGTAGACGATATGATATCCCGATCACAAACGGAAGAAGAGCACCTTGATCACTTGCAAAAGTTGTTTGAGAGATTGAAGAAGTATAAGCTAAGGTTGAACCCAAATAAGTTCACATTCGGAGTCCGGTCCGGTAAACTCTTAAGTTTTATCGTCAGTAACAAAGGCATTGAGGTCGGTCCTGCCAAGGTTAAAGTAATACAATAAATGCCTACTCCTCGTACTGAAAAGGAATTAAGAGGATTCTTGGGATGCCTAAAATATATTGCCATATTCATTTCTCACCTGACAGCCACTTGTGAGCCAATCTTCAAACTATTGAAGAAAGATCAAGTAGTCAAATGGAATGATGAACTCCAGATTGCTTTTGACAAGATAAAAGAGTACTTACAAGAGCCTCCTGTTTTGATGCCACCAGTCGAGGGAAGACCACTGATCATGTATCTGACCATTTTAGAGAACTCAATGGGGTGTGTATTGGGGCAGCATGATGAGTCTGGCCGAAAAGAGCATGCTATTTACTACCTGAGCAAAAAGTTTACCGACTGTGAAACCAGATATTCACTACTCGAGAAAACTTGTTGCGCTCTGGCATGGGCTGCTCGCCGGCTAAGACAGTGTATGCTGACTCATACTACTTTGTTGATATCTAAGATGGATCCGATAAAGTACATCTTCGAAAAGCCTGCTCTGTCTGAGAGGATAGCTAGATGGCAGATGATCCTAACAGAATATGACATACAATATACTACCCAGAAATCCATAAAGGGCAGTGTATTGGCTGATCATCTTTCTCACCAGGCTGTAGAAGATTATCAGTCCATGAAGTTTGAATTCCCGGATGAAGACATCATGACATTAGACAACTGTGAAGAAATCAGGCCATATGACGGACCTGAACAAGGATCCCGATGGACCCTGTTCTTTGATGGGGCATCCAATGCACTTGGTAATGGTATCGGCGTTGTAGTCATATCTCCAGAAGGGTGTCATACTCCTTTTACTTCTAGACTTTTCTTCAACTGTACAAACAACATGGCAGAACACGAAGCATGCATCTTTGGCCTCAGAGTTGCCATAGACTTGGGAATCAAATCTTTAGATGTATTCGGAGATTCAGCTTTGGTCATCAGTCAGATCAAAGGGGAATGAGATACTAAGCACCCAAATTTTATCCCTTACAAAGAACATGTTTTGACATTGCTACCGCATTTTGAGAAGATTACCTCCGAGCATTTCCTGCGAGAAGAAAATCAGCTAGCAGACGCTCTAGCCACAATGTCATCTATGTTTAAACTTAATTGGGATAACGAGGCTCCCCAGATCACCATCGAACGAATGGATGAACCAGCACATTGTCACGAGATTAATACTGAAGAGGTAGTGGACCAGCCTTGGTTTCACGGAGTCAAAAGGTATCTCGAGGCTCAAGAATATCCAGAGGGAGCTTCAATCAATGATAAGAAGTTATTAAGGAGATTCTCTGCTAAGTTCTTCCTTAGTAATGGCATCCTGTACAAATGCAATCATGACTCCGTTCTGCTCTGGTGTATGGATAAGGTTGAGGCTGAAAAGATCATGGCTGAATTACATGAAGGAACTTTTGGCACTCACTCCAGTGGGCATGCGATGGAGAAGAAAATCCTACGGGCAGGCTATTATTGGTCTACCATGGAAGAAGATTGCTATCAGCACTCTCGGACTTGTCATAAGTGTCAAATTTATGCTGACAAGGTGCACGTACCTCCGGTTCCTCTGAATGTCTTGATGGCTCCTTGGCCCTTTGCTATGTGGGGAATTGACATGATTGGGGAGATCAAACCTAAAGCCTCCAATGGACACCATTTCATCCTAGTGGCCATTGACTATTTTACCAAGTGGGTTGAAGCAGTTTCCTTCACATCCATTACCAAGAATGTTGTTTCCCGCTTCATCAAGCAAAATCTCATTTGCCGGTACGGTATTCCGGAAAGGATCATCACTGACAATGGTACAAATCTTAACAACACTATGATCACCGTCTTGTGCGAGCAATTCAAGATTCAGCACCACAATTCTTCCCTCTATCGGCCAAAGATGAATGGTGATGTCGAAGATTCAAATAAAAACATTAAAAAGATCATACAAAAGATGACAGTCACGTACAAGGACTGGCATGAGATGCTACCATTCGCTCTCCACGGATATCGTACTACGGCCCGCACGTCAACTGGGGCAACACCCTATTCTTTGGTATATGGCATGGAGGTTGTCTTGCCTATTGAGGTTCAGATCCCCTCTCTAAGGATTATGAAGGATGCAGGTTTGAGTAAAGACGATTGGATCCAGACTCGACTTGATCAACTGAACTTAATTGATGAAAAGAGACTTACTGTTGTTTGCCATGGTCAGATGTATCAAAACCGGATGATCAAGGCCTTCAACAAGAAAGTCAGACGCCAAGTATATCAAGTTGGGGATCTGGTGTTCAAATGTATCATCTTGCCGCAAAGTGATCCCAGGGGAAAATGGACTCCTACTTATGAAGGACCGTTTGTAATCAAGAACATATTCCCCGGTGGGGCGATGATCTTGACCACCATGGACGACGACCTGCCTCACCCTGGGAATACAGACATAGTCAAAAGATACTACGCATAAGAGACCCGCTAGGTTGACACACCTAGGAAAAACAAGGGCATCCCGACGAATAAAAAGGTTCGGGAAAAAATTAGGGATAAAATAATAAAAAATTTGTACACCCGGCAAGTTGAAAACCCGAAAGGGCGACTTGGGCAAAAAAGGGTTTCCCGGTGGACTGAAAACCCGAAAGGGCGGTCCGGGCAAAATTTAGGGAATTAAAACATATGACTATGTTCCGTCGGATCACTTTATGGGCAACCTTTGATTTCCACGGACAAACTTGGAGGTTCTGATCAATTCAATCATCTTCGGATGAAGAAACAAATAGACAAGGTGCTCAGAGATATGAAGGCTATAGTAGAATGGGAACCCCGTGGGATTATTGCACATAGCTATCTTTATTTGTATAAATTTTTCTTGTTTTTACGGCACCATTCTCTTACTAGAATGATTGCCTCCTTTGTACAAAATATTTATTCAAAATCAATACAAAGATACCCCTTTGAAAGTGCAAAAAAAAAAGTTTGTCTTTTTCTTTACTCTTATGTTTTGTTTGCAAAAACGTCCAATGACTCATTGATTAACATATGCATTTGTACATAATCACTGTTTACAAATAAACAAAATAAGAAAGATAATTACTGATAGGTTGGAAGGACATGAAAACGTCTCTAGGCTATTCCATAAGTAATCCCCACAGTACATCACTTAAATCCCCTAGCGGAATAAATTTCAATTTATTAATCCCCAGCAGAAATCGTCAAATTTCCCAAGATTCCCCAAACAAATCTTACAAGCAGTACATGGCATGCCCTTACAACGAAATTTACTTCTCTCAGCATGAGTTCGTCAGTACTTCAACTTTAAGACATGAAAATTCAAGTTATCTTCAGCAGCATTCAAGGATTTATTTCCCTCAATCGAAATAATTGGTAAATAATGCCATGAAAGACCAAATCAAATCTACATGATGAGCAAGATTGAGGTCGTTTTTGTTGACCTAATAGGTTGTATTACATATACAGAAGCAAGGCAGGGCATGAAAAGAGGTTGAATAGTCGTGCAGAGCAAGAGCAAAACTCAAAAAATTCAAGAAAAAGTGGAGATCCAAATTTTGGAATAGAGGACCTTGGAGAACAATTTAAGACCAGAAATCAATTCTTTAACGTTTCAGGAAGCATTCCCAATCATTTGCAGGCGTCAGAACATCCAGAATCTCCTCCTATCATTCTCACGGTTTGCAAAATTATCCACCTTCAATTGCTGTAATTCTTGCATATTCAGCACGTTTTAATTGCCTATTTGTATTCATCAACATGTTTGCAATGTTTCTGGATAGTTTGATTTGAGTTACAGTGCAGGAATAAGCTTTTGCCATTGTTAGGGTTTCGTGCTCCAATTTGGGGTTTTGGTTTTCAAGCGAAATTAGACAGGATAATGGGTACCATGACGATAAGAATTTCTAACCCAGCTGATCCATGGTCCCCAATTGAATTTATATTGCATATGCTTGATTCTTGAATGACACAGGTTTCAGCAACAGACCTACGTCTGTAGGTAAAGGTTCAGAGTCTAAAACGATGGTTCCAGGGAAGAAGGTAACAGTGTGTCACAACCTGATTGGCTGATTCAAATTGTGGCGCGTTATTCTGGCCAGAAACTTGTTGTTCTGATATATTCTTTATTTTTATTATATTAACAAGTTAACATCCATCGCAGTTGGTCAGAAGAAGGAAGTCGGAAGCTCATTGTTCTGGGTTTGATCCCAGGCATGAGCTTTTGGTATTTTCTCCTTTGTTTTCACCAGATCCAGTACGTGCATCTTTTGAGGAGCAGCATCTTATGATCCATTAGCCAGGACCAGATCCAGTGCATTATCTTCTGGATCCACCAGCAGGGACCAGATCTAGTGCATTATCTTCTGGATCCACCAACAGGGACCAGACCCAGCGCCTCATCTTCTGGATCCACCAGCAGGGACCAGACCCAGCGCCTCATCTTCTGGATCCATCAGCCAGAATCAAATCCAGTGCACCTCATCTTCTGAAGAGTAGTATCTTATGATCCACCAGCCAGGATCAGATCCAGCGCCCCCCATCTTCTGAGAGTTACCATCTTCTGGACCCATCAGCCAGAACCAGATATGCTGACAGCAGGCCCACTCGGTTATTTCCATTATTTTTCTTTAATTTCTTTTCTTTAATTATTCTGTTTTTTTTTTCAACACCAAAAAAATTTTCTAAAATTAACCAACTAAAAATCACAAAAAAATTACTTATTTTCTTAATAAATGTTTTTTTTATTAATTAGTTTAATTAATTTATGGCAACTTTAATTTCTTTCACAATTAAAATTCAATTAGAAAATTAGGTTAATTTTTTATTTAATTTTATTTTGCTCTTTTTCTCAAATAAATAAAAATACAAAAAAAAAGGTTTTAGAAAATTAATTTATTTTTCTTAATTTAAGATTAATTAGAATTAGGATTTTCTTTTTAAGGTAACAATTTCTCTATTTTCTTAAATAAACAAAACAAAACAAAAGCATTTTTTTTAACTAATCGTAATTAGTTTTAGGCAAGGGTCAAAACCCTAGTTGCTCCGCATTCGATTCATCGCGCGCATATTATAATTTTTACCGATATTTCCGTAAATGCTCATGGTTTGTAATAGTTTAATCTAGGGATTTTTATTTATTGCTTTTTCCGGGTTTTTGGCTATGTAATTAATCTCCCTCCCTGAAGCCTTGTAATAGCGTAGATTTACTTTCTCACATTTTCAATTCCCGCAAATATTTAACTGTCTAGATGTATGCTAATAGGATTGTATGGCAAGAATGCATGACAAATTAATACGGTTAGAAAACCCTAATGTGCAAAGATTAAATAACTGAAAACAAATCACTCGCACATATCACTCTTTGGATATACTCTCCCTTAGGTTGCCTTCGGTAAACGACCATCAAGCATAGGGTGTCTTAGTGGTTGCCCTCCAGTCCAAAAAAGATTAAAACGCCCCATTCGAATGTTTCTTAGGAAATGTTGCCTCGAAAATGTTGCCTCGAATATGATCTTAAGACTCTAGGATTATTACTAGGGTATCCTAACATTACTTTAGTGGTCGTACGTCCCTTTCGAATTGACCCTTACTACTCCAACGACGGTGCTACCTATTTCTCAATAGTAGGATAGCGCTGTCTAAAGGAAACAAGAATAGAAACGATCTTTTTTCGAGTAAGTAGATGCTAGTAGGTACTTGCTCAAATCAAAACTTTTCACACTTACACTTTTTCAAAACAAACTTTCAAAACAACTTTGTCACACCTTTGAGGACTGATACAAGGGTTATCACGAAGTCAAACTTTTCAAAAACAAAGCACACACACAAGAAATTTAAAAATGAGCAAGTACCTAAGAGACCATGGAAAACCATGGATGGAAAGGGTGCTAACACCTTCCCTTTCTATAATCTACCCCCCGTACTCAGAGTATCTCGAAAAAGGATTTTTTGCTGTACTTTTTTCTTTTCATGATTGGATAAAATAAAATTCGGTGGCGACTCTTACTTACCGCGACATTTTGCGAACACAAAACGCAAAATGCAAACCAGCATTCAAACAGTCGATTATGCCACCGTATCACAGTACCCTCTCCAGCGGGCATACAACGGAAAAGAAAATCCTACGGGCAGGCTATTACTGGTCTACCATGGAAGCAGCTTTCTATCAACACTCTCGAACCTACCATAAGTGTCAAATTTATGCTGATAAGGTGCATGTACCTCCGGTTCCTCTGAATGTCTTGATGGCTCCTTGGCCCTTTGATATGTGGGGAATAGATATAATTGGGGAAATCAAGCCGACAGCCTCCAATGGACACCGCTTCATCCTAGTGGCCATTGACTATTTTACAAAGTGGGTGGAGGCAGCTTCCTTCGCTTTCGTCACCAAGAATGTTGTTGCCCATTTCATCAAGCAAAATCTCATATGTCGGTACGGTATCCCCGAAAGGATCATCACTAACAACGGTACAAATCTCAACAACACTGTGATCACCGCATTGTGCGAGCAATTCAAGATTCAACATCATAATTCTTCTCCCTATCGGCCAAAGATGAATGGTGATGTCGAAGCTACGAATAAGAACATTAAAAAGATCATACCGAATATGACAGTCACATACAAAGACTGGAATGAGATGTCACCATTCGCTCTCCACGGATATCGTACCACGGCCCGTACATCAACCAAGGCAACACCCTATTCTTTGGTTTATTGCATGGAAGTTGTCTTGCCTATTGAGGTTCAGATCCCCTCTCTGAGGATTATGAAGGATGCAGGGTTGAACGAAGACAATTGGATCCAGACTCGACTTGATCAACTGAATTTAATTGACGAAAAGAGACTTTCTGTTGTTTGCCATGGCCAAATGTATCAGAGATGGATGATCAAGGCCTTCAACAAGAAAGTTAGACGCCAAGTCTATCAAGTGGGGGATCTAGTGATCAAACGCATTATCTTGCCACAAGGCGATCCCAGGGGAAAATGGACTCCTACCTATGAAGGACCATTTGTAATCAAAAACATTTTTTCTGGTGGGGCAATGATCTTGACCACAATGGATGGTGACGACCTGCCGCACCCTTCAAACGCGGACATAGTCAAAAGATACTACGCATAAGAGACCCTCTAGGTTGACACACCTAGACAAAACAAGGGCATCTCGGCGAACCAAAAAGATTCGGGAAAAAATTAGGGATAAAGCAAAAAAAATCTGTACACTCGGCAAGTTGAAAACCCGAAAGGGCGACTTGGGCAAAAAAAAGGGTTTCCCGGTGGATTGAAAACCCGAAAGGGCAGTCAAGGCAAAGTTAGGGAATTAAGGCGTATGACTATGTCCCGTTGGATCACTTCATAGACAAACTTTGGTTTCCATTGACAAACTCAGAAGTTCTGATCAATTCGATCATCTTTGGATGAGGCAACAAATAGACAAGATGCTCAGAGATACGAAGGCTATAGCAGAATGGAAACCCCATGGGATTTTTGTACACATAGCTATCTTTTCTTTGTATCTAAATTTTCATTTTTACGACAACATTCTCTTACTAGAATGTTTGTCTCCTTGTACAAAAAATACTTATTCAAAGTTAATACAGAATATTCCTTGGAAAGTGAAAAAACTATTTATCTTTTCTTTACGATTGTTTTGTTTACAAAAACATCCAATGATTCATTGTTGAGCATATGCATTTGAACATAATTACTGTTTACAAAAACGAAATGAAAAGAGACAATTACTGATAGATTGAAAGGATAGGGAAATGTCTCTAAGCTATTCCATAAGTAAAGCCCTATAGTATGTCACTTAAGTCCCCAGCGGAACAAAGCTCCCAGTTATCGCTCCCCAGTAGCAGTCGTCAAATTTCTCAGGGTTTCCCAATGGAATTTTTCAAGCAGTATGTGACATTTCCCTTACAACAGAGATTATTTCTATAAATGGAAATTCACCAACATTTTGACTTCAAAACATGAAGACTTCTATATCCTCAGCGGCAGTCAGGGATTTATTTTTCCCAACCTAACAGCAGTGCAGCAAACTAGCCCACATACGCATACATTGCATCCATATATCATAAACATTGATAATGCAAGTACAGTATACTATGCATTTCATACAACATAAGCATATTGTTTTAGCTAACATTTTACCCTTTTTAGGATAAGGTTAACAGCTACCATTAACAATATTCAACTTTTGATACAGTTCAGATACACTCCAGACCCGGATGCCATCCTGATACTCATTCAAAGACAAGTTTTGATACAGTTCAGATACGCTCTAGACACGGATGCCATCCGGATACTCATTCAAAGACAACTTTTGATACAGTTCAGATACGCTCCAAACACGGATGCTATCCTGATACTCATTCAAAGACAACTTCGATACAGTTCAGATGCGCACCAGACACGGATGCCATCCTGATACTCATTCAAAGACAACTTTTGATACAGTTCAGATATGCTCCAGACACGGATGCCATCCCGATACTCATTCAAAGACAACTTTGATACAGTTCGGATATGCACCAGACACGGAAGCCATCCTGATACTCATTCAAAGACAACTTTGATACAGTTCAGATACGCACCATACACGGATGCCATCCTGATACTCATTCAAAGACAACTTCAGATACAGTTCAGATACGCACTAGACACGGATGCCATCCTGATACTCATTCAAGGACAACTTTTGATACAGTTCAGATACGCTCCAAACATGGATGCCATTTTGATACTCATTCAGACTCAACTCTCGGATACAGTTCAGATACGCTCCAAACACGGATGCCATTTTGATACTCATTTAGACTTAACTCTCGGATATAATTCAGATACGCTCCAGGCATGGATGCCATTTTGATACTCGTTCGGATTTAGCTTTCAGATACAGTTCAGATACGCTCCAGACACGGATGCCATTATGATATTCATTCTTACAACTCACAAATTACAAAACCAATAATCACTTTTGGATGGCATTTTTAAGCCCATCTCCAACAACTATCCATCATTTCTCCAACTGGCAAATCTGCCAACCCTGCTATCCAGGCTTTCATCTCGAAGTAACCCTACTATCCAGGTTCCTTCTCCCTTATCTCCAGGAAACAGTTTACAACACCAAAAGGCTCAGGCCTGACCAGATACGGTCAGTTTCACACTTCCCTAGTAGGTCACTGTACAACCTAGACCCTAACTAGGTATACGTTCTACTTTCACTCCCTCAATCAAGAGTTTATTCCCCGGTAGAGTAATGGACAACCGAAGCTCCTAGATCTTACCTCCCAGGGCATAAATCTACATTCCTCAACAAAGTCCTCCTCAACAGCAGGTACAGGATTCTCGCCAAGGAATCTCTTATGCAACCGATCTTTTTTGGATGGCATCTTTAAGCCCATTCCCGACATCACCAATCAGCATTACTTCATATGAGTGCAAATTTCTGGGCACTCTAGTGTTCAATCATCTTCCACCTTTAGATCACGAAAGGCAGGCCAACCAATCTACATCCTCAGGCTTAAGAGGATTGAACAGGGGAAGCTGTTGTACCCCAAAATTTTCCCTCTCATTTCTCAAAGAATCACCCTGAACCCTCAGGTTTGCTTCCAGCCAATTTCAAGTCTGGATTTACAAATTTTCCAAGAAAGTAACTCACAGGGGTAAAATGGTCATTTGCATATTGAAGAGTCAAACATTGACTTTTGGATCAAAATCAAGCTTCAAGAATCGTATTTCAGCAAGACATGTTAAAATATGGAGTTTGTTTCATCAAGAAATTCAAAAGTCAAAATTCTAAATACTTAGAATTTTTCTAAGTGTTTAAGAAATATGGCAAGCTCAGAACTTCTGATCAGATTATCACCATGATGCAAGCTGATTCTGTAAGAACTTCTGGCACGAAAGTTATAGATTTCAATAAGATCTAAAACATTGCAGAACAGAACTTCCCCTGAAAATGCTGGACTCTCAAGTTATAAATGTTCAAAGATACGTCCGTGAAACTAAAGCACTCAGCAAATTCTGGACATTTTCAATACATAATTGGGTCAGAACTTCTGGGCCAATTTTCATAAAGGTTCAGTCAGAGTTTGCTAGAGGAAATTCAAAGAAGGTTACAAAGCATACTGCAAGCTTCTTGGAAAATCTGAGAGTTTCTTCAGAACATGCTGGAACCAGGAGATACAAGGATCATAAGATTGGATGTCTATTGTAAGCTATACTGAAGCTGAACTTCTGATCCAGAAATAAACAAATGAGGCAGAGTTTCATATGGCAGGATTTGTGATTTGATAAATCTCATCATCATTTAATGCTCATTTAATGTTCACAACCACTTTTGAGTCTTTATCCAAAGGATTTCCCCACGTGTGGCATAAAAGTACCATTACTGTCTTGGAAAAGCAAACTCTTGTACAAGAGTGTGTTGGGCCCATGCGTTACTTTTGCTTTGGAAGTTACTTTTCCTTAATTCCTGCTTACAAATCCAGCATAGGCACGGCTAAAAGTTGTTAACCACCTTACTTTGTGCCTTGAACCATACTTGTTTGAACTTGCTGCAAGAACACGTCAACGCCTAGCATGTGATGGCTATATTTTTGATTTCTCCAAGCTACAAGATTTTTGCCTATAAATTGAGAGCCATTGGCAACGGTAAAGGGGCCAGAAAATTGAGAATTAAAAGCCCTGAACCCCTGCTAAAATTCCAAGAGTCCAAAAATTGTAAACACAACATACGAAACCTGTTAACTTTTGATTCCTTGCGTTCAAACTTCATTTTTTCCCAAGTTTTTCTTGACTATAACCATCCACACGGTTTCTGACTCATATATTAGAAGATATCCTAACTTCTGTATCCATACTGCAATACACCCTCCATCCACCTTCACCTCAAAGAAGTCAGAACATCCCCCCTTGGCTGTTCCAGAAATTGAAAACTTCCAACCTGCTGGGTACATAGACAAGTTGCTCAGAACATCACCAGAGTTCTGGACCAACCTCCAGTTCACATAATCTTTTCTAGCTGCAAGGTGTGATTCTTCTGACTCTCATCATATTACTTAGGCATTGTCAGATTTTGCATGTTTAAAATACAATGTAGATATTCTGATTCTGATGATGTACATATTCTAAGATTTCATGTATTTGCCTGCCTAAGTAGAGGGAATTCTAGTTCAGAAGCTTCATGAAGAAATTAGGACTCCGAATTAGGATTAGAAATTCACGTTTGCTTCTGATCTATATTGCTTATATTACTTACTTTTGAAACATTATGAAACTTGTCATGACTGTTATATGTGTAACTTCTGTTCTGTTAAGAAATGACTAAGTTGCAGACGTTCTGACTAACATGGAGAGGGAGACGAAGTTCTTCCAGTGGCATCAGAACTTCTGAAAACTTCTTTATTCCCAGCAGATCCAGAACTTCTGACCTTCCCTATTTCTATTAACGTTGTTTCTGTTTGTGCAGTACGTCAAAGTCAGAACTTCTGACCTCTCCTATTTCAGCATTTGGCGCTGATCCTGCCTTCCTTCTCTTTGTTATTTTTTACCATCACCTTTATTTTTCATTAATAAAAAACACCAAAAAACATTTTACATTTTACATGCTTTATTTTATTTCTTAAAACAAAAGGATCCAAAATATTTTCTTAAACAAAACTTATTTCTTTTCTTAAACAAAACAAGTCCATTTCACATTTTCTTGTACATTCTTATCCATTCAATATGGTAGTAATAGTATCTTGGGACTTAATTTTATTTGCAATCTCCATTTGTAAATTTGTACACCCCACCCCCTAATGATTGCAATAGCGTAGAATCTTTATTTTTTGCACTTTTTATTGCTTTCATATAATGCTAGTAATTAGGGTGTGTATGGCAAGACGTGAAATTGACAAATAGATCACCCTAATAAAGACTAAAATGCATGCAATCAAACACACTTTCACACTAGCACCCCTATGGTTATCCCACTTGGTTGCCTTATACAAAATGGCCATGTTACGCATTTAAAGTGTCTTAGCAAAAACAAGCAAAAAAAAACAAGATCATAGTCCCTCGATGACGCTATTCAAAATTTCCTTACAAAAAAGATCTTAGTCCCTCAAAATGCTAAGATACGTTGCAACATTGCTAATCATTTCTATACGATGACCCATGCCCGTCCCGTTTACATCCAAAGATAGGGTTACTTACCAAATCAATAGTAAGATAACAATGTCAAAGGAAAAGGAAATGCACAAGAAAGACTTTTGAGTAGGTAGAATGCTCCTAATTACTTGCTCCATTTCAAAACAAACATCCTTTCTATTTTAAAAACAATCACATACACTTTCAAACATCTTACAAAATTAAAAACATTTTCAAAAGATCAAACATCTTTGTATACATTCTTACGAACGAGAATCATTACAAAGATTGCCTAAACGATGGTCTCTTTACAAAATACTTTCAAAAACCACACAAAATACAATTTCAAACAAAAGAAAGTGATCTAGCAAGTAACTAAGAGACCATGGAAAACCATGGATGAAAAGGGTGCTAATACCTTCCCTTTTCATAATCTACCCCCCGAACTCAAGAAACATCTCTAAAGGTCTTTCCTGTGCTTTCTCACGTTTCCTTATTGGATAAAAGAAAAGTTGATGGTGACTCTTGCTAACCGCAACATTCGTAATCAAACGCAAAACCTTCAAGTCAGTTCTCCCACCATATCACAGAACTCGCGACTCTGCTAGGGATTTAAATCTAAAAGTGGGGTTATCTTAGGGATTAGATCACATTTACTTGCTTACATTGCTTGATTTGTATGCTTTACATTATGGTTCTATGTTTGGGTTTGAATCCTCTACCCGGATTTGGGATACATTATAGGTAAGTAGCAATACATTGTGGAAACTGTGCCGGATATACCGACATGGTCTAAGTAATAGCTACGTTAGTGCGACATATTTGTGAGTACCGGTAGCCTTTGAGTTAATCAAAGAAAATACGGGGCTGCTGAGTGATGTCATGAAGCACTAATGAACTTCTAGAACCTTTACTTGACCAACTTGGCCTTTTAGGATGTAGTGAGATGACCGGCTTTGGTGCAGTCCGAAGTTGGTAGATACTCGACACTACACTCATTGAGGTTTAGTTTCTTGGGATATTTCGGTCACCATTAAAGAGGATTCAGCTGAAGCAATGACCAAGGAAACAATCCAGTGATATTGAGCTCCTTAGAACCCGGTTACTGTTACTAGGACAGGTTTAAGCCAACTAAACTTCAAGAGGGTACTTACCTATAAAACTCCATGCAAGCCTAAACTAAGGACTTGTTTGCTTTGTTTGTATATGCATACTTGTACATAACATCATGGACATCATGAACATCATATACATCCACTAACCATTTCAAGGATTTTGGGGTTCATCTTTGTTCTTGTTTTGTAGGAAATGGATTCACTTCGCATGAAAACTATTCAAGTCAACCTTGTAAGGACCCCCCCACAGCTTAAGAAGCTAGCTTCAAGGATTCCTGAGAACTCTCCATTCACTGAGAGACATGGTCGTCTACTCAACTTGGTCACCTCTAACACAGATGAGGATATGATGAATGTGCTCTTTCAGTTCTTTGATCCTTTGCACCATTGTTTCACATTTCCCGACTATCAACTTGTGCCTACTTTAGAAGAATTCTCCCAACTCTTGAGGATTCCCATTCTCAATCAACTACCTTTCAACGATACAGAAAGAGATCCAAAGCCAGAAGAGATTGCTCAAGCTCTACACTTGTACTCATCTGATGTCATAACTCATTGGGAAACGAGGAGTGGTGTCAAAGGCTTCCTAGAAAAGTTCCTGTTTGAGAAAGCCCAAAGCTGTTGGAATTCCCTAGACTTGCAAGCCTTTGAGGAAATTGTGGCTCTCCTCATCTATGGGATGGTCTTGTTTCTAAATCTTGACCAACTCATATATGTGAACACCGTCAAAATCTTCATATCATGCAACCTAGTGCCTACATTGCTAGGGGATATCCTACACTCTTTTCACACTCGCGCAATGAGGAAAAGAGGTGTTATTATGTGTTGCACTCCTCTCCTGGCAAGATGGTTTATTTCTCATCTTCCCCAATCAGTCTTAAGGAATGAGCAAGGTTCAAGATGGTCACAAAGGTTGATGACGCTCAAACATTCAGACATTCATTGGTGCTCTTGATCCAAAGAGAATGTCATCATTGTCGACCGTTGTGGAGAATTCCCTAATGTACCTTTACTTGGCATTAGGGGAGGTATCACCTACAAAACTTGTTTGGCATTAAGACAGTTTGGTTATGCCCGAAGGGATGGCCCGCATGAGATGCTGATCCAAGGTTTGGTATTCAACTACGACAACGACGATCAAGGTCTTCGCCAGAGGTTTATCCGAGCTTGGAGGATGATAAACAAGGTGGATATCAAGACTTTGGGACACAAGAATTCCATCCCTCTTGAGACTTACTTCAAAACGGTATGAACTCACGCTCAGAGTCTTATGATGCCTTACCCCTCCATTCTCCCGATAATTATTGAGCCTGTTAAGGAAGGAGATGTTCCATACACTGTCCTACATCATGACATGCCCACATCTCTTGAAGACCTCCAAAGGGATTGGATACAACTCAAAGGAGAGTGAGATACTTTCGAAGCCCAATTATACGCAAGCGAGAAGAAGGTTTTGGAGATTACTAAGCTACTTCATGAGGAGCAGACTCTGAATGCCTACATTGCACCAAAGAGGATGCGCACTACTTTTCTATCTTAGAGTTTCGTATTATTTTTCCCAAGGGGCATAGATGTACTCAAACTTTATCTTATTAATGTAACGTGTGTTTCCTTTTTTGTCTAAAGCAAATTTGAATCTTTGAAATCCTTGAAAACATTGCATATGCATATATCATTCATCATAACATAAACATGTCTTTTGTGAAATGTCTCATCATTCTCTACTGTTTATTTCAGCAAGATGGATCTCGAGCAAACAGTGAAAGATCTCCAAGCTCAGAATACACAGTTTCAGCAGTTTCTCATGACCCTAGCCAAGGGGCAAGAAGAGTTGAAGACTCTGCTGGATGAAGAGAGAAAAAAGAAAACCAAGAAGGTAACCAGAGTCTTAAACATGGGAAGAAGATTTCATGGACAGACAAGGAGGACCTTGGACTTTACAACAACATCCGGTGAAGAAGGGGGGAAAGGCAAGGAAACAGTTGTCCTATAAGAATCGGAAGAGGAGGAAGGAGAAGAGGACTACTCTGAGGAACAATACCCTCCAGCTGATGATAAGTATAAACATCTCGAAGAACGATTGAGCGCGATGGAAATCCAAAATGTACCAGGCTTGGACTTTTAGGAATTGGGTTTGGTGTCGGGGATTGTGATTCCTCCGAAATTCAAAGCACTGGTATTTTCCAAATATGATGGAGTGTCATGCCCTAAAATGCATCTCCGGTCATACGTGAGAAAAATCCAACCCCATACCGCTGACAAAAACTTATGGGTGCACTTCTTCCAAGACAATCTGTCTGGGACTCAACTTGACTGGTTTTACCAATTAGAAAGAGGCAACGTTCACAATTGGGAAGATCTTGCCGCGGCTTTCTACAAGCAATACCAGTACAATGCTGATTTGGCACCTACTCGTACTCAACTCCAGAGTATGGCCATGGTGTCCAATGAAGGTTTCAAGGACTATGCATAAAAATGGAGAGATTTTGCTGGAAGAGTTCATCCCCCTCTATCTGAGAGAGAATTGGTGGACATGTTCTTGGGCACCTTGTCTAGTCCCTTCTTCAATCATTTAATTGGAAGTTCATCTGCAGGTTTTACTGAACTAATACTGACCGGAGAGAGGGTAGAAGCCGACATAAAAAGTGGGAAGATTCAGAAAGATACGTATTCTTCTACAGTAGTAAGGAAGCCTTTCATTGGGAAGAAAGAGGTAGATGTTGCGTATCCGTAGAGAAACCAAGGTAGGGCCGAACGTCGACCAATGGTGGGAGCTATTATGATTCCTAAGCCTGCATCTGATCAGCAAATAAATAATCAACCAAGGATGGAAAGGCCAATCAGGCAGTTCACCAGAATCAACATGACCCCGTCTCAAGTATTACCGCATCTTCTGAGATCTAACTTGGCAACCTTGAAAGAAGCTCCGAAAAACCCCAATACAACGTCTCCTCATTATCATCCCAATGCCCGTTACGCATATCACTCTGAAATTCCTGGTCACGATACTAATAACTGTTGGGCCTTGAAGAACAAAATACAAGACCTCATCGAAGCTAAATAAATTGAGTTCGATGCGCCCGAGAAGCCAAATGTCATTTTTGCTCCTATGCCCAGACATAGCCACAATACTAATGCCATTGAAGAAGATTTGTTTGTTACCTCTATTGATGAATGCATGACCCCACTTCTGACTTTTAAAATGAACTTGTTGAAAGCCGGTGTGTTCCAGGGCTGTAATGAAGTTTGCCATCTCTGCTTATCCTCACCAACGGGTTTTCCTTTGTTGAAAGTAGGCGTTCCGTGCCTGATAGATAACAAAGAGATTTTGTTTGAAAAGACTCTTGTTACACCTGTTTCTTTTGAAGATGTTTCTATCATTACCATTTACGCCAATTCTTCCAGGGTCTCCACCAAAAGACCCGTTAGAATTACATCAGTTTCGAAAATAGCTCCTTTAATAATCACAATGACTGGGCCAGTCCCATATGAATCAGACAAAATTATTCCGTGGAATTACGGAGGGGACATTTACTACCATGGCATCAAACAAGGCTGGCCGACCACCGAAGAGATAAACTCCTAAGAAGAAGATTCTGACATCAACAATATTGCCAGAACGATTAAAATTACCCGAAGCGGTAAGATCTTTTCTCCAGAAATTGCTCCCCCAAAAGCAGTTTCTGGACCCATGATCATCCCTGTGGCTGCTCCAAAGGTTACTACCGTACCCATAATCATCTCTGCCAATGCTCCTATTGACGAAGCCTTCACAACTCCTGTTATCGTTCCTACCAACACTCCTGCTACTGAGACTAGAGGAAAGAGTATTCAAGTGGAGCATGTCCGGACGAAGGCTCAATCACTGGCTATCCCTGAGACCTCCAAGAAAGAAATGGAGGAGATCCTAAAAATTATAAAGAGGAGCGACTACGATGTAGTTGAACAATTCGGGAAAAATCCCTCTAAAATCTCCATGCTGGCATTGCTACTATGTTCCGAGGCGCATGCAAAAGCCTTGGTGAAGTTCCTAAAAACAGCCCATGTGCCTCAAGAGACATCTGCTGATCAATTTCAAGACTGTGTGGCCAACCTAACAGCGGACAATGGTTTAGGTTTATCAGATGCTAATCTGACGCCGAGGGGAAGAAAGCATAATGAGGCATTGCATGTCTCAGTGGAATGTAGGGGCACCACTCTGGCCCATGTCTTGGTGGACACTGGCTCATCTTTGAATGTATTACCGAAAAAAGCTCTTGATAGACTTAACTGCGAGGGACTGGCGTTAAAGCCAAGTAACATAGTAGTAAGAGCTTTTGACAGCTCGAAGAGGATGGTGCATGGGGAGGTAGACATTCCCATAAAGGTTGGGACTCAAACATTCAATTCAACCTTTTATGTAATGGATATCCACCCTTCTTACTCCTGCTTGCTAGGCCGACCATGGATCCATAATGCTGGCGCTGTTACCTTTACATTACACCAGATGCTGAAATATCTGGTTTAAGGGAAGATTATCACCGTTCATGGAGAGGAAGAATACATGATCAGCCATCTCAATTCCTTCAGATATGTGGAATTGGACGGCGAATTCATTTAAAATCCATTTCAACACTTTGAAGAGGTCCCCCAAGAGGTGGCAGTGACCAAGGTTGTGTCCCAGATTCCCAAGATTATAAGACCTCCACTCTGGATGTCATCACTAAAGGACGCCAAAGCAGTGATAGAGGAAGGTGGATGCACCATCTGGGGGCAAATTGCGGATATCCCGTATAAGTCTGACAAGTTTGGCCTAGGTTTCACTTCAAGTGCTCAAAAGGCTGTACGCCGTGCCCGTGCTGGGGGGCCACCCTTGAAGATTAACAATCATGAGGTCAACACAGTAGAAGATGGTGAAGATCATTACAACCTGGAGGATTGGATCTTTCTGACTGTCAATGGAGGACTCAGCAATTGGGAGGCTAGAGACTTCGTCCCAATCACTTTTATCCCACAGTAATTTATCTTTACATTTTGTCGAATCTGTAATATTCAAAAGCAATTCACACTCTTAAAACCTTGTGTCTTACCCGAGGCACAATGGTCCATTTGTAAGGGTTATTATTTCATCTTCATATGACATCAATGAATCATGGACGTTTTCACATACAAACTTTTGTGCTCATTGTTTTTCTTTTACATTTTATTTTCTTTCAAAGATAGCTATACCCTTACACACACACACTCACAATGCATGTATACATCCATTCCGGATCCCATGGGTGACGATACTGCTATGGCCTTTTGTGACTCTGAGAAACTTATCTACCAAGCCGAAGACGAAGGTGAGGAAGATTGTGAAGTACTAGGGGAACTGGCCAGGCTGCTACAACAAGAAGAAAGAACCATTCAGCCTCACGAGGAACCCGTGGATACAATCAACCTGGGTACTGAAGAAGATAAAAAAGAGGTCAAAGTGGGTGCCAATCTGGAACCCAGTATCAAGAAGCGTCTGATTCAGTTGTTGCATGATTATGTCGAAGTCTTTGCCTGGTCATATGAAGACATTCCAGGACTTGATGAAGATATTGTGGTACATCGTCTACCTACAAGAGAGGATTATCCGCCAATAAAGAAAAAAGTTCGTCGCATGAGACCTGATATGTCAGAAAAGATTAAAGTAAAGGTCATGAAGCAATTCGACGCTGGATTCTTGGTTGTCACCTCTTACCCCCAATGGGTTACCAACGTTGTTCCCGTGCCCAAAAAAGACGGCAAAGTGAGAATGTGTGTGGACTACAGAGATCTGAATAGGTCAAGCCCTAAGGATGATTTTCCACTCCCCCACATTGATATCCTAATTGACAATACGGCACAATACAAAGTGTTTTCCTTCATGGACGGATTCTCAGGATACAACCAAATCAAAATGGAACCTGAGGACATGGAGAAAACAACCTTTGTCACACAATGGGGCACATTCTGATACAAGGTAATGCCATTCGGATTGAAGAATGCTGGGGCAACCTATCAGCGTGCCATGGTAGCTTTATTTCATGACATGATACATCATGAAATAGAGGTCTACGTAGACGATATGATAGTCAGGTTGCAAACAGAAGAAGAGCATCTTGATCACTTACAAAAACTGTTTGAGAGACTGAAGAAGTACAAGCTGAGGTTGAATCCAAACAAGTTCACATTTGGGGTACGAACTGGTAAACTCCTAGGCTTTGTCGTCAGTAAAAGAGGTATTGAAGTCGATCCTGCCAAAGTTAAAGCAATACAAGAGATGCCTGCTCCTCGTACTGAGAAGGAAGTCAGAGAATTCTTGGGAAGTTTGAACTATATCTCCAGATTCATTTATCACCTGACAGCTACTCTTGAGCCAATCTTAAAACTATTGAAGAAAGATCAAGTAGTCAAATGGAATGATGAATGCCAAGTTGCTTTTGACAAAATCAAAGAATACTTACAAGAGCCTCCTGTGTTGATGCCACCAGTCGAGGGAAGACCGTTGATCATGTATCTGACTATTTTAGAAAATTCAATGGGGTGTGTATTGGGGCAGCATGACGAGTCTGGCCGAAAAGAGCATGCTATTTACTACCTGAGCAAAAAGTTTACCGACTGTGAAACCAGATATTCACTAAGTTTCCAAGTTTCATGAACATGTATTCACAAAATCATAACTTGAAATCCATGCATTTCTAGGAGAAGTTATGTTCTACAATGTTTTAGATCTCATCGATATCTACAACTTTCATGTTGAAAGTTTCCTTTGAATCATCTTGCCTCATGGTGAAAAAATGGCTCAAAGTTGTGAAAAAAATATGAATTTTCAAACACTTAGAAAAAATTTTAAGTTTAGAAATTTTGACTTTTCAAAATGAAATCTTGACTTTTTTGATTTCTTGATGAAAAAGTTTCATATTTTGACATGTTTTGATGAATTGTGATCTTTGATACTTGATTTTGACCAAAAAGTCAAAGTTTGACTTTTCAGTGTACAGTTGACTTTTGATCAATTGACTGAAAATCAACTATCAATCAATTGATCTTGAGGGAAGTTTTGAGTCATGACATTAGGTCAAAATGATGCAATTTAATTATTGAGATCATGTCTCCAACCAATCAACCATTTTCTAGGTCAAAAATCAGAAATTGCACTTCCTCAATCAAAACCCTAATTTTAACCATTTTGCCCTTTTGATGATCTGATCAAATTTCTTGAGGAGTTGTGGTCCAAACTTGATCATATGACATATATGAGTTCATAATGTTGATATGGATAAAAAATAATTAAGTTTGACTATAAATTGACCACAATTGACTTTTTCCCCAATACAGTTGTTTTGTAGGTCAACTGATCAATTGGCTGAGAAAAAAGTGATCTAAGACTTGAAACTTGACATGAGAAATCTTGAGGGTCCAAAATGATCCATGAAAGTGATATGAGGCACTAAAATTCCATTTATCCTTGTGTAATCTCAAAACCTAATTTCCAGTCATTAGTGCTTGAGGAGGTGTCTTGAGCTGATCAACCCTAGTACAGTCTTGAACCAAAGGAGATCTTGTGATAGATTACTTGATAAATGAGAGGGAAAATTTTGGGGTACAACACAACCCTACCCAGGTTCCCTCTCATTTCCATATGAAGTTTTACACGGATTCATGAAGCAACCCTACCCAGGTACCCTCTCATTTCCAGATGAAGTTTTACACGGATTCATGAAGCAACCCTGCCTAGGTTGCCTCTTATTTCCATATGAAGTTTTACACAGATTCATGAAGCAACCCTACCCAGGTTCCCTCTCATTTATAGATGCAATTTTAGATGAACTCATCATGAAGCAATCCTACACGGGCTCTTTTTTATCCAGCTTTCAGATATAGTTCAGATACGCTCCAAATATGGATGTCATTCTGATACTCATTCAGATTCAGCTTTCAGATACAGTTCAGATATGCTCCAGATACGGATGTCATTCTGATACCCATTCAGATTCAGCTTTCAGATACAGTTCAGATACGCTCCAGATACGGGTGTCATTCTGATACTCATTTAGATTCAGCTTTCAGATACAGTTCAGATACGCTCCAGATACGAATGTCATTCTGATACTCATTCAGATTTAGCTTTCAGATACAATTTAGATACACTCCAGATATGGATGCTATTCTGATACTCATTCAGATTCATCTTTCAGATATAGTTCAGATACGCTCAAGATACAGATGCCATTCTGATACTCATTCAGATTCAGCTTTCAGATACAGTTCAGATACGCTCTAGATACAGATTCCATTCTAATACTCATTCAGATTTAGCTTTCAGATACTGTTCAAATATGCTCCATATACGAATGCCATTCTGATACTAATTCAGATTCAGCTTTCAGATACAGTTCAGATATGCTCCAGATATTGATGCCATTCTGATACTCATTCAGATTCAGCTTTCAGATACAATTCAGATACGCTCCAGATACGGATGCCATTCTGATACTCATTCAGATTCAGCTTTCAGATACAGTTTAAATACACTCTAAATACGGTTGCCATTCTGATACTCATTCAGATTCTGCTTTCAAATACAGTACAGATATGAGCCAGATGCAGATGCCATTCTGATGCTCATTCAGTACATCTTTCAGATACAATCCATTTAAGGATATTTTTCTGATACTCATCCCACTACGCCTACTATTTCAGTATAAATCAACCAGAGATTTACTCTGATACTGCTTCAAATTTTTGCCACCAATCACCTCTGGATGGCATCTATAAGCCTATCTCTTCCAACTCTCCATCATTTCTCCAAATGGCATCTTAAAGCCCATTCCTTACACCGCAACCATAATATCATCAAGTGCAAATTTCTGGGCACCCTAGTGTTCAATCATCTTTCACCTTCAAGTCACGAATGGCAGATTCACCAATCTAACTCTCCAGGTTTAAGAAGATTGAACAGGGGCAGCTGTTGTACCCCAAAATTTGCCCTCTCATTTCTCAAGATATTTTCTACAAAGATCTTCAATGCCTCAAATTAGGGTTTGAGCTTGTACAAAGGCAGTTGGATTTCTAATGTTTCAAATGAATTTCATGGATTATTATGGACCCTCAGGATTATTTTTGTCAAGTTCCAAGTCTTAGATCACAATTTTCCAAGAAAGTCATTCAAATTACCAAAAGGGCAAAATGAGCAAAATTAGGGTTTTTGACTGGAAAACTGAACTTTGATTTATGACCTAATGCCTGGCTTATTGGTTGGAAGCATGATCTCAAGGATCCGAGCGCGTCATTTTGACCTAATTTCACATTTCAATTCATCTCGTGAGATCAGTGAATTGATAGACAAAATTCGGTCAACTGATGGGAAAAGTCAACTGTACACTAAAAAGTCAAACTTTGACTTTTTGACCAAAGTTGAGTCCCAAAAATCATATTTCATCAAGACATCCAAAATATGAAATTTGATCACCAAAAATCAAGAAAGTCAAAAATCTAACTTTTGCAAGACTTGGAAATTTTTCTAAGTTAAGTTCATTGCTTCATGACATCTTGTCACTACAATTCAAAATAGTTCAAGATGTTACAAATAATTCAAGTTATTACAAAGTGGCATTTTTGCAAGTTTACAAATCCTAAACTTTGTATTGCTTGAACTTTTTCCTTTGACTCAAAACCTTGCCACAATACTTTGTCTTTGATATAATTTGCATAAATTGCTCCACAAGCCAAACTTGTTTCATGCTGCAAACTATGTTGTCCAAGTTATTGATGAACAAAGTATGATATGCTAATTTTATACATTACCACAACACTCTAAAACCTTGCTCCATTGCTGTCCTACAAAAAACCTTGTGTTATGCTGCACCATAAATCTGTCACAAAAACCTGTATATGTTGTCCTATACAGTTCAAAACTTCTCTATGCAGTCTGCTCTAACCTGCATCATAACAACCACAAATTGAACCAAAATGGCAAAATAAAATTGTGTGGAAAAAGTATCAAAGCAGTAGGAAAAAATAGTTCAAAATAAATTATTTTGTTTCCCTCCTAAACCTCAGCCAAGGACCTACAAAAGGGACTGTTTCATAAGACATAGGGGGGATTTTCTTAGAAAAAGGAGGAGAAGAGAAAAATAGAACTTTTGTAAAACTCAACTCATTTTCATAAGACTCTGCTCATCTTCAACTCTTCTTTCACTCACAAAACAGAAAATCCTTAACCCATTATTGTACAACCTTGCAAACTCTCCCATAAACCCTCCAAACACTTCACATCACATAGATATTGTTCAAGCACGAGAACAGTTTCTGTAGTGACCTTACTCTCAACTTCTAAACAAAAGACAGTACTATACAAACTTGACTGTTTGGAGTTGGTTCAGCAACCTTCAACACAAAGGGGGGTCTAGCAGCTTCTTGGAGTTTCATTAAGGTCCACACAACATCTTGAAGGGTATTCAGACTCAAAACCTAAGTGCAGTTTCAAGGTAAGTCATCTTAACCTTGCATTTTCCATACATAATTTTTGGTTTATTTCTGAAAATAAGATGTAGCAATCACTACTCTTGAAGTTAATAATTTACTTGTTGTTCATTTTTATCATTTATATGTTGAAAACTGACTGATACATGCAAAAGAATGGTGATAGAGGTAAAAAAAACTGCAACATGAGTCGACACATACCCACATGGGTCGACTCATTCTAAGTGGAAAAATAGGGTATGAGTCGACACATGACCTTATGCATCGACTCATACTGCTATCCAGGTCCCATAACAGAAAGATGGAATGTGCATGAGTCGTTATGCGTCGACTCATACTGAGTTGATTTGGTTTGGCAGGGGCAACGAAAGTTATGTGTCGATGCATAACAGCATGTGTCGACACATAATAGTTCAAAATGCTATTTTTCCTTCTTTTTACACAGTTTCTCTATTATATATATATATATAATCCATCACTATCCACTTATTCGATATGGTTGTAATAATTAGACACCTATTTCATCCCTATTTGCAAAATGTATCCCCATCCTCCTAATGATGTAATAGCGTAGGATTTTAATTTCTCCAAGTTTACCGCTTTTCATATAATTGCTAGTAAGATAGGGTGTGTATGGCAAGATAAAAACAACAAATAGATAACCCTAAAAAAGACTAAAAGCATACAAATCAAACACACTTGTACACTAGCACCTCTAGGGTGATCCCACTTTGTTGCCTTTCGGAAAATAGTCATGTCCCTCGAATGTAGGCGTTTTCGCAAAGACCCTCATTAAAAGACCGTAGTCCCTCGATGACCCTCAATGTTGCCTTCGGTAAATGTTCTAGTCCCTAAACGACATTGCTAAAACGTCCCATAGGTTGCCTTCTATGACTATACAAATGTCCCACGTCCGTCCCTTCACATCCAACGATGGGGTTTCTTATCAAAACAATGGTAAGATAACAACACCTAAGGAGGAGGAAAAGAATGTTTAAGACTTTTTGAGTAGGTAGGTTACTCCTAGTTGCTCGCTTGCTCACAAAAAAAAACATTTTATACACCAACACTTTCATTTTGAAACATTTTCAAAACAACACTTTGCACGCGTTCTTATAGAAACGAGATCCATTACAAAGACGTTTTTAAAATACCTTCAAAACTCACACCACAAGCACTTTTTTAAACAAAAGCAAGTTATCTAGAAAGAAACTAAGAGCCCGTAGATAACTACGGATGAAAAGGGTGCTAACACCTTCCCTTTTCATAATCTACCCCCCGGACTCAAGAAAATATCTCGAAAGGTCTTTCCTGTTCTTTTCAACCTTTCCTTATTGGATAAAAGAAAAGTCGGTGGCGACTCTTGCTAACCGCAACAATTACGATCAAACGCAAAATATCCCAAGTCAGTTCTCCCACCGTGTTACACACTGTCTGCTAATTACTATCTTTCTGCTAAATTTATGAACTCTGTTACTCATTAATATATTAGTACTTACTAACTACCTACTAATGTCATCAAATGGGTATATGTGTGAATCCGCTACAGTAGCGCCTAATAACTAAATAAATCAATTGAAGCACTAAAGTGCAGCGTGCCACTCATCACCAAGGTGTGCCACTCGGTACACCCCCTCTCCTAAGCATGTTCTGGTCGGCACTCTCCATTCACAACACATGTCGTGCGGCATGTTGTATGTGCCACTCGGCACTCTCAATTTTTGTGCCGTCCGTCACCATTCGTGTGCCCTTCTTACACCTCATTCGCCTGTATTTCTTCAGTACCTTTTTATTACTTGCCCATACTTCCTTCAGTTAACAGTCTCACATCCGAATAATATATATCATTACAGCAACATCAATTTCCCCAGAAACACAATTTTCCAGAACCAATAACATGGAACCACGCCAACATGACAACTAAATCAACACAACTTAATTCTCAGCAATATATATTCATATAAATCTGATAAATTTTAGAAATAACTAACCACAACAAATATGCACATACAACGACAATTTAACGCAACCCAATTCCCACGTATTATTCATCATAATTCCCATTATAGAGTCATAACCCCACCCTTACCTTGGATTGGAGACCGTCCTATAATTCTTCGATCGAACCTAGCCTTGCCAAAGTTTCTAACTTTTGCATCTTTTCCTCTTTTCCTCTTTTCTGCAATTCTGCAACTTCTCACGTTCACCACAAAATACTCCAAGACTTGTTCAACCTAATTCCTTATAATTAGCTTAACTTTATAATTATTAATATTATTATTGGGCCTAACTTTCATACTCTACTTTTACTACATACGACCATATAATTAAGCCCAACAATAAATCTTATAACCATTCTAATATTATTATTAATATTATTGCTAATATTAATCAACCAAATAACAACTTAGCAACTTAAATTAACATTTCTCGATATTTTGCAACTTCAACAATTTCAACAAAATTCTCAACCATTAATCCATAATTAATTTAATTAAATAATTAATTAAATTAACGGGAGTTACAACTCTCCCCGACTTAGAATATTTTCGTCCTCGACAGTCTATTCTATACAACCACTCTTAGCACGAGCTTTGCATCCAACTCGTTGATTTCCAAGTTGCATTTGGAAACACTTCAACCACTAATTTCCTGATAACTCACTAACTCAACACGATTCAAATTGATTACACACATGTCAATCATTCAACACTTTGCGACATGATCGGTACTAGCATCTCAACTACTCCACCATAATCTGACATATCAACATTTAAAGTAGCAACAACTATAACACACTTATACTTGGATATACATCATCGTAATATCATCTTAATAACCTTTTCAACATCAAAACACATACACAATTTCATTCCCGTATGTCAATTATCAACAAAATATCAACAACTCTACTCATATTGTCGTATCACTCTTATAGTGACATCAACACAACCAATATAATCAACTTCGTCACGTTATGGAGTATCATTCCTTAATTACGGAAATCAACAATAACATCTCAATAACGATAACAAAATCATTACAACATAAATTTAACTATATAACTCAACAATTATACACACAACTCACCATCAACCAACAACCACATTAATATCCTTATAAAATCCGCAAATATTTACTAGCAAACATAATGCCCTGGCACAACATCTCTATATCAACAATCCATCAAATAAAGCATGTAGATTAATACACATCATTCCCATAGGCTTCTGATGTTTTAATCCTTCACTTCTAATGAGTCGTACACGCATAGCAATTGCGCCACATCACGCTTCAACTGCGAAACTCTTATAATCCACCTTAAGTCACCGTCCTTGTTAAAATTTCCATCAAATATATGGTTTACAAGTTTCAATCTAGTTTCGGAGTTTCTTTTACATTCACCATAAAATCGTTGTTCACTTGATATCCTCAATCTTTCACATTTACGATGTTAGCTCGCTACTCCTACTTGTTCAATACGTCTCAATTCTTTCTTAGCAATTCCTCTACTACTTCACACAAACTGGTGAGCGACTATCATCACGATATAACATTAACCACTTCACTCACCATTAATATAGAAAGACAAGTCTATACCATCCAACACGATCTCGTCTACTATCAACAAGAGATTAAGGGTGATCAGTTCCTCAATTTGTCAATAGATAACCAACAACCATAATGGAGTATAAATCATCATTACCAAACTATAATAGTGTTCCTTTAGAACTTGTACTCAAGTCACCTAAAGTACCATAATCCAAAAATTTCCAATGAGGTTTACAAATACTTCCACAATTTCCCTCTTATTCAATCTTGTCGATGAGCCACCAACGCTCAACATAATACACAGTCCACATTACACTCACTTAGCGTCACACGAAGGTTAAGTATCCTCCAACTCAAGAATTACGTTCTTCATCTCTGGATCATCAAGAATACAAATTTGATTACATAATATCAACACACCCTACGCATCTAACTTGAAATCATCATTCTCAGACTGATCGAGTCCAACCACCAAATCTACCAATTTCACATCTAACTTTTGGGCTTCTTTGATACTGTCCAGAAAATCACTGATAACTTCCAACATTCCTAACATAACACTCTTCGGTGCTACCTTGCAAACTAAACTCATATCTCTGAATTGTTCCATTAATCCCAATCCTTTAACCATCATTACCGACAGGTGAAAAGTCCTTTGGTTTAAAGCATCTGCCACAACATTAGCTTTACCTGGATGATAATTTAAATTGAAATTATAATCTTTGAACAACTCCAACCATCTTCGTTGTCTCCTATTCAGTTGAAATCTCAACAACATCGTTCCACACTATTTTGGGGATAAAACCTCTCCAATTCTTCTTTTACACATACAACTACCTTGGCATCATAAACACGACTCTAATTCCTCTTGAAAGCATCTTCCTCTAAAAGAACATCTTCTCTTCATAAAATTCATCTCTATACGCTCCTCCAATACTTTCACATCCTTTTTAATGCCGAACATCTCATTTCTCAACTTATTCACCAACAACACATTATGCTTGACCTCGTCTCGAACAACTACGATAATAACTATTTATGCCTAAAAAAACCTCTAGTTCTATAACCGACTTCAGAGTCTCTCCATATAGGAATGCATCTACCGTATTTGAAAAACACTTTCATAGGGTATAATATATTTCTATCTCCTCATAGGTTCAAACAGAGCGCCAATCCGATACTTGGAACACAAGACATGAATTTCCAAAGTTACCCGAAAATGAGGACACCAACGTCATTCAGTGACATACTATTACACACCTTACGATAACATCATAACATAATTTCGTTTTACCAGTACCAACACTTACCATTCTTGAAATCATACTCATCTCCTTGCATTTTCGACTCTGACTCACGATTTAAAATATTCCAACAACTTCAACAACTTTTATAATCACTTACAAGGATTCCCTGACAAGGTCTACAGCAATCTATCATTCCATCACTGTTCAAACACCGACATCTTATGCAAGGGCTACTCAAACTGACAACTTCACCGTCCATCAGCAGCGCTGAAACATCACAACTTTCTAAATTCCATCTTCTAAAAATTATCCTTGTTACTTAGCAATCACCTTCAGAGACATCAGAGATTTACACTCTACTCGTATATCAACAATCGTTACATTGCTCCTTATCCTTCAAAAAGTAAACATCAACAATGTCTGATCATCCTCCCTCAAGAAGCTCCAACTCGATTAACAAATAAAATCTTGAATCCATGTCATCTTCGGATTCGGGAAACAACAAAATTGTAACAATACTCGCACCGTCGCCATCAACAACATAATGAACTTAACATCTTACAGTCGAAACATATCCGAGAAGCAAAGCTTCTCCCCCACTTATATTCAAACTAACTCCTGCATACAATTTATTAGAAAAACAACAAGCACCGGCAGTGTCTCACACACTTGTCGCGCACTAAGGAACAAATAACATTGGACAACTTGGTCGTACGGACCGACCTACTCTGATACCACTAATGTAACACCTCATTTCTACCTGGCGGATAATAATAAAATCAGAGTTCAACATAAATAGGATGCTACATTTTCAACTTAAAATCAAACTTCATTTAATCGCATATAAAACAGATACATAACACTTAATTCGGATGAACCGATAACAGCCTGATTTATTCTTTAAAATCAAACAACCTTTTATTAATAAGCAGCATAATATACATACTCAACTTCAATTCACTTAACATCTTTTATTCAACTAAAACAACTTCAAGACAACAATTATTTCATGTAATCAACTTAAAAATTCAGCAACTGAAATAAATATCAACAACTAAACATCAAGCGTTCATCCCCCTGAGTGCTACGTATCAGAGCGACAACACCGACTCGAACTAACGAGGTAACAACTATCATTCTTGATTACTTGCATGTATATTAAATCAGATCATATAAAATCACCACTTCACAACTTACAAACAACTTTAATCACAACAAAACATCAACATTACATAACTATTAAACTCACAGGTTTTAGATAATACTTGTCACAATAAGTCAACAACATAAAGCAACAACAAATATATCTTTACCACAACTCAAGATGTAACATCAAATGCGACTCAATTACAATGCACATGCATGTGGTACCATTGGAGCAGAACTCCCATCTTAAAAATGGAGCAGAACTCCTAACTTAGAAATGGAGCAGAACTCCCATCTTAAAAATCTGCCGATAAATAGAGGCATCAACAAAGCATGAGCCTTCTTCGCATTTTTCCAATCTAGGCCATCACAGAGTATGCAAATGTATATGACTCAATGAATGCACTATCACATACTCACAATAATCATCATCCATCGCAAGGCATAATCCTGCATCACCATTATTACTAGTAAATAGATGTAATTCAATAACAACTTAATAATAACAATAACTCAGCAACAACTAATCAAAGAATCAACATTGGCCATAGGCCTACAACTTTATATTGCCAATATATAGAGGCAACATAACAACAATTAACACAATGTTGGCATAAGCCTACAACTTAGTACGTCACAACAACAATATCATCTCAACAATAGTAATGTGACAACAACATCAACAAGAAAACAACATTGGCCATAAGCCTAACAATTCAATACCACCTGAAATTCATATTTTCAGCAAGGTATTCAACACACTGTGTCGACTAAAATACACGACAATTGTCCCGTATAATTATTCGGACGAATCGACTAAATCCTGCTAACTAATTAATTCTCCATTGTTATTTTATTACTAATAACCTTCTGTTACTAATTCACATCTTAGTCTCTACCTTACAGCAACTTATACAATCCACCGTCTCAACTGTAATATTTTACAAACATTCTGCGTAATTATCCGGATAAATCAACTATATCCGGCTAAATAATCCTCTGCTAAAATTACTAGCATTTCTACTCGGTATTATTATTACCAATCCCACACTGCTACTGCTAGTTCATACTATTCCTATTATTTCATTACTCTGCTAATTTAATAAACCTACTACTAATTTCATAACTTTTACTGCTACCAACAATCTTCATTACACTGTCTGCTAATTACTATATTTCTGCTAAATTTACGAACTCTATTACTCATTAATATATTAGTACTTACTAACTACCTATTAATATTATCAAATGGGTATATATGTGTGAATCCGCTACAGTAGCGCCTAATAACTAAATAAGTCAATTGAAGCACTAAAATGCAGTGTGCCCCTCATCACCAAGGTGTGCCACTCGGCACACCCCCTCTCCTAAGCATGTGTCAATCGGAACTCTCCATTCATAACACATGTCGTGTGGCATGTTGTATGTGCCACTCGGCACTCTCAATTTTTGTGTCATCCGTCACCATTCGTGTGCCCTTTGGCATACCTCTTTCACTTGTATTTCTTCAGTACCTTTCTGTTACTTGCCCAGACTGCCTTCGATTAACATTCTCACATCAGAATAATATATATCATTACAGCAACATCAATTTCCCCAGAAACATAATTTTCCAAAACCAACAACATGGAACCACGTCAACATGACAACTAAATCAACAAAACTTAATTCTCAGCAATATATATTCATAGAAATCTGATAAATTTCAGAAACAACTAACCACAACAAATATGCACATACAACGACGATTTTACACAACCCAATTCCCACATATTATTCATCATAATTCCCATTATAGAGTCAGTGTCCCACCCTTACCTTGGATTGGTGACCGTACTATAATTCTTCAATCGAACCTAGCCTTGCCAAAGTTTCCAACTTTTGTCTCTTTTCCTCTTTTCTGCAATTCTTCAACTTCTCACGTTCACCACAAAATACTCCAAGACTTGTTCAATAACCTAATTCCTTATAATTAGCTTAACTTTGTAATTATTAATGTTATTATTGGGCCTAACTTTCATACTCCACTTTTACTACATACGACCATATAATTAAGCCCAACAATAAATCTTATAACCATTCTAATGTTATTATTAATATTATTGCTACTTCAACAACTTAGCAACTTAAGTTAACATTTCTCGACATTTCGCAACTTCAACAATTTCAACAAAATTCTCAACCATTAATCCATAATTAATTTAATTAAAAAATTAATTAAATTAACGGGCGTTACAATAATTGCCTTATTTCAAATACATTTCTTATAACTTCAACTAAGAAGACTGGTATTTTGACTTTGGTTGTTCTAGAAACTTGAATGGAGTAAAGGTGATTCTGGTGGACTTTAAGTCTCACTCTATCAAATGTTACTTTTGGTGATGGTGCCAACAAGCGAGATTAAATATATTGGAAAACTGGAGTGTTCATAATTCCTAAGGTTGTATGATGTTCTTCTTACTAAAGGATTGATGACTATTGTGATAAACATAAGTCAGTTGTGTGATCATGTTCTAAAAGAAAAATTCATCAAGGAAAGGTGGTTTGACACTATTGAGAGGAAGATGAAGTTTTGATGAGGAAGATTAAGTCAAGAACAATTTCTATTTATGGATACCACGAGTATCTAATTTCTTATCCTCATGCTTAATGTCCAAGAAAGACAAGGTCAAGATGTCACACCAAAAGCTGCAACACTAATTGTTGACATGGTTCTAGAACTTCCTGTTGTGAATCTAATGAGGCCAATGCAAAATGAGAATCTTTATGGATAGAGGCCTGAGCTGGGTAACCTTTAACAAAGAAAAATCAGATATTTGTGAAGTCTTCAAAGGTATTTATCAGCTTCTTTAGGGAAAGATGAGTTATAAATCAGATGAATGAATATGTCTGAGTTCTTTACCAAGAACAATTCATATAGAGATGTTAACTCAAAACGAAATTCAATGATTTATTCATTGAAAAAGGGAATGATGTCCAAGCAGATGTTAGAACATCATCTCAACAAATTGATTTTAGAAAATGGGGTAATTTCTTGTAAGCTAGTAGGATATATATCAAAGAGCTCTCAAGTTAACAAAGTTCCCTCTTGTGGTCAGAAAAGTTATTCAAAGGAATTCTTCATGAAGAATCACTATTAATTTATGAGAGGAGAAGTCTAAGTCTGAAGTTATGTCAAGTTTTGTATTGAGACCGTGTTTGATGATTTTTTTTTGTGAAGTTATTGGCCAAGTTTAATGGAGATAATATTAATGAAGGATGATTTTGTTTGAGAAACAATCTTGTCTCTTGGGTCAGAAATAAGTTAATCTCAGTTTATCTTTAAGGTTAGGTACAATGCTGAAGTAAGATGTTATTCTCAATTAAGTTGGTTGCTAAAATAGCATAATATCAAATAGGATATCATGACATTGTAATGTGACAAGTTATTTCAATCAAGGTATTCAAGGATTTTATTCTCCTTGTAAGACAAAGTCATTGGTACTAATCAACACTATGTCAGAGGTCTTGTTACAGGAAAAAATAAGTTACTCCTAATCTTAACATGTCTAAGAAGCTTTTGGAAGTATATTTATCAAGACTTGAGGTGCAAGTTAGATTGAGAATATGAGGGGTGATTAGAGAATCTGCTTTGCTAAAGAATTACAGCAGTCAATATGTGGACGGCTTGCCTCAATATTTATTCATCTAGTGATGCATGCAATTTCAGGAAAAACATTTTTATAATGACATTGAGAATGTCATTTCAAATGTTATAACATTTTCAGCAGTCAAAGCTTGGAAAGAGAGAAAGTAGAATAATAGAGTCTCTCTCTCCTTTGGTGAGTGGTGCACTGGTAATAAGGATAACTCTCTCATTGACTGCTCTATTGTTACAAACAAGGTATCTTTAAAAACAATATAACTTATGTTTTAATACCTTACTGGTTGTTACTCCTTACAAGATACGTTTCAACATGAGCAACTTTTTAAAAATGGATGATATGAAGAAAGTCCATTTGCTAGAAGTCAAGAAGAATGAAAGCATTGATCCAAAGAAGGTTGATTATAATGTTGCAACAGATGTTAAAACATACATTGTAACATCTAGGACCAAGAAGAAATATGTAACAAAGATGAAGTCCCTCAAGAAGAATCATGTTCATCTACATGATTCAGACTCAGATGCTGATGAAGATTGGGTCAATTTCATTGACTCAAGAGGAAAGAATGGGTAGTTGTTGTTTGGTTTTTTTAAATAAAAAATAAAAACAAAAAGGGTGTGTTTTGTTTGAGTCTGTGTTGTTTAGGACCAGTAGAGTCTTTTGTTTGCATTTTGTTTCTTATATTATTTTTTAGATAGTTGAGTTTGTGAGGCCTGGTTCTTTTACTGATGTTTATTTCCTTTGCTTTTGTTTTTTTTCATTAGTTGTGTGTCTTTATTTTGTCCCCCTTGAGTTTGTATGTGTTTCCTTTGTGTTGTCACATTTACTCTATTCTTGTCAATTTTTGGCTAAAAAGGGGCAAGGGTAAAGTTTAGTGTGTGTGTGTGTGTGTGTGTTTCCTAATGTTATATCACATGTCTTGACATGTTTATTAAACATTGTTGTTGTACCCCAAACGTTTCCCTCTCATTTCTCAAAGGATCATTCTGGACCCTCAGGTTTGCTTCTATCAAGTTTCAAGTCTTGGATTACAATTTTCCAAGAAAGTCATTCACAAGGGTAAAATGGTAAATTGCACATTGAAAAGTCAAACTTTGACTTTTGGATCAAAATTAAGTTTCAAGAATCATATATCATCAAGGCATGTCAGAGTACGAATTTTGTTTCATCAAGAAAACCAAAAGTCAAGATTATGTTGAAAAAGTCAAAATTCTAAATACTTAGAAATTTTCACCATGATGCAAGTTGATTCTGGAAGAAATTTTAACACAAGAGTTATAGATCTCAATGAGATATAAAATATTGTAGAACAGAACTTCTTCTAGAAATGTTGGTATTTCAAGTTATACATCTTCAAAGACACGTCCCTGAAACTTAAACACTTAGTAAATTCTGAGTATTTTCAAATCAGAATTTGGTTACAATTTCTGGGCCAGTTTTCACGTAGGTTCAGTCAGAATTTGCAAGAGTAATTCAAAGATGGTTTACAAAGTGTGTTATAAGATTTCTGCAAAGTCTGAGACTCACTCAGAACATGCTGGAGCAAAGAGATTCAAAGATCAGAAGTTGGATGTTTATTCTAAGTTACGCTGATGCTGAATTTCTGACTCAGAATTAAGCTATGATACATAATCTCATATTGCAGGATTTATGGTTTGATAAATCTCATCATCATTTAATGATCCCAACCACTTTTGAGTTTTTATCCAAAGGATTTCCCCACGTGTGAGATAGAAGTACCATTACTGTCCTTGAAAAGCAAACTTTTGTACAAGTTTATATTGAGCCCATGCTTTGCTTTTTCCTTTGAGGGTACTTTTCCAAAATCCATGCTTACAATTCCAGTTTAGGCACGGCTAAAAGCTGCTAACCACCATACTTGTTTAACTTGCTTCAAGAATAAGTCAGCATCCTAGCATGATGGATGTACCCTTGACCTATCCAAGCTACTAAATCTTTGCCTATAAATTGAAATCCATTTGCAACTGTAAGGGGGTCGAAAAATTGATAAGAAAAAGCTTTGAAACCTTTCTAAAAATTCCAGGAATCCAAAACTGTAAATACAAATACAAAACCTGCTAGTTTTTTATTCTTGCATTCAAACTCCAATTTCCCTCAAGTGTTTCTTGACCAAATCATCCATACAGCTTTTAATATACATTTAGAAGTTGTCTTAACTTCTATTTTCATAATGTAACACGTTCCCCATCAGTCTCTACCTCAAAAAGTCAGAACTTTGCTTCTTCGCTGTTCCAGAATTTTCCAGTCATTCATAGCCCAAGTTAAAGGTTATTCCAGCCTGCTGAGCACATGAGGAATCTGATCAGAACATCACAGTAGTCGGAATCAGGTTCCAGCTCACAGAACATTTTTCAGCTGCAAGGTAATCTCCTGCTGACTCTCATCGTATTACTTAGGTATTGTTAAAACTTTCATGTCCAAAATACAATGTAGACATCCTGATTCTGATGTTGTACACATTATGAGGTTTCATGTAATTTCTACCTAAGTAGGGAGAATATCAGTTCAGAACTTCTTAAGGAAATTAGGATTAGCAGATACATGCTTGTTTCTGATTTACAGTCTTGATATTTTTTATGTTTCTGAAACCATGATGGAAATCTGCCATAATTGATATGTTTGTGTTTTCTGTTATGTTGAGAAATGGCTAAGTTGCAGATGTTCTTATTAGCATGGAGAAAGATATGAAGCTCATCATCAGAACTTACTTTGTGTTATATGTTTATGCTTTTGCTTCTAATACTGGATGTACAGCCACCCCAGTGGTAGAAAGCGTGTGCATAAGACATTAGTGCTAAGGGTCCTAGGTTCTAGCCCCAGAAACATTTTTTTTTAGGTTCATTTGTTGACATTTTTACCCATTTATCTGTCAGACAATATTCCTAGATTAGAACTTCTAGATATCCTCACCTAACAGTATTATGACTCCACTCTCTCAAATAACCAAAACTTTTGACTTGCCAGTGATATTAGAACTTCTAGGTTCCCAGCTACACTAGAGCTTCCAAACTCCTTCAGCAATCAGAACTTCTAGGCTTTCCCTTATTCCCAGCAATCTCAAAACTTCGGTATACCCAGACCCAAAACTTCTGAACTTCCTCATTTCTGCTAACATGTTATTTCTGATTTTTGGAATTGCATCAGAGTCAGAGTTTCTACCTCTTATTTCTGTCCTTTTCAGCCACGCGCTGATTCTGGCCCAGTTTCCTCTTATTATTTTATTTTATCTTTAATAATCAAAACACCAAAAATATTTTTATAATCACATACTTTGTTTTATCTCTTTTAAAATCAAAGATCAACAATATTTTCTTAAGCAAACTTATTTCTTTTCTTAAACAAAACAAGTCCATTTTACATTTCTTGTACATTATTTCAATATGGTTGTAATAGATAATTAGGACTTTAATTTCTTGCAATTCCCATTTTTAAATTTGTACACCTCATCCCCTTAATGATGTAATAGCGTAGGACTTTAATTTTCCGCACTTTTATTGCTTTCATATATTGTTAGTAATTAGGGTGTGTATAGCAAGACATGAAATCAACAAATAGATAACCCTAATCAAGACTAAATGCATGCAAATCAAACACACCTTCACACTTGCACCCTTAGGGTAATCCTATTTTGTTGCCTATCGGAAAATAGTCATGTCCCTCGAACATGGACGTTTTTTAGCAAGGACCCTCGATAAAAGATCGTAGTCCCTCGATGACCCTCAATGTTGCCTTCGGTAAAACGATCTAGTCCCTAAACAACATTGCTAAAACGTCCTATAGGTTGCTTTCTATGACTATACAAAAATGTCCCACGCCCGTCCCTTCACATCCAACGATGGGGCTTCTTACCAAATCAATGGTAAGATAACAATGTCTAAAGGAGGAGGAAAAGAACATTTAAGACCTTTTGAGTAAGTAGGTTACTCCTAGTTGCTCCCTTGCTTACAACAAAAACCTTTTATACACAAATACTTCACTTTGAAACATTTTTCAAAAGACAAAACATTTATACGCATTCTTATAGAAATGAGAACCATTACAAAAACATTCTTTTTCGAAATACTTTCAAAAAACCACATCACAAACACACTTTCAAACAAAGCAAGTGATCTAGCAAGCAACTAAGAGCCCATAGATAACTATGGATGAAAAGGGTGCTAATACCTTCCCTTTTTATAATCTACCCCCCCAACTCAAGAAATAATCTCAAAGGTCTTTCTTGTTCTTTTCACCCTTTCCTTTATTTGGATAAAAGAAAAGTCAGTGGCGACTCTTGCTAACCACAACAATTGCGATCAGATACAAAACATCCCAAGTCAGTTCTCCCACCGTATTACAGAACTGGCGACTCTGTTGGGGACAATTTAAAAGTGGGGTTACCTTAGGGCTAGATCACTTTTAATTTCTTTCATTGTTTGACTTGTTTGCTTTACATTATGGTTCCTTGTTTGGGCTTGCTTTGATCCTCTACCTGAATCTGGGACACCTTTTTAGGTAAGTAGCAATAGATTGTGGAAACTGTACAGCATAGACCGATATGGTTAAAACAATGGCTATGTTAGTGTGACGCATTTGTGGGTACCAGTATCCCTTATGTTGAATCGAGGAGAATACATGGCCGATGAGTGGCGTCATGAAGAACTAACTGACTTTAGAACCTTAATTGAACAAACTTGGCCATTAGGATGTAGTGAGATGACCGATTTCGGTGGAAAGCTGAAAATTGGTTGATACTTAATACTACGCTCATTGAGATTGGACTTTTAGGATATCTCGGCCGCAAGAAAAGATTGATTGTGCTGAGACAATGCCTAAAAGAAAGTCCATTGATATTGAGACCCTTTAGAACCCGGTTACTATTACTAGGACAGGTTTGAGCCAACTAAAACTCCAAGAGGGTTCTTACCTACAAACTTCATGCAAGCCTAAACCTAAGGATTTGTTTGCCTTGTGTGTATATGCTTACTTATACATAACATCATAACATCATACACATTCTCACTAACCATTTCAGGGATTTAGGAATTTATCTTTGTTTTTGTTTTGTAGGTCATGAACTTCGTCCGAAGGAACGCCATCCGAATCAGCTTTGCGAAAGCACACCCTCAACTCCAAGAGTTAGTGTCAAAGATACCTGAAGAATCTTCTTTCACCAAGAAGTATGGTCGACTCCTCAATTTGGCTACCTCCAATTTCCAAGAAGAGATGATGTGCGTACTCTTCCAATTATTTGATCCCATGCATCATTCTTCACCTTCCCCGACTATCAATTAGTGTTAACACTAGAAGAATTCTTTTTGCTATTAGGAGTTCCCATGCTTAATCAAGCACCGTTCACCAGTTTAAAAGGGATTCCAAAACCTGAAGTAATTGCCGAAGCCTTGCATCTGAAGAGAACCGACATTATAGAAAATTGGGAGACAAGAAGCGGAGTTCAAGGGTTCTTAGCCAAGTTCTTATTGGATAAGGCTCATTCATTTTGGGAAGATTTAGATTTTCAAGCCTTTGAAGATGTCATATCCCTTCTCATCTATGGTTTGGTTCTATTTCCCAACTCGGACCAATTCATAGATGTGAATACCGTCACGATATTTCTCTCTCGTAATCCTATACCTACCTTACTGGGAGACATCTTACGTTGTTTCCATACCCTCACCATGAAGAAAAGAGGAACTCTCTTGTGTTGTATTCCCCTACTTTCCAAGTGGTTTATTTTGAACTTACCTCGATCAACATTGAAGAACGAGCAAAGATTGACATGGTCTCGAAGGATGATATCCCTCACTCACTCTGATATTCATTGGTGTTCGAGATCCTTGGAAGATACTTCTATCATTGACCATTGTGGGGAATTCCCTAACGTCCCTCTGCTTGGTATTAGGGGAGGTATCACTTACAACCCTTGCCTAACTTTACAACAGTTTGGGTATGCCCGAAGAGATGGTCCTCATGAGATGCTCATCCAAGGTTTGGTGTTCGACTATGAAAACAATGATCAAGGCTACCGTCAGAGGTTTATACAAGCTTGGAGGATGGTAAATAAGGTGGATAGTAGGACATTGGGACACAAAAATTCCATTCCCTTTGAACCTTACCTTAGGTGGGTGCGAGCTTGTGCTCATAATCTTGTAATGCCTTACCCTTATATCCTCCCTGTTATCATAGAGTCTGTTGTTAAAGGAGATGTCCCATACACTTTCCTTCATCCCAACATGCGTACCTCTCTCGAAGACTTACAAAAGGATTGGATTCAGCTAAAGGAAGAATGAGACACTTTCGAAGCCAAATTCTACGCCATTAAGAAGAAAGTTCTGGAACTCACCAAGCAGCTTCATGAAGAGAAGAGTCTGAACGCCTACATCACGCCAAAGAGGATGCGTTCAATCTTTTTGTCTTAGGAGTTATTCTATTTATTTCATTGTAAGCCCAAAGAGGCATGATGTACTCGAACTTGGATTTATTAATATAATGTGTGTTTCCTTTTTATCTAAAGCCAATTTAAATATCTAATCTCCTTGAAATCATTTGCATGTGCATCTTCATTCATCATAACACAAACATTTTTCTTACAACAGGTCTTCTTATCTTTCTACTGTTTATTTAAGTGAGATAGATATTGAGCAGACAATAAAGGATCTCCAAGCGTAGAACGCTCAATTCCAACAGATGTTCTTGACCCTGGCAAAAGGACAAGAGGATTTGAAAACTCTGCTGATCAAAGAAAAGAAGAAAAAAGCGAAGAAAATAGTCGGTGTTTTGAATATGGGAAGAAGGTTCAAAGGACCAGCCAGACGAACTCTAGACTTTGCAACATCATTGGGTGAATGGGATAATCAAGAGGGGAAAAACAAGAAAGTGAATGACCATCCAGAGTCCGAAAAAGAAGAAGAGGTTAATTACTCTGAAGAGCAGTATCCTCCAGCGGACGATAAATACAAACGGTTGGAAGATCGCCTCAATGCTATGGAGATCCAGAGGGTACCCTGATTGGATTTTGAAGAACTAGGACTTGTCTCAGGGGTTGTCATCCCACAAATTCAAGATCCCCACTTTCGCTAAATATGACGGTGTCTCTTGTCTGAAGTTGCATTTAAGGTCATACATCAGGAAAATTCAACCCCATACTGCGGATAGGAACCTATGAGTGCATTTCTTCCAAGAAAGCTTGTCGGGGACGTAGTTGAATTGGTTCTGTCAGTTGGAAGGGACCAATATTCGCAACTGGGAAGATTTGGCTGCTTCTTTTTATAAGAAATACCAGTATAACGCAGACTTAGTTCCAACTCGGACACAGTTGAAAGGTATGTCTATGGGTGCAGGTGAAGGTTTCAAAACTTATGCTCAAAAATGGCGGAATCTCATGGGAAGAGTCCAACCCCCTCTATCTGACAGAGAATTGGTGGATATGTTCTTAGGAACGCTATCTGGTTCATTCTTCAACCACCTAATTCGAAGCTCCTCGGCTGGATTTACCGAATTAATCATGACTGGTGAGCGGGTAGAAGCTGGTATAAAAAAATGGCAAAATTCAACGAGATGCATCCTCAAGCACGATGAAGAAACCCTTTGCTGGAAAGAAGGAAGTCAGTGTTGCATACGACCATAGGAATCAAAACAAAATTGAACGTCGCCCGACGGTAGGGGCTGTTATGATTTCTAATCCTGCACCAAATCAGTAGAGAAATTATCAACACAGGCCAGAGGCGCCCATGAGACGATTCACCTGAATCAACATGACCTTGTCCCAAGTTCTGTCGCATCTTTCGAAATCCAATCCGGTGACCCTAAAAGAAGCTCCCAAGAACCCCAATACGGATTCTCCTTACTACAATCTGAATGCTCGATGTGCCTATCATTCTGAAAGCCCTAGACATGATACCAATGATTGTTGGGCCTTGAAGAATAAGGTACAATACCTTATCGAGGCGAAAGAGATTGAATTTGATCCCCTAGAAACACCTAATGTGATAACAGTGCGAATGCCCAAAACACGGTCAAGGTGTCAATGTTGTTGATGATGAGTGTTTTGTTTCCTCTGTGAATGATTTAACTACTCCTCTTTTGACCATTAAACAGAATCTATTGCAATCCGGTCTGTTTCTGAGTTATGATGAAAGTTGTCAATTATGTGTGTCTCTACCAATGGTTGTTTATTACTTAATGTAGGCGTCCAATGCCTGATGGCTAACAGTGAAATCCTGTTCGAAAAAGTTCCTCTTATCAGAAGTTCCTGTGAAGATGTCTCAATAGTCACCATCTTCGACAATCCTCCCAGGGTCTCCACCAAAAGACTCGTTTGGATTACATATGTTCCAAGGTATGCTCCCCTGATCATCACCATGCCAAAGCCAATACCATATTCTTCGGATAAAGTTGTTCCCTGGAACTATGGGGCTGACGTCTACTACTATGGCGTCAAGCAAGATTTGTTGTCTATCCAAGACAAAACTGAGAAAGACACTGATCCTAACATCGTCAATATCGTTAGGACCAGTAAGATAACAAGAAGTGGAAGGATATTCTCACCTGAGATCTCTCCAAAGACCATTACTACTCCTATAATTATTCCCACTACCTCTCCTACCGGCATTCCAAGTAATACTCCTGTTAATAAACCTATTGTTATTCCTGCGACCAAGACAATGGGCAAGGAGGTACTATCTGAGCCTGTCCAGATGAAGGTACATCCAGAGGATATTCCTGAAGTTTCCAGAAAAGAAATAGAGGAGATACTAAAAATAATCAAGAAAAGTGACTACAACATCATGGAACAGTTGGGGAAAACCCCCTTGAAAATATCAATGTTGGCTTTTCTTTTGTGTTCTGAGGCCCATGTCAAATCCCTAGTAAAGTTTCTAAAGACCACCCACGTGCCCCAAGAGACTTCCATTGACTAATTTGAGAATTTTGTGGCCAGTATAACTGCTGGTAACAGATTAGGCTTTTCTGATGCCGACTTGACTCCCAAAGAAAGGAAACACAATGATGCCTTACACGTCTCCAATGAGTGCAGGGGCACTATGCTAGCCCATGTTCCGGTGGATACAGGCTCATCGCTGAATGTCCTGCCAAAAAATGCTCTTGACCGGCTAGACTGCGAGGGACTCACTTTAAAACTGAGCAACATTGTGGTGAGGGCCTTTGATGGTTCTAAGAGAACAGTGCACGGAGAAGTTGACATCCCTATAAAAGTTGGAACTCATACTTTTGATTCAACTTTCTACGTGATGGATATCCTCCCTTCCTATTCATGTCTTTTGGGCCGACCCTGGATTCATGGCGCTAGTGTCGTCACCTCTACATTACATCAAATGTTGAAGTACCCAATCAAGGGAAAAATCATTATTGTCCACGGGGAAGAGGAATATATGGTCAACAACCTGAACTCTTTTAGGTACGTGGAAATGGATGGTGAGTTCATCGAAACCCCGTGTCATCATTTCTAGGAGGTCCCACAAACAGTTGCGACAACCAAGACTACTACCAAGACTCCAAAAGTTACCAGACCTCCATTGAAAATAGCCTCTCTGAAAGATGCCATAGCAGTGATCGAAGAAGGTGGATGCAATATCTAGGGTCAACTTCTGGATATTCCTTATAAATCCAACAAATTTGGTTTAGGTTTTACTTCAGAAGCACAAAGAGATGTTCGACGAACTCGCGCTGGGTGCCACCTTTGTGTATCAACAACCAGGGAGTCAATGTAGTAGAAGACAGTGATGGCAGCTGTGACCTGGATGAGTGGATTTTTTCAACCATCAGCGGAGGACTCAACAACTGGGAAGCCAAAGAATTTTTCCCTATTACTTTTCTTCAAGAGTAGTTGTCTTTCAATTTTTGTCAGATTTCTAATAATTAGATAATTTAGACTTTAAAACCTTGTGTCTTACCCGAGGCACAACGGTCCATTTGTGAGGGTTGTTGCTTCATCTTCATATGTCATCAATAAATCATGGACGTTGTTGCATGCAAAATTTTACGCTCATTGTTTTTCTTTTTTTAACCTTTATCATTTTTCAAAGATAGTTATGCTCTTACACACACTCATGTATCAAAATGCAGATCCACACCCACTCAGGATCCCATGGGTAACGATTCTGCTATGCCCTATCATAACTTTGAAAATCCGATCTACCAAGCCGAAGACGAAGGTGAGGAAGATTGTGAGGTACCGGGAGAGCTAGCCAGGTTATTGCAACAGGAAGAAAGGACCATACAACCCCACGAAGAGCCAGTGGAAACAATTAACCTAGGTACTAAAGAGGACAAGAAAGAAGTCAAGATAGGTGCCAACCTGAAGCTTAGTTTCAAGAAGCACCTAACTCAGTTACTACATGACTATGTCGAGGTCTTTGCCTGGTCATACGAAGACATGCCAGGACTCGACACTGATATCGTGGTCCATCGTCTACCAACAAAAGAAGACTTCCCTCCGGTAAAACAGAAAGTATGATGCATGCTGTTGTACCCCAAAATTTTCCCTCTCATTTATCAAATATTTTCTCACAAGGATCTCTCTTGGTTCAAGACTGCACTAGGATTGATTAACTCAAGACACCTCCTTAAGCACTGATGACCAAAATTAGGGTTTGATATTGCACAAGGATAATTGAACTTTAAATGCTTCATATAACTTTAATGGATCATTATGGACCCCCAAGATTACTCATGTCAAGTTTCAAGCCTTGGATCACACTTTTGCTCAGTCAATTGAGCAGTTGAGCTAAAAATCAGCTGTATTGAGGAAAAAGTCAACTATGGCCAATTTACAGTCAAACTTCATAATTTTTTATCCACATCAACATTATAAACTCATATGTATAATTTGATCAAGTTTGGATCACAATTCCTCAAGAAATTTGATCAAATCATCAAAAGGGCAAAATGGTTAAAATTAGGGTTTTGACTGAGAAGGGGCGATTTCTGATTTTTGACCTAGCAAATGGTCAATTGATTTAAAGAATGATTTCAAGAGTTCAATTGCATCATTTTGACCTAATGTCATGACCCAAAACATTGCTTAAGATCAATTGAATTGATAGTGAATTTCCAGTCAACTGATCAAAAGTCAACTGTACACTAAAAAGTCAAACATTGACTTTTTGGTCAAAATCCAATGTCAAATATCACAATTCATCAAAACATGTAAAAATATGAAACTTATTCATCAAGAAATCAAAAATTCAAGATTTCAATTGGAAAAGTCAAATTTTCTAACTTAGAAATTTTTCTAAGTGTTAGAAAGTTAACATTTTTTCATAACTTTGTGCCAAATTTCCACCATGATGCAAGATGGTTCAAGGAAAACTTCCAACATGAAATTTGTAGATCTCAATGAGATATAAAACATTGTAGAGCAGAAATTTTTCTAGAAATGCTTGGATTTCAAGTTATGAATTTATGAAGATATGTCCATGAAGCTAAAAATACTTAGTGAAATTTTGAGTATTTTAGTCAGGATTTTGACCTAACTTCATGGCAAATTTTCACCTAGTTCCAAATTGATTCTTCAAAAATGTCCAACATGAAAGTTGTATAGGATGTTCTAAGCTTTTCAAAATGTCCAAGAACTTGAAGAGATCATTTTTTATCTAGGAGATTCGAAGACTTGAAGTTGGCATGATAAACTTGAATTATAAGTCATTTTTGTGATGAACTCATAATCAAATCTCATAACCTTATCATTCAATCTCACTTTAAAGGCCATGTTGCTTCTAAATCTCTCCATAATTAAGTAATTACACAGACTCTAAGTGTATTACACAAGGATTTGATGTTTTGTCCAAGTCTTGATACCATTTATGGTTGAAATTGCAAAAAGTAACATATCTATTCTTGTAAAGCAAGCTTTTTCACAATGTCAACCCTTTCTTGAGCTTCTCAATGGCTCCATCTGCATACACTCAACCTAGCAACTCAGAAGAAGCATGTTTAAAGTGATTCAACCACTCTACATAGCTTGTACCATACATTGGGATTTTGGTTTTCCACTTTGCTTCAAAAACAAGCAAAAATGCCATAACATGTGATCTTGGTAATCTGACCATCTCAAGTCTCCAAACCTTTTCCTATATATCAAGACACTCTTATGCAAATGAGAGGGAAAATTTACAAGCCCTTAAACCCTCTCATACACTCTAAAACCCGAATTGACCAAAAATCACCATTTTAAAGCTTTTGAAACCTTAACTTCAAAACTCATCACTCTTGCAACTATTGTCCAAACAAATCCTCTAAACACTTCATATATATTATATAGAAATTATCCATAACCATGTTTCCTCACTGTAACATCATTTTCATTATCCACCATTTTCAAAATCCACCATTGCAACTTGACTTGAGTAGACCAATCTAGAAACTTTCAAGGCAAATTAAAAGTTGCAACATACTCACCAAGGTCCCAGGAAGCTAAAGCAATCAACATATTGCTTCTGGAGGTCGTGTAGAGGCCATTGAATTTTTGCATCAAGAGGTAAGTTTTCTAACTTCGAAATCTTGATAAAAGCATCATTTGCACTTACTTTCAAAAGATAAAATGTAGATATGATATCTATGAAGCTAACCATCTCCTTAAATTTCATTTTAATTGACTGTGGGATGAGAATTTTAAAACTAATTTTTTTGGACATTTAGATTTTCAGTTTGGTACAGGTAGAAATCCGTGAGTTATAGTAGGAATAAATAAAAAATAATTACATATTTGAAATCCTTGCGAAATTCTAAGCAAGTTTCATTTTTACATTTTTAAATTTGATTGAGAAATGAGGAAGTTAGAGTTTTTTTTGAAAAAAAAAATGAAAAATACATGTTATTACAGTAACAGTAACATCGTGCAGGAGGAAGAAGGAGGAGGGCCTGACCATTTTCAAATTTTTACATCCAAGTTCATTTTATATTTAATGATTGTTATTTCACTAACGGATGTAACATCCACCCCAGTGGCAAGCAGCGTGCATTTCATGTCACTTTTACCTTAAGGGCGCGGGTTCAGAGCATAGTGAACCCCCCCCCCCCCCCCCCCCCCCCCCCGCCCCCCCCCCCCCCCCCCCACCCCCTTTTGCATATTTTGATATTTTGTGATTTTGTGATTTTAGGAAGCAATTTTCTCATATAATATTACGCAAATGCATGGTGGACAAGGAAACATGCCTGGCCTAGTGGTATTATTTTGAGCCTTGAGTTCAAGCCTTGGCAGGACCAAAAATCTTATTTTTATCACTTGACTCATTTTACATTTTTAACAAACTTCAACAATTTATTTAACCCATCAAGTTAAATCCTTTTGAACTAATTTTTTACACACTACTAGTTTATTAGGTCTATTTTATGAATATATAAAAATCTCACCAAAAATATTTTTATTTTCATTATTCGTGATTTATTCAAAGTAGCATCTTTTAGTTTTTTTTATTTATGAAAAACAAAAACAAATTTCTTAACAAATTTCTTTTCTTGATTAAATTAATTTTTAACTTAGTTTTTGCTTTGAATTTCTTTTCTAATTAAATTAAATTATAATTTAGGGGTTTTAATTAATTAAATTCTTTCCTTTTATTAGTTTAATTAAATCAAGACTTTTCATAAACAAAAAAACCTAAAAATGCTTTCTTGATTAATTTTATTTCTTTTAAACTAGGGTTTAATTTTACTTATTTTAATTAATTATTTTTTTAGATAATTAAGTTAAAACCATTTTCTTCAAAATCTAAACAAAAATCATTTCTTTTCCATTATCTTCTTGTTTATTTATTCAATTATTGTACATTTATTCAATATGGTTGTAATAGTTAATTAGGTTTAATTTTATTGCAATCCCCATTTATTAATTTGTACACCCCTACCCTAATGATGTAATAGCGTAGTAATTTTAATTTTCGCAATTTATCGCTTTATATAAATGCTAGTAATTAGGGCTTGTATGGAAAGATAAAATCAACAAGTAGCAAACCCTAATCAAAGACTAAACAAAGCATGAAAATCAATACACTTACACACAAACACCCCTAGACTAAAATTCACTTGGTTGCCTTACAAAAATGACTATATTATGCATGTGAGGTATCTTAGCAAAAAATAAGCCAAAATACAAGATCATAGTCCCTCGGTGACGCTATCTATGTTGCCTTTTCAAAATAATCTTAGTCCCTGAAGAATAATGCTAAGATACCTTGCAACATTGCTAATCATGGTTATACGATGACCCACACCTGTCCCATTTACATCCAAAGATAGGGTTACTTACCAAATTAATGGTAAGATAACAATGTCAAAGGAAAGCGGAAATAAACATAAAAGACTTTTGAATAGGTAGCATGCCCCTAGTTACTTGCTCACTTTCAAAACAAAACATCCTTTCTGTTTTCAAAACAAACACCTACACTTTCAAAACATCTTACAAACTTGAAAACATTTTCAAAAGATCAACATCTTTGTATTCATTCTTACGAACGAGAATCATTACAAAGTTTGCCTAAATAATGGCCTCTTTACAAAATACTTTCAAAAACCACACAAAGCATAATTTCAAACAAAAGCAAGTGATCTAGCAAGTAACTAAGAGCCCATGGAAAACCATGGATGAAAAGGGTGCTAATAAGTTCCCTTTTCATAATCTATCCCTCGAACTCAAGAAATAATATCAAAGGTCTTTCCTGTGATTTTTCACCTTTCCTTTTGGATAAAATAAAAGTCGGTGGCGACTCTTGCTAACCACAACATTTGCAATCAAATACAAAACACCCAACTCAGTTCTCCCACCGTATCACAGAATTGGCGACTCTGCTGGGGAGAATACTAAAAGTGGGGTTACCTTAGGTTTAGATCACATTTACTTGCTTTCTTTGTTTGCTTGTTTGCTTTGCATTATGGTTCTTTGTTTGGGTTTGAATCCTCTACCTAGATTTGGGATACCTTATAGGTAAGTAGCAATACGTTGTGCAAAGTGTGCGGGGTATACCGACATGGTCTAAGAAATAGCTACGTTAGTGCGACATATTTATGGGTACCGGTAGCCCTTGAGTAGTTAAGGAGAATATGGGACGGCTGAGTGATGTCATGAAGCACTAATGAACTTCTAGAACCTTTACTTGACCAACTTGGCCATTAGGACGTAGTGAGATGACCGAATTTGGTGCAGTCCGAAGTTGGTAGATACTCGATACTACACTCATTGAGGTTTGGTTTTTTGGGATATTTCGATCACCATTAAAGAGGCTTGCGCTGAAACAATGACCAAAAAACAAATCGGTGATATTGAGCTCCTTAGAACCCGGTTACTATTACTAGGACAGGTTTGAGCCAACTAAACTTCAAGAGGGTACTTACCTATGAGACTCCATGCAAGCCTAAACATAAGGACTTGTTTGCCTTGTGTATATTTACTTGTACATAACATCATAAACATCATAACATCATACTCATTCACTAACCATTTCAAGGATCTTGAGATTTATCTTTGTTCTGTTTTGTAGGACATGGATTCTATCCGCAGGAAAACTATTCAAGTCAACCTTGTAAGGATCCCTCCTCAACTTAAAGAGCTAGCATCAAGGATTCATGAAAATTATCCATTTACCGAAAGACATGGTCTCCTACTAAACTTGGTCACCTCCAACACTGATGAAGACATGATGAAGGTGCTCTTTCAGTTCTTTGATCCCTTACACCATTGCTTCACATTTCCCGATTATCAAATTGTGCCAACTTTGGAAGAATTCTCCCAACTCTTGAGGATTCCCATTCTCAATCAACTACCTTTCAACAGTACGGAAAGAGATCCAAGGCCAGAAGAGATTTATCAAGCTCTACATTTGCAACTATCTGATATCACAAATAATTGGGAAACAAGGAGTGGTGTCAAAGGCTTCCTAGCGAAATTCTTGTTTGAGAAAGCCCAAAACTGTTGGAACTCTTTGGATTTGCAAGATTTTGAGGAAATTGTGTCTCTCCTCGTCTATGGGATAGTTTTGTTTCCAAATCCTAACCAACTCATAGATGTGAACACCGTCAAAATCTTCATGTCTCGTAACCCGGTGCCTACTTTGCTAGGGGACATCCTACATTCCTTTCACACTCGCACCATGATGACAAGAGGTATCCTTATGTGTTGTACTCCTCTCTTGGAAATATGGTTTATTTCGCATCTTCCCCAATCTGTATTGAAGAACGAGCAAGGTTCAAGGTGGTCACATAGGTTGATGATGCTCAAACATTCATACATTCATTGGTGTTCCCAATCTATAGAGAATGTTACTATTGTCGACCGTTATGGAGAATTCCCTAATGTACCTTTACTTGGAATTAGGGGAGGTATCACCTACAACCCCTGCTTAGCCTTAAGACAATTTGGTTACGCCCGAAGGGATGGCCCATATGATATGCTCATTCAAGGTTTGGTATTTGACTACGAGAATGACGATCAAGGTCATCGCCAGAGATTTATCCGAGCTTGGAAGATGTTGAACAAGGTAGATAGCAAGACATTGGGGCATAAGAATTCCATCCCTCTTGAGCCTTACCTCAAATGGGTACGAGCTCGTGCTCAAAGTCTTATGATGCCTTACCCCTCCATTCTCCCAGTAATCATAGAGCCTATTGCAGAAGGGGGTGTCTCGTACACTATCCTGCATCCTGACATGCCCACCTCTCTTGAAGACTTACAAAGGGATTGGATACAGCTTAAAGGGGAGCGAGACACTTTCGAAGCCCAATTCTACGCCAGTGAGAAGAAGGTTTTGGAACTCACTAAGCAACTTCATGAGGAGCGGAGCCTGAATGCCTTCAAACTCTGATTTATTAATATGACGTGTGTTCTCTTTTTGGTCTAAAGCAATTTTAAATCACTAAGTTCCTTGAAATCATTGCATATTCATTTACCATTCATCATAACATAAGCAGGTTTCTTACGACAAGTCTCCTCATCTTTCTACTATTTATTTCAGTAAGATGGATCTCGTGCAGACGGTAAAGGACCTCCAAGCACAGAATTCTCAGTTTCAGCAGTTGTTCTTAACTCTATCCAAAGGACAAGAGGATCTGAAAACCTTGCTGATTGAAGAAAAGAAGAAGAAAAAGAAAGTAACCGGAGTTCTGAATATGGGAAGAAGATTCCAAGGACAAGCAAGAAGGACCCTAGACTTTGCAACGTCATCTGGTGAGAAAGATAATCAAGATGGGAAAGGCAAGGAAGCAGTTGTCCAACAAGAGTCCGAAGAGGAAGAAGAGGAGGATTACTCTGAAGAGCAGTATCCCCCAGCCGACGACAAATACAAGCATCTGGAAGAACGACTAAGCGCAATGGAAATCTAGAAAGTGCATGGGCTAGGCTTTGAAGAGCTAGGTCTGGTGTCTGGGATTATCATTCCACCAAAATTCAAGGCGCCGATATTTGTTAAATACGACAGAGTTTCATGCCCTAAAATGCATCTCCGATCCTATGTGAGGAAGATACAGCCTCACACTGGATAGAGATTTATGGGTCCACTTTTTCCAAGACAGTCTATCTGGAACTCAACTTAATTGGTTCTACCAATTAGAAAGGGCCAACATCCACAATTTGGAAGATCTTGCCATTTCTTTCTATAAACAATATCAGTACAACACAGACCTTGCTCCTACCCGTACTCAACTCCAGATTATGGCCATGGCTTCGAATGAAGGTTTCAAAGACTACGCTAAAAAATGGAGGGACTTAGCAGGAAGAGTCCAGCCTCCCCTTTCCTAAAGATAACTAGTAGACATGTTTTTGGGTACCTTGTTCGGTCCTTTATTTAATCATTTAATTAGAAGCTCCTCAGCAGGCTTCACTGAATTAATCCTGACCAGAGAAAGAGTGGAAGATGGGATTAAGAGTGGGAAGATCCAGAAAGATGCATCCTCAGTCGCTGTAAGAAAACCCTTTATAGGGAAGAAAGAGGTTGGTGTTGTGTATCCTCAAAGGAACCAAGAAAGAACTGAACACCGTCCAATGGTGGGGGCTATCATGATCCTTAAGCATGTGCCTACTCAACAAAGGAACGATCAACCTAGAACAAAAAGACTAGTAAGACAATTTACCCAGATTAATATGACACTATCTCAAGTACTGCCACATTTGTTAAGATCCAATCTGGTAACTTTGAAAGAAGCTTCGAAGAATCCTAACACAATCTCTCCTCATTATCATCCTAATGCTCGTTGTGCATACCATTTAGAAAGTCTGGGCCATGATACCAACAACTGTTGGGCTTTGAAAAACAAGGTGCAATACCTTCTTGAAGCAAAATAAATTGAGTTTGATTCTCCTGAAATCACAAATGTTATCACCACTCTTATGCCCAAGCATGGTCGTGGTGTCAATGCTGTTGAAGATGACATGTTTGTTTCTACTGTTGATGAACTTGTTACTCCTCTCCTGACCGTCAAGAAGAACCTATTGAAGGTCTGTTTATTTCTGGGCTGTGATGAGGGCTTCCATTTCTGTTTATCCCTATCAACTAGTTATCATTTATTGAAAGCAGGTGTTCGGCGCCTAATGGATGGCAAAGAGATTTTGTTTGAAAAGACTCTTGTTCCAGTTGTTTCTTACAAAGATGTTTCAATAGTAACCATTTCCGCCAATCCTTCCTGGGTATCCACCAAAAGACCCATTAAGATTACATCAGTTCCTAAAGTAGCTCCACTAATAATTACTATGCCAGGTCCAATCCCGTATTCATCAGATAAAACTGTCCCATGGAATTATGGGGGCGACGTCTACTATCACGGTGTCAAGCAAGATTGGTTGGCTGATGAAGACTCAATTCTTAAGAAGGCTAACCCCGACATCAGTAACATTGCGAGAACCACCAAGATAACTCGAAGTGGAAGAGTATTCTCTCCCGAGATTGCTCCTCCAAATACTGTTACTGGCCCTGTAATCATCCATGTTCCTGTTCCTACTAACACTACTACTACTACTACAATCCCTTTGATTACCCCTGCTCACACTACTACTACTACTACTACAATTCCTATAGTTACACCTGCTGACACTCCTACCGCCGAGTCGACTGAGGCTCGGTGTTGCACCCCAAAATTTGCCATCTCATGTTTTCCAAAGTCTTCCCCCTGCATGGTTGACCAGAAACCCTTGCCTAAGGAAAAAGAAAATTTTTTAGTGGTGCTTTAAGTACCTTTCGATTGGCATTCTAAAAGACCCTTCGATTGGTATTCTGAAGGAGCCTTTCAATTGGTATGGACAAACACTTCGATTGGCATTATGGAAAAACACTTCGATTGGGCATTTGGCACTCTTCGATCAGGCTTTGATTAGTAATCTTCGATTAGGTGTTTGGAACCCTTCGATCAAGCTTTGGTCTGCAAGTCTTCGATTGAGCCCTGGACCTCCTTCGATCAAGCTTTGGTGTGCAAGTCTTTGATTGAGCATTGGACCCCTTCAATCAAGTCAAGTTCACAATGCTTCGACTAGTACTTTAGAGGGTCCTTCGACTGGAACTTCATACTTTACCTCAATCAGAACATCAGAACGAAATAACCTTCGAATGGCATTTCAGTGCAGAGTTTCTATTAATCTAAGATGCTCTGATGAAGGAAGTTCTGAACACTTCAAATCAGAACTTAGACTCATCACAAGGCTAAGGGCTGGTCGAAGTTGTCTAATAGGGAATGTTCTAAATAGATTCGAATTGGACTTTGAAGCTGGCAAAGAAGGCAGATTCGAAGGAATGAAGTAGGCTGGCATGACTAAGCAAAAACACATATCCTAACCTGTCCAGGTTCACCCAAAGTTCACAATGGCATGTGTCCCTTGCAAATATGCAATCGAAGCAGGGGAGTCTCAATCGAAGGGGCTGTGACATCGAAACTGGAGTAGTTCGAATTGGGACTTTGAAGCAATCGAAGCAGGGGGAGTGTCAATCGAAGGGAAGTGGATCTATAAGTCAGCTTTCGATTTTCATCATGGTGGAGGCCCAAACAGCTCATAACAGGCTGGCAGTAACGCACGAAAGCAGATTGACACGTGATTGAATCAAATATAGCAAGTATTTATGAAAAAATCAAATCAAATTCGTGTAAAGGCATGGTGTGGACAAAAAGATTGAATTAGGCTATTTTTGGAATGATATTGAAAGTAAATCAAATCAAGAATCAAGACATTGATTGAGGAAGATTGAGGCCAGGTTTTCAACCCTAATTCATTCCATTATATATAAGCAAGCCTCACAGATCAAAGACACACGAAAAAAAACGCTCAAAAATTCTGCAGAAACGGCCACACAACTTTGAGAAAAAAGCTTGAGAACCTGGGATCTGAAATTGCACTTAGAGACCTTTTCAGGATCAAACAAAGGTTCCAATCGCTTCCTTGGACCTCACTGAAGTAGTACCAATCATTATCGTGTGCTCTCCTGCCCCAAAAAGCCCTGTAAGTATCGCTCTGAACCACCATACTCATGGAATCGTAAAGCTTCAGTCTTGCATCCTTTCATTGAAATAATTGCATATTCATACTCTGTGTTGTATTCTGAAACTTTTGGAATCATTGAATTTTATTTTCATAGCCTCTAACGCCATACCCAGTTCTAGGGTTCGTGTATCTCGTTTTTGGGGTTTTTAATTGCAGGCAAAATCAATGCAAATAAGGGCCATGGATGAGTTCAGAGGAGTGAGACGAGTACATTGGTACTCTGGGATTCCATTTTTGTGGTCTAGGAAGAATTTTTGAGAGAGGCTACGAATCTTCCTGTGGAACAAAATCTGCAGGTAATCTAACCAGGTTTTGTGAAGAAGATGAAGAGGTGTCATAACGTGATTGGCCAATTTGAATCAGTGGCGCGTTCTTTTATTTTGTAGGCTTAGTATTTTGTTTCTTTATTTGATATTTTCTCCTTATTATCATAACAAAGAGAACAAGTTGGCTGGTTGGTGAGCGTGTTAGTGCAGGACCCATTGGGACCTGGGTTCGAATCCCAGGTCCCCCAAACTTTGTTATCATTTTGTTTCAGGCGTTCACATGCAGCGTTTCAGGCAGGGAGCACCATATACCTCCAGATCTCAAAGGCCAGGTGGTTCCAGATTCAGATCCAATAGTCCAGGATGGAGGTTCACCATGAACCCTGGTCAACAAGTGTACACGTAATCTGAAAGTCAAAGCAGGCTGGAATATGTTTGGGCCAAGAAAATGCTGACCAAACCTCCTGATTTGGGGCCCAGCCCCCCCCCCCCCCCCCCCCTTGGTTTACTTCTTTTCTATTTTCTTTCTTTATTTAATTTGTTTTCATTATTTTTATTGTTAATTAATCAACCCTTAATTTTTCTCATAAAAATCAGAAAACACAAAAAATAATATTTATTAACTTCACTATTTTATTTTTGTAAATAAATTGCAGCAAATTAATTTAGTTTTTAATTAGGTTTAATCTTAACATATTTTGCATTAAATTAAAATTGATATAGAATTAGGATTTTGACATATTTTTACCTTTCTAATTTTATTTCCTTAATTAAAATAAAACTCAGAAATATTTTCTTTTAATTAATTAATTCCATTATTAATTTAGACTTAATCCTTAATTCAAAAAAGAACAAAAAATATGCTTTCTTTAAATAAAAAGGGTCAAAACCCTAGGACATTCCGATTCAATTTTCTCGCGCGTATTATTTTTGATCCATATAATTGTAATTGCTCCGAGGATGTAACAGCTTTAACTTAGGATTTTATTTACCGCTTTTATTTACTTTTTCGCATTTAATTTTCAAGGGTTTGTTTTTGGCGATGTAAATACCCGACGCCTTGTAATAGCTTAGCTTTATTTTCCGCAATTTATTTTCCACAACCATTAACTGCTAGATGTTTGAATAATAGGCTATGCATGACAAGATTAACCTTTAATTTAAAATCAACCGTAGCTCACCATAACATGTACAAAGATAATATAAACTGAAAATTAACACACTCGCACATGCCACTCCTAGGGTACGCCTCACTTGGTTGCCTCGAACGTGGTCATTGAGTATAGGAAGTCTTAGAGGTCGCCCTCCTGTCCAAAGATCAAAGTTGCCTCGAAACGGTTGCCTCGGATAAAATGATTTAAGACATTAGGGTTACCGCTAAGGCGTCCTAACATTGCTTTAGTGGCCACACGTCCCTTAAATCGAATTAACCCGAAAACTCCAACGACGGTGCTACCTACTCCTCAATAGTGGGATAGCATTGTCTAAAGGATATTTGCACAGTTTAATTCCTTTTTGAGTAGGTAGATGTTCTTAAGTACTTGCTCCTTTTAAAAAACAAAAACAAAACTTTTCGCACTTACACTCTCTTCAAAAACAAAACTCTTTTCAAAACCCACAAACACAAAGAAAAGCAAACTTTTGAAAACATAGTAAGCAAGTACCTAAGAGCCCGTGGATAACCACGGATAGAAAGGGTGCTAACACCTTCCCTTTCTATAATCTACCTCCCGAACCCGAGAAACATCTCGAAAAGGAATTTTTCTGTGCTTTTGTCCTTTCCTTGTTGGATAAAATAAAAGATGGTGGCGACTCTTGCTTACCGCTACATCTTGCGGAAAAAAATGCAAACACAAACCAGCATTCCAAAACAGTCAGTTCTCATTCCCACCGATCGCCAGAACTGGCGACTCTGCTGGGGAGATTATATAAGTAAGGTGTACCTTAGGATTAGATCACTATGTTTTCAATTGTATGCTTTGTATGCTTTAATTTTGTAGGCTTGCATCGGAATTCTATAGATCCTAACCTGGATCTGGGGATACCCTTTAGGTAAGTAGCAATAAACTGTGAGGGATCTGTCCGGCGTAGACCGACATGGATGAAGCAGTAGCTACGTTGGTGTGGCACCTTAGTCTGTACCGATATCCCTTGTGTTGAAACAAGGAGAATATGGGTCTTCTGAGGAGTCATTAAGCACCAACTAACCTTAGAACCTTAAATTGACCAACTTGGCCATAGAACAGTAGCAGTATGCTACACTCATTGAGACTAAACTCTCGCGATGATTCCGGCCGCAAGAAAAGTTTGCTAAACTGGGATTATGACCGATTGAGGGTAGTCAGTGATATTGAGATCCTCTAGAACCCGGTTACTATTTTTAGGACAGGTTTTAACCAAGTGAACTGAAAGAGGGTAGTACCTAAGCTCCATGCCAGCCTGAAATCTAAGGGCTCTTTTGTGTGACTTGTGTGCCTTCAAATCTGAACTACTTGCACATTCTTGTTATCTGACAACATGAGTTCCTTGCAGGTTTTGTTTACAGTCCTTATCCAATAATTTGGACTTATTGCAGGGTTTACTTACAGCACCTCACACTTTTGCTTAAACGCATATCATACACATCATAACATCATACCTTAACATTTCCTTAACCATTTCAAGGATCTCAAGGGTCTGTGATGCAGGTTATGGTAAATCAAATGTCTAGCAAGGGGAAAAGGGGATTTATTTTCCTCTAGCCAAGGTTGTCTAGAAATCCAAACACGACAACTTGAGTCAGGGGCTATGACCCACTCGATATGGTGAGCTTGACTCTTGAAGAAGGACTCTCAGCAACATGAAGTTCCTTCAATCAAGCTACCAGATTCAGATTCTAACAGTTTCTTGTTTACCCCGCGAGATCCTTGAAAACATTGCATACATATATCATACATATCATTGCTTAACAGGTCTCCCAGTACAGGTCTCTTATCTTCTTCGCTGTTTATTTCAGCAATCATCATGTCTACTGAACCTTCCACTGAGCAAGCTATCAAGGCCCTCCAGGCCCAGAATGCCCAATTTCAAGAGTTGGTCATGAGCCTAGCTAAGGTTCAGCAGGACCTGAAGACCCTGATTCTGAAAGAGAGGAAGAAGAAGAAAAAGAGGACCATCCTGTTCAACACTGGACGCAGGTTTGGAAACGGGCTGCAGAATGAGGTTAACCTGACCACCTCATCTGGAGGGAAAGACAATCCACAAGAAAGGAGGGCTCCTAGCCCTGAAGTCTCTGACAATGAGACAGACTATGATGAAGAACAGTATCCTCCTGCTGAGGATAAGTACAAACAACTGGAAGACCGTTTGAGCGCTATGGAGATACAGAAGGTGCCCGGTCTGGACTTCGGAGATCTAGGTCTATCCTCTGGGGTGGTGATTCCCCATAAATTCAAGGCACCTCCCTTTGCCAAGTATGACGGAGCTTCCTGTCCAAAGTTGCACCTCCGGTCATATGTAAGAAAGATCCATCCTTACTCTGCTGATAAGAACTTGTGGATCCATTTCTTTCAAGACAATCTTTCAGGGACTCAGCTTGAGTGGTTCTATCAGTTGGACGGAGTCAGTATCCGCAGCTGGGAGGATTTGGCTACTGCGTTCTATAGGCAGTATCAGTATAACTCCGACCTCGCTCCTACGTATACCCAACTCCAGGGTATGTCAATAGGGACGGGTGAAGGATTTAAAGAGTATGCTCAAAAATGGAGAGAACTTGCCGGAAGGGTGCAACCACCTTTAGCTGATCGTGAACTTGTTGATATGTTTTTGGGGACCCTGTCTGGTCCATTCTTTAACCATTTGATCAGAAGCTCTTCAGCCGGGTTCACCGAGCTAATACTGACCGGCGAAAGGGTCGAAGCTGGCATCAAAAGTGGGAAGATTCAAGAAGATACACCTTTGATGCTCAAAAAAAGCCCTACAATGGGAAGAAAGAGTCCAATGGTGTGTATGGTCAAAAGGGTCATCATGACCAATACGTAGGAGAAATCTTGATCTCTAATCCTACGCCTGCTCAACAAAGACAGGGGCATCAGCGTAAGGAGGTCATGCCTAAAAGACAATTCACTAAGATCAACATGTCACTGGGTCAAGCGCTACAACACATGTTGAAGGCAGAGCTGATTACGTTAAAGGCTCCTCTCCAGAACCCAAATACTTCCGCTCCTACCTATCATCCCAATGAAAGGCGTGCATACCACTCTAACAGTCCGGGACATGACACAAACAACTGTTGGGCTCTGAAGAACAAGGTCCAAGACATGATTGATGCCAAGGAGATCAAGTTTGACCCTCCAGAGACTCCAAACATAATCACTGCTCCTATGACGAATCATTGAAAGCTTTTGTTCATTTGAATTTTCAAGTTGTAATCTCTTTGTTATTCAAACAATTATCTATTAATGCCAAACTTTGTTTCATTAATGCATTGCATATATTTGTCTTGATTTGGTCCAATCATTTTCATTACATTTAAATTATGCTTTTTACTCACTTTATGACATTCAACTCTTGCTAAAAGCTACAAGCCTTTAGAGGGAGGATGACGAAACAATGCCATAATCTCATACAGTATGCTTTTGGATAGACCTTGCTGACGATGTACAAGCGTTTTTTTCAAATACTAAACACTGTAGTTATAAGGAAGATAATCCCTAGTCAACCCCTTCGAGCTAAAGAAGTAGGAGTTTTCTGTTTTAAACACAAATTGAAACCTCTAATTTAAACCTGGGGAAGGGTAGTCTCTCAGTTAATTCAAAAAGGTGCGCATTGAGGTCGCAAAACTCTCAGTTCATAATACAACAAACGACATCAAAAGCATTCCTCTGGAATCAAAAGACAGTGGTGGTTCCTTATCTCATAGGCAGTCAATCTCTCAAAAGAAAAAGCCCACTGAGCCAAAACCTATAAAGGAGGCTTAAGGAAGCTGGGGCATCCCGCTGACTGTAATCTCGAAAACATAAACAGTCAGGCAAAAGTTAGGGATAATAAATCAAAAGAACGAGGTCATTACAAATCCTCGACAACATGAAAAATGTTGCAAAAAAAAAATGATGACTGCCTTCAAAAATCCAACTTGTGTGAACCATCACCAAAACGTTATTCCAAATTCGAATAGAGTTCGACGCACAATTAACTGAGTTTAGGATTGAAGAACATCACGAAGAGCGGGTGGGTACAAATATACTTTGAGCCTTTATCCTTTGTTTCTTAAACCGTGAACCAAGCCACGTTACAACCCTTCAAAAGTCCTAACTGAAGCATGGGTTAGTTCGAAAGCATACTGTTACAAAAGGTATCCTGACTCCTGTAAGGCTTTGCCCTAAATCTTGTGTTGAATTTGTCTTATAAGAAGTTTTCTGCTAAAAAATGCATTTTTCAAAACTTCGAGACAAGCATAAACTTTGCATTATTTGAATATCACTGTTTGCATTTGGCTATTTGTTTGACAGCAGAGAAATTCACACAACGAATATCCGATGAACGAAAGCCCTCTCAGTGAACAAAATCACTTCAAAAAGGATGACACTTCCATTGAAAAATCTCCTATCAACAAGGGGACATGACATGTCACTATCCAGCACACCTGGGGCAGTACAATCAAGATTTCAAGAAATCTCTGAAGAAGTGCAGAGTAACCAGGGGCAAGTCTCCATCTCCGTCGCTTGGGGCATTGAATATCAATCTCAGTGAAGGGTTACGTACAATTAAACATTTTCTGGCAATGTCACAAACACTTGCTATTAGGGGCAATGACAAATATCCCCAAAATCCTTCTCATAGGATGACATCCCAGCAAGGGTTTAATCTCTGAAAACCTTTCCCCAGCTGAATCAACCTCAAGAATCCTCGAGGACTTCCCCCAACGAAGATGTCACCTCTCTAGCGGACTGACGACAGGGTTTATTTCCCCAACAGCACCAGGATTCCCCAGCTTGAGTTTGCCTCTCCGACTACTACAAATCAAAGGACCACAACTCCTCTTCCCCAGTAGACTACTCTACAATCCCCAGCAAGTTACTGCGAAACCTGGACATGACCAGATATTAGTTCAACTTCGACTCCCCAGTAGAGCAACGGACGACTAAGACTCCTAAACTCTTTTCCCAAGAAGAAATAAACATACTCCCCACAGAGTTTTCAATATCCCCTAGCGGAGTTCTCCTCAAACAACAAACAGGGATCCCCGGTGGAAACATTTTGAGCAAAGTCCAAGACAAAATTACACTTCAACAACATTCATAACATATGCATACAAAATACATATGACACAAATATCATTTTATTTTGAGAACATCATTACACAATGCATACATCATGACATTGCATACAACTAACTCTTTACCTTTTCAGGAAAGATCAATCAACAGGCAAAGATCATCGTCTTCTGAGATTCCTTCTAGAGACAGTTCAGATGCGACCCAGATATGGCTGACATTCTGATACTTATTCCAGATTCCTTCTAGAGACGGTTCAGATGCGATCCAGATATGGCTGACATTCTGATACTTATTCCAGATTCCTTCTAGAGACAGTTCAGATGTGACCCAGATATGGCTGACATTCTGATACTTATTCCAGATTCCTTCTAGAGACGGTTCATATGCGATCCAGATATGGCTGACATTCTGATACTTATTCCAGATTCCTTCTAGAGACAGTTCAGATGCGACCCAGATATGGCTGACATTCTGATACTTATTCCAGATTCCTTCTAGAGACAGTTCAGATGCGATCCAGATATGGCTGACATTCTGATACTTATTCCAGATCCCTTCTAGAGACAGTTCAGATGCGATCCAGATATGGCTTACATTCTGATACTTATTCCAGATTCATTCAAAATACAGTCCAGATACGATCCAGATTCGGATGTCATTATGTCACTCATTCAAATTACAGTCCAGATACGATCCAGATTCGGATGTCATTCTGTCACTCATCCAAATTACAGTCCAGATACGATCCAGATTCGGATGTCATTCTGTCACTCATTCAAATACATTTCAGATACGCTCCAGATGCAAACGCAATTCTGACAATCATCCAGATTCAACTCTCAGATCCGGTTCATAAATTCTCCAGACACGGACGCCATTATTTTTCTCATACAAACTCAGTCCCCCGATACAGTTCAATGGCATTCCAGACACGAATACCATTTTGATACTCATTCTTTTGGCCTACAGCATTGCGGGTCAACAAACATTCTTGGATGGCATCTTTAAGCCCATCTCCAGCAAGACTCTACCATCAACCTTTTCAAGTCCCAGTTTAACACCTGTAACAAGCCAGGAAAAATATCTGTGGATGACTGATTGTAGATTAATACCTGTAACAAGACAGGAAAATTATCTACACGAAGAGATTGAAGATTAATACCTGTAACAAGCCAGGAAAACTATTTTTCTTTCTCAGGTCAGCGATTAATACCTGAAACCAGCCAGGACAGATATCTCCTCGACCAAACTTTTCAAGTCCCAGTTTAATACCTGTAGCAAGCCAGGAAAATATTTGTGGACGACTGATTGTAGATTAATACCTGTAACAAGCCAGGAAAATTATCTACATGAAGAGATTGAAGATTAATACCTGTAACAAGCCAGGAAGACTTTCTTTCTCATGTCAGATATTAATACCTGAAACCAGCCAGGACAGATATCTCCTCGACTAACCTTTTTAAGTCTCAGTCTAATACCTGTAGCAAGCCAGGAAAAATATCTGTGGACGACTGATTGTAGGTTAATACCTGTAACAAGCCAGGAAAATTATCTATATGATGAGATTGAAGATTAACACCTGTAACAAGCCAGGAAGATTATCTTTCTTTCTTAGGTCAGAGATTAATACCTGAAACCAGCCAGGACAGCTATCTCCTCGACCAACCTTTCCAAGTCCCAATTGAATACCTGTAACAAGCTAGGAAAAAATATCTGTGGACAACTGATTATAGATTAATACCTGTAACAAGCCAGGAAAATTATCTACATGAATAGATTGAAGATTAACACCTGTAACAAGCCAGGAAAACTATCTACATGAAGAGATTGAAGATTAATACCTGTAACAAGCCAGGAAGACCATCTTTCTTTCTCAAGTCAGAGATTAATACCTGTAACAAGCCAGGAAGACCATCTTTCTTTCTCAGGTATGCAAGTTCTCGCTAAGGAATCTCTTATGCGATCGACACTCCTGCAGATGGCATCTATAAGCCTATCCTCCTACCAACAATCTCCAAATGGAATTTGTAAGCCCATTCCCGACATCACAATGCTGATACTACACCATGTGAGTGCAAATTTCTAGGCACTCTAGTGTTCAATTATCTTCCACCTTCGGATCACGAAAGGCTCGAAAGCCAATCTATATCCTCAGGTTTAAGAAAATTGAACAGGGGCAACTGTTGCACCCCAAAATTTGCCCTCTCATGTTTTCCAAAGTCTTCCCACTACATGGTTGACCAGAAACCCTTGCCTAAGGAAAAAGAAAATTTTTGAGTGGTGCTTTAAGTCCCTTTCGATTGGCATTCTGAAAGACCCTTCGATTGGTATTCTGAAGGAGCCTTTCGATTGGTATGGACAAACACTTCGATTGGAATTATGGACAAACACTTCAATTGGGCATTTGGCACTCTTCGATCAGGCTTTGATTGGTAATCTTCGATTAGGTGTTTGGAACCCTTCGATCAAGCTTTGGTCTGCAAGTCTTCGATTGAGCGCTGGACCTCCTTCGATCAAGCTTTGGTGTGCAAGTCTTCGATTGAGCGCATGACCCCTTCGATCAAGTCAAGTTCACAATGCTTCGACTAGTACTTTAGTGGGTCCTTCGACTGGAACTTCATACTTTACCTCAATCAGAACATCAGAACAAAATGACCTTCGAATGGCATTTCAGTGCAGAGTTTCTCTTAATCTAAGATGCTCTGATGAAGGAAGTTCTGAACACTTTGAATCAGAACTTAGACTCATCACAAGGCCAAGGGCTGGTCGAAGTTGTCTAATATGGAATGTTCTAAATAGATTCTAATTGGACTTTGAAGCTGGCAAAGAAGGCAGATTCGAAGGAATGAAGTAGGCTGGCATGACTAAGCAAAAACACATATCCTAACCTGTCCAGGTTCACCCAAAGTTCACAATGGCATCTGTCCCTTGCAAATATGCAATCGAAGCAGGGGGAGTCTCAATCGAAGGGGCTGTGACATCGAAACTGGAGTAGTTCGAATTGGGACTTTGAAGCAATCGAAGCAGGGGGAGTGTCAATCAAAGGGAAGTGGATTTGTAAGTCAGCTTTTGATTTTCATCATGTTGGAGGCCCAAACAGCTCATAACAGGATGGCAGTAACGCACGAAAGCAGATTGGCACGTGATTGAATCAAATATAGCAAGTCTTTCTGAAAAAATCAAATCAAATCCGTGTAAAGGCATGGTGTGGACAAAAAGATTGAATTAGGCTATTTTTGGAATGATATTCAAAGTAAATCAAATCAAGAATCAAGACATTGATGGAGGAAGATTGAGGCCAGGTTTTCAACCCTAATTCATTCCATTATATACAAGTAAGCCTCACAGATCAAAGACACACGAAAAAAAACGCTCAAAAACTCTGCAGAAACGGCCACACAACTTTGAGAAAAAAGCTTGAGAACCTGGGATCTGAAATTGCACTTAGTGACCTTTTCATGATCAAACAAAGGTTCAAATCGCTTCCTTGGACCTCACTGAAGTAGTACCAATCATTATCGTATGCTCTCCTGCCCCAAAAAGCCCTGTAATTATCGCTCTGAACCACCATACTCATGGAATCGTAAAGCTTCAGTCTTGCATCCTTTCATTGAAATAATTGCATATTCATACTCTGTGCTGTATTCTGAAACTTTTGGCATCATTGAATTTTATTTTCATAGCCTCTAACGCCATGCCAAGTTCTAAGGTTCGTGTATCTCGTTTTTGGGGTTTTTAATTACAGGCAAAATCAATGCAAATAAGGGCCATGGATGAGTTCAGAGGAGTGAGACGAGTACATTGGTACTCTGGGATTCCATTTTTGTGGCCTAGGAAGAATTTTTTAGAGAGGCTACGAATCTTCCTGTGGAACTAATTCTACAGGTAATCTAACCAGGTTTTGTGAAGAAGATGAAGAGGTGTCATCACGTGATTGGCCAATTTGAATCAGTGGCGCGTTCTTTTATTTTGTAGGCTTAGTATTTTGTTTCTTTATTTGATATTTGCTCCTTATTATCATAACAAAGAGAACAAGCTGGCTGGTTGGTGAGCGTGTTAGTGCAGGACCCATTGGGACCTGGGTTCGAATCCCAGGTCCCCCAAACTTTGTTTTCATTTTGTTTCAGGCGTTCACATGCAGCATTTCAGGCAGGGAGCACCATATACCTCCAGATCTCAAAGGCCATGTGGTTCCAGATTCAGATCCAATAGTCCAGGATGGAGGTTCACCATGAACCCTGGTCAACAAGCGTACACGCAATCTGAAAGTCAAAGCAGGCTGGAATATGTTTGGGCCAAGAAAATGCTGACCAAACCTCCTGATTTGGGGCCCACCCCCCCCCCCCCCCTGGTTTACTTCTTTTCTATTTTCTTTCTTTATTTAATTTGTTTTCATTATTTTTATTGTTAATTAATCAACCCTTAATTTTTCTCATAAAAATCAAAAAAAACAAAAAATAATATTTATTAACTTCACTATTTTATTTTTGTAAATAAATTGCAGCAAATTAATTTAGTTTTTAATTAGGTTTAATCTTAACATATTTTGCATTAAATTAAAATTGATTTAGAATTAGGGTTTTGACATATTTTTACCTTTCTAATTTTATTTCCTTAATTAAAATAAAACTCAAAAATATTTTCTTTTAATTAATTAATTCCATTATTAATTTAGACTTAATCCTTAATTCAAAAAAGAACAAAAAATATGCTTTCTTTAAATAAAAAGGGTCAAAACCCTAGGACATTTCGATTCAATTTTCTCGCGCGTATTATTTTTTATCCATATAATTGTAATTGCTCCGAGGATGTAATAGCTTTAACTTAGGATTTTATTTACCGCTTTTATTTACTTTTTCGCATTTAATTTTCAAGGGTTTGTTTTTGGCAATGTAAATACCCGACGCCTTGTAATAGCTTAGCTTTATTTTCTGCAATTTATTTTCCGCAACCATTAACTGCTAGATGTTTGAATAATAGGCTATGCATGACAAGATTAACCTTTAATTTAAAATCAACCGTAGCTCACCATTACATGTACAAAGATAATATAAACTGAAAATTGACACACTCGCACATGCCACTCCTAGGGTACGCCTCACTTGGTTGCCTCGAACGTGGTCATTAAGTATAGGAAGTCTTAGAGGTCGCCCTCCTGTCCAAAGATCAAAGTTTCCTCGAAACGGTTGCCTCGGATAAAATGATCTAAGACATTAGGGATACCGCTAAGGCGTCCTAACATTGCTTTAGTGGCTACACGTCCCTTAAATCGAATTGACTCGAAAACTCCACTGACGGTGCTACCTACTCCTCAATAGTGGGATAGCATTGTCTAAAGGACATTTGCACAGTTTAATTCCTTTTTGAGTAGGTAGATGTTCTTAAGTACTTGCTCCTTTTAAAAAACAAAAACAAAACTTTTTGCACTTACACTCTCTTCAAAAACAAAACTCTTTTCAAAACCCACAAACACAAAGAAAAGCAAACTTTTGAAAACATAGTGAGCAAGTACTTAAGAGCCCGTGGATAACCACGGATAGAAAGGGTGCTAACACCTTCCCTTTCTATAATCTACCTCCCGAACCCGAGAAACATCTCGAAAAGGAATTTTTCTGTGCTTTTGTCCTTTGCTTGTTGGATAAAATAAAAGATGGTGGCGACTCTTGCTTACCGCGACATCTTGCAAAAACAAACGCAAACGCGAACCAGCATTCCAAAACAGTCAATTCTCATTCCCACCGATCACACTCGGGGCAAAGGCATTTTGGTTCAGCCTGTCTAGATGAAGGCGCAAACAGTATCTATCCCTGAGGCCTCCAAAAAGTAGATGGAAGAAATTCTGAAGATTATAAAGAGAAACGAATACAACGTAGTCGAGAAGCTAGGGTAGACTCCGTCAAAGATTTCCATGTTGGCTTTATTGATGTGTTATGAGGCTCATGCGAAGGCCTTGGTAAAATTCCTTAAAACTTCCCATGTACCACAAAAAACCTCTGCTGATCAGTTCCAATACTGTGTGGCCAGTTTAACCGCTGGCAATGGATTAGGCTTTTCTGACGCTTACTTGACACCTAGAGGGAGGAAGCATAACGAGGCATTGCATGTCTCTTTCAAATGTCAGGGCACAACTTTGGCCCATGTCTTGGTGGATACCGATTCTTCTTTGAATGTGCTTCCTAAGAAGGCTCTTGATAGACTCGACTGTGAAGGTTTGACCTTAAAACCCAGCAATATAGTGGTAAGGGCATTCGACGGTTCAAAGAGAATGGTGCATGTGGAGGTGGACATGCCCATAAAAGTTGGAACCCAAACCTTTGATTCAACTTTTTACGTGATGGATATTCGCCCTTCCTACTCTTGCTTATTGGGCCGACCATGGATTCACAATGCTGGTGTTGTCACCTCTACGTTACATCAAATGCTGAAATACCCAACCAAGGGGAAGATCATTACTGTCCATGGAGAAGAGGAATATATGGTCAGTCATTTAAACTCCTTCAGATACGTGGAATTGGACGGCGAATTCATTGAAACTCCATTTCAGCATTTCGAGGAAGTCCCACCAACCGTGGCAGTAACCAAAGTTGTTTCCCAAATCCCAAAGATTACAAGACCTCCACTAAAGATGTCTTCCCTGAAAGATGCCAAGGCAGTAATAGAATAAGATGGGTGCACTATTTGGGGCCAACTCCCGGATATCCCATACAAGTCTGATAAATTTGGTTTGGGTTTCACTTCAGGAGCCCAGAAAGTTGTACGTTGTGCTCGCGCCTGGGGACCCTCTTTGAAGATCAGCAACCATGAAGTCAACGCAGTGGAGGATGATGAGGACAACTACGACCTGGAGGAATGGATTTTTCCCAATTGTCAACGGAGGACTCAACAACTGGGAAGCTAAAGATTTTGTCCCAATTACTTTTATCCAACAGTAATTGTCTTTAAATTTTGTCGGATCTGCAATAATTAAACAATTCAGACTTTTTAAGCCTTGTGTCTTACCCGAGGCACAATGGTCCATTTGTAAGGGTTGTTATCTCATTTTCATATGTCATCAATGAATCATGGACGTTTTTGCATACAAACTTTGTGTTCTTTGTCTTTCTTTTTTTACATTTTTATTTCTTTCAAAGATAGCTACACTCTTACACACACTCACATTCAAAATGTAGATCTACATCCATTCGGAATCCCATGGGTAACAATTCTGCTATGGCCTTTTGTGACTCTGAAAATCTAATCTACCAAGCCGAAGACGAAGGTGAGAAAGATTGTGAAGTGCCAGGGGAACTAGAAAGGTTACTACAACAAGAAGAGAGGACCATTCAGCCCCACGAAGAACTAGTGGACACAGTTAACCTAGGTACCGAAGAGGACAAGAAAGAAGTCAAGGTGGGTGCCAATCTGGAACCTAGTGTCAAGAAACGTCTAATTCAATTGACACATGATTATGCTGAGGTCTTTTCCTGGTCGTATGAAGACATGCTAGGACTTGATGAAGATATTGTGGTACATCGTCTACCAACAAAAGAAGACTTCCCACTGGTAAAACAAAAGGTTTGTTACATGTGACCAGACATGTCAGAGAAGATCAAAGCGGAAGTCATGAAATAATTCAACACTGGATTCTTGGTCGTCACCTCTTATCCACAATGGGTCGCCAATGTTGTTCTCGTGCCTAAAAAGGACGGAAAAGTACAAATGTGCGTGGACTACAGAGATTTGAATAGGGCAAACCCTAAGGATGATTTCCCACTTCCCCACATTGATATTTTGGTTGATAATACAACACAGCATAAGGTGTTTTCCTTCATGGATGGTTTCTCTGGCTACAACCAAATCAAAATGGCGCCTGAGGACATGGAGAAAATAACCTTTGTCACACAGTGGGGCACATTCTATTACAAGGTTATGCCATTCGGGCTGAAGAATGCTGGGGCAACCTATCAGCGTGCCATGGTAGCCCTATTTAACGACATGATACATCACGAAATAGAGGTCTATGTGGACGACATGATAGCCAGATCTCAAACCAAAGAGGAACATCTTGACCATTTGTAGAAGCTATTTGAGAGAGTAAAGAAACACAAGCTGAGGTTGAATCCAAGTAAATGCACATTTGGAGTGAGGTCCGGTAAACTCTTAGGCTTTGTCGTCAGCGGTAAAGGTATTGAAGTAGATCCTACCAAGGTGAAAGCAATACAAGAAATGCCTGCTCCTCGTACCGGGAAGGAAGTCAGAGGATTCTTGGGACGGTTAAACTACATTTCCATATTCATTTCTCACCTAACAGCTACTTGTGAACCAATCTTCAAATTGTTGAAGAAAGATCAAGTAGTCAAATGGAATGATGAGTGCCAAACTGCCTTCGCCAAGATCAAAGAGTACTTACAAGAGCCTCATGTTTTGATGCCACCAGTCGAGGGAAGACCATTGATCATGTATCTAACTGTTTTGGAAAATTCAATGGGGTGTGTGTTGGGGAAGCATGACGAGTCTGGCCGAAAAGAGCATGTTATTTATTACCTGAGCAAAAAGTTTACCGACTGTGAAACAAGATATTCACTGCTCGAGAAAACTTGCTGCACTCTGGCATGGGCTGCTCGCCGGCTAAGACAGTATATACTAACCTATACTACCTTATTGATATCTAAAATGGATCCAATAAAATACATCTTCGAGAAACCTGCCCTCTCTGGGAGAATAGCGAGATGGCAGATGATCCTGACAGAATATGACATACAGTATACTACCCAGAAAGCAATAAAGAGCAGTGTACTAGCTGATCACCTTACTCATCAAGCTGTGGATGACTACCAGTCCATAAAGTTCGAATTCTTAAATGAAGACATCATGATGGTAAACAAATGTGAAAAATTCAGACCATATGACGGACCTGAACAAGGATTTTGATGGACCCTTGTTTTTGATGGGGCATCCAACGCACTTGGAAATGGTATAGGTGTTGTACTCATATCTCCTGAAGGATGTCATACTCCCTTTACGGCAAGACTCTGATTCAATTATACAAATAACATGGAAGAATACGAAGCATGCATTTTTGGTCTCAAAGTTGCCATAGATTTGGGGATCAAATCCTTAAATGTATTCAGAGATTCAGCTTTGGTCATCATCCAGATCAAAGGGGAATGGGACACCAAACACCCTAACCTTATCCCCTACAAAGAACATGTGTTGACATTGATCCCACATTTTGAGAAGATTACCTTTGAGCATTTCCCGCGAGAAGAAAATCAGCTAGCAGATGCACTAGCCACAACGTCATCCATGTTTAAACTTAAATGGGATAACAAGGCTCCCCATATCACCATTGAACGAATGGATGAACCAGCTCACTGTCACGAGATTAATACTGAAGAAGTAGTGGACCGACCTTGGTTTCACGAAGTCAAGAGGTATCTCGAGGCTCAAGAATATCCGGAAGGAGCTTCAGTCAATGATAAGAAGTTCTTAAGGAGATTCTCTACTAAGTTCTTCCTTAGTAACGGCATTCTCTACAATGCAACCATGACTCTGTTTTGCTACGTTGCATAGACAAGGTTGAGGCAGAAAAGATCATGGTTGATCTACATGAGGGCACTTTTGGCACCCATTCCAGTGGGCATACAATGGCAAAGAAAATCCTATGGGCAGGTTATTACTGGTCTACCATGGAAGCAGATTGCTATCAACATTCTTGAACCTGCCACAAGTGTCAGATCTATGCTGACAAGGTGCACGTACCTCCGGTTCCTCTGAATGTCTTGAAGGCTCCTTGGCCCTTTGTTGTGTGAGGCATCAATATGGTTGGGGAAATCAAGCCAACAGCCTCTAATGGACACCGCTTCATCTTGGTGGCCATTGAATATTTCACAATGTGGGTTGAGGCGGCTTCTTTCGCTTTCGTTACCAAGAATGTTGTCGCCCGATTCATCAAGAAAAATCTCATATGTCGGTACGGTATCCCAAATAGGATCATCACAGACAATGGTACGAATCTTAACAACACTATGATCATCGCACTGTGCGTGCAATTCAAGATCCAGCACCATAATTCTTCCCCTTATCTGCCAAAGATGAATGGTGATGTTGAAGCCGCAAATAATAACATCAAAAAGATCATACAGAAAATGACAATCACGTACGAAGACTGGCATGAGATGCTACCATTCGCTCTCCACGGTTACCGTACCACGGCACGCACATCAACCAGGGCAACACCCTACTCTCTGGTATACGGCATGGAGGTTGTCTTGCCTATTGAGGTCCAGATCCCCTCTTTGAGAATTATGAAGGATGCAGAGTTGAATGAAGATGATTGGATCCAAACTCGACTTGATCAACTAAACTTAATTGATGAGAAAAGGCTTATTGCTGTCTGTCATGGTCAAATGTATCAAAAACGGATGATTAAGGCTTTCAACAAAAAGGTCAGACGCCAAGTATATCAAGTCGGGGATTTGGTGATCAAGCGCATCATACTGCCGCAAGGTGATCCCAGGGGAAAATTGAATCCTACATACAAAGGACCGTTTGTGATCAAAAGCATATTCTCTGGTGGAGCAATGATCTTGACCACTATGGATGGCAACGACCTACCGCAACCTGTGAACGCAGACATAGTCAAAAGATACTATGCATAAGAGACCCGCTAGGTTGACACACCTAGGCAAAACAAGGGTATCCCGACGAACCAAAAAGGTTCAGGCAAAAATTAGGGATAAAACAAAAAAATCTGTACACCTGGCAAGTTGAAAACTCGAAAGGGCGACTTGGGCAAAAAGGGGTATCCTGATGGACTGAAAACCCGAAAGGGCAGTCCAGGCAAAAGTTAGGGAATTAAAGTGTGCGACTATGTCCCATTGGATCACCTTTACGGACAACCTTTGGCTTCGATTGACAACTCAGTGGTTCTGATCAATTCAATCAACTTCGGACAAGGCAGCAAGTAGACAAGACGCTCAGAGACACAAAGGGTATAGCAGAATGGGAACCCCATGGGATTATTGCACATAGCTATCTTTTCTTTGTATCAAGTGTTCATTTTTTTTACGATGATATTCTCTTACTAGGATGATCGTCTCATTGTACAAAATACTTATTCAAGTTAATACAAAGATAATCCTTTGAAAGTACAAAACTATCTATTTTTCTTTAATTTCTGTGTTTTGTTTACAAAAACGTCCAATGATTTATTTTTGAGCATATGCATTTGAACATAACTATTGTTTACAAATGAGCAAAAAATAGAATACAATCACTAATGGATTTAAGAAATAGGATAATATCTTTAGACTATTCCATAAAATTCCCCACAGTGTGCAGCTTAATCCCCAGTGGAACAAGCTTCCAGTTATCAATCCCCAGTAGAAGTCGTCCAATTTTTCAGGATTCCCCAACAGATTTCACAAGCCATACATGGCGTTTCCCTTTCAACAAAGTTTATTTCTCTAAAAAAATAGGAGCTCATCAGCTCGTCAGCACTTCAAAACATGAAGACTTACACTCCACGTCCCCAACAATAGTCAGGGATTTATTTTCCCTAATCCAACAGTGTTACAGCAACATAGTTGATATGCCTATACATTGCATCCATACGTCATGACATTGACAACACAAATACATACAACATAATTTCACTCATTTTATCGAGAGCATCATTATACAATGCATTTCATACATCATGACATTGCATACAACTAATCTTTCATCTTTTCAGGAAAGATCAGTCAACATATGGTTATCATCATCAATTTACAAAAGGGCAGAGATTGATACCGGCAACAAGCCAGGACAATTATCTACACAAACAGTTGAAGTTGATACTACACGGGTTTTCTCTCATTCAGCTCTCAGATACAGTACAGATACGCTCCAGACACGAACACCATTCTGATACTCATTCAGATTCAGCTCTCAAATATAGTTTAGATACGCTCCAGACAAGGATGTCATTCTGATACTCATTCAGATTCAGCTCTCAGATACAGTTCAGATACACTCCAGACACGGATGCCATTCTGATACTCATTCAGATTCAGCTCTCAGATACAGTTCAGATACGCTCCAGACACGGATGCCATTCTGATACTCATTCAGATTCTCTCTCAGATACAGTTCAAATACGCTCCAAACACATATGCCATTATGATAGTCATTCAGATTCTCTTTCAGATACAGTCCAACAATCATTTTGGATGGCATCTACAAGCCCATCTCCAACAACTTTCCATCACCTCTCTAAATGGCTTCTTTAAATGCCATTTCCTATACCATCAACCATCACATCCTCGAGTGCAAATTTCTGGGCACTCTAGTGTCCAATCATCTTCCACCTTCAAGTCACGAATGGAAAATCTGACAATCTAACTCTTCAGGTTTAAGAAGATTGAACAGGGGCAGCTGTTGTACCCTAAAGTTTTCCATCTCATTTATCAAATATTTTCTCACAAGGATCTCTCTTGGTTCAAGACTGCACTAGGGTTGATCAACTCAAGACACCTCCTTAAGCACTGATGACCAAAATTAGGGTTTGGGATTGCATAAGGATAATTGAACTTTCAATGCTTCATATGACTTTCATGGATCATTATGGACCCCCAATATTACTCATGTCAAGTTTCAAGCCTTGGATCACACTTTTGCTCAGTCAATTGAGCAGTTGACCTAAAAATAAACTATATTGGGGAAAAAGTCAACTATGGCCAATTTACAGTCAAACTTCATAATTTTTTATCCACGTAAACATTATAAACTCATGTGTATCATTTGATCAAGTTTGGATCACAATTCCTCAAGAAATTTGATCAAATCATCAAAATGGAAAAATGGTCAAAATTAGGGTTTTGACTGAGAAGGGGCAATTTTTTATTTTTGACCTAGTGTTTACCCTCAAATTTTGGTAAACAACCGCTGATCTTCCAAATCCTTACACAGATCCAATTACTTGCGAGATCGATAAGATTGATCTCAGGACACGAGTGTCTTTATTAATCTTTTAACTTGATTGTTGTATTTAACATGTTTTGTATATGAAGACAAATGGCTTCAAATGTCAAATTAAAATGCATATAAAGTGAAAGTAAAATTACTTCTAAACTTGAAATCGTAAAAGACTTAAGTAAATGTTGCTGAAAATTCTGCAGAAAGTAAATGCATTTATATTAAATGGGTGTATCATACGTGCATCCTCAATAAACTTGTTTCTCTTTAACACTTGGTACTGAGAAATTTCTGAGTAATTTGTACAAAGATGTTCACCACCTAAATCGAAATACTAAAGCCAATATTTATACTACTTCGACCGTAACGGTCTTCTACGCGAACTAATGCCACGTTTTTGTTTGCATGTCTTCGACGAACTCAGAGCCTTCCACGCGTCTTTTCGGATAAGATCAAAATATTTGAATTCGAATCTCCTTCTTATCTTGAGAGCCAATCTCTGACGATGGTCGAACGAAAAAATGTTTGAAACCTTAGCCACATTTCGAATAAAAATCTTTATTCAATAATTCGAATTAGTAAACCTTTCCAATGAATTTTACTCAATTCGAATCTCAACTTTTATGTCTTCACATAAATAAAGTAGTGGAATATTCTGAAGTATATTCAAGTCTAACTTTAAAACCCTTAGTCGAAATTTCCAGCTAACAAATTTCCCCCAAGAAATATTCATTTAGAAACAAGAAATGTATTTTTTTTGCAACCTCCTCGAAATTTCGACTCCCTAAACATGTTGTCAATCTTTCAACTACTCTGACGTCATCCTCATGATGATCTTTAATCTCAAAATGTCAAATCACAGCATGGGTATCTATAAATTCCATCATTAGCTACAATGACTAGTTCCTGTATTGGAACTCACAAAACCGTTCATCAGCACGCAGGATCATGCTACACGTGTCCCACTAACCTGAGAATTTTAATTTCTCTTTCATCAAAACGGTTCACTTTCTTCCATATAAATAATATTTTTAATATCTTTTTCCTTTTTTCAATCTTATTCAACCTTCAAGCTTCTTCTTTCTCAAATCTTCAGCAAAACATTCTTAACAAATTTCTTTTCTTTTTTTTTTGTATAGGCCAAAGAGCCTTATGCTGTAATTTCGAACAAAGCCAGTTTAGAACTCCAATACCATGTTTGGCCCTGTTACTTGTTATTTTATCTTTGTTACTATGTCGAAATCTTTAGATCTTGAATGAAAGGCTTATATTTTTTCAAATACTTACCATTAATTCTTAAGATCCTCTTGTCTTCTGCCAGTTCCTCAATTTCGTAGGCACTATTAGTAAAGGTTCTGATGATTCGAAATGGGCCTTCCTAATATGGGGACCATTTTCCTAACGACTTATTTTTCCTATCCATTGGCAAAATTACTTTCCAAACTAAATCATCATTCAAAAAGATTTTACCCTTAACCCTTTTGTTGTATGCTCTGGCTACCCTTTCTTTTTGTCTTCTCAAGACTTCTAGAGCATACAGTCTTTCTTCGTCCAAATCTACTAGTTCATTCATCATTGCTTCCCAATAGAGATCTAAAGGAATCTCATTTTGCCTTTGAATTCTAACTGATTGTAAATAAATTTCTACTGGAAAGACTGCATCATGCCCAAATGTTAGACGAAATGGAGTTGTGTCCGTTGCTTCTTTGGGAGATGTTCGACGGGCCCATAAAGCTTGATCTAGGGTTTTGTGCCAATTTTTTGGATTTCTTCCCACATGTCTTTTGATTAGCCCTATGATTACCTTATTAGCTGCTTCAACTTGCCCATTGGCTTGTGCATAATAAGGTATCGATGTTAACAATTTGAAACCCATTTCTTTAGCAAACTCCTGCATCTTTCGACCCGTAAACATTGATCCTTGATCATTTGTAATGGTTTTTGGGATTCCAAATCTATACACAATATGCTTATGTATGAATTCGATAATGTCTTCTTGGTCGACATTCACCAGAGGTATTGCTTCTATCCATTTTGTGAAATAATCTATTCCTACCAAAATGTATTTCTGATTTTTTGATGATGATGATGGGTTTATTTCGCCAATCAGATCCAATGCCCAACCCCTAAAAGGCCATGGCTTGATAATTGAATGAAGTTCACTTGCAGGACATGTTGAATTCCTGCATGAACCTGACATTCTTGGCATCCTTTAGAGAAATATATACAATCTTTCAAGATTGTAGGCCAATACATACCATATCGAAACAGCAGCCACTTCATCTTGTGACCCGCTTGATGTGCTCCACATGCCCCACTATGTACATTGGATAGTGCTATGTAAGCCTCACTTTCCCCTAAACATTTTAATAAAACTCCCTCTGGGGTTTTCTTAAACAATTCGTTGCCTATTAACACATAACTCAAGGCTCTATATTTTACTTTTCTTTCTGCATCCATTGTTGGATCCTTCAAATAGTTTATTATTGGACTTCTCCAATCTGTATCTGTTAAACTATCTATGGCTAAAACCTCAAAATATACATCATTCACATAACCTAGCCTTGAATTCTTTAAATTTGTTGGAGAAAGTTTAGTTGCTAGTACCTTACCACATACTTCGATTAGGCCTTCTAGTCTTTCCTTCGACACTTTATATCCTGAAGCTATCTAAGACAAATCATTTGCTTCTTGATTATTTAGTATGGGGATGTGCTTGATGTCTATGTATTCGAACTTTCGAAGCAGCCTATTTGCCATCACAAAGTAGAGCATCAAGTTTTCTTTTATGCACTTGTATTCTTTGGTAATTTGCTTGATTACTAACTCAGAATCTCCCATTATTTCGACTCTAGTTGCCCCCAATTCCAATAAAGTCTCGAGTCCTGCTATGAGTGCTTCATACTCTACTTCATTGTTTGAGCAACGAGAACCAGTTATCTTATGCTTGAGCTTTGTTGGAATTCGATCTGGAGAAATAATCAAGATTCCAATCCCACTTCCATTTTTATGTGAAGAACCATCAAAGAATAATTTCCACGGTTTTGGTTCCACAAAGTTTTGGGATATTCCGACCACTGCATGGTCGACAATGAAATTAGAGACTAATTTCCCCTTCATTGCTTTCAAAGGCATGAAAGTTAAAGAGTACTCCGTTAAAGCCAAAGCCCATTTACCAATTCGACTATGCAAAATTGGTTTGGACAACATATGTTTAATAACATCAAAGTGTGAAGAAACAAAAACATCAACTGGCTTTATATAATATTTTAATTTTGTACACGAGAAGTATAGACAAATACATATCTTTTCTATATTTCTATATCTAGTTTCTGCGTCATTTAAGACCCTACTTAAGTAGTAAATGGCTCTTTCGGCACCATTATCATCTTCTTGGGCCAACATGCTTCCAATCGTTTTGTCTGACGCTGAAATGTACAATCTCATGCAATTGTTTCTTACTAGAGGTGAAAGAATTGGTGGATGCACCAAGTATTGCTTGATCCTTTCGAATGCCTTCTGATGTTCTTTGTTCCAGACAAAGGCCTCTTGTTTTAATCGTAAGAGTGTGGAAAAGGCTTGAGTTCGACCACTTAGGTTGGATATAAACCTTCATAAGAAATTTATCTTTCCTAAGAGTGATTGCAACTCTTTCTTTATCGATGGCACCTTTTCCTCCAAAATTTCCTTTGTCTTGTTTTGGTTGATTTCTATACCCTTCTTATGGACCATAAAGCCCAAAAAATCACATACCTGCACACAAAAAATGCACACTTAAGGGGATTCATTTTTAGGCCATCCTTTCTCATTCTTTCAAATGATTGTCGAAGGTGATCCAAATGGCTTGGCCCTGATATAGATTTCACCACTATGTCATCAATATAATATTGCATAAAGGTCTCAATGAAATCATGGAATATTGAATTCATTTCCCTTTGATAGGTTGCCCCAGCATTTTTTAGGCCAAAGGGCATAACCACCCATTCATAGATGCCTATTGCGCCAGGGCATCGAAATGCTGTCTTTGGCACATCTTCTTCTGCAATAAAAATCTGGTTGTATCCTGAATAACCATCTAACATACTAAGGTATTCATAAAAAATAGTAGAATCTACTAATATTTCAGCCACAGGAATTGGGTATTCATCTTTAGGAGTAGCTGAATTTAAATCACGAAAATCTATGCAAACTCTAAGAGAACTGTTTTTCTTAATTACGGGAACTATATTAGCTATCCATTCGACATACCTTGTGGTCCTGATGAACTTGCAACGTAGGAGTCTTTCGAATTACTCTTTTATTTTGGACAGGATTTCTGGCATGAATCTCCTTGAGCTCTGCTTGATGGGCTTCTTGCCATCCTTTATTGGCAGCTTCAATTCAACCAGTTCCCTGCTTAAACCAGGCATTTCGTCATAGTCCTAGGCGAAACAATCTTTATACTCCTTGAGCAACTAGATCACTTCTGCTCTTACTTCTGGGTTCAATTTCGCGCTGACGTACGTTGGCCTCCTTTTAGTTCCATCTCCTAGATCCACTTCCTCGAGAGGGTCTTGCGCTAGCATCTTTGTGTTGGATGTCGCTAGATCCTTCTCGAATCCTAAAGGCTCATCATCATAGATGGCATCAAGCCTTTGGTCTTTGTCTTCGACAAGTGTGTCTTCGTCAGGTGGTTCAGGTTTGAAGAAAATTATTGGCCCCTTGTTGTGAATTCCTTCAGCCTTGGCTTCAACAACCATAATTTTAACTTCGGCTTCCAAAGCCATTTTCATCCTATTTTCAGCCAAATAGGCCGAAATCTTCTTGAAGTAAGAAGACTCAGACATGGACATGGTCTTCGTCTTCCCAGCCAGTTGGCCGTATTCCTGGGACTCCAAGCACGTCTTCGTCAGGTCCCATGTTTTCCTTCTCCCAATAAAATCCATGTGTTGGGTGAAGAGTAAGGAAATACATTGCATTATTACTTGGTGTTGATGCACCTTCTGCTGCAGTGCATAGCCCAATGTTGGCCAAATTCCTGTCGAAATTCCTTCTATCGACATGATTAACCTCAGCCATAAAATAGCTTTAGTCTGCTTCTATGTTTTCGACAATCCCATCATCTCTCCATATTACCACCCTTTGGTGCATTGAGGATGGAACTGTCCCGATTCCATGTATCCATTCACGGCCTAGAAGAAGATTGTAATTCGTCTTCGCCACAATTACCATGAACATGGTGGGTCTTGTTATGGTACCTATAGTTAATTCTACTTGGACCACTCCTAGAGTTTGTCCAATTTTACCTTCATAGTTTGACAGCACCATGTTGTATGGTTTGATGTCGGTGTCGAACATCCCAATCCTCTTCAATAGGAATTGAGGCATCAAGTTCATTGCTGCCCCGCCATCCACCATAACTTTATTGATGCCCACCTGTTCAATTTTATCCCTAATAAATAAAGGCTTAAGGTGGTTTTTCATACCTGCATCTGGCCTTCCGAAGAAGGCGTTCTGCTCTTAAACAGCGCCATTAATCATGACATAGTAACATACAGGTTTGTGTTTTATCATTTCCAATTCGTCAGCCTCTTCGGAGTCTTCGACCTCAGTAACCTGGTCGTACTCATGTGGTAAGACAGAAACCACATTGCAATTTATTTGCAAAGAAGATTCTCCATCAAAATTGAAGCTATCTGTTGATATATCTTCATCATCTACTATCCCATTGTTGGCCAGTTCGTTGTTGTCCCCTTCGCCAGGGACCTTCATCTTGGTAGGAGAGAAAAGTTTCCTCCTTGTTGGGGAATTTTTTCCATTGCTGGGACATTCGAAGTTTGGTTGGTGCTTGACTCGCCAACTTCCTTGTTTGTAAGCTCCCTTTGGGCTTTCTTGTTTCGTTAGTGTCGCCTCCATTAGGACCTAGACATGGGGTTCTTCCCCTTGTAGTTCTCTGACATGTGAGATTGTTGCTTGTTGGAGTGATACTGCCTCTTGAAGGCCCATACAGTATGTCCACCTTCTTCGAAGCTTCTCCACTTCGACTTTCCTTTGGCTTCAGTTCTGTTTTGTCCTACTTTCAGCCATTTTCCCGTTGGCATGTTTGCTGGGGGCTTAAATGTTACCTGTTTGCATGCCCCAGGGTGTGGGCTATCTGCCCTTTTGAGGATGCCTCTTCCATTATTGACGTAGCGTTCCCTATTCCAGCTTTGATTGTTCTAACACTGAGAGTATGGAATCCTTTTATAAGCTTTAGCAGTCCTTCCGTCATATAACGCGCTGCACCATGGGCAAATAAGAACTTCTGAACCCATTTTGTGACAACGAACTAAGAATCCCATGAGACTCTCTCCCATCTGGGGGTAAGGTAAGAGTTCCTTCTCCCTTTTCCAGTTGTTTTTGGCCTTATCCTGATAGACCCTTTGGTAGGTAGCAGCTGCTCCTTGATCATTCATGATGTTACACCTTGGGCACACAAGCCCCTTTGGGTTCTTCGAGTGACAATGGAATAAGTAATCCACCAAACTCACCTCTTGGTCTCCTTCCTTCATCTTTTCATTCTCCATTTTGATTCGCTTTTCTATCTCCTCCATTTCTGGGGAGAATTGGTTTAGGTCCACCATGTTCACTTAGAATTTTGGACCCTCAACAAGTTTCATTCCTTCGAAATTGACCCTAAGACCATCAATAGTCTTGGTCTTCATTGCACTCTTCATTGCGCCATCAATGGCGCTTGTTTCCTTCTCCGCCACGAGATCATCGGCAAACCCTGGCTTTGAGGCTTTGTCAGACCCTTGGTTTTGTTCTGGTTGCAACCCTTCGACTCCAGCAATGTCCACCATGTTGATGGCAGAAGGCTCATCATAATTGGTCTCGGCAACCTGCATAGGGTCAGCATCAATCCTCATTTGAGGTTTGGGTTTTTCCCTAAACTTCAGCCTTCCATCCTGAATTGCTTTTTGTATCAGATCCCTGAAAAGAAATCATTGTGAGGTTTTATGGCCTAAGAAATTATGATACTTACAGAAACCCCGTTTCTTCTATTGTTCTAACGGAGGAATTTTAGCACCAGGGGGCACTATCATCTGGCCATCTTTAACTAGTAAGTCGAAAATTTCATCACACTTGGTGATGTCGAACGTATAAGATTTTCTTGGAAATTTGTCTCTCCTTTCTGGTTCGACAGGATTTTTCCCATTCCCAGGAGTCAATATTTTGCAAGGGTACGGTGGTCCTTGCTTCAACTTTGCAAGATCTATTTCGTTCTCTTCGACTTCTGAGAAATCCTCTTCGACTTCTCTTTCGTCTGAGCAGGCTTCGATATAAGCCACTCTTTCTTTTCTATGACTTTTTTTCGCCCTAGCCTTTTCGATCTTCAAACGCTCAACTTGTTGAACCCTATCAGCCAATTGCGCCATATCCCTCAAATAATGGGGATCTAATTTTTTTTCTGATAGAAATGTCCAAACCTCTTGCTGCCATTTCGACCAACTCGTGTTCTGGCACTTGTGTGAACCATCTTGCCTTTAACAAACAGAATCTGTTGAGGTAATCGTCTATGGGCTCACTAAATTTTCGCTTGACATTTGCCAATTCGCTTAGACTAATCTTGGTTTGTCCTACATAAAATTGTTCATGAAACAGCCTCTCCATACGAGTCCAATCATGGATGGAATTCGCTGCGAGGGTGGTGAACCAAGTAAAAGCATTTTTTTCAGCGAATAAGGGAAGTATTTAATCCTTAGATTTTCATTATTTTCTATATCTCCTATCTCTGTAAGGAATCTGGAGATATGTTCTATGGTAGATTCTCTAGTATCACCAGAAAACTTGGTGAATTTGGGTACTTTCCATCCCCTTGGCAATTCAGTTTGTTGAATATATTATGACAAAGGGGATGTATAATTTGGTCTACACATACCTAAGTTTACTCTATTTCGTGCCATAATCCTTTCGACTAAGGCTGCTAGGTTATTGTTTCCCACCATATCATTCTGTCAACAACCCTGAAGGATTTCATCAGCATCTTGGTTTCGATTCACCAAAACTACCCTTCTCCCTGGTTCCTCCCTAGGGATAGCCTATTGGGGTCTGGGTGGTTCCTCCCTTCGAATTGGTTGTTGGACTTCGACGTCAGGGTGAATCAAAGGTTGGGCCTAGTTTATGGTTGGATCTTCTTGGAATATGATGCCTTGGTTCTCCCTTACCCATGTGGGTTGTGGGGGTGGCTGTCGAACTGCTTCTCTGGGCGCACCAAAGAAATCTGCAAGAGGCCCTATTTGTGCTGCCATCTATTAGTTTGCTTAGGCATTCTGCAAGTTAGTTTGTGTAGTGCTTTGAATTAAAGGGTTGAAAATCGTACCCATCTGTTGGGCCAATACGCCCAATATCTCGTGGTTGCTATCGTCCATTTGTTGCCTTATGACTACTTGTGTATTTGTGGTGATAACAGGTGTGATGCGGCCGGAGAACTGACTAGAGGTTTTACGTTTTGTTCGCACTTGTGCGGTTAGCAAGAGTCGCCACCGACTTTTCTTTTATCCAAAAGGAAAGGTAAAAAAGCACAGGAAAGACCTTTCGAGAATTTTCTCGGGTTCGGGGGGTAGATTATGAAAAGGGGAGGTATTAGCACCCTTTTCATCCATGGTTTTCCATGGGCTCTTAGTTACTCATTTTAGATCAGTTGCTTTTGTTTGATTGTATGCTTGTGGTGTGGGTTTTGAAAGTATTTTGGAAAATTTCTTTGTAATGGTTCTCGTCTCTATATGAACGTATACAAAGTTTTGTTTTGAAAAAAGGGTTCAAAGATGTGTTTGTGAACCGTGTTTTTGAAAAGTGTTTTAAAAAGAGGTTTTGCAATGGTTCTCGTCTCTATAAGAACGTATACAAAACGTCTTGTCTTTTGAAAATGTTTTGAAATGGAGGTGTAGGTGTAAAAGTTTTTGTCGTGAACAAGCGAGTAACTAAGAGCGAATTTATCTACTCGAAAGGTCTTAAGTTGTTCTTTTTTCTTCCTTTTAATGGTGCTATCTTACCATTGATTTGGTAAGAAACCCCTCCATTGGATGTGAAGGGACAGGCGCGGGTCAATTTTACAATCATTGAAGGCAACTTGTGAGACGCTCTAGCAATTTTTGTAAGGGACGAGATCGTTTTAACCGAAGGCAACATCGAGGGTCATCGAGGGACTACAATCTTTGTTTATCGAAGGGTCATTTGCTAGAGTGTCGCATATTCGAGGGACATGATTGTATTTCCGAGGCAACGAGAAAGGTTACCCTAGAGGTGCACGTGTGAAAAAGTGTGTTGGTTTCAAGTTATTTATTCTTTGATTAGGTCATCTAGCGATTGATTTTTGAATCTTGCCATACATGCCTAATTACTATGCAGTATATGGAAAACAATAAATTGTGGGAATTGAAATTCTACGCTATTACAATAGTATCCGGGAACGGGGGTACAATTATTACAAATGGGGATGAATCAAATGAAAATAGAAATGTCCAAATATCAAACAATACAACCAAATCGAATTGTTGTGCGATTTAATACAAAGCGATGACAATTTATGAAATAAAGTCAACAAGATATGAAATGGAATGTATTTACTTGAAAAGAGAAAAAATAAACCTATTCTAAAAAATTGATTATAATTTTATTAATATTATTCTTTGTATTTTTATTAATTATATAAAAAAAGTTTAAAGAAAGAAAACTAACTAAATTAAAATTTTTGATGTTTTTATTAAGTGTAAAAAAAATTAATAAAGACAAGTTATAAAAAAGAAAATGATAAAAAAATTAACTTCAAGACTTAAATTAATTTAATAAAAAAATGTATTGAGTTTATTAGTATATTGTTAACAAATTAACTAACAAATGACAAATGAGCTTAAGGGATTTAAAGGATGCTTGGCCCAAAGAAAAATTGTCATTGCTGAAACAAAAAGAAACAAGGCCAGATGGGGGGTACAAAACGCGTTTGGGCTTTAGGGTTTGAACAAGACAGGCCCAATGCTCTCTTAAGATGTTTAACATTTTTGATTAAGGGAAGCAAACAGATTAGGGTTTGTGGTTCCCCTCTTGCTCACAACGGTGCTCTCTCATCGTCTCTTGCGCTTCTCTCTTCCAAATTGTTCATCTTTCTCACTAGACGTCCCTGTTCTCTTCCTAATTTCGTGAATAAAACGCTTTTTTGGCCTCTTGGTCTCATTCTGATTTATGCCTTTTTTCTGAAATCCCTAAGTTTGAAATGAATTTGACTAAGGGGTTTGAAATTTGTTTTGATCTGATCTTCCTCTCACCTTCCATTACCGGAGTTCTCTCTCTCTCACCTCCTAACCAAACGCTAACGTTTTGTTTCTTTGAAAGGTATGATTCTGTAACTTTGAAGTTTGAACGATTATTATTGTTGTTTTGTATTGTTCATGTTTTTCATGTTAACCTACTGTATTGCCTATTGAGACGTAGGAAGTGATTTATGAGAAATGTGAAGAATCCATACCTTTGGAATTTTTCTGTGAGATGGAGAGGAATGATGAGGCAGATAGAGGCGCTCCCTGGTGGCAGACTTGGTGAGAAGGAAGAGATGATGACGAAAGCCTTGATTTCCTGGTAACTTCTTTCTGTCCTTTGAGCTTTGAATGATGATGGTGATGTACTTCTGGATTTTGTTATTTTTATAAGTTTGTTGGATGTTGTTTTGATACTTTGACAGCTTGATGGTTACAGTTTGATGATGTTGTTGGTTTGGATATTGATTTGATGATGTTTGAGACTCTCTTTTTTTCTGGTTTTCTGATATTGAGATGGTTTATCAGTTTTGGTTTTTTAATGTTCTTGTTTTTCTGATTTTTTTGATTTGTACGTTGGTTTGAGATTTGTTTTGAGTGAAGATGGTTTTTGATGATGGTTTTTCTGCTGTTTTGTTGATGTGTTTGAAGGTTTGGTGTTGAAATGTTTTTGGAATTTTACTGGTTTTTTGGGTTTGAGATGTTTTAATCAGGTTTGATCATTTTGTGAAGGTTGTTGGTGTTTGAAGGTTGATGGTAGTTTTGGTGTTGCTACAGGTTTTGGATTTGTTAGTTAATAGGTTTGATGGAAGATTGTTTGAGGATTTTTTGTGGTTTTCTGGTTTACAGTTTGATATTGTTTAACAAGTTTTTGATGACAGTATTCTGAGTTTTTTTTTTAAATGGTTTCGTGGATGATGGGAGTTTTTGTGATTTGAGGATGGTTTGGGATTTTGTATGCTTGAAAATGGTTTGTAACAGTTTTGAGGATGGTTTGACAGTTTGGAGGTTTTTTGGAACTTTTACAGTTTTGAAAACTTGGTTCTTTTGAGCTTTTCTGAAGTTTGATATCTTTTGTTCTCTCTATTTTCTTGAGCCTCGTCTACTGTTATATTAGTTGCTTTGGTTTGAGTTTCTATTCAAAATGGTGGGAAAACCACCAGATTTTGAATATTTGGCATATTGTTCTCATGCTCTTTTTCTTGCAGTTTTGTTTTCTAGCAATTCTTGTGCTATTGTGACAGCAGGGCAGCATCCCTAGGTGACTTCTTTCCTCTTTCTCTCTTAATGACCCTAAGAACCAAATGCTCTTTTATTTTATTTTTCTGAAAAGTTTGCAATAAAAGGAAGATGATGAAATGGCTTATTGAACAAGCCTCTTGCTTGTTGACTTGGTTATTATACTGCTATACTTCTTTGCTGCCTGCTCTAGCTTATGTTGTTTCTTGTATTTTGTTTTGCCATGCTGCTGCATTCAGTTTGGACCATTTGTTTTGTCCATCTTGCTTGCATTGTTTGTTTGGTGATGCGCTGCTTGTTTGGCCCTGTTTTGTGCCTTCTGTTTGCTGCTGTTTGCATTTGGCTTGTTTGGATAGTTTGCTTACATTTCCCTTGTTTGGATAGTTTGCTTACATTTCCCTTGTTTGGATAGTTTGCTTACATTTCCTATTTCTTCTTTTTTTGAACCAAGAGGAATAATTCTCTTGTGATTTGCAAATATAGAAAAATAAAAAATGTGATGAAATAAAAAATAGCCTTCTGATTCCAAATTGCAAACTTTAATGATGAACATTTTTCTTTGTTTTGAAAATTCTTGCTTACGCCCAATTAACTGTACTAACTATTTTTTTGTTTTCATGTGAGCACAGTTGGATGATGGCAAAGCAGAGGAAGCAAGAGACTTTGTGGCAAGCATGGAAGCAATGGAAGCTCAGTCAACCTTAGGCATAGATTTACTTTCTTTGTAATTTAGAGAGAAACATTCAATCAATTGTACTAATTTATTTTTCAAATATGATAAGTTGTAAAACCTAAAGCATTTAAATAATAAATTGTTTTGTAACAACTTTTGGAATAAATGAAGAAAGTCTTATGAGATATTCTGATGTCCATTAAAATCCTTTACTGTCAATAACTCGCAATTTTCTCTTCGCATCTTAACTAAATCTTAAAGATTCCCAATCAAGATAATTGAAACAAAATGTTCCCATCTGATAACTTAAACTCCAAGTAATCCAATAACTCCGCAATCTTGCAATTGCATTCCAATCAAAACACGCACTGTCTATTCCAATTCCTAATCAAGCAAATGTTTTAAAAGACACAAATTATATGGTTATCCTGGATCAAACAAAACATGAATGTCCCAAATGACAGTCTTAGATTCCATCTCTTGTCCCAAATAAACATTCCTTGAGAACAAACCGTAACCTCTCAATAAACTTGAAAAAGCATGAAAACATGTGAAAGCCAATTGGATCTTTGTGAATTAATTTCTTTTGAGAATTGCAAGTAAAACCCTAATTGCTGGTTGTGATACGGTGGAGAACTGACTTGAGATTTTGCGTTTGTGTTCGCAAATGTTTCGGTTTAGCAAGAGTCGCCACCGACTTTTTATTTTATCTAAAGGAAAGGTCAAAAAGCACAGGAAAGACCTTTGAGATGTTTTCTTGGGTTCGGGGAGTAGATTATGAAAAGGGAAGGTGCAAGCACCCTTTTCATCAATGGTTATCCATGGGCTCTTAGTTACTTGTTTAGATCACTTGCTTTGCTTTTCCAATTGTTTGAAATGGTGCTTTGTGTGTGTGGTTTTGAAAATGTTTTGAAAATGTTTTGAAAAGAGGCCATCGTTGTGGCAACCTTTGTAGTGATTCTTGTTTGAATATATACAAAGTTGTATTGTCTTTTGAAATGATTTTTCAATGTTGGATTGTTTGAAAGTTTGTTTTGGGAAATGTTTTGAAATTGTGTTGTGAAGTGTGTTTGAAAATAGAACGGATGTTTTTGTAAGTTTTGATCAAGTAACTAAGAGTTGTCTATCCTATTTTACTCAAAGATATTTCCTATACATTTTTAACCCTTTTGACAATGTTGTTTTACCATTGCATTTGGTAAACAACCTTGTGTTTGGATGTTAAACGGGACAGGCGCGGGTCATCCTATTGACCATGATAGCAATTGTGCTAAGTATCTTTGACAAATTTTTGAGGGACTAGATCATTTTGTATAGGCAACCAAGATAGCGTCATCAAGGGACTATGATCTTTTGTTTTGTTTTTTTGTTTTACCAAGATACTCAACATGCATAACATGGTCATTTTAAAGGAAACAAGTGGATGAAACCCTAGGGGTGCAAGTGTGCATCATGTTGTCAATTTACATGCTTTTTTGTCTTTGTATTAGCCAAGCTATTTATTTTGATTTTGGACATTCGCATACAAACCCTAATCTCTAGCATGGCATATTTGAAAGCATAAATGCGTAAAATAAATCTACACTATTACAATATTTGATATGGGAAGGGGGATACAATTTTTGAATGGGGAATATTTTCAAGAAAATAAAACCCTAATATTTACTATTACATCCAAATTGAATAAATGTTACAAATAAATAAATGGACAAATATTTAAATGATCAATTAAATAAATATACAAAATATTATGAATATGCAAAAAGATGTTTTTTTTTATTAAGGGTAAAAACCCTAATTTTCTTTTAAGAAAGTATATATATATATATATATATATATATATATATATATATATATATATATATATATATATATATATATATATATATATATATATATATATATATATATATATATATATATATATATATATATATATATATATATATATATATATATATAAATTATATTAGTTATGCACAATAAAATAAAATAAAATATATACAAGACAAAAATATATTTAGAAAAATATTATTTGAGTATAAATAAATAAAGAATAAAAAATAAAGGTATAATATTATTATGTATTATTTTCAAGTTTTTATTAAATAAAATAAAATTATATACTAATTAAATTATTTTTATGTTTAGAAAAAATAAAATAAAATATAAAAATAAATGTGAAAATTTATAAAATATTTTTTGATATTTTTTATGTTTAGAAAATATAAAATAAAATCATAAATGAAAAATAAATGGAAAAATACAAAAATATGAAGAAATGGGCCAGGGGGTGCAGTCAGCAATGAGGGGGTGTCAAAAACAAGGCCAGAACCAAGCCCAGCCCACTGACTTCATCTTCAACCTTTGACAAAGAACGCGCGCGCCTGATTCAAACATGGAGAACCTGCATACGTGCCCTAATGCAGAAACTCATAACATCAAAGTTGTAGCATTTTTCAAGACGAATCTAACCATGTAAATAACTCATTCTAACTCTCAAAGACCAGAGAGAATTTCTCTGGCCCTAAATCCTAACCTAATTTTTTCAGGAAGTTCATGAATCAAATTCTCTTAACACGCTTAACTTAAATGAAAACTGAGCATATGTACTGCTTTATGGCTATGAATATTACATTTTTTATTCACAAACCTAAGCCTAATGATTCCTAAATAGAGAGATAGGAAGTTGATAAAAACTTGTTTCAGTTGAAATCGTGTATGACAATGTGGAGCTTTTCAGTGAGGCCTGAGGTGTTTGGGAGCTTGCTTGAACTTCCTCTGACCTTTCCCAATGCCTAGTTTGCCTTAAATGTGCTTGAACAAGCTTGTAGAACTCAACCTGCACAAGCTGAAAACAGAAATGGTAAACCTTGTAAAGGGAGTTACAGTCACTCTTCAATGGTTGGGATAGCTTGGATAGGTTATGTGTAATGTGTTTGAACAAGTTTGAGGCAAAACGCACAAGGGGTTTTTGCTATGGAAGTCAAACTGCAGGGAGTGCCCTGTTTTGCCAAGGGAAGGTGATTTTGTGTTTAGGAAGGCTTAAGGACTCAAAGGCTCGTGTTTCTAGCTCAAGGGGATGTGTGAAACTTGTCTCAAATGCTTGTAAAAGTTGGTTCTAACAGATGTGCAAGATGTGTTGTATTTGACAAGTTTCTTGTATTTTAAGCAAAAGCAAGCCATAATGCAATACAAGCCTGTACAGGCTATCTATCAGCATGCACTCTACAATCTTGTCCCCCTCAATTTGTGGATATTGTATGTTATACCAGATCTTGTTCAAGGCTCAAGAGATGTGGTTTGACATAAAGCAATTTTGACAAAAATGGCAATGTTGCCTTTTTTCTATTTTAGGATTAATTCTTTGTGTAATCCTCCCATGACCAAAACAAAGCCTTAAACCAATGGATTTGCATTTAATTATTGAGTATGGAAGGATTTTAGGACCTGTAATCAAGTACAAACAAGGCTGATTAGAGTTTGCAACTTGTATCAATATGAAAATGCCATGGTTCAAAAGTGAAATTTTGCCAACTTCCAGCCTTCGATTCTCCCTAACCACAAATTATTTTAGAGAGTTCTTGTACATTTTGGAAAGCTTGTAACATTCTCTACAATCCATATTTGAAATTCATTTTGATATTCCAAGTGGAACTAGGTGAAAAATTTCCATGAAGATAGGTCAAAATCTTGCCTAAACTAGGGCAAAATTTCACTAAGTTAAAAGTTTCATGGACCCTTGTTCCAAAAATCATAACTTGAGATCCAAGCTTCTTTTTGGAAAACTTTGTGAATAAAAGTTGTATATTTTGTGGAGGACTACAACTTCCATGTTGGAAGTTTTGTTTGAATCCAATTGCATCATGGTGGAAATATTGGGCAAAGTTGGGAAAAATTAAGAAAATTTCATAACTTAGAAAAATTCTAAGTTATGAAATTTTTCAATCTTAAACCCTAATTTGCAAAATTTGGTTTCTTGATGAACAAGTTTCATGTTTTGACACATCTTGATGAAAAATGACCCTTGGCACTTGATTTTGACCAAAAAGTCAAAGTTTGACTTTTCAGTGTAGAGTCAAATTTTGATCAGTTGACTGGAAAATTCATCTGTCAATCTAATGCATTTGAGATCTTTTGAACCTTGTGAATAGGTCAAGATGATTCCATTGAGTCCTTGAACCCATGCTTGAAACCAATTTTCCATTGGCTAGGTGAAAAATCAGAAATTGCCCTTATATAGTCAAAACCCTAAAAATAACTATTTTGCCTTTTTGATGATCTGATCAAATTTCTTAAGGAGTTGTGGTCCAAAGTTGATCAAATGGTTCATATGAGCTTATAATATTGATGTGGATCAAAATTAATGAGGTTTGACTGTAAATTGGCCACAGTTGACTTTTTCCCCAATACAGCTGATTTCTAGGTCAACTGTCCAATTGACTGGGCAAAAATTTGATTTAAAGCTTGAAACTTGGTAGAGGCAATATGAGCATTGGAAGTCAAAAAATCCATGTGCAAACTCAAACCCTAATTTAGGTCAACAGTGCAAGCAGATGTCTTGAGCAGTGCAAAACCCTAATCTGGTCTTGAGTTCAAAGAGTCTTGTGATGAGAAATCTTAATAAAATGAGAGGGCAAATTTTGGGGTACAACAGCTGCCCCTGTTCAATCTTCTTGAACCTGAAGAGTTAGATTGGCGAGTTTGCCTTTTGTGACTCGAAGGTAAAAGAGGATTGGACACTAGAGTGCCCATAAATTTGCGCTCGTCAGAGTATAGCTGAGGGAATGGGCTTAAAGATGCCATTTGGAGACGTGACAGAATCTTGTCGGAGATGGGCTTAACGATTCCATCCAAGAAAATTGATCGCATAAGAGATTCCTTTGCGAGGGCCCGTACACCTGTTGTTGAGGAGTACTATGCCGGGGAATGTTGGTCTCTATCGTGGTAGAAATAGAACTTCAGTCGTCTGTTATTCTTTTGGGGAGTCATCTTTTGGTTGAAGAGGTGACAGTGAACTGTTATCTAGTCAACATCCAGGCTTTACAGTCTTGTATTGCTATCTGGTCAACATCCAGGCTTCACGATACTTTACTTCCTATCTGGTCAACGTCCAGTCTTCAGAAGGATATCAAATGGTTATCCGGTCAACATCTGGGTTTTCCTTTTGATTTTGGGGCCTACTAATATCCGGTTGAATTCGGGCTTCAAAGTAATTGGCCGAGTAAACTGTTTTTTGGTCAACATCCAAGTTTCACAGTATACTTTACTGCTATCTGGTCAACGTCCAGGCTTCATAGTCTTGTATTGCTATCTGGTCAACATCTAGGCTTCATGATACTTTGCTTCCTATCTGGTCAACGTCTAGTCTTCAGAAGGACATGTAGGGGATTCAACTATTTTCCGGTAGATCTCCGGGATTTAGTATAATCAAGGTATTATCTGGTCGAACCCAGGCTTCATAACTGGAACAGGAATATGCCCCTTGATTTGAATAAGCAAAAATAGGAGAGCATCTGTGTCTGGAGCATCTCTAAGCCATTTTCTGATCTTTGAATACATGTCTTAGGTAGCTATCAATTTCATCCTGAAAAGGGTAGAATATTAACTGAAATACAAGGTTATGTTGCATGAAATGTATGATGCAATAAGATGTGTTTTATCAAATGTCTATGATATATGAATGTAATGTATGCGCATGTAAGATGATTGGCTGTTTTGCTGAGGAAAATAAATCCTGGATAGCTGGAGATAATAAAATCTTTGACCGCTGTCGGGGAAAATAAATCTATGACCGTTGTTGGAGATTCAAGATTTTTGGCAACCTCTGTGGGGAGAAGCTATACCGCTGGGGAGATCAGGAGTTTGGGTTGTATGCCAATCTACTGGGGATTTCAAAAATGAGAAACTTCGTTCTGTTGAGGATATCAGGGGAAAACTGAATGGCTTCCGCTGGGGATCTTAATGACGTGCTGATTTGATCGTGGCGACTTCACTGGGGAAGAATAACTCTCTGGGGAATTATTTGGTTTTAAAGTGACTCTTCAGGGACAATGGAGGAAATTGGATGGTCTCCACTGGGGTTTAAGGGTTGAAGCTTTGGACTCCGCTTGGGGAAGAAAGTTTCATCCTTACCGAGGGTTTGTAGTTCAAAGTTTTGCTCCGCTGGGGATTCTTGAAACTTAACTCCACTGGGGATATGCCTTTCAAGGCTTTAGTTCCGCCGAGGATATGGATGATGTATTGCAGTGGATTTCTCCTGGAATAGCCTAAAGACATTTTCCTATACTTTCATCCTATCAGTAATTATTCTTTCTCATTCTGTTTTATTTGTAAGCAGTGATTATATTCAAATGCATATGCTCATTTAATAAATCATTGGACGTTTTTATATAAAACACAAGTATAAAAAAGAAAGAAAAGGAAAACAATTTTCGGCACTCTGAAGTATCTTTGTATTAACTTTGTGTAAGTATTTTGTACAAAGGAGACAGACATCCTAGTAAGAGAATGTTGTCATAAAATTGAGAAAAAGTTTATACAAAGAAAGATGGCTATGTGTAACAATTCCATGGGGTTCCCATTCTGCTATAGCCTTCGTAACTCTGAGTATCTTGTCCATTCGTTGCTTTGTCTGTGGATGATTGGATTGATCAGAAGCTTAGAGCTTGTCCGTGAAGAGATTGTCCTTAAAGTGATCCGACGAGACATAGTCATACGCTTCAATTCCCTAACTTTTGCCGGGATCGCCCTTTCGAGTTTTTGATCCACCGGGAAACCCTTTTTTGCCCAAGTTACCCTTTCGGGTTTTCAACTTGCCGGGTGTACAGATTTTTTTGTTTATCCCTAATTTTTTCCTAAACCGCCCTTTCGGGTTTTTGATTCACTGGGATGCCCTTTTTTTCCCAAGTCGCCCTTTCGGGTTTTCGACTTGCCAGGTCGTTTTATGTGTAGTATCTTTTGACTATGTCTGCGTTCGCAGGGTGTGGCAGGTCGTTTCCGTCCATGGTGGTTAGAATCATAGCCCCACCAGAAAAGATGTTTTTGATCATAAATGGTCCTTCGTAAGTAGGAGTCCATTTTCCCCTGGGATCACTTTGCGGCAAGATGATCCGCTTGATTACAAGGTCCCCGACTGGATATACTTGTCTCTTGACTTTCTTATTGAAATCCTTGATCATACATTTTTTATACGCCTGACCATGGCAAACAGCAGTAAGTCATTTTTCGTCAATCAAGTTAAGTTGATCAAGCTGGGTCTGAATCCAATCGTCTTCACTCAAACCAGCATCTTTCATGATTCTCAAGGATGGAATCTGAACCTCGATAGGTAAAACAGCCTCATGCCGTATACCAAAGAAAATGGGGTTGCCCCGGTTGAAGTGCGTGCCGTAGTACGATACACGTGCAAAGCAAACGGTAACATCTCATGCCAGTCCTTGTAGGTGACTATCATCTTTTGAATGATCTTCTTGATATTTTTGTTTGCGGCTCCGACAGCACCATTCATCTTAGGCCGATAGGGAGATGAATTGTGATGTTGAATCTTGAACTGCTCGCACAGAGCGGTGATCATAGTGTTGTTCAAATTTGTACTGTTGTCAGTGATGATCCTGTCGGGGATACCATACCGGCATATGAGGTTCTGCTTGATGAAGCAGGCAACCACATTCTTTGTAACGGAGGTGAAGGAAGCTGCTTCAACCCACTTGGTAAAGTAATCAATGGCCACCAGGATGAAACGGTGTCCATTGGATGTTGTAGGCTTGATCTCTCCAATCATGTCGATTCCCCACGTCGCGAATGGCCAAGGAGCTGTTAGGACATTGAGAGGAACTGGAGGAATATGTACTTTGTCAGCATAGATTTGGCATTTGTGACAAGTACGAGAATATTGATGACAATCGGATTCCATGGTAGACCAGTAGTAGCCTGCCCGTAGAATCTTCTTAGCCATCGTATGACCGCTTGAGTGGGTGTCAAAGGTGCCATTATGTAGTTCAGTCATGATCTGCTCAGCTTCAACCTTGTCTACGTAACGGAGCAGGACACAATCAAGATTTCCCTTGTATAGGATACCATTGCTCCAAAAGAACTTGGTCGCGAACCTCCTTAAGAATTTTTTGTCGTTGACTGAAGCTCCTTCAGGGTATTCTTGTGCTTCGAGATACCTTTTGACGTCATGAAACCAAGGTCGGTCCACTACTTCTTCGGTATTAATCTCGTGACAATGTACAGGTTCTTCCATTCGTTCGATGGTGATTTGAGGTGCCTCATTATCCCAGTTAAGTTTAAACATGGAGGACATTGTAGCTAGCGCATCTGCTAGCTGATTTTCTTCTCGCGGGAAGTGCTCGAAGGTAATCTGCTCGAAGTGTGGTAACAATGTCAGGACATGTTCTTTGTAAGGGATGAGGTTTGGATGTTTAGTATCCCACTCTCCTTTGATTTGACTGATAACCAAAGCTGAGTCCCCAAATACAATCAGAGATTTAATTCCCAAGTCAATAGCGGCCTTGAGACCAAAGATACAAGCTTCATACTCAGCCATGTTGTTGGTGCAGCTAAAGCAGAGTCTAGTAGTGAAAGGTGTATGGCAACCTTCCGGAGAGATAAGTACCGCGTCGATGTTGTTCCCAAGTGCGTTGGAGGTGCCATCAAAGTACAGAGTCCATCAGGATCCTTGTTCAGGTCCGTCATATGGTCTGTTTTCTTCAATGTTGCTCAAAGTCATGATATCCTTGTCAGGAAAGTCGAACCTCATGGATTGGTAATCTTCGACAGCTTGATGAGCCAGATGATCAGCTAGCACACTCCCCTTTATAGCTTTTTGGGTCGTGTACTGTATATCATATTCGGTGAGGATCATCTGCCATCTAGCGATTCTTCTGGATAAAGCAGGCTTCTCGAAGATGTACTTGATCGGATCCATTTTAGAAATCAGCAGAGTGGTATGTGTCAACATATACTGCCTTAGCCGGCGAGCAGCCCATACCAAAGCGCAGCAAGTTTTCTCGAGTAGTGAGTCTCACAGTTGGTAAACTTTTTGCTAAGGTAATAAATGGCATGCTCTTTTCGGCCAGACTCGTCATGTTGGCCCAATACGCACCCCATTGAATTCTCCAGGACAGTCAGATACATGATTAAAGGCCTTCCTTCGACGGGTGGCATCAAGATAGGAGGTTCCAGCAAATACTCCTTGATCTTATCGAAAGCAAATTGACAGTCATCATTCTATTCAACCACCTGATCTTTCTTCAGCAGCTTGAAGATTGGTTCACAGGTAGATGTTAGGTGGGAAATGAACCTTGCAATGTAGTTTAGGCGTCCCAAGAAACCTCTGACCTCCTTTTCAGTGCGAGGGGCAGGCATTTCTCGTATAGCTTTGACTTTGGCAGGATCAACCTCAATGCCTTTATTGCTGACGATGAATCCCAAGAGTTTACCGGACCTGACTCCGAAAGTACACTTGCTAGGATTCAGTCTAAGTTTGTATTCCTTTAACCTGATAAACAGCTTTTGCAAATGGTCGAGGTGTTCTTCTTATCTTTGTGAACGGGCTATCATGTCGTCTACGTAGACTTCAATCTCATGATGTATCATGTCATGAAACAAAGCTACCATGGCTCGCTGATAGGTTGCCCCGACATTCTTCAGTCCGAATGGCATCACTTTATAGCAGAAGGTACCCCATTGCGTAACAAAAGTAGTCTTCTCCATGTCTTCAGGGGCCATTTTGATCTGGTTGTACCCTGAAAATCCGTCCATGAAAGAGAATACCTTGTGTTGAGCCATATTGTCAACCAAGATGTCAATATGCGGTAGTGGAAAGTCATCTTTAGGGCTAGCCCTATTTAAGTCTTTGTAGTCTACACACATTCTGAGTTTGCCGTCCTTCTTAGGCACAGGCACGATGTTAGCAACCCATTGTGGATAAGAAGTGACAGCAAGAAAGCCCGCATTGAACTGCTTCATCACTTCAGCTTTGATCTTTTCAGACATATCGGGCCTCATTCGGCGGACTTTCTGTTTGATTGGTGGACAGTCTTCTTTCGTAGGGAGACGGTGAACCACAATATCTGTATCCAGTCCCGGCATGTCTTCATAGGACCAGGAGAAGATCTCAACATATTCATTCAACAGTTGAACTAAACGCTCTTTGACACTTGGCTCCAGGTTGGCACCCACTTTAACTTCTTTTCTGTCTTCCTCTGTTCCCAAGTTGATAGTCTCTAACAACTCTTCATGGGGCAGAATAACCCTTTCTTCTTGTTGCAAAAGTCTAGCCAACCCTCCAGGCACTTCAAAGTCTTCATCACCTTCGTATTCGGCATGATTGATCAGATCTTCAGAGTCACTGAAGACCATAGCAGAATTGTTACCCATGGAATCCGGAGTGGATGGGTATCTGCATTTTGTGAGTGTGGGTGTGTGTAAGGGATAGCCACCTTTAAACAAAATAAAATGTAAAAATAAAGAAAACGAACACAAAAGTTTATATATGAAAACGCCCATGATTCATTAAAAATGGCATATGAAAATGAAGAATCAAAACCCTTATAAATGACCTATATGCCCCGGGTAAGGCATAAGGCGAAAAGAGTGTACGAATTGTTTAATAATTATTACAGACCAAACAGGAAATGTTCAAAAGATAAATTACTAATTGATGAAAGTAATGGGAACAAAGTCTTTCGCCTCCCAGTTGTTCAGTCCTCCTTCAATAGTTGGAAAGATCCAATCTTCAAAATTGCTCTCATCTTCAACATCTTCCAAAGCATGAACTCCATGATGAGTGATTTTTAATGGTGGTCCTCCATCCCGGGAGCGACGCACAGCTTTCTGACTAGCAGCAGTGAAACCCAAACCGAACTTATCTGTTTTGTAAGGAAAATTTGGCAGTTGACCCCATACCGTGCTTCCTCCTTCCTTGATCACAGCCTCCGCATCTTTAAGGGATGACATCCAGGACACAGGTTTGGTAATGATGGGCGCAGAAGTCAATGTCTTGGCTACCGCAACTTCGGGAGAAACCTCTTCAAAGTGTTGGAAAGGTGTTTCTATGAATTCACCATCTAACTCCACGTAGCGGAAAGAGTTAAGGTGGCTTATCATATACTCCTCCTCACAATGAACTGTTATGATTTTACCCTGGACTGGGTATTTGAACATTTGGTGTAGAGAAGAAGTGACTTCCCCAGCGTAATGAATCCAGGGCCTTCCTAACAAGCATGAGTAGGAGGGACGGATGTCCATGATGTAAAATGTGGAGTTGAAAGTTTCCGTACCCACTTTAATTGGGATGTCCACCTCCCTGTGGACCATCCGCTTAGAACCATCAAAGGCTCTAACAATGATATTACTAGGCTTTAGGGTCAAACCCTCACAGTCCAATCTGTCCAATGCTTTCTTCGGTAGGACATTTAAAGACGACCCGGTATCAACCAGAACGTGAGCAAGAGTGGTCCCTCTGCACTCTACTGAGACATGCAGCGCATCATTATGCTTTCTTCCCTTAGATGTTAGATCGGCATCAGAGAAGTCAAGACCATTGTTGGCTGTAAGGCTAGCTACACACTCTTAAAACTGATCCGCAGAAGTTTCTTGAGGCACGTGCAGCGTCTTCAGGAATTTGATCAAGGCTTTGGCATGAGCCTCGGAGCAGAGCAATAGAGCCAGCATAGATATTTTTGAAGGGGATTGCCCCAGCTGCTCTACGACATCATAGTCGCTTTTCTTAATTATCTTTAAAATCTCCTCCATTTCCTTTTGGGTGGTCTCGGTAATAACCAAAGTCTGAGCCCTCGTCCTGACGGGCACTTCTTGGATCCCCTTACCTTTATCAGCAGTAACAGCAGAGGGTATAGCTTCGGGAGTCATAATTTCTTCAATAACTGGACTTCACACAGATATCTTGACTGGCACAGGAGCACTTGAGGGTCCAAATATTGCCCTTGGAGGAGAAATCTCCGGAGAGAAGATTCTTCCGCTACGAGTGATCTTACTTGTCCTTACAATATTTCCTATGTCAAGAGTTTCTTCATCGGAACTTTCTTCAACTGATTCGATCTGCTTAACACCGTGGTAGAAGATCTCTCCCCCATAATTCCACGGTATTGTCTTGTTGGACTTGTATGGGATAGGCCCTGGCATAGTAATCTTCAGCGGTACAAACTTTGGATCGGGTGTAATCTTAACAGGTCTTTTAGAGACCTTGGAAAGATTGTCAGAAATGGTGATTATAGCAACATCATTGATTGGAGTAACAGAAGTAATAGGAGTAACAGGAGTTTTCTGAAAGAGGATCTCTTGATTATCCATTAGGCGTTGGACGCCTAACTTCAATAACGGGCAGTCGGTTTGCAAGGTTGAACAAAGGTAACAATCTTTTTTACAGCCTGGGAAGATCCCGGCTTTCAACAGATTCATATTGATCATTGGCAATGGAGTCATTAGGTCATCAACAGCAGTAACATGAAGATCTTCTATAATAGCATGGACATTATGACCATGTTTTGGCATAGGAGCGGATATCACATTAGGTTTTTCGGGCGCGTCGAATTCTACCTCCTTGGCATCTATTAAATCTTGGATCTTATTTTTGAGGGGCCAACAGTTGTTGGTGTCGTGCCCTATGTCGTCAGAATGGTAAGCACATTTAGCATTGTCATGATAAAAAGGAGAAGTTGTATTCGGATTTTGTGGCGGATCTCTCAAGGTTGTAAGGTTCAGCTTCAGGAGATGGGGGAGGACCTGGGCAGGGGTCATGTTTATTTTGGTGAACTACCTAGCAGGCCTTCCTCCTCTTTGTTGGTTGGTTCTTGGTTGATCATTTCTAGGTTGATCAGATGCAGTCTTTTGGATCATTACAGCCCCCATTGTTGACCGGCGCTCTACTCGACCTTTTTGAGAATAAACAGCTGACACCTCCTTCTTAGCTGGAAAAGGTTTTTTGACAGCGGCAGAAGCAGATGTATCTTTTTGAATCTTACCACTTTTGATGCCAGCTTCAACTCGTTCACCAGTCAGAATTAATTCAGTGAACCCTTCCGATGAACTCCCTATCAGGTGATTAAAGAATGGACAAGACAGCGTCCCCAAAAACATATCAACCAGCTCTCTTTCAGACAATGGTGGTTGCACCCTTCCAGCCAAGTCCCTCCACTTTTAGGCATACTCCTTAAAGCCTTCATTAGAGACCATACCCATACTCTATAGTTGAGTACGAGTAGGTGCTAAGTCTGTGTTATACTGATATTGTCTATAGAAGGCAGCAGCCAAATCCTCCCAGTTATGTACGTCAGCCCTCTCAAGCTGGTAGAACCAGTCCAATTGCGTACCCGACAAACTATCTTGAAAACAGTGGACCCACAGATCCTTATCAGAAGAGTGAGGTTAGATCTTTCTGACATAAGACCGCAGATGCATCTTCGGGCAACACAAACCATCGTATTTAGCAAATGTAGGCACTATAAATTTAGGGGGAATGACGATCCCAGCAACCAACCCTAGTTCTTCGAAATCCAGCCCATGTACTTTTTGTACCTCCATGGCTACCAGCCGATCTTCCAGATTCTTATACTTATCGTCCGCAGGAGGGTACTGCTGCTCAGAGTAATCTTCATCCTCTTCCTCTTCTTCTTCTTTAGCCTCGGATTCGGAAGGTACTGCAGCTCCTTTCCCTTTGCCAACCCCTTCATCAGACATCGAGGGGAAATCCAGGACTCTTCTTGCTTGGTTCTCAAATCTTCTTCCCATAGTGGCTACACCAATTCTTTTCTTTTTCTTTTTCTCCTTTTCTTTTTCCTTTTCCTTCTCTAACATTGCTTTAAGGTCCTCTTGACCCTTTGCCAAGGTCACGAGGAGTTGTTGGAACTGCGAATTTTGTGCTTGTAGATCTTTGACCGTCTGCTCTATATCCATCTTGCTGAAATAAACAGCAGAGAGATAAGGAAACTTGGTGTGAAGACCTGTTCATGCATATGATGAATGATATGTATTCATGTAATGTATTCAAGGGTTCAGAAATTCAAATTTGTTGCAAACAAAAAGAACACACGTCATATTAATAAGAATAAATTTGTTGGTACATAAATGCCCCATGGGCAAAAATATTACAAAATTCTAATGTAAAAAGACGTTGCGCATCCTCTTTGGCACGATGTAGGTGTTGAGAATCTTCTCTTCATGGAGTCGACGGGTAAGCTCCAAAACCTTCTTCTCACTGGCGTAGAAGCTGGCTTCAAAAGTATTTCGTTCTTCCTTGAGTTGTATCCAACTCTTTTGCAATTCTTCCAATGATGTTGGCATGTCAGGATGTAGGAGGGTGTATGGAACCTCTCCTTCCGTAACAGGCTCTTTGATCACAGGGAGAATGTAGGGGTAAGGCATCATAAGATTCTGGGTGCGGGTTCGTACCCTTTTGAGGTAAGGCTCAAGGGGGATGGAATTCTTATGTCCCAGTGTCTTACTGTCCACTTTGTTGGGCATCCTCCAAGCACGGATAAACCTTTTCCGAAGTCCTTGAGCATCATTGTCGAAGTCAAAGACCAAGTCCGGAATCAGCATGTCATGTGGGCCATCCCTTCGGGCATACCCAAATTGTCTCAGAGCCAAACAGGGGTTGTAGGTAATGCTTCCCCTAATGCTAAGTAATGGGACATTAGGGAATTCCCCACAATGATCAATGATGATGACACTTTCTCTGGACCGAGAACACCAATGAACATAAGAATGTGTAAGAGTCATCAATCGTTGCGACCACCTCAAGCCTTGTTCATTCTTCAAGACTGACTGGGGAAGGTGAGAAATAAACCACCTTGCTAGAAGAGGAGTACAACACATGAGAACACCTCTTTTTCTCATTGTTCGTGTGTAAAATGAGTGGAGGATGTCCCCAAGCAATGTAGGCACAGGATTCCGAGATATGAAAATCTTGACAGCATTCACATCTATAAGCTGATCAGGGTTCGGGAACAAGACCAATCCATAGACGAGAAGTGCTACAATCTCCTCAAAATCTTGCAGATCTAGAGAATTCCAACAGTCTTGTGCCTTCTCAAACAGAAACTTTACCAAGAAACCCTTGACACCACTTCTGGTTTCCCAATGACCTTTGATATCAGATGGTTGCAAGTGTAAGGCTTGAGTAACATCTTCAGGCTTTGGTTCTCTTTCCGTACCGTTGTAGGGTAGTCGATGGAGAATAGGAATCCTCGGGAGTTGAGAAAATTCCTCCAAAGTAGGCACTAGTTGGTAATCAGGAAATGTGAAACAATGGTGTAGGGGGTCAAAGAACTGGAAGAGAACTTTCACCATGTCTTCTTAAATGTTGGAGTTGACCAATCTGAGAAGTCTACCATGTCTTTCACTGAAGGGAGAATTCTCTGGAATCTTGGAAGTAAGATCCTTGAGTTGAGGAGGGATTCTCACAAGGTTGACCTGAATTGTTTTCCTGCGAAGATATTCCATTACCTACAAAACAAGAACAAAGATGAAGATCCAAACCCTTGAAATGGTTAGTGGATGCACATGATGCTTCATGATGTTTATGATGTATTCACAAGTATATGTACAAGCAAGCCACACAAGATCCTAGTTTCAGGCTTGCATGGGGTTTCATAGGTAAGTACCCTCTTGAAGTTAGTTGGCTCAACCTGTCCTATAAATAGTAACCGGGTTCTAAGGAGCTCAATATCACTGGATTATTTTCTTTGTTCATTGTTTCAGTTTAGCCACTTAACTAGCGACCGAAATATTCCAAGAAAATAACCCTCAATGAGTGTAGTATCGAGTATCTACCAACTTCGGACTGCACCAAAGCCGGTCATCTCACTACCCCTAATAAGGCCAAGATGGTCAAGTAAAGGTTCTAAAAGTCCATTAGTGCTTCATGACATCACTCAGCGGCCCCGTATTCTCTTTGATTGACTCAAAGGCTACCGGTACCCACAAATATGTCACACTAATATAGCTATTGCTTTAACCATGTCGGTGTACCCCGCACAGTTTCCACAATGTATTGCTATTTACCTATGAATGTTTCCCAAAAATCCGGGTGGAGGATTCAAACCCAAACAAGAGAACCAAATGTAAAGCAATCAAAGCAAACAAGATAAGCATGTAAAAGGTGATCTAAACCCTAAGGTTACTTCACTTTTAAGATACTCCCCAGCAGAGTCTCCAGTTCTATGATACTGTGGGAGAACTGACTTGAGATTTTGCGTTTGTGTTCGCAAATGTTTCAGTTTAGCAAAAGTCGCCACCGACTTTTTATTTTATCCAAAGGAAAGGTCAAAAAGCACAGGAAAGATCTTTGAGATGTTTTCTTGGGTTCGGGGAGTAGATTATGAAAAGGGAAGGTGCAAGCACCCTTTTCATCCATGGTTATCTATGGGCTCTTAGTTACTTGTTTAGATCACTTGCTTTGCTTTTCCAATTGTTTAAAATGGTGCTTTGTGTGTGTGGTTTTGAAAATGTTTTGAAAAGAGGTCATCGTTGTGGCAACCCTTTGTAATGATTCTTGTTTGAATATATACAAAGTTGTATTGTCTTTTGAAAAGATTTTTCAATGTTGGATTGTTTGAAAGTTTGTTTTGGGAAATGTTTTGAAATTGTGTTGTGAAGTGTGTTTGAAAATAGCAAGGATGTTTTTGCAAGTTTTGATCAAGTAACTAAGAGTTTTCTATCCTATTTTACTCAAAGATCTTTCCTATACATTTTTAACCCTTTTGACAATGTTGTTTTACCATTGCATTTGGTAAACAACCTTGTGTTTGGATGTTAAACGGGACAGGAACGGGTCATTGTATTGACCATGATAGCAATTGTGCTAAGTATCTTTGGCAAATTTTTGAGGGACTAGATCATTTTGTATAGGCAACCAAGATAGCCTCATCGAGGGACTATGATCTTTTGTTTGTTTTTTTGTTTTGCCAAGATACTCAACATGCATAACATGGCCATTTTAAAGGCAACAAGTGGATGAAACCCTAGGGGTGCAAGTGTGCATCGTGTTGTCAATTTACATGCTTTTTTGTCTTTGTATAAGCCAAGCTATTTATTTTGATTTGTACATTCGCATACAAACCCTAATCTCTAGCATGGCATATTTAAAAGCATAAATGCGTAAAATAAATCTACACTATTACAACATTTGATATGGGAAGGGGGATACAATTTTTGAATGGGGAATATTTGCAAGAAAATAAAACCCTAATATTTACTATTACATCCAAATTGAATAAATGGTACAAATAAATAAATGCACAAATATTTAAATGATCAATTAAATAAATATACAAAATATTATGAATATGCAAAACGATGTTTTTTTTATTAAGGGTAAAAACCCTAATTTTCTTTTAAGAAAGTATATATATATATATATATATATATAATATATATATATATATATATATATATATATATATATATATATATATATATATATATATATATATATATATATATATATATAATATATATATATATATATTAATA